>OX411828.1:11617307-12817307 GCA_948253155.1 Leucoma salicis | reverse complement strand
ATTTCAACTTTGCCACCTTTAATGTTATAGAAAATATTGTCTATAAAAGTTTTGCTGTCAGGACGAGTGGCTAATCCTGTACCTATTCTCAAGTTAAAGCTAGAAACTAAGTATTCAAATCTTAAAGAAATGGGATTTTTTTCCAAAATATTGATGTTAAAATCACCGCATACAATTATTTTTTTAAATTTGTGTTTATATACTTTAGCTAATATCGTCTCAAGAGTACTAAAAAATATATTATATTTATCTTGAGTATTTTTTGGTATTCTATAAATGCATACGATAACAATGCTATGGTCAGTCAATTCTATAGCTGAGCATTCTATTACATTAACAAACCTTAGTTTGCCAATATCATTTAAAACTCGAAACGAATGTGTATGTTTTACAATAATACATGAGCCACCATTTCTATTATCCCTAGCTAGCATAGTATGCGGCCAACGTATAATTTGGCAAATTCATATTTACATAGTCGCCTTTGTTCATATTATGCTCTGTAATACAAATTACATCAACATGCTTGCCAGATTCTTTAAGTTCTTGAAGATTAACACACAGTATATCGGATTTACTTATTAAGCCATTAATGTTCTGATGCATTATTAACAATGTATTATACACGAAAAAAAACCTTATCATTATTATTAACTAACATTTTTGACTGGAGTTACACATATCGCAAGATGAGTTTTCTAAATTGCCTTGGGCATTAACATACGAATTAACATTAATTTCTTTAATATATCTGATATAGTGTTCTACATCTCGAAAGATAGTAGCCATGCCTTTTTTGTTAATTACACCCTCAGACTATCTAGACAGAGCGAAGAAAATTCTTTGACATGTATGCGCTCTCGCTCACACAAGATACAATATACTGGTGCAAAAAGCAGACAAAGCCATAGATTTTTGTCTTTGTCGCCGTGGCCAGTTTTTGGTATTGTCACGATGTCAAAATGCTTTGTCTGTCACGATTAACTGACATAATCGAAAATTTGTATAAAAATTCAGGTTTTAATTAAAATTTAATGTTAATTTGTGTTAATGAGTGTTTTGAGAAAAAGACTACGTGATAATAGTGCTTGTAAAATAGTGTACTATGCTACAAAAGCTACAGCGAGCGAAAAAATACAGGTACATTTCATTCATATGTAGTCGAAAATGAAAAAAAATAATGATTGAATGCTATAAAGTGATATAAAATGGGCTTTTTACTCAAAATTAATAATTGCTACTAAGATACACTCGCCAAATACGTTTTCTAGCTAAATTTCTATTACTGAGAATTGTTTCGGTGTTGCCTTATTGCAAATTTAAATTGCCCAGTTTTCACTTTATTAATAAATTTATATGTCATTTATGAGATAATAATAAAAAATTACCATTTTAGGTTTTCCTCTAATCCAAATGCGAGATCGAAATGGTTGGATGCTACGGGAAAACGCGGCAACCCACGAAATACCCAAAATATGCTTCACGATATTTTGTTGACGTTTCATTATACATAATAAGAAAATAGTAACGTTGGGAGCAAAATCATTGCCAGTGAATATGTTCATGTAAGTATAGCTTTTAAATCTTTGTACTTCAACTTTGTAAGTAAATCTCAATTCTAGATTATGACTACCGCTGTAGTCATAATCTAGAATTCAGAGAAACTAATTTGCTCTCTCTTGTGACACTTGTCTGGGATTTAAGGGTTTCAAAATAAAACCCAGGAGTAAAACAAAATTAAATAAGATATATTCGCACCCCAAATGGTAGGTGGCAACACAAATTTATAAGGTCGTGGTATTCGTCCTATAGCTTACTTCACCACTTATAGTACTCTCTCTCCAGTGGGACTGGCCATGAAGCACAACGTTGCGTTTTGGTCGTAGCAGGAGATAGCCGTTTATTCGTTCATTATATATAGGTGAAATGAAATGGTGAGCAGCGGCTTGACAATATTTTCAGTACAGTTGAGTCCATGAGCGACGGTTGACATTTACCATCAGATGGGCCGTAGCTCGTCTGCCACTAAATGCGATAAAAAAAAGTTCTAGCAGCGTAACATGCCCTCCCACCAGATGGACCAAATATATGGTCAAAGCGGCAGGGAGCCGTTGGATGCAGTCAGCACAAGCCCGCTAGTTCTGGTATTCTCTTTGGGGAGGCCAATGTCCAACAGTGGACGTTTAAAGACTGATGGTTGGATGAATAAAAGGGGTGGCAGATTTTATATAATTATTTTGATAAATGTTGCGATTTTCAATAAAATATTTGTTACGAAGAGTTTCTTATTTACGACCTAGTTACAGACCTCATTCTAACTATCATTTAATTTGCTCAAATATGGTTTAATATATGTCAACCTGGCAACATTTAAAAAAAATATTGCTGTGTCAACTGCGGCCACGCCGTGGCTCCGTCTAGTAATTCTTAGTCTGAGGTTACACCAGACCATCTGTAAAATGTAGTGTAACTATATTCCAAATTAAAATTAGAATCAAGTACATATAGATAAGTATCACGAGCATTCACACGTTGACTGCTTGTTCAGTATTACCGCAACGTGCATCAAGTGTGTACGTGTTTACGTCTAGGAAAAAATATGTTGACGCCCACCTTATTGTTTGTACAGTCTGGCGCAAGTTCTATACAAGTCTGCCAATGTATGAATATTGCATCCGTTTTAATGGCACCTATAACCCATTCAAAATATAAAGAACGCTGAGAACTATAAACCTATATCAGCCTAGACTCTCCGACACATAGACGGATTATATCACATCGCCATTTTGATCTGTCAATGTCATCATCTATGACATCTACTGTCCACAGATTACAATATATGTAGCTAGCTACTACTGTCTCATTTGTTGGTCGAGTTTGTAAATCGGTAATTATTTCCCAAAAAAGTGTTGTAACTTTGAGATTCATCAGTAAAAATTCTAATAGTTTCTTTTATAACATACTATGTGTGTAAAATTGAATGAATATAGGGAATATAATGTGTGAAAACTATGGCCGGGTTGGTCACAAAAACGCATTCTAATGGCTAAGCTTCCATTTGACGAAAATCGGTGTAAGCAAATATTTGATATTTATTTCAGTTACTAAGTAAATTGTAACTCATTTTCTAAACGTTTTGGTGCTTTTTTACAATAAAATAATAATGTAAGTGTTGCATGTAAACAATAAATAGTGCGTAGCCATCAACTATTTATCGATATCGATATTTTATGGATATCAACAATACTAACAATACTAACTACATATAATTAATATTATAAAATTTTATATGTACACTGGTATATTTCTTTTTTGCAGATTTTAAAATCGACCTTAGAAACATCTGTTGCACTTGAAAAAAAGTTATTGTCCAAGTAAGCATTATTGTGTATTTGTTTATCTAGTTTTCACCAAATGGTTTCATTATAAGTAGTAATAGTTTTATAGAACCGAACTCTGATTTCGGCCGTCACGGCCAAGGCTCTTCCAATATACACATATTATTTGAGTACTAGTAACTTACATGTTTTGATGCCTATTTTATCTTTTTTACCAGCAACATCGTCATCAAGATTTCAAGAAGACGGAAAAGCTATAACATCACCTCGCAAGCTAAAATTAATTACAAAACTCAATACAATTTGGAATCAAATAACTAACCTCCAACACAAAATTGATAATATTTCAACACCTACTTATACATTTAGATATTTTTATATATATTTTTAGCATTTGACATGCTTAGCACTATACATTAAACACAAAGTGAAAAATGTGAAATCGAAAATAACAGTCAGGAGCAGGATTTGAACCTGCATCTTCTGGATACCGTCCAGATGCTTTACCAATTCAGCAATCCTGACAATTGCTCCTGACTGCTAATTTCAATACCACATCATACTTAACGTCTTTGGGTGACGCCTGCGCCATCTGTCGGAGGTATTTTCATACATTATACCGACCAGGTAAACTTAATTTTACAATTAAGATTTTACCTAATAATGACGCAAACCCTTTAAATATTTAGATATTTTTATATATATTTTTAGCATTTGACATGCTTAGCACTATACATTAAACACAAAGTGAAAAATGTGAAATCGAAAATAACAGTCAGGAGCAGCATTTGAACCTGCATCTTCTGGATACCGTCCAGATGCTTTACCAATTCAGCAATCCTGACAATTGCTCCTGACTGCTAACACCTACTTATACATTAATGTTGTGAAATATAATAAACAAATTTTACCCTAATTTTTAATCTTTTATTTGTGTATATAAAAATTACGAAATCCAGGAATACAAGCTATAGCATATCGAGTATCGTTAACTTTTCGCTAGTGATTTCATCACTAATTACGATGATGATGAGGTTGGCAGTATGTTATGAGTCTGTTAAGTTGGTTGTGGACTAGGCTGCAATTTTCATACATTGGGTATTTGTATGGGACTCCCGACTCATAAACGTAATGTTATATGCTCTTTGTGTTTGTATGGAATAATGAAAAAGTTTTAGAAATCAATAAACTTTACCTACCAATCTCAACCGATATTGGCTACTATATTCAAGATGAAATGCCCAAATATTTTTAACAACTTTGACACACCTTTTTTTAAACTTTGATATTAAATTTCAATACCAAGTATGAAATTGTCAAATCGAAAATAATAGTCACGAGTTGGATTTAAACTTACATCTCTCTCTCATACCAAATAATAACGCAGCCATTTAAGGGAGCCCCAGAAATGATTTCGGAATTTCAAGCGCGGTTGATAAACATTTATATGGGAGGATTCCTTGCATCTCCTATCGAGTACCTTTACAATATATAAGCCTTCTATAAAGCGTCTAGGATCGCCTCTCAGATTAAGAAAAGAAATTAATGCAGCATATTATAATATCAGCATCTGCCATAGACTAAGTATATCCTCTGTCTACGGCATCTGCACATTCTGCATATCCTAAAAAAAACATGGCATCACGCCTGTATTCCCCAAAGGGGTAGGCGGATGTGTTTTACACACCCACGATTCGCCAGCTATGTTTATGTCCCACGTAATAGGGGGCGAGCCTATTGAGGTCTACCGGGCACATTTCCGGGCTGCTACTGAGAATTTATTCTTTTTTTTACGAAAAATCTCAATTACGCTGCCCGACCCGGGGATCGAACCCGAGACTTCATGATTAGCAGTTGCTTACACTACAGCTGCACCACAGAGGCAGTTTACCAATCTGCATTTCCTAATAAACACATGTATGCAATTTTGTATTGCGAGGTAAAAGGGTTTTCTGGTAAACAACTGGCGACCGAGCCATCGAGTTGGCAGCTATTCATCAGCTCGACTTCGAATGCACAACCGAATAACGAATAGCATATGATTTAGTACCTAGGTTATTATAGTGCATTCAAACATGTTTGTAAACCTACGACTTATGATTATTAGCTTATCAATGTTAGCATGATGTATCAATCAAATATTAAAATCAGCACTAGGTATCTACATTATTCAATATGAGAAGATGATCGGCTCGACTCACGACTTGATTGCCTCGCCGGTTGCATACAACCACAGAACAATAATACTCAAGAGCATACAACTGTCGACGTGACTTGTAGATTGCTGAGTTAATTCAGGTTCGTATAAAAGGAAGTCGAGCTGACTCGTTGGGAGAGTAGCTCGAGTTAACCGAGTTAATAATTCGAGTTGCCCATCGCTATTCTGGAAATCTGGAGAGTTTTCCGGAAACACGAAGAAGATCATGTCGTCGCTCTGCATTATTTTCCTAAACTTGTGTTATTTCAAGTATTCATGTGTAAAAGTGGTGGCCTTTTGCATATTAACTATTCGTGTATGTGCATAAGTGCTGGCAAGATATGTAATGCGACATAACATGTTTTTCCTGTCGTTTCCAAAACTCCATAGAAGCTTCAGTAAGGTCACCGTCGTTTTACTGGAGCGGGACTTTGACTTGACTGACAAATTTTATATGACTGACTTCAACTACGCCTTGTTTGATGAATTAAACTTACCTGCGGTCAGAGAATAACGATGTTTGTTACTGTTAGGCTGTTGGTTTTGCCAATGCCTTAAACTAATTATAAAAAAAAACAATGATTCTGAGGTTCTGAGGTACATTGACTTATTAAACACAAAGTATTCCCTGTATTGTGTATGCAACTGTCATCTGTCAAAACAAATCCTAGAATAAGAGAATGAAACTTGTGGAACCATCTATCTACTAATCTACTATAAAAGGTCTGTTGATGATTCATTGTTGTGTAAAATACTGGTTCTTAAAAAACCTTTTTCACATAATTTTCCTTTAGTGTTTTATATGTTACTGCGACAGTTGATCGTGCCTTTTACATATACTATTTATCGTCAAGCTGTAAGTTATTTCAAGCAACTTCCTTTTATTATTGTTATTACGCCGCGATTTGTAAATATTACTCTAGATACTCTTTTCTAGCGTAATATTGGTCACTTTTGTGCAATAAAATGAATAGTGAATATTTTTTTAGCTGATTAAGGGCAGTTTTCTTCTAACATACGTAGACTCACGCCTGTTTCCCAGAGGGGTAGGTAGCGATAACAAATTACGATGAAACTACATTCCGCTCACTCAGTCTTTCTATTTACAGTTCTGTTTTTTTTTTAATTTGTCTTCAATAAGTTACAGTAGGGGCATAATTATCAGAGATGGCACCTGTACGTTTTTACTATAAATATTTTCTTAACAAATATAATAAGAACTAGTTAATTTTCATTTAGCATTCCCATAGCATGTAATCTATAAGATTTATTTTGAGAATCATTTTAATTAAATTAAATATTATGCTGTTAGGTAGGACTATCCAATGCTAATAGAGCCCTATATTCAAAATTATTACTTATATTTCACATGTTACATTTACTAGAACAAATTATTGCAAAATAAACACTCCTTTTCTGAAAATCTATCCTGAACTCTAACCACTGAGCATTATAATCAATTTATAATTTACTTAACACTCATTTTGTACAAAATGCCCATACTCTCTCTAATTGGAGCAGACGTTTCAATATCCAATGTCTTTTGCCTAACAATGGCTTTCTATATAGTACATATTTTTTTCTGGGAAATATTATTGTATCATGGTAATGGGTGATTTAGATATTGTAATCAACATACTTCATCTTTCTTCCATCACCAACCAGAGATTGACAGATTTTTTTTTACATTTTTATTTATTTTTTAAGCATTAGACATGCTTAGCCATATAAATTAACATAAAGTGGGAAGTATTAGCAAGTCACAAGTAGGTTTTGAACCTGGTCTGGTATGGATATCCATGTATACTTATATATTGAGAATATTTGGGGTCCATAAAAAGCAGTTCATTCATTGAAGTACACAAAAACGTGGTTAATGTGAGTGTTATTTATATAAAAAAAAAACAAGATTGAGTTTGTACTGTCGGTATTTATAACAATATTTCATATATAAAACTCAAATAAAAAAAAATATTAGTAATAAGTTTATGTTAGTCTAAGACATAAAATTTTCTTATTCTTTTTTTTTATAGTTTCATATATTTTTTTAAACTTTTTGATATTTTGTTGTTAATAAAAAAAATCATTCAGATGTAAGTAAGTATTTTAGAAAACGTAAAGATGTCTAAATTTTTTTTTTTTACAGAGAAATTCAATGAACACAGACATGTCAAAACCATTTCAATGCTATGCTTGGTAAGAACTATATATTTTTTTTTTATTTAAGTGCAGAGTATATTTGAGAAAGTTTTATAGTAGTTTTGTGTATTGAGCCACTTATAAAATTCTATAATGGGGATTCACAGACAAAGCTGAAAGTATATGGCACTATCGGCTAGATGGCCACTGTCTTTCTTTTTACACGCTTTTTATTAGCTTCACTTGTATGTCAGTATGTCAGTATGTCAGTATGTCAGTATGTAACTCTCCGTGGGTTTGCACCTATCCACTACCGGTAATTCTGCTTGCACGGTGGTGGTTCTTACCTTAGATTGTCCGCTGTTAACAGCCCTCTATTTCAACACCACATTTGTAGCAATATCTTATATAGTTTTTTAGTTATTTCGTAGTTTCTGTGAAAAATCAAACTAAAAAGTTAAAAATAAATATAGTTTAAAAAACTAAAAAAACACGCTTTTTATAGAAAACTAAACTAAAAAATAGAAAATAAATTTTAATAAATTTGAATTAATAATAGTGTAAAAATTTTTAATAAATACAAATTAATAATAGTGAAAATAAGGAAAAAATGTATTTTATTTTAAAAAAAGCGTGGGGTGCATGGTGTCAATCGTTATAAATATTTAGTTGACATCTGTCCATAGAATACTTATATCTATAAGTATAGAAGGATTATTATTTCGACAATATCTTAAAAGGCACCCCACGCTTTTTTTAAAATAAAATACATTTTTTCCTTATTTTCAGTATTATTAATTTATATTTATTAAAAAATTTTACACTATTATTAATTCAAATTTATTAAAATTTATTTTCTATTTTTTAGTTTAGTTTTCTATAAAAAGCGTGTTTTTTTAGTTTTTTTAAACTATATTAAGCCAGTAGAACAGCGATATTGTTAAAAATGTTAGTTTTTTTTGTTAAAGCAGGAAAAAATGTACCTAACCGCATACCCCGCGGTTCGGGGCTACTAACAGGGTAGTGTGGGGCCCTCACCCACTAAATTAAACCCACCGTGTGCCATCTCACTGCCTCTATTGGCGGGCACTGGAACTATGTTACAGTACTTCAGTGGTAAAATGTATAGTAGGAAGAGAATTGAAAGATGCTATGCTGTGTAGCCATAAAACGCCATCTGCCGTGAAATTATGGCAGTAAACATCCCCATTGCTCTGACATTTTTTAAGCATTTGACATAAATGTACTACTTAGCCTTATGTAAACACAAAGTGAGAAAATGTCAACTCAAAAATAAGTCACAAGGAGGATTTGAAATTTTTCTTCCAGGAGATACTACTTCTACTACTTATCATCACGCCATCTCCCTTGCGGGGTAGGCAGAGTGAACAGAGTGCCAAAAGGCTATTCTATTTTCATTTATTAAAGGCTATTCTATATATTTATTATTCTTGCAAACATCTCTTGCTTCATCAACATTCATAATTATCTTCATACACGCTCCCCGTTTTCGGAGACTCCTGACTCCTTACTTCAATACATGACCGATTTGGTTTAGATAATTGAGTCTCGGTTTCCGCCTGTACCTACATCCTTACACTTTCGCATTGTGTATCTTAACCAGTCGCTCGTCTGGCATTCTATCCCGATGTCCGAACCAATGGCATTCCCTTTCGCATCTTTACGCCAATACTCCCTTTCATACCTACTCGCTCTCTCTCTCTTTCTCTCTCTCTCTCTTTCAAGAGATGCAGGTTCATATCCTGCTCGCGACTATTATTTTCGATTTGACCTTTTCGCACTTTGCGTTTACTAATAATTGTTTTGCCGCATTCTAGAATATTTATTCAACTTTGTTAGTATAATATATAAAGGCAAGTTAAAAATGTAGTGGCTTTCTATAAATAACTGCTAAATAGGTAAACTTGATGGATAAGGTCGAAGTACTAAATATGAGAGCACTGAACCGTTTCAAATAAAACTTTACTGTTAGATACCCACATTGTTTTAGATGAGTATGCCTCACACACTGTTCTATGACCATTATGAGAATGAGGTCAGCACAACCATTACTAAAACACATAAAATAATTATATACAACAAATATCTGGTCAGTGTGGTGACAAATCAAGAATACAAGTGTCACCATCACATTCTTTCCCGCGAGTGTCGTACAATGCGACTATGGCAAGTAAGCCCATTTGCTATCGGGCTCGAGCGAGTTGGTAGCACCATATCCCGTGTGACTGGCCATGAAGCACATCGGTTTGTTTTGGTTGTAGTAGGAGATAATAGTTTATTGTACCTATCATTTCATATATGCGAAATTAAATGGTGAGCAGTGACTTGACTGTACTCTTGGTATAGTTGAGTCCATGAGCGAGGTACCACTTAACATCAGGTTGGCCGTGCCTCCTCTGCCACCATAAGCAATAAAAAATAGATATGTAATACTCTATTTGATTGTATTTTGTTAAAATATTATATAACAATCATTTCCCTAGGGGTTAGTCTCGCAAAAACTAGAAAATGGCAGGACTGCTTTCGATTAGGTAGTTTTTTCGTGTGCTTAAGTGGATTTCCGGATGATTTAAATTCACGATTGAATTAAGTACCTATAATGGCGCTGCGAATGTGTACCTACCAGGATTTTTAGTGTATATTTTTGACGGAAACTTAATTATTTTTTTATGGCTTTGCATATAATCACAAAATTTCATTGGAAACCCCCCCTTATCGAATATTTAAATGCCCCAACAGGCAAGCTACCGTTCGGGTAGGACAATGTCGATGCGGGTTCAGAGAGCCTTCAATAAATTGTATTACGTTATGGAGGAAAGATTTATTCTTAAATGTCTGTGAAATTACTTTCATAAATCTTTGATTATGTTGTGCAACGTTAAGATTAATGCATGACTAATAGCTATAAGGGAAAATTGCCGAATAACATTTGTTACAACCGCAGTCGCATACACTTAAATACACGATCGGTGGTCCAGCGGTATATGTGACTCGACTCGAGGATCGCGAGGACTAGGGTTCGATCCCCGGTTTGCGCCAATAAAAAAAAATATTGGGGTTTTCCGTCAAAAAATTCTCAATAGTAACTCGGAGTTAAGAAGTTTGCGGTGTTTCACCTCCGTCCTTCGAAAAGCACGTAAAGTGGTTGGTCCTTCTCCTGATCTATCATGTATGGTCGTGTCATAATGCCGTCCCATCGGCCTATGAGAGTAAGATATCCAAAATGGATTTTATCACTATCACGATGACGCGAGTGAAGCCGCGGTTTTTGAGCTAGTTTATAAATAGATATCCATTATTTTTTTAACACCGGCTATGTAGTCTCTTAGTGTTCTTTCTGAATTTTATGTGATTGTTGCTCGGTTCCTTATGATCACAGCGTGCTGTTAAATAGCCTAGAGCCATTCGTCGATGGCCAAATAAAAAAATATTCATTTAAATCTGGCGGGTAGTTGCATAGAATAACACGCGCACTCTTTTTTTTTTTTATTGCTCATGATTGCAGACGAGCCACGGCCCACCTAAGTGGTAACCGTCGCTTTAGGACTCAACTATACTGGGAGTATAGTCAAGCCGCTGCGCATTATTTCATTTCTAAGATGTGAAATGAAAGAATAAACGGGTATCTTCTGCTACAGACAAAACACACTGATGTGCTTCATGACCGGTCATACAGGAGACAGTTCACAGTGGTACCAACCCGTTCGGACCCGATAGCAAGTGTGTACTGTCACTTGGTACCCAGTCCTACCACCAATAATGCAATGGGTGATAATTGCTTACTTCCCTTAGTAGTCTTATTCCTACGATACCCTTCACCACACGGACAATAGTAGTAATTGTTTATAAAGAAGGACTATTTAATGAAATTGCTACACTATAAATCGTAATAATTACCTATTATGCAGCCATGTATTCTTTGGATTCCTTGCTTCTGATGAAGTCTACATGCTTTCTCCTCATATTGTCTAGGTGCAAACCCGACTGGTGTTTTCCAAGCATGAGCAAAGAGACAAACGAGCTACTAAACCAGTGCGCATACATCAGACAAGAAGACGTAAACGAGGAAGTAGATGAGATTATTGCAAGGAGTAAGGCTTTCCCGATACCTTTCCCAATTGAAACAGTCAGGTAAGTCCTTTTTTATAATATATTTTTTTCTATTAAGGCTGTTAAAAAAAAGTAAGCGAGGTTTTTAGTGGTAGAACCTTGCTTACCCAAGCATGAATGGGTTGGCTCGATTGGGAAAGTACCACCCTCTCACAAAAGATCAGCTTAAAATAACGGTAGCTACTCCAACCCTTAAGTATTTAAAGTAAGATTATATAAGTAGGTACTTATACAACTTTTTGATCTATATTTTTTAGCATTTGGACATGCTCAGCTACTTTTAAAGTACAAATTATTGAATGAGGAAAAAAAAAAACTTTAGTGCGAGCGGGAATCGAACCCACCTCCCTTCCAATCCGGGGAAGTGCTCTAAGCCACTAAGCTACCGCACCGACCTTTCGGCCATCCCAATCTCCTCATCACATTTGTCATTACGACCCGACGATTCTCGCTCGACACAATTGTGTAGCCTTATTTATAGATGTACGTATTGAACGTATATGCCATTTTGTCATTTTTTTCATAGTAGTCGGGTTACAGAT
Organism: Leucoma salicis; assembly: GCA_948253155.1. Classification (NCBI taxonomy): domain Eukaryota; kingdom Metazoa; phylum Arthropoda; class Insecta; order Lepidoptera; family Erebidae; genus Leucoma; species Leucoma salicis. Next base: position 12,804,960 of record OX411828.1, on the reverse strand, counting down.
GTTAAAATTTATTTTTTATGAAATGTATTCAATGTTAGTAATTGATTACTGCAGTACGATTCTAATCGTAACAATTAAGCTTACTATATCAGAATAAAATGACATCATCCATTCATACATCCATCCATCAGCCTTTTAACGTCCATTGCTGAACATAGGCCTCCCCAAGAGAACGCCACAACGAGCGGTCCCGTAATGGGGGATAATGCCGTAATCGCTACGCTTGGCAGGCGGGTTGGCGATCGCAGTGGATGTTGTTAATACTCGAGAGAGTGCTGTTGCCCACTCGCCCGGTATTCCCTCAGTCGGTTCTTACGATTCCCGTGGGTAGAGAGGGGTCGGACAATTCTAAAGCTGACCCCACAGGGCCCAAAATTACATAAACATAATATATATGTAAAGTGGAGATTGGGAATCACCTTGGGTGTCTGCGATAGCTTAGCGGTCTAGAACACTTTCCGGACAACGCCGGTTTTGAAACCTGATTGCAGTAAATTTATCTTTTTCCTCATTCAAAAATAATTAACTATAGTTTGTTTTTCTAGATTGGAAAAGCTGAAAGTTCGGCGGCCTATAGAAAAATTAAAAAAGAATATAATGTCGACCTACCCTCTCATACACGAAAGAGTTTTGCTTTTAATGACGCACTTCCTTATATACAAGAGGTAAGTTTTTCGGTATATATTATTCTCTAAAAATAATATTTTTGCTATGGTTTGGGGAAAGAGGCTACTACCTTATGGATAGGAAATTGACTTATTATACACAGACTTTTGCAAACATGCATTGGGCCAGCGTGCGCGGAGTGTGCGCTTGAGTGAGTCAGCTCCAGAAGCACCACCCAGAAGATTACAGAATGTCAGCTTGAAATAATCTTACTCCTGCTGTTGTTTTCCGTATGGTGAGTGAGTTCGCCGGAGGCCTAAACCCCCTCCTTGTCGTGTCTTATCCCATTCCTTGGAGATGGCGACGTGCGAGTGATGCCTCTCGTGTCTATAGGCTACGGTAACCAGTCAAAAAAAATAAAAAAAGAGAACAAGTCATTCAGTTTTTCTTTATCTATTTGTTCGTTAGCGCACATTTCTGAACAGTTTTTATTCCGATTTTATGGGTGGAGCTTGGCTGGAAGCAAAATATATAGACTGAATAATTAAAATCAGAATAAAAAAATATGTTTTAAAACATTTAAATATTATTGTGAAGTGGTGGGTAACAGCTAGTAGGCTATAATAACAGACTAATTACTCACGTAAAAACCCTTGCACAATATCAGACTCTGTCGTTTCGAGAACCGGTTCTTTATATGTATTGTTTTCCTTAATACAATAATAATAATAAATATTCACGGACATTTCACACAACGTCCTCTGGTCCCAAACTAAGCTTAACGCTTGTGCTATGGGTACCAGATTACGGATATAATACATATATTATTTATTGTTTGTAAATACATACATATAATACATAGAAAACACCCAGACGCAGTACAAATATCTGTGTTCATCACACAAGTAATTGTCCTGAATGGGAATCGAAGCCCGCCGACGACCTCGTGCACGGAAGTCAGTTACACTACCGACTACGCCACTAGGCCCATCATACAATATTTACTGTTATTATAAATGCGAAAGTTTGTGAAGATGTTTGTCTGGAAATCACGCCTAAACGACTGCATGGATTTGGATAAAATTTGGTTGGAAGAAAGATAAAATGTACAATTAATTTTATTCCAAAAAATTATAGTTCACATGCGGAATAACTGTTTTTGGCATGTAGACTTACAGAGTAAACAGATTTGAAAATTTGGTATATTGAATACGATCCCGATAAGGAGTTCCCGTAGGCTTTAACTGCAATGATGAAGAAGCGGTTTAGATACCGGGGAGGCCCGAGTTTTGTGGGTTCGATTCCCACAGTGGACAATTCTTTGTCTGATCTAAAATTGGGTGTTCTGAGTCTGGGTGTACTTTGTGTACATGAAATTGTATGTTTCTAAAGTCCCCCGCGATACAAGGAGTAAGAGTGAAGAAACTCGTGTTAGCGCACACGTGCTCTATAATGTATCCTGCGTACATGCCTAGTGTCTGATTACATTGACCGCCGATATCGGTTTGGAGATCAATATTTTATTAATGCTTTTTTTTTATTTTCTACTCTAGAGAATTTGGCAGCGCCATTGAGAAAGAGTTTTACAAAGATATGGGCGTGGCAAACCTCATCGACAGAATTTTGAAGAAACGAGCTATCTCCTTCGTGGGGCCCTCGGACGCGTATATGCTTATGTCGGGAGAGGAAGGGTAAGATCATTTATTATTTTGCTCATTCAAATTTTATATGGTAACTCTTATCTTCGCGGTGTACACTGACCTCTAATTATATTCACAACCTTCTGTCATACAAATTACAGTTTATGATGTCTAGAATTACATTCTTCTAGTAATAAGTTGCCGGGCATAAACATACTTTTTGAGATTAACCAATTATTGTTTTTTTTTTTCCAATATTCTATACAATACTCCAAAAAAGTATTTATTCTTTATATTTTAAGTAGTTAAATTGAGCATTGACGTTTGTAAATATACAATCGGTTAGTATAATGTACTTATATCTCGTAGCCAGATCATACCATTAGCCACTTCATGATGTGGCCGGCCATTTTATGAAACCTAACCTAACAAGACCTAATAATTTTATGAAATGATCAGCCGTAACACGAAGTCACCTATTTAAGATCGGGCCGCGACAAAATACTCAATAGCTAGTCATCCTTCATCTCTTAAGATAATACTGACTGGGGAGCTGGCCTTCAAGCAATAAATAAACCCGCTGTGCCGTCTTTCCGCCGACAATACTTCAGTGGTAGGCATGGTAACCTACGACGTCCATCCATCCATCCATCAGCCTTTCAACGTCAACTGCTAGACATAGGCCTGCCCAAGAGAACGCCACAACGAGCGGTCCCGTCATGGGGGATAATCCCGTAATTGCCACGTTTGTCAGGCGGGTTGGCGATCGCTGTGGATGTTGTTAATACTCGAGAGAGTGCTGCTGCCCACTCCCCCGGTATTCCCTCAGTCGGCTCTTACGACTCCCGTGGGTAGGGAGGGGTGGAACAATTCTAAAGCCGGCCCCATACGGACTAACCTACGACGTAAATCCTTCTAATTCTTAAAGGAGATCTCTAACAAATAGTGGAACGGTAGTTAGTAAAAACAACTAATAAAAAAAAAATAATGAAGGTACGGGTTCACCAACGAGAATCGTCGACGCAGCAATCCGACTCCAAAAAAACGGCGATGTGGTCACGCCACAAGGGGAGGCAGAGGTTACCGATTTCGACGCGACACTTCCAACTTTATTTGGTACATCATATATACAGTCACATATTGGTGTTTTAACATGGGGGTATGCGGTTAATTATCATAATCAAAAGCTTTGTAATTGCTAAAAATCTATTAAAAATTCTTCACAAAAAGCTTTTTTGGCGTCCAATAAAATAACAGTATTCTAAGGTCCTCCTCAAAGGCAAGTCCTCTCTGACTTTACGACGACTTATTTGATGAAATTAAGTGTATACTAGCTCACTCGGCGAACTTCGTACCGCCATATTTTTTTTTTTTTGTGAATATTTTCTAAAATCCTGAATTAAGTGTTATACTATTTATGCCCGCCTCGGCTTCACACGGGTGGTGTACAGTCGCGGACTAAGGAAATGTAACACTTCCAGTAAATTCAAATCAGTCGGATTATCAATAATTCCAGACACGTTTGATGTATCGAAAGTACTCTTAGTCTTCTGTTTCATTCACTCACTTACTTTACATAATAGGAGATTTTTTAAATTAACTGTTCCATTTTTTTTTTAATTTTCTGTACAATTTTTTTTATACAAATCTTGTTCTGGGCACAAGGAACACAAATAAAAAACCGGCCAAGTGCGAGTCGGACTCGCGCACGAAGGGTTCCGTACCATTGATCTAGAAAGCCTCGTAAAGTACGTTAAGCCATTAGTCCTAGATGCCATGAACACTTCGATAGTTGCATAGAGCCTCAGTGATTTTTAATTGACCTCTGGTTTAAACTTGATTTTCATTGCCCTTGCCTCAAAGATCCAGATGTCAGTAACTTGGTAGAAAATACGGCTATTATGCTAACTTATAAATTTAATAAAATTGTAGCAGTGTTAAAAAACTATGGACGAATAAAACAACAAAAAGGGCAAAAAAATCACGTTTGTTGTATGGGAGCCCCCTTATATATTGTTTTTTTTGTTTGTTTTTAGTATTTGTTGTTATAGCGGCAACAGAAATACATCATTTGTGAAAATTTCAACTGTCTAAGCTATCGCCGTTCTTGAGATACAGCCTGATGACAGACGGACGGACAGACAGACGTTGTATGGGAGCCCCCCAAAATATTATTATTTTTTTGTTTTTAGTATTTGTTGTTATAGTCAATAATGGCAACATAAATACATACATTATTTGTGAAAATTTCAACTGTCTAGTTATCGCCGTTCTTGAGATACAGCCTGGTGACGGACAGACAGACAGACAGCGAAGTCTTAGTAATAGGGTCTCGTTTTGACCCTTCGGGTACGGAACCCTAAAAAAGACTTATCCAATTTGGTGCAGTCGTTCAGTAGTTATGCGCGTAGATACATTTCGGAGATTCATTTTTATTCATATAAGATTTGCCGCTGGAAACTCGTTGACACCACTTCGCGCTCGCCCTGATGATGAGAATCGAATATGCTCGAAACCCGGGTCGACAAAATCGATCCCCAACGTGAGTTATTTCCGGTGATATATTTATAAGATTTGTTAACAAATCAACATTGACCGGTGAAGAAATCATCGTGAGATAGAATGACTGAGAGATTTTCTCGACAACCCTACTGTTCCAGCGTTGTGGTCTATGACCTAAATAAAATGGGAGAGGAAGGGTTAAGATATAGAGGTTCATCGTTATCGCTTATCCAAAGTTTTGGATACTTTATAGTATTCATGTTCAAGGCCGCCTATAAAGCTATTTTTTTATCGTTAAATCTGATTTCCGGTTTAGCTAGTCGAAAGTTTGACTTTATATTTGAGAAGTATTGTAGATATTAAAAATTTACTTTTTGAGACCAATTTGAGTCTGATACGAAACGAAACCATGTGTGGGCATTCTCCTTTGGTTCTCAAAGAAATTGTCTTTATTAAAAGATAGTCGACTTTATGATGAAATACGTCATGTTTATGGTCAATTATGCTACTTAATAGGTCAGTATCAACCATTCACATCAAATCATTACATGCTTTGAGTGCCATTTGTGTCCGTGGAATGTATAATTTATGAATTATTCAATAAGTATAGTGATGAATTCAAATTCAAAATTATTTTTATTTCATAGGCTTCATAAATAGAACTTAAAATCTTCAAAGCTAAGTAATAATTAACACGAGCACTTGAGGCAAGTGCATCTGCAATGTCGCGATTGCAATCGCCACAAGCGGCCGGATTCCGTAGCAAGGCTTTTCATGAGAAGAATCCGGTAAGAAACTCATGAGCCACTTTTTTAAACCTTGAAAAGACACTGCTCTGCATCCATACATAGTTTGCCTTAAAAAAACCTCAATACTAGATCATGTGTTATATTAAAACATATTATTGAGTTCCCATAGAATTAAACACAAAGCGAAAAATGTGAAATCGAAAATAACAGTCAGGAGCAGGATTTGAACCTGCATCTCCTGGATACCGTCCAGATGCTTTACCAATTCAGCAATCCTGACAATTGCTCCTGACTGCTAATTTCGATAACACATTCATACTTAACGTCTTTGGGTGACGCCTGCACCATCTGTCGGAAGTATTTTCATACATTATACCGACCAGGTAAACTTAATTTTACAATTAAGATTTTACCTAATAATGACGCAAACCCTATAAATATTTAGATATTTTTTATATATATTTTTAGCATTTGACATGCTTAGCACTATACATTAAACACAAAGTGAAAAATGTGAAATCGAAAATAACAGTCAGGAGCAGGATTTGAACCTGCATCTCCTGGATACCGTCCAGATGCTTTAATTCAATTATAATTTAATAGCGGACTAGCTGTAAAATCATTCTATTATAATAATAATATTTATTTGCTCAGACAATAAAAATCCATGGTGTTAGTAAGGCTTAAAACTAATTGTTAGTATAATGTACTTATATATCTAGTGGAGTCAAGAGTATTGTGCAGAGCATGATCAAACATTGTTATTTGACCATCCTCTGAACAAAACTCTTCCAAATCGGGGATGTGACATCCTCCACTATAGCTTGCACAATGCTGTTCTGACTCGCTCTGAGCGAATTCATCAATGTCCCCGTTTTTTTTCGAATAATAGCGTAAAAGCCATCTGTTCGATTTTGCGTGAACATTTCTGAGGCGAATAAATAAAAGCGCTCTCAAAACATTATTATACTGGACACGCAGGGTATCTATAGATCGTTTGGTATAATTGACCCATAGATTTCCCGTGTAAAAGCTCTGGCAATACGCCTTAAATAGTGTTACTTTTACATCTTTTGAACAACGGGAAAATCTACGGGCCAGCATATTACCACGGACCGCCAAAGCCCTACGCTCCCTTTCTATATCAATATTGTCTTTAAGGTCTTCAGTAAGAAAATTTCCCAAGTACTTAAATTGATCAGCTTTGTTTATGTTCAAGCCATTTAGGGTAATGTTATGTGACTCTCCGGGACATCTACCGGCGACCTTAAAGACCATATATTTACACTTTTCCACATTGTATCTCAACCCATGTGTGGCAGCATAAGTCTCACAAACTCTCAGCATTTGTCCTATAGCTCCTGTTGTTGGGGCCAGCAGCACCATGTCGTCAGCATAACTGATGTTATTTATGCTGATACCACCCACACGGCAGCCTACATGCATGCTGCTAATCTTATCCAGGAGATCATTTATATACAGGTTAAAGAGTCTTGGAGATGTTAATCCCCCCTGTCTCACCCCACACTCCAACCCGTATGATTCCGAGACTGTGTTTGACCATCTCACAGTATTGGTCTGGTTTGAATACCAATACTGTAAGATTCCCAGCACGTTTCCATGTATTCCTCTGTCCTTGAGCTTTTTCCAGAGTATGTCATAGAACACAAGGTCATACGCCCTGGAGAGATCCAGGAAGCAGGCGAACACCGGTGTCCTACGGTTGGTATAGTATTGGACAGTGTGCTTGAGACTTAGAATCGCACTCTGTTGATAGTTTTGGCTGGAAACCAAACTGTGTGTCGCTAAGTGATGTAATTTGTTTTTCCAAATACGAATCAAGCACACTATCCAACACTTTAGCCGCAGTGGTCGCTAACGAGATCGGACGATAATTGCCTCTGTCCGAGATATCACCAGTCCTGTTTTTAACAATAGGCACTACAATGGTTCTCATTAGTGCAGCTGGCAAATAAGAGTGACTAATGCACATCCCATAGAATATTCCAGACAATACCTTTGGCAGATGCATCCCCGCATATTTAAAATGCTCGATGCGGAGCCCGTCATGGCCAGGTGACTTCCCTCTATCCATGTTTTTTATTACAATCTTAACCTGCTCTTGCGAAAAACACAGCCCAGGCTCGTCTCCACAACAGACCAACTCAGTCTCGCTCAACCCGACGGAAGGACCCAGTGGCGATTGTACCTTAAACTGTTTCACAAAAATGTTAGCAACTTCCTCGGGATCAGTTTTGCCATCCACACACACCGGTAAGCCAGGCTTGGTCTCCAAACTACTCGTGACTTTCCTGGTTGTTCAGACACCACTTTAGTCGACCTTTAAAAATCTTTCGAGACTCACACATAGCCGGTCCGGTAGAAGGACTGTTATGGTGTATCCATAATTTTAACTTAGTTCTAGCCTCTTTTTGTGAGCGTCACGGACATACTGATTCCACCCACAAACAACTTTCCTTCGCCTAGATCTACTATCACTATGGATTTTTGTTTGGCTCGCTGAGTCGGATAATATATGTATTAAATTGTTATAAATATCATCTAATTTACTTCTATGCTCCACTAGCCTACAATTTTCATAACTACACTGTAGAATTTCTAATGGAAATTTAAATTCACATAACTCCTTATCGCATAAACTATGATACATATTAATTTCATAATCATCCCTCTCACCCCAAATAATTTTATTTTTGAGGATTTTTGGTGGAGGCAGCTTCGATTTTACCACATTTAAATTGCACTCAAAGTACAATGGCATATGGTCCGATGTATAGACATCTTCCTCAATTCCTACGCTTAAAACGGTATGCCATGCCGACAGAGAGACAACACAATGATCTAGCCACCTCCTACAGCCATGAGCATCACTGACAAAAGTATAGTTATTCGATTCTATTCCTAATTTTTCTACATCGGCGCACACCCAACTTTGATCCGAACAGAAATTAGATAACTCCCTATAGAACAATTCATTGGGATGTGCATTATAATCACCGAGAATGTACACACTTTCGACATTACTCATAGCGGTGACCTCAGACAAGACTTCTGTAAACTCTGGTAAGTTATCTGATGAATCTGTTGGCATATACACAGACATCACTAAAATATTTTTATCATCTATCGTCGCTTTAATAGCAGTTAAGCGAGAGTTGCTTCACTCCACGACAGATACTGTTCCAAAAACACCCTTGCGCCAGAGAATAGCGACTCCCCCATACGGCCTTCCTACTAATAAACCCGAGGACGTTCTACGGCCGACTTACCTGTGTATTCAAAGTCATTGCAAATGGTCCCCAGAAAGGGAATGTCATGAGGGAGAAGCCAAGTCTCCTGCAGGGTCATTATATGCGAGGTCAAGCACAGATCTCGAACACTATCAATAGATCTCTTAATCGATTTACAATTAAACGATGTTAATTTACAATATTTATAAACACTACACATTTGATATACAATTAATTAACTATTACGATTGTTTATTTTTTTTTATACATAAAACGCACAAAACTCCTAAACACTATGCCATCAGGCAAGAACTGTTAATTTAAAATAAATCTAATTTATTTTTCGCAACAAACATTTTATAAGCATTATACCTTTTATTTCCCTGTATATTTATCTTTTTAAGCATCACATTTTCGTTTGTTTTTTCTTTTATGTAGCTCATTATGACCTGTTCACTCGTATCTACACTAACATTTGATATAAACAACGGTACTTTGATGTCCGCAGCTTTAAACTTTACATCAGGACCGATATTTGCACGGCCTTTGTCCTATTAATTTATACCGCTTTGGCGTCTTGCGTTGAACTACCGTCCACTCATTTTCTGTTTTGCTGTCCCTTACTATTTGTTCCCTGCTAATCGAGTTCGATCTTGCTTGCAAGTTCTGAGTCTTGAGGTGTGGCGCGTTCGAGTCACTATCGTCGGGTAGATCATTAGCAACAAGTGGTTGTTTTCCAATAGTAGGAGACTTATTTGATGTGGCGGGCGCGCAGGTAGTTGAAAAAATATACTCGGGCTTGTGCGAAACCGCCGTATTCGCTGTGGCCTCCCGGTAGCTCTGATGTAATGTTGTCTCATTCACTTCAACGTCGTTTTGTCGTGGATTATCTTGGCACCTGCTCACACCACCAGTTTTCGAAACCGCAGTATTTTTCTGCAATATATTCGTGTTCGTGTCCTGTGTTTCCATCCTGTTATTTTGTTCTAAAAAGAAAGAGACAAAATCTTCCTCAGCGTCCCGTTGTAAATGACGAGTGTCCCACACATACCGAAGGACCTTTGAATCAGCTGATATTTGCGGTGTTTTTATATGCGATGATTTTATAGTCACATACTGTAAGCCTATGGGCCCACTATCAGGAGGACTATTTCGTAAATGTGCTCCTCTCTTTTTATTCACATTATCAAAAGAAACATGTTCTAGTAAAGATGCATGTTTCATATTACCTAGTTCCCGCTCCGTTGCAACTAATCTCTCTTCCATTACACTTAATTGGCTTTGCATTTTTAACATATCTTTGTTACATCTACATGATCAAAGGTCACTGGCGGTAGTTTGTGTAGATGTTTTGCGACAAATATCGGGAAAACTTCTGGGTCTGTAGTTTTCATCCAACCAATGATATCGTCTAGGTCCCGCGACATTTTCTTCTTGCCTTCCTTCCGACGCAGTGGCTTTTTCTTTACACCAGGCGTAGAATCAAAGGGTAACGTCTTCGCCTTCACAATATCCTCACCGGAGAAGGACGTAGTACACAATTGGTGTGTACTTTCGTTTTCAATTCAGTTGGATTATAATCCTAGAGTTGCGTATTTCCAACGCTAGATGGATATCTACTAATTTTTTACGTGTGTAAAAAAATATTTTAGCTATTTCTATATACAAATTATTTGTGAATAAAGAAAAAGAGATTTTTAGTAGTAGGGGCGGGAATCGAACCACGCATCTTTTCCAATCCGGGGAAGTGCTCTAATCCACTGAGCTACCCTACTGACCTTTCGATCATCTTAAATTCTTAATCACATTTGTCTTACGACTAACGCATGCAATGCATGTAATGCTTGCTAAGCAAAGCGTGGTTCGATTCCCGCCCCTTCTAAAAATCTCTTTTTCTTTATTCACAAATAATTTGTACTTTAAAAAGTAGCGGAGCATGTCAATTGCTAAAAGAAATAGATCTAAAATATTTTTATATACAATAAAGATTAGATTACTCTATTATTTTAATTCAGAATGACATTTTAAGTTTGTCTTATATTAATACTAAAAATAAGTCTATTAAAAGCAGTGACATCTATTAACAAACTCTAATATTGATAATAAAAATAAGTATTATAAAAGCAGGGACATCTATTACCAAAATCTATTGACTAAACAAATTGTGAGATCCAAAAAATAAATACTAAAAATTATCATAGCCCCGATGCTACTATCGTACAGGGCGAAAAACGGCTTTCTCCTTTCTTACAATGTTTAAATTTATGTACGATGAGTGGTCATGAGGTTTCAGGTTCAAATCCCAGATCGGGCTAGCAAAAAGTTATTTGAGTTTTTTCAAGAATCTCAATCACAATCATCCATCAGCCTTTTAAAATCCACTGCTGGACATAGGCCTCCCCAAGAATGGGGGATAGTGCCGTAATCGCCACGCTTGGCAGGCGAGATGGCGATTGCAGTGGATGTTGTTAATACTCGAAGGAGCGCTGCTGCCCACTCCCCCGGAATTCCCTCGGTCGGCTCTTACGACTCCCATGGGTGGAGAGGGGTGGGACAATTCTAATATTTTTGGGTATCCAAATTAAGTGTTTAATCTTAAATTTATTAAAACTTGTAAATTAAAATTATTCATTAATTTATTCACAGCTGGCCTAGCGCAATAAGTTATACTAATAGAAACAGATAATTAGTGTTATCGTTAACACGTCACGTGACCATGTCGATGACGACCATGAATTTACTCCCTATCCAAACCTTCTCTATAGAATTTTTCACTTCAAAAAATCTGATTCCGTGGACATTGTGGGCATGTTCTTCTGGAGTTTTTGTCATAAATGTCAGAACAAGAGTATTAAGTGAGTGTGTATTTGGTTTGCAGTGCGGGTGGTTGGGAGACTATAGGCACGATGCAGCAGAAGCCACCTTTAGTTCTAGAAGACCTGCTCAGTTACGACGAGTTAAAGTTATCCGCGTATGTGTTTGTGAGCGGCCACACCGAATGCATTAACGATGGTGAGCGGAAGAACGCTGGAGTGGTGAGCGAAGAGAATGCTGAAAAAAGTGCTATTATAATCGGTAAGACAGGCTTTTTTCTCTTGATACATTTAAATTACTTGTTCTTCTTTTTTTATTATGGCGATCAGTCTAAAGACAGTTGCCAGTGTCAAATTTCTTGTTACATATATAAGTTTAGTAAAATCAATTCGTCAAGTCATAGTCAAGGTCATAGAAAATTAGTCATAGACAAATCAGATAAGCTTCAGTAAAGTGAAGGCGATTTTACTGAAAGCTTCTATGGAGTTTTGGAGGCAAGACGCGTTGCTTTACATTATATCACTTGCCAACATTTATGCACAAACAAAAATAGTTAATTAATAAAATGCCATCACTTTTACACATTAATACATGAAGTAACAGAAGTTTTAGAGAGTAATGTAAAACGACGACATAATTCTTTCATGGCCCCGCCAAATCTCAATTAAATTACTTTTTGACAGATTAGTGTAACATTGCGGTTATTATTCTATTATCGGCACTAATCGATTTGCATGAAATGTTTTAATTGGATTTTATTAAGTAGAGATAGTTTTTACTATGTGGCATATATTGCCGTGGTGTTGCTGACGAGGCTTTAGTTGTACTTTCTACAGGGCATTATATTAATTATTATTAACTTTTCAATGGCAATGTAGCAACTTTTTAGTGGCAATTTTTCGGTCCCAAATCCTCATTATCAATGATTTTCATTAATATTATGATAGTTTATAACAGTTTATTTCCTTAAGAAAATTATTTACAAAAACTGCATTTTCTTTCGCTTCAATAGTAATTACTAATTATTGTTTATGTCTCATTGATGCACTTAAAAGTTCTTGAGCGTCAAGAATTTTTTTGAAAAGACACTCAGTAATTTTCATTGTGGCTTAAAATATCTTTGACATAATTTAGTCTAATATTAGTGTTTATTAATAAAGTTTGGAAAAGTGCCCGGTAGACGTTAATAGGCTCGCCCCCTATTACGTGGGGCTTAACCATAGCTGGCGAATCGTGGGTGTGTAATACACCTCTGCCTACCCCTTCGGGGAATACAGGCGTGATGCTATATTTCGCCGTGTGGGGCCACCTTTAGAATTGCCCCACCCCTCTCCACCCATGGGAGTCGTAAGAGCCGACTGAGGGAATACCGAGGGAGTGGGCAGCAGGACTCCTTCGAGTATTAACAACATCCACTGAGATTGCCAACCCGCATGCCAAGCGTGGCGATTACGGCACTATCCCCCATTCTTAGGGAGGCCTATGTCCAGCAGTGGACGTTAAAAGGCTGATGGATGGATGGATGGACTACCCCTTCGGGGAATACAGGCGTGATGCTATGTTTTTTATTATTAATAAAGTTAGTATTCATCACCAGATGAGTTATGTCACCACCACATACATTATAAGGAGAGTATGCGGAGTTAGCTATAGTGCCGCTTTGGCTCCCTGCAGAATACCGCCTTAATTACCTAAATTTTACGTACTTTATTTTTCATCACCCCACGAATGTGTCCTTAAAATGTTTCATCCCTCTTTACTAAACTCTATTGCCCCTGGTATCACTGCATAGATGTAAAGCTCGGAATCAAAACCCCAGTAGTGATAGGTTTAATATAATAGACTTCAGGGCCCGTAGAATGTAACTCACTAAATCGTATCGTCATCGTATCGACATCGCATCGTGACATTAGGGGTTAGACAGAATCTCATATCTCACATGTCGATCGTATCGTGATCACTGTGATCGGTTGAGAGATCACCGTGATCACGTGGGCAGAGATCTAAAAAAAATTTTACAGGCACAATAGGTCCGCGATTCCAGCGGCCAGGTCGCATGGATTACGAGGACATTCTCATCACGGAGGAGCAGAATTGTCCGGAGAACGGGTACGGGGAAGAGGTCACCCCTACCACTTGTCTCAATGTATTGAAGACTACATATGTGCGAAATAACCAGTCGGCCAGGCATATGTGGAGGCAAATGTGGTCGGAATTCTTTCAGGTAAGTGTTAAATGCAAATATTTCTTATACTATTACTGACTGGTGGTATCGGGTTCGATTAAGTCCGATGTCCAGACCTCGCGCGGTACATACCGGGCTTTCAGAGGTTTTTCGAATGTACGTACGCTTGAGAGATTTTCTTGGCGGCTTGTGAAATATGCCAACCTGCACTGGGCATGGTGAACTACGTCTTAAACCCCTCTCACTATGAAAGGAGACCCGTGCCAAATATTGTGACAGTAATGGGTTGTGAAAAAGCTGTCATACAATATATCTTTTCTTCTTCCTCTGCTGTCGAGAAAATCTTGGTTTCCTCACATTGTTTTTTTTTTCTTACTCACACTTAAATCCCACATAATCCACTAATCCCACGTGAGCGAAGATTCACGACAGGGATAAAAAGTGGAGAGGAAGGATAATAGGGAAACGATACGAAGGATACCAAGGAGAGGATCGGCAGGACAATAAGGAGAGGACAGGAAGGGGGTTTGGGCCGCCGGCGCTCTCACTCACTATACGTAACCTCTCACTCACCATACGTAACCTCTCACCATACGTAACCTCTCACCATACGTAACACAATGGTAGGGTTACCTACCGTACCACCGAAGGAATGTGACATAGTTCCAGTGGTCCGCCAATAAAGGCGGAGAGAGGAGTTTCTTTAGTGGGTGAGGGCCCCACAATACCCTGTTCGTTGCCCGTACGGGTGTGCGGTAAGGCACAAAAAAAACCTATCACATGTGCAGTAAACATTAAAACACGAACTATACTTACAGGTCCCCAGCTATACATACCAAGAGCTATCCAAATACGTAAACTCCTCAGACGAGACAGAAGAGAAGCTATATACAGATCGGTTCATAAAACTCAGCAAGAGAAACCAGGACTTTATATTTGATAATGAAGTGTATTATAAGAGAATCAGTATTATCGCTGAGACTGTGTTATCTGAAGCCGATGCGAGGGCTAAGGACGAAGCGAGACCGGCTTACGTCAACATTATTGGATGTGGTATGAATATATACATTTCAATCTTAACTTTATTAGAACCCACTGCTTGTAATAGATGGCGTTGTCGTCTCCTGATAAGCCTTAGAACATACCATTACATTTAGTGGTAAATGCACAGATGGCGGAGTGGTTTAGATACCGGCCTCCCGTCCGAGCGTTGTGGGTTCGATTCCCACACAGGACAACTCTGTGTGGTCCACAAATGGTTGTTCGGAGTCTGGGTGTACTTTGTTTCCGTCAAATTGTATGTTTGTAAAGTCCCCCGCAATACAAGGATTATTCCTTAGAGCAAAATATCTCCTTTTAAAAAAAATATTAAAAATAAATTAAAAAGAATAACAGCACTTCCACTTCTGGTCTCACAGACTCACAGAGACTAGAAGTGAGAGAGAGATAGCAATAGCCGTTTGAAAGTCTGTCATACTCGCACGCTCTTTGTCTCTTAAGTTGGCTTGTTCAGGTCTATCTAACCTGTCAGTCGCTCCATGTAAATACTGATGGATCAGGCGGGTTAGACGGAATTTCATATCTCACAATCGACATCGTATCGTGATCACTATGATTGGTTGAGAGATCACCGTGATTGGCAACGGATTATTGAGACATCACGCGTCGGTTTCTCTGCCAATCACAAGCGAGACGATATGGTGTCTATTGTGAGATATGAGATTCCGTCTAAGCCCCCTGATCGGATTGAAAGCTGACCTGAATAAGGCCAGGAAGACGATTATAACTTATTGTTTGCAGGTCTTGGTGTATGGAAAATTTCACAGCATCAAATAGACGTATACGTGTTGACGTTTTTAGAGCGAGCGAGACATATGCTTCGGAAAGAACTGCTGCAAAATGTATCTGATATCAATTTCTCATACATCATGCCTTCAAGTAAAATTTTAGGTGAGTGCCATTCATGGCTGATTAAGAATATGTTTGTACATAGATATTCGTACATACAAAAGCGTTTTCAAAGTATATCTCCATCCATCCATCCATCAGCCTTTTAAAATCCACTGCTGGACATAGGCCTCCCCAAGAATGGGGGATAGTGCCGTAATCGCCACGCTTGGCAGGCGGGTTGGCGATCGCAGTGGATGTTGTTAATACTCGAAGGAGTGCTACTGCCCACTCCCTCGATATTCCCTCAGTCGGCTCTTACGATTCCCATGGGTGGAGAGGGGTGGGACAATTCTAAAGCCGGCCCCACACGGCTATATTATATATATCTAATGTATAAATATAGTATATCTAATGTTGTGAAAATGCTTGACCGATCGACAAGAAGATCATCTGTCAACGGATTTTATGCAGTTTCGATTTAAAAAAAAAACTATTTGGTTGTCTGTAAAGTCGGCTTACGTACGATAATTTTACGCGACAACGTCATATATGTTTTCTGAGAGTTTCCAAACAATGCATCGGTCGCCATACATTTTTCGGATCGCGAGACTTAGCCGTGCGTGAAGCCGGCGTTGGTCGATTTATAAGACGTTATCACGTCAAAAAAAAAGTTTGAGTGTAATTCACCACCAGATGGCGCTACAGTGTTATATCCTGTATTATTCCACCTTGGATATTAATATGTTATTTATTGTTTTTATTATAGTATATAAATTATTGATATTGACAAAAGCTTGTGAAGTCTGCCAAGCCGCATTGTACCAGCGAGGTGGATTGTCACCTAAATCCCTTTCATTCTGAGACCTGTGCCGAAGCAGTAATTCATTTAAAATTTAATTTATGAAAAAATATTTTCGACTGTAACTTTCAGAGATTAGCTGGAACAATCAGACAGACAAGAACTTTTTGACGTTGTTTTTGAACAATTATAGAATTATAGATGTATGACTGCACAGATGGCGGAGTGGCTTAGATACCGGCCTCCCGCTCGAGTGTTGTGGGTTCGATTCCCACACATGACAACTCTTTGTGTGATCCACAAATGGTTGTTCTGAGTCTGGGTGTACTTTGTGTCCGTGAAATTATATGTTTGTAAAGCCCCCGCGATAAAAGGTTGCTTTTAAAAAAAAAATACTTTATGTAAAAAGAATTGCTCGTGTTTTATTAATGACAAGCTGCTATCGGTGACTTCGTTGACTTCGGAACTTTCGCAGATTAACCGGCACAGGCATACAGACAGAACTTTTTTGAACAATATATAGAATTATAAATGTATCCATTCGCAGAGATGTTCAGTAACAGATCCGACAACAAATCCAAAGAAAAGAGTTTGTTCTTCGAGTGCAAGAAACATCCGAGAGGTTAGTTTTTTTTTTAAATATAAACATGGCATAGGAACCCAAGCAATCAGCCGGCCTGATGTCTAGCAACACCAGGGAAATTATACGGCCTACCCTTTTTTTGAGGAGGAAAAAATGCACTTCACCATGGCAACCAGCAGTTTAGTGTGCGCTCACTCACTAAAATAACTAGCCGTAGGCCGTCTCTCCGCCTGTATTGACGTTTCTTCAGTTTTTTTATTGCTCATGGTGGCAGATGAGCCATGACCAACCTGCTATATACAGTAGTCACATCGGATCTTTGTGTCTCTGAAGTTGGCTTCAAGACGCTGCGCAGTAGCCATTTTTGTGACGCAAGGCATATGCGTCTTCTACAGTTTACATTAATCAAAAATGTTATATTATAATTTAACAATTGTTATCGATAATTCTATAATTTATCGATCGTACTAAAAGATGTGGACTCTTTTAAATCTAGATTAAAGCTTATTCACTGAAATCGCTCGTATACTTTTTATTGAATATAAAAAAAATAGAACCTAAATACTTAGATATGAAAACATTATAATGCCATTCGATTTATTTGTTAATCGAGTAATAACATTTGATCAGCACTTATCGTATGATTCTGTCAAAATTCCCACTTCGCGCTCTGTGGCTAACTTCAGAGACACAAAGATTCGTTGTGAGTACTATAATAAGTCGCTGCTCATAATCGTAAATATGAAACAGACAGAAATTAAAAAATAAATACCTTTTCGGTTATATATTTATGTTCTGCTATTTGCTACTCGCGACTTTGCCAGCGAATTTAGTTGCTTTTTTTTCTGAAAACGTAGTTAATTATTTTTCCGAAAAAAGAGTAGCTTAAGTTACTCTTTTTTTTCAGCTATCTGCCACTGAAAGTCACGTTCAAATCGGCCTAGCTATTTTAGAGATTAGCTGGAATAGATGTTTACTAGTATTTTGTTATATTTAACTGCTTCTGTGGTGCAGGGGTAGTGTGAGCAACTGAGCTGATCGTGAGGTCTCGGGTTCGATTCGCGGGTAGTGGGCAGTGTTATTGAGTTTTTTCGTGAAAGAAAAGATCTCAGTAGCAGCCCGGAGTTTGGAAATGTGCCCGGTAGACGGCAATAGGCTCGCCTCCTATTACGTGCGACTTAAACATAGTTGGCGAACCGTGGGTGTGTGATACACCTCTGCCTACCCCTTCGGGGAATACAGGCATGATGCTATGTTTTGCTATATTTAACGTATACACTTTCATATGCATTTTGGAAAAAGCTGTTACTTAGACATTATAAACAGGCATTTTATTACCAGGTGGTATAAACGTGCAGATACTAAAGCGGCAGCCTTCGGCCAAACTCACAGGGGATCATGAAGGCAAGCTTCTCGTCATGACTTACCCGTGGGATGGGAACGCACACCCTGGGAATGAATTTTGGTTAGTGAAATAACTATTTAATTAAATACGTACTTGACGTCATCGAAAGATTAACAGTTAGCATAAAGGCGGAACAATGGGTTTTCCTGATCGGATATACATGTGATAGATGGCGTGTGGTCTCCCAAGAACACAATTAAAAAATGTGATGTGGAAATTGATCATTGCGAGCGCTACCTACGATAGCTTAGCGGTAATAGCGTGTCCACTAAAATATAATAAATCCTACAAATAACGCTCACAAGTTTTCACTACTATACTTATTTTCAACATCATCTTACTGGCGTCTTATGCCCGTTTTCACCAACAATCCCTAAACTATCCCATAAGTAGGAATCCCTTAGTCTAAGGCATCTCTTAAATACATCCTTTAACTAAATTCATTCTCACCAAGCTAAGAAACACTTAATTAGGGGCTGCTTAGTAAGGTGACAGATTTTTTATATCATAGTAGTTCCAAAAACCGAACTTTTGCGTAAAACATCTTTAAACTCTATTTTCACAGCATTTCTGAACTTAATAAAGTAATACACATTTTCAACACGATTTAATCAACAATTAATGTTATAAAATATGGTTTTAGCATCAAATAGCTACAAATTTACAATTATGATTAGGCTGTATGACGACATATCTTCGTCTTAAAAAAAAATGTGCCTCTAACTGACAGTGACATCGGTGACATTGGTTTATTCAGGTTATATTTGTACTAATTGTAATTACAGTCATTCTGGGTAACTTTGACAGATTACAGCGATATTTTTCACAGTTTTTTAAATGTTTTACCATTTAAATGACAATATTATACTTTGTTAGTGTTCTCAGAATGTGTTTTATCCATAGACAACAGTGAGAGACTATAATATCCATTAATTATAGAGAAAAAACTATTTTTGTTGTATATCAAAGTTACCACCCACAAAAGTGTAACTTTGACACACATTAAATCTGTCATATAAATGAGGTAATATTTGATTATTACATTACTTTGGGTAACATTGGTTTATATTATTCTTAAATTAGGGATGTGGCTGTGGCGATACAAACATAAATTTGTAGTAGTATCATATATATTTGTAAAAAAGGTCCATCAATCAAAATTTACCAGTTAAAAGTATACATTTTTTTAATTCGCATCAAAACCTCGTTTAAATTCTACAACAAATGAACAAACCGTTAAGCATATTGAAATAAAGACAAAACTAAAATAATTAAAACAAAAAAAAATGTGTAACACTGGTTTGAAATATCTATTCGCCCCACTACATATAGAGTAAATTGTCATCTATATAGTAAGTGTACGAAGTGCCATACAATCACATAATATCAAAAAAGTTATTCACTGTTCCATGCACTCAAATTCGCGCGCTAATTTCAGAAAAAGTTTTAACATTAACTCTGTTTGACAACTTCGTTTTTATTTTAAGGTGTGTCTACGGAGCTTGTTTAAAAAATAAAATCTAAAGCAAGCATTAACAAAAAATATTGATTTCATAGGGAAAAAACATTAAAACATTCTCATAGTCACACTGTCAATGTTACCCGAATGAATCAAAGTTACCCAGATTGACTGTAATTAAAACAGATTCATTATTTTCGGGCTTTCGGCTGCGCATTTTCTTCAATCTGCATACTATATAAATCTCTGTGATACAGTATAAGTCGTTGTTTGTTTTTGATCTATATTTTAGCAAGGAGACGGAGAGAGTTCTTCTCTACATACAATTTTGATATTTGGTGCCAAAGTGTTAAATTTTGATAAAGCCAAAGATTTATTAATATCATTCCTTAGGAAAATGTCGCATTTACTAAAATTTAGTTCCAGACCTAAGGATTTAAATCCACCTATTAATAATTCTAAATCTTTGAGAACTGTATCTACATCACCTCCCAGGGTCCCATCATCTGGATACCAAATTTACCTGTCGACTGATGGGTTGTATAGCTAGGCTGAAAACAACAGGTCCGAGAGGGTCACTTTGTTGGCATCCAACCGCAGATTCCAGAACATTGTCCTTAAATAGTAATTTAGAAGGGTACCTGTAACATTGCCAAAGAAATTTGAAGATTTTTGGTGCCTCTAATTTAGCTTGAGATAACAAGGTGTCTCTATTCACCGAATTAAAGGCATGTTTTAAGTCAACCTTCAATATGACTTCACCTTTGTCACAATCAAGGTATGTAGACAGCGCATGTATGGCAGCCTCACAACCACCACCCTTGGAGCCGAAACGAAGCTGAATTGGTTGAATTTTTTGTGATAATTCTGTGCTGTAATACTTACAGCACAGTTTGGCTGCCATACGGCGATATGTACAGCCTACGGCAATGGGACGAATGCTACCATCCCTCTTCCGTAAGGCGCAAAGGTTTGCGCCATACAAAAGATCGATGATGCCGTCGTCCACATCCCCGGAGAGCATTAGGTTTATCAAAGCCGTTAACTCCTTCAGCAGCGCGCCACCGGCTTCCCCAGCGGATGGGCACACAAGATCCTTGATGTGTTGTGGTGTCAACCCATCAAGGCCCCCCGCAGATCCGCTGCGGAAGGAGGCAACGGCCAAGGACACGTCCTTGGTTGTGATGCTGAGGCACTCCATGTGTGTGTCCGGAGCGTCGGGGAAGGCAAGGTCTTCAGCTGGCGATGGATGTTTGTCCTGGAGTCCGGCGAGTGTGGCCGGGGTGCAGGGTGCCACCACATCGCTGCTGAATAAAAGTCTTGACGCTCCCCTTATATCACCTTCCCTTATCTTAGATTCTACGTATAGTATTATAGAATCTTTTTGTAAATAGGTTATTTTTTTTCGAAATTATGATTGACAGAAGGGCTATTACAGTTTTCTTTAATTTGTTTTGTGACACTATTTTTGGGAGTATGAGATTTTCTTATGTGTAGTATTCGATAAGGAAAGGTGAGAAGTTGTTGCCAGGCCGTGGTAGAGTTCTCGCGGTTAACAAGACCTATACATGTAGCTAAATTACGTGCTACTAGAGGTCTTGCACCGCGAGGCACTCTCTTTAGAATAGGAACGGAAATTTTTAATTTTGATAGTGTTTCCAAAAAGGAATTTCTGAAGATTGCGATGCTTGGTTAAACGGTGGGCTTGAAAGCACATTTTGAGGTTTATGTAATCTACCTAAATGCACTTTCAACCCACGTTCACCTTTGAAAAAACGTGGCTGGCAACAAAAGGGGCAGCGTATCAAGGACGTTGAAGGTTGACTAGCACTCACCTCCGCATTGTCACCACCAGAAAGTTGTGACATGAAATTATATTTACTCCACATATATACAGTTCCTGAAAAAATAAAAAACAAATAAATTTTGAAATTCTGCATTTTAAAATTCCATGGGTCCTCTCATATACTGAGGAGTTTTGTTAGGCAGTTTGTCGTCGTAGATTTTCTGCTGCCGGTTCAGTTTAAAGATATTCTTTGTTAATTTCTCTTTCTTTCTCTTCTTGTTATAAAAAAGTTTGAAATATATATTTAAATTAATTTAATTTAATAAAATTTTTGTGTGATTTTTATGACAGATGCCCTACTTTTTTTCCAAATATAAAATACTTTTTTTCTAAATATTTAATTTTGCAATTAAAATTCATACTATTTGAAGGCGCGATTTTTTAAACATTTTCAAAATGCATATTTTACCAGGTATGGCAGCTTAGTGACATCAGGGGACCCGGCGGCGGCATGCTCCACTCAAGTGTCCGAACTTCACAACGCTCACATCAATCCTGTTCTAAGAGCAGATCGGACCCGCGTCACTAACAACAGAGGACTGGCTTTAATACAGGAATACTGTCAGCAGCAACCCGCTTAGGGAACTGGAATACTCAGCATTAATGTCGGCAATTTACTGGAAACTTGCTTATTTACTGGACATTGACAACGTCAACCTGGGCCCGTAGAAACTTAATTCACTAAATCGTATCGATATTGTATCGTCTCGCTTGTGATTGGTAGAGAAACCGACGCGTGATATCGTATTATTACGATCCAATCCACCGCCAATCACGGTGAACTCTCAACCAATCACAATGACACGATGCGATGTCGATACGATTTAGTGAGATACATTCTAACTCCCCTGCTTAGCTCAGCTTACGATAAAATTCAATAATGTAGATTGTCACTGTATTCATAACGTGGAGGACTAAATTTTAAAGTATAAAATATCGTAAAATAGATTGCTAAGCCCGTCATTGGCCGTTCAATGTTTCCAATCGTTAATGGCGCGTACATTATGACAATTTTTCAGCGCCTAAATTCTGGCACTAATAACTAGCATGACAGCATGCTTTGGACGATCGTTTACACGTTTCTAGTCTCAGACTACAAAAAATTGTCACGATGGATGCGAGGGACGCGATCAGAGGTTTAAGCGCTGAAAAATAGCCGCGTCGTTTATTGCGTGTGTCGCGTCATAGAAATTTAGCGCGGTGACTTTTCACGGCGCCGGAATTTAAGCGCTGTAAAATAGTAGGACTATTTTATGAATGTGAACGCGCCATAACGTTATAATGGCTACGCGGACCCGAACAGGTAGTTACCACCGTCTTCTTTGTTCTAAACGGCCGTAAAGTATCTCAACAAGTTAATGAACAGCGGTTGCCACTTACTAACAGATGAGATTTGAATTATCTGTCGCCAAAGCATTTAAAAAAAACTGTTTTATACTAAATAATGTTCCAGTTTTGTGGTTATAGTCAAGACTTCGTCCTACGTACAAGGGATCGTTTTTGTACCGCCTTAAGTGCTAATCGGCAGCTAGTAGCTCTTGGTCGTAAGCTGCGGCCATCTGCCAGGAAAACTCTTTATTTTGCTGTGAACACAGCAACCCTCTTAAAATTCCAAAACTGGTCATAATTCGAGACACTGTTCGTGAGGTACTTGTAGTTGCTCAATAAACTTTATTTCATACAGAAATACTAATGTCAGTGCTACACTTATGGTAAATTTACACTGTCAATTTTACAGTGCCAAAATCCCACCGACAGCACTGGCACGAGATAAAGCGCCATACATTTTCCGCGCCAATATCTTGCGACGTGCCAACGCTAGCACGGAATAGAGCACGGGTATATTTGTTCGCCGCCAGTGACCTCCGCCCGCGTCCCCCGCATCCCCATGCGCCAGTTTTTTAGCCTCGTGTATACACGTCCCGCCAATCTCTGGCACGTCTCTATGGAGTGAATTAAGAGTGTCTGTTGAAACAATTGCGTGAAAGCTGGAACAAGCATCTTGTGAACGACTGCATGCTGCCATGCTAGTTATTGGCGGCGAAATTTTGACGGCGGAAAATTGTCATCATGTAAACGTGTCATTAGAGTTTCAAAAGCATAACACGGGAGACAGTTTCTGACTTGAATTTGATCTATCTGTTAGAATGTTTCTTCTGCCTGCACTAATATTTTCTCTATAACAGCATTATAGAATGGTGTTGCTGTTCTCTACTCAATAATACCATCAGTAACAATTCACTTAAATTATGCAGTGTATTTTGAAAAGGGTTTATTTTATTTCGCCAAGAATGTATTAGTGAATGGATATATACAAAAATAAGTACATAAGTCTCTCTGACGCGGAACAAAATAATATGGTATCGTACATTGATCTATAAATTAAGGATACACAATTTTGTTTAGAAATCGAGGCAAACCTTGTATACAAAATGAGCCATTACGGGACGTCTCGCAGATGCGAAACCATCGATTTTCTATTTTCAAATATTGTTCCGAGTCTTATATAATTCTTGGTAAGTGCCCTCTCGTTATCCATTTATTAAAACTTATTGGTTTATTGATTGATAATATACTTCCTAGTTAGATACTTTAGTCAACAAATGGTGTTAAAAACAATCAAATAGGTTTTGTTTTTTAATCTTACTTAAATGTATAGCATTCATTTCGCATTAATTTCATAAAATTGCAACAACTGTTAACTGCGTGCGTGAGTGTAATGATACTATTCAGAAAGAACGAGAGAGAAAGAGACAGTCACTGAGTTTAAGAGGTTTTAGTGTTATTAGGATGTTGCGGCTGGTCACGCGTCGAAACAACACTAAATGAAATGAGTGCAGGAAAGCATAATCTGCCCTCATTTATAGTGGAACTTAGTGCCTAATTGTGGATCTTCTCTATTTTATGCATATATGTATATGATATTGTATATAATTTTCTAGAGGAACTAAACTTTTAATTTTAATATCTTAAAAATGATTGAGAATGTGGAACTAGGACCTAATTACACAGAGACAAGTAAGCCCTTTTATAACGACACGGCTCAAATTAGTCTTTGAAAATTACTTACTGGTCAGTAAGCACAGGTTATAACGAGCTTCTTTCTCACATATACAAGTACCTATATTAATTATTTAGCCATTTGGTAGAACTCGTGTCAAACATTCTTCCCTGTACGACTCTTTCAACAACTATACAGACACAGGCTCATTGTAGCCCTCTCAAGCAGAGATGAGCCTGCTGTGCTGCCTGCATCCAACGACTGCCTGTGTTGGCCTTGCCCTACCGTCCACAAATCGTGGTCGTTGTTCGTGCCCTTGGAGAGATACTCTAGCAGCTATAATCTCCTACTGTGTACCTAGGATAAAGTTTGACGCGAACTCTAAAAGATACATTTGTATTGTACATAAAATTTATTATGAAATCTAATTATTCAGATTTTCATTGTTGACAGCTGTAATCTTGCCCTATGGTTGTTGTATCTTTTTATTTATACTTAATTTTTATATTTAATCGCATTTAAGTTACTTATTATTTATAGTTTATTTTTATATTTAATCACCTATGAATTAGTCTGTTTTTTGAAAGTTAGTTGACCATTATTTGTTTCAGTTTACTAACTATTATATTAATATCGTGATTACTACTGTAAAAATACAAGAAGGTATTTTCAGTCAGCAGGACCCGTGTCCACTAAAAGTGCAGTTGGCAGTCTTCGGCTGAGCTCTGCCACATTCGGAATAAAAAAAAAATTACGATGTTGTCTGTCACTGTGACTGTCACAAAAATAAAATAGAGGTGGAGAGCAAGGATCAAAGAAATGATATCAACAGTGAAAATAGCAAATTTATAATAATTAGATTGATATTTTATTAGAATTGTAGGTACCATTGTTACTAGTAGAAAAAGTTGCCTTATATTGATTTGAGTATGAAATATACACTGTGTAATAAATGTATATTATATTCGATATGCTGTACATAGTTTATAGATTGTATTTAATGTAATTCGTTAGCGTTGGTGATTGATTGTGATAGACACAGGTATTTGGCAGTATTTAATAATCACTGTAAAATAATTGAATAAAAAAATATATATTAAGATATATCACCACCCCATTCTTTCCAGCGGGTTTCATCGACCGTGAAGCACTTCAATGTGTTTTGTTTGTGCGGGAAATAGATCTCTATTCGTTTCCCATCCGCAAGTAAAAAGAAATGAGCCGTCACGGGACGTCTCGCAGATATGAAAACATCGATTTTCTTTCTTTCTTCAAATATTGTTCGAGTCTTATATAATTTTTGGTAAGCGCCCTCGCGTTATCCATAGACATATGTCTAAAACTTTTATTGGATTATTGATTGACATTATACTTCCTAGTTAGATGGTTTTGTCAACAGATGGTGTTAAAAATAAATAAATTGCTGTGTGCAACAGCCGGTTGTTTTACCCTCCCTCCGCATTAGATGTTTTGAATTTTGAAAAATTGCGCGTAATTTATACTTCGCTCTATAATATATCTTTCTTCTCTATCGTGTAACGAAATGTGCTTAAACGTGACGCGCCTTTAATTTTTTACTCTCAATTGTCAATTATCTAACTACTGTCTAAAAAGATTTACTTCAACAATTAAAAGATAAAAATAATCAATATTAATGTACTTCGCCATTGTGCCAAATGCATTTTAGTTAAGTAGGATTTACAAGCCAGATTTTTTCAAATAATTCCTCCTTTGATTTGATATACAATAAATTCGATTTTTTTAATAAAAATAAATATGGTTAATTTGCAGTAAACATTAAGAGCCCCGCACATTATGGCCACCAGTCGCCGCTACTAAACGCGACCCGCGGGAGTCGAACGACTAACGCGGCCACAAGTAGCGAGCGCGGTCGACTCCCGCAGCTTGTGGCTCAGACGCGGCCACTCAAACGCTCGGTGTGCGCCGATGCTAAACAAAATGTATGGAGAAACGCTTCCGCAACTTGTGGCCGCCACTAGTCGTTCTAGTGTGATCGCCTCTAGTGGCTCAATGTGCGCTCGCTCTAAGCAATCAATAAGCCTTGTGGCCGCGATGGGCTGGTTGGTTGAATTGATTTATGTCTCACTCAATATATGCCTTCACTCAAAATATGTCCTTCGGGAACTGCGGGAATGGCACTCTGGTCGTGGTCCTCCTGTAATTTAAAAAGACTTTAGTGAACATTAAATGCTGTTAAATACAAGCAATGATTTTATTAACTGCCTCGGTGGTGTAGCGGTAGTGTATGCGACTGCTAATCATGAGGTCTCGGGTTCGATTCCCGGGTCGGGCAATGATATTGAGCTTTTTCCTAAAAAGAAAAATTCTCAGTAGCAGCCCGGAGTTTGGAAATGTGCCCGGTAGACGTCAATAGGCTCGCCCCCTATTACGTGGGACTTAAACATAGCTGGCGAGTCGTGGGTGTGTAATACACCTCTGCCTACCCCTTCGGGGAATACAGGCGTGATGCTATGTTTTTATTAATTTGTGAAACTATTATTGCTATTGCGTAGTAATGTTTTATAAAAAATATTAATGATATTTCAATTGTAAGTAGGACTTCAATAACTAGAGCAGCTTTGCCTAGGCCAAGCCTTCTAAAGATAAATTAACTCAATTGTTCAACGATCGATCTTCCAATCTTAAGATTAAAGTCCAAGAAAAAGATCGATGAATGCTATTCTGTGGCTCAAAATTTGTTAGTAATCTTCAAATATACTCCAAGGTACACAACATTTTAATATAAATATAAAATACATTATGATTTTAATAATAAAATATAATGACATGGATATTATTATTTCATTTCCAATGTTCCAATGCATTTCAAATAATAAATATTAATTTATAAAGACTTGTTTTATATTACGTTTTAGAGTTTATTATGTTGGTTTTGTATTCTGATTATTGTTATAACAATAAATATACAATTTTTAATTAAACTGAAGTATTTCTTAATTTTGTTTTAATATCATTGTAAATACCTACTAAATACATTGATATGTGATGATATTCAAGTACTAAAGCTAGAACTTAACGATGTCAGCGTGGACTTCAGAATATAGATCCATCAGCCTTTCGACGTTCACTGCTGGACATAGGCCTCCCCAAGAGAACGCCACAACGAGCGGTCCTCTGGTGGGGGGCCGTCCTACGTTGCCCCGTCCGATACGTGGTCGCCACTCGAGAAACTTTCTTCCCCAACGGTTGCCGGTTCGTCGAGCGATGTGGCCCATTGCCACTTCAGCATGGCAACCCGGCGGGCTATGTCGGTCACTCTCGTTCTCCTACAGATCTCAGTCCAAAATATAGATACGTCACCCTTTTGGCGGGAAAAGATATACCTACCGTCAGCGGTGGATTTACACTAGGGGCAGTCGGGGCGAGTGCCGAGGGTGGCAAAATTTTGAAAAGTGAAATAAATTTTTTTTAGTTTTATCAAGATTGCTCAATATAATTAATTAATTCTATTAAATCTTAATTGGGCGCGCCTTAAAAGTAGCATAAGTGGTCGCGTGGGATGTGTAGCACCCCACAACTAGTTTATTAAAATAAAATCAGTAATCAATGCAAAATTAAGACTTCAATCAATGAAAATATTTGAATTGCATATTAATCAACATTTATCAATGTAATTAATATCTTTTTAAATACTGGTTTAGATTAATTCTATTTAACGTAAAACGTTAAAATTTTGGCAGACTATGATTATAATTATGATTATTACACACGTGTTTAGACACATAGGGCCACTTGCGCGGAAATTTGGAGATAACTAAATACCTCTGTGTTTACTAACCTAGGTTACATGAATAAGTATCTAATTCAAAATTTATCTTGCACATAAGGAAATTCATCCAGGTTTTACTAACCTTATTCCGCTTACATCCCAGCCAAATCCAAAAGGAATGAATTATGATCGACACAAGTATTCTTCTCTCATTCACACAACAGTTACTTGCATAAGTCTTTGTTTAATGTCAGATTTGAATTGACGCCACGTGTTTTTGGTAGTAAGAGATGATACATTTCGAGGTTCCCTACTTTTTTAAAAAAAGAAACAGAAAATTCAATTTTAATGGAGAATGTTTATTATCATTTGAAAGAACATTCTTTGGCATTTATTTTTTGAAGATTATGTCTATCAAATGTTGGCCGTTGCTACGTCGCAGATCCATCCGTCGAGTCCAATTTTCGATGACTCGTTCGAGCATTTCGACTGGTAACTGGCGAATGACACGCGTGATGTTTTCCTCCAAGGCTTGAATCGAAGCGGGTTTGTCCGCATAAACTTTAGACTTTACATATCCCTACAGGAAAAAGTCTAACGGTGTGATATCACACGATCTTGGTGGCCAATCGACCGGCCCAAAACGTGAAATTATGTGCTCACCGAAATGTTCTCTCAATAAATCCATTGATTGATGCGATGTGTGGGAAGTGGCGCCGTCTTGCTGAAACCAAATGTCGCCGTGATCATGAGCTTCAATTTCAGGCATCAAATAGTCGGTCATCATGGCACGATAACGGTCGCCATTGACGGTTACGTTCGCACCGGTATCATTTTAAAAAAAACATGGACCAATGATTTCACCGGCCCACAAACCACACCAAACCGTTGTTTTTTCTGGATGAAGTGGCAGTTCTTGAATCTCTTCAGGTTGCTCTTCGTCCCAAATGCGGCAATTTTGTTTGTTTACATACCCATTTAGCCAGAAATGGGCCTCATTACTTTGTTGTTACAAGTCGAAATGCTCGAACGAGTCATCGAAAATTGGACTCAACGGATGGACCATCTGCGACGTAGCAACGGCCAACATTTGATAGACATAATCTTCAAAAAATAAATGCCAAAGAATGTTCTTTCAAATGATAATAAACATTCTCCATTAAATTTGAATTTTCTGTTAATTTCTTTAAAAAAGTAGGGAACCTCGAAATGGATCACCTCTTATAAGCTGAAGGGCGATATGTCATTATGTCAAATTGTTGTTTGTTTACTATCTCGTATATCGTGTATTTTATGACAATATATCTGTATTATTTTGTGAAATGTGAAAGAAATCTTATAATGTGGCTCTATTTTTACAAGTTGTAGCAGTTTACTTCTTCGTGACATAATAACCAAATATAGGTAAACATGTTATTGAAAATAAATAAGAAACTATGGTGGTGGTATGGTGCTATCCTGAACTGACCGGACCCTGTAGATAAGTGACATCATAGAATATACGAGTATAACGAAGTGGCATAAACGCTAGTAGTACATAATAAAATAGAAAAATAGAAGAATTATTCTAATAATCAATGTATAGGATTGACATAAGATTACGACGACATAATAAGCATATCCCGTTGTCTAGGGGGGCTGAACACACATGAACACATCATCAGAAACCAAAAAGTCACTCATCAGGACCATAAAAATAAACGATGCAATGTTATTCTGTTGTTATTTTTTAAATACAAAACACGAACTAGCATAGACTCACCATTTTGACGCAATAAAACCAGAGATAGACATTTAACCCTCCAACTAGCGGGTTTAATAGTTAATTATTTTACACATGGTATAATGTTAACTCTTAGCAGTGCAAGCAAAAATAATTATTTAGCCCGGCGTTAGCAGTACGCTCGGAGTTATATACAATAACTCTGAAACGCGCAAGTGGGCCTTAGAGCATTCAATTTTAAAGACATCTAAAACAAATGTGTAGTGGAGATTGGGTGTCACTTTTAGGTGACTGCGATAGCTTAGCGGTTCAGAGCACTTCCCCGGATTGGATGAAATGCAGGTTTGGATCCTGCTCGCAGTAAAGCTCTCTTTTTCCACTTTCACAAATAATTTGTCCATCCAGTCTTTGTTTTAGACCATAAATATTATTCACCTACCGGGAAATTTAGTCTACAAACAGTCAGTGTGTCATGCACCCCAAACATGCTCTCTAAGCCCAACCGTTCACGATCTAACACCGTTCGCGACTAAATTGTAAACGTCAAACGTGCTTAGGAAGCTACCTAGAAGACTAGCGCGCTAAATTAAGATTTTAAGAAGTTATTAGCCTAGAAACTTGCGTTGGGGTGTAGACACCTCTCGCGAAAGGAGGCGGCGGAGAGGGCCCGGGAGGAATCCTCGATTCGCCGCCGGCGCGCGGGGCGGCGTGCGCGCGCTTACCTGCGCCTGATGCCGCCCTAGCCGAGGCTGCGGACGGTGGGGTCGGGGATTGCCCTGTCGTCCGCGGAAGCCTACCGCGAAGGTGTGACGCCCAAGTGCGCGGGGCGTCGCACAAGAGAGGGTGCCCGAAGGGGCTGCAGCTGCGGGTCGCGGTCGATACGACGCGGTACCCGTGATCCGCCGCAGTAAGGGCGGGTGAGGGCACACTGTGGGTTTTTAGTGGGTGAGAGCCCCACACTACCCCGTTGTCTCCCCGGGAAGCGGGATGTGCGGTAGGACATTTTTGCCCACCTAAAAAAAAGAGGTGTTGTAACGATGCGCCTTAAAGCTGACCGTTACATAACTAATTAAAACTATTTTTTTCTAATTAAATAATAATAACATAACTTATAACTTAATGTACACTATAAACTAACTTAAATAATTCTATATACATATTTACACATAAATATACAAACATAAGAAATCAACAAATATAGGTACATACAAAATAATAAATTGGCTACAATTTTATATAGTGAATTCACGACGCGCGCCGCGGATGACATATACGTTATTGAGATCTACTCATACGTAATATATTATTTCGTTGGAGCACATACTGTGGTACACTCGTACTTGATAATCGCGAGTGCCTGTTTTTCCCATACTGGGTAAGCTGTGCATTATTATGTAGATAGAAACTTTACCTGCTGTAATTCAAATTGTAATTTTCAATATAGGCCCTAACGGTCAAACTATTTTTAAGTTTTATATACAAAACTTTTGTGGCATACATAGCATTTAGTTATAAAAGTTGTTATTTATGCTTCTGGCTTCAATAAATAGCCGCTATGCTTACTATATTATAATAAATTATCCTGGATGCCTTGTATAATGCCTGGACCACCACAGAATAGCAATAGCCTATCTCCCTCGTGCTCCTGCGTTGGTGGCAGTCCAGGTTTTTGCAAGCAGCCAAATATTGACCAGTCCATAAAACGGGCATTACAGGAACTCCCTTGGGGCTACCGAAGTCGATTTCGCAAATGTATACCAGTTGTTAAGTCTAAGTGATGCGCGATTACGTTTATGCCAGTTGGCTAGGGGGGCTGGATTTCGGACTGGGAATCGAAATCGATATCACTCTGTTTGCAGTCTGTTTTTTTGCATTAGGCTTTCTATATTAGTCTGGCACTCCTGCCGAAGCTGGGGTGAGCGCCGGATTTTATCGGGGACTTCAGGCCCTTCGTGCTACTGGACTAGGCGGGTAAGCTGCTGGAGATAATCCTCGCTGCCCGCATCGTCCAGCACCTGTGCGACGTCGGGTCTGACTTGTTGGATGCTCAGTTCGGGCCTCGGGCTGGACGTTCGAGGGACGGCGCATCGCCGGTGGGGGGAGTGCTGTTGGCAGGGTTGCTTGACATCGCCAACGCATTCGATAGTCTGCTAATCGGCTGCGTCAAGGAGGCGCTCCGGTAACACAGACCGCCTTCACACTACAGGCGGCTAGTGACAAATCGGGCCGCTGTGTTCGTCTATGAGAGCCGCATGGTGGACGTTGTGGTAGTTGGCTCTTCCTCGGGCTGGCGGTTATCTGCTACGCAGATGACACGTTGGTCGTGAACCAGAGTGAAAACTTTGAAGAAGTGGCATTCCTGTCTACCTTAGGGACGTCGGAGGTAGTCAGGAGGATCGGAGCGCTGGGGCTTAGGGTGGCCTTGCATGAACAAGTGGGAGGCCCTATTATTTCATGAGCCCCGACGTAGGCCACACGTCTGGAGCCTCGATCACGGTGGACGGGATCCAAATTGGGGTTCAGGCCCAGATTAAGTGTCTAGGCCTGGTGCTCGGTGGCCTGACGGTCGGTGGCGTTTTGGCAAGCACTGTCCCCAAGACTCGTTGGTGCGGTGTCCGCCCTTTCACGGTTCATGTCGAATATAAGCAGGGTGGGCGCTGTATGGTGCACTTGTTCGGTGGAAATCCCTGGACGCTCTGAATATGGCTCTTCTGTGGAGACCACAAAGAGTCATCGCGTCCAGGATCATACGCGGATACTGCACGGTGTAAAACGAGGCGGCTTGCACGTTGGCCGGAGTCTCCCCGTGGGAGTTGGAGGTGGAGGTGCTTAACGAGGGATAACGGCGGGCGTCACGGGGAGGGGGAAATCGACGGTCGCCCCAACGAAGTGGTCCCGGGACAGGGCAACTCCCGCAGAGCTGCCATGGCCCGTTGGAGGGTGCGGCTGGAGGCGGCCCGGGCTGGTCTTATGACCGTAGGGGTGCTTCGGCCGGTGTTGGAGGAGTGGGCAGGGCGACAGCACGGAGTCCTTACCTTCCGACTAGTGTAGGTGCTGTCGGGGCACGGTTCCATCGGCAGATACTCTGCACATAGTTTAAAGAGCGAGACGACTCCGTGCTGTCACCATTGCGACTACGACGAGAACATACGGTGCGACACACGCTCGAGTCGTGTCCGGCTTGGGCCGAACAGCCCCGAAAACTCGTCGTGGCAATGGGGGCGACGTCTCGCTACCGAGCGTCGTCAGAGCGATGCTCGGCAGCGCCAGGAATTGGGCCGCGGTCGCTCCCTTCTGCAGAGTCATCTCGCAGAAGGTACGTAGCTATTGTATTATATCTTCGCTGTTTTACTGCTGAGAGAAATTCGCTAATCATCTCGTAGATACTTATCAATCGAATAACGTTCAGGCAATGTGTAATCAGTGTTGTTTATAAGCTGTCGGCCAACTGCCTCGGTGGTCTAGCGGTGGTTGTATACAACTACTGATCATGAAATCTCGGGTTCGAAACCCTTGACCAGCAAGTAAAGTTATCGAAGACAACAGCTCGGAGTTGCGGTCTGGAATTCATCATCATCAAAGGTGACGGTCAATTCGGGTCTTCTGTGTCTCCGGTATTCGTTGACTGCTTAAGTGCTTTTAGCATAGTAAAAGGAAAGAAGTACGTTTACTCAGACCCCGTGCGTGCGATAATTACCTACGCACGCAGGGCTGGATCAATGTTGGTCACTTTTAGTTTTTATATACAAAATTAAAATAAATTATCTTGAATCTTAGGCAGAACATCAGGGATCCATAATACAATGTTTCTTAATTATATGTTTTTATGCTTTGAACGTGAGCTGAGTATATTGCACGCCTCATAAGCGAAGCGTTGAGGTAGGTTTTACTCTCGTTTCACGCAGTACAACTGATTTTTCAAACTTAAAATGTCTCTATTTATCATATATTGCACTTGTAAAATAATATTTAAACACACACATATCAAGAAAAAACACCATTTTTAACACTCATATTTTTGATGCCATTTTTGTTATTTAATCTAGTTAAAAAACTGTTTAAAAAAGTTCTATCTTGGACGTCCGTGTGTTGTAGGTATGTTCGGATAATGTATGTTAACACGATAACGACCGAAATACTTTACTAATCGAGTATTTTTTTTTCTTTTACGATTCAGTATAATTACGAATAGAGCCCTATCACTTTTCACGGTCTGATTCGATGTGGTTTAATTGTTATTAAATAAACAAAAAAACTAGTCGTCGCAGGACGTCTACCAGATGTGAAAACATCGAAATTATTTTGTAGAAATAAAATGATCATAACTTGATAAAGTACTCCTTAAGACGAATCAAACGAGTATAAACTCGATGGGTTTGGGTCGTTTCATTACAGAGTTACTGTAAACACCTTCTAGCTCCATCATCAGACCCTGGATAACATCTAGAGACGAAGTACTCGTCAAGACGAATCATACAAGCCCAAACTCGATGGAGCTATGTCGTTTTATAACGGAGTTCCTATGGCTACCTTCTAGCTCCATCATCAGACCCTGGATACCATCTAAAGACAAAGTACTCCTCAAGACGAATCAAATGATTCCAAACTCGATGGGGTTGCGTCATTTCATTACAGAGTTACTGTGGTCGCCTTCCAGCTCCATTATCAGACCCTGGATACTCATCTAGAGACAAAGTACTCGTCAAGATCGTCGTATGATTCGCATACGAGCTCAAACTCCATGAGGTTGCGCCGTTTCATTATAGAGTTCCTATGTCCACCTTCCAGCTCCATCATCAGATCAGCTCCATGTCATCATAATATTGCATTGTCATGTGATATAAATATGCGTGTAAAATTTTAACTCAATCGGAAACCGGGAAGTGTGTCAAATTTAGCTTGCAAGATTTGAACAGGGCAAGTAAAATAAAAGCGTCGCCATGCTAACAGCCGATTTTACCCTACCTCCGCATTAGATGTTTCACATCAAAAAAATTGTGAAAACCTTATTTCGTGGGAACTACTTCTATAGACTAATATAGTAGTACTTCTTAAAATTAGCACTA
This sequence comes from Leucoma salicis, assembly GCA_948253155.1. Lineage (NCBI taxonomy): Eukaryota > Metazoa > Arthropoda > Insecta > Lepidoptera > Erebidae > Leucoma > Leucoma salicis. The sequence goes on along the minus strand of OX411828.1, from coordinate 12,769,690 downwards.
GATGGCGTTTAAGACATGAGAACCACATTAGTACATTTTGAAATTAGCGCTATCTATGTGATTTATTGAAAACTACTTAGTAAGACCAATACATTATTGGTTACTTATCAAATAATCAATTTTATAATATATTTTGATAATTATGTTACATAGTCGAAAATTAAAACCTGCAAAAACTTAATAATATTTTGAAATAAAACTACGTTTACGGAATCTATCTTGAAATATAATTTCATTTATTTCATGATCACGGGTGGACTTAGATGGTAGGCGTATTTCAGCTTTGGACCATCTAAGTCCACCCGTGATCATGAATGCTGTAAAGTATTCGAAACGTCGGGATAGTATAAAAATCAAATAAACGAGATAGATTCCGTAAACGTAGTTTTATTTCAAAATGTGTAAAATTCGCATAAATGTTAGAAAGTATTAAAACTTAATAATATGTACAGTCTTTCCGGAGAAATTTCTTTATCAAACAAATTATATAATCGGCTAAGTATATATAGTTCTAAAGATTTTGCAGAATTTACTTGATTGATACTGTACAGAAATGGCAGCATATATTTCATAAGACTAATGATATTTTATATATTTTTTAAGCATTTGACATGATTAGCCATATAGAATACCTATATTAAAATAAATTCAAAATGATAGAGTGAAATAAATCGTAGTTTGTTTTGGCACTATAGATGTAGGTACTTTGTTTTCCTACCTGTGTACTTTATTTGCACAAAAAAGGTGATTCTTGTTAGTGACATAATAGACCAAAATATTGCCTCCCGCCGCTTGTGTGAACCACTTTAAAATATAAATCCGTGTGGTGACGGACTAAGAATACAAGTGTCACCACCCCATTATTTCACACGGGTATCCTAGGGAGGCGACTAAGGGAAGTAAGCAATTATCATCCAATGCATGACTGCTAGTAGGGCTGGGTACCAAGTGGGAGCAACGGTTACCATTTACCATCAGATGGGCCGTGGCTCGTCTGGCCACTATAGGCAATAAAAAAAAACAGTGTTTTTATCCTTTGTACACTTACGTTAAAAATACTTTCCAAAAGTTATAAACAGTGAAGTGAATTAAACAAAACTCAAATTTCATAACATTTATCAGATTGGATACAAAGGACATTTATATATAAGGTCATAGCAACCAGGCCAAAAAAAAAAGGTGGCAACCTTAATTCTGTTGTGTGATATTCGAGCAGAAATATTTGTCATGGAGCTGAATTTAACAAATTCAGAAATAGTAGGATTGTCATTAATGTCTTCCAGTGAGGAAATAATAGAAGACTTCATACATAATGAAGCGATGGCTCAAAGAAAGAAAAGCATTAAGTCATTTTAATTTAATGAATTTACTTGAATCTCAAAGAGTGTAGTAATAAACTGGAAATTGAATCTGCTTACCACACACATGTTGCGACTCTGTCGTATCGATGTTCCTAAGGTATTCTGTGACGTTCCTTTAAATTGCCCACAGTTGTTTGATGTCTTCAATGCGATACAGTGCTCTTGTTTCACCAAAATGAATATTATGAAAAACGGACAAAACTATATATATAGCATCATAGCATCACGCCTGTATTCCCCGAAGGGCTAGGCAGAGGTGTATTACACACCCACGATTCGCCAGCTATGTTTAAGTCCCACGTAATAGGGGGCGAGCCTATTGACGTCTACCGGGCACATTTCCAAACCCCGGGCTGCTACTGAGAATTTTTCTTTTTAGGAAAAAGCTCAATAACATTGCCCGACCCGGGGATCGAACCCGAGATCTCATGATTAGCAGTCGCATACACTACCGCTACACCACCGAGGCAGTTTATATATATATATATATATATAAACTACTGAGTTTATATATACATATTATCTCAGAAATAAACCTTTTTTCAATTTTGTCCTCCATGTTGACCGACGACATACTTAGTAGTCATGGCAGAATCGCTGGAGCAAAGAGTAGAATAATCTCTGGAGGATCTTGTCACCATGCTCGATGATCTCAGCAGGGTTTCCCGACTAGTGGGTCTCAAAATGAACATGGACAAGACGAGTCATGTCTAATGTCCTAGTCGGTAGTTGTAGACCACTATGTCTACCTGGGACAGACAGTCCAGTTAGGTAGACACAACTTCGAGAAAGTGGTCAATCGACGAATCCAGTTCGGCTGGGCAGCGTTCGGGAAGCTGAGGAAGATCTTCTCGTCCAAAAATCCACAGTGTCTGAAGACGAAGGACCAGTATGTTTTACTGGTGATGAATTATGGAACAGAGGCGTGGTCTCTGAATGTTGGCCTTATATCAAGCAAACAGCCGTCTACACGGCCGGACGCCAACTCAGTTGTCAACGCAGCTCTCATAACCAAGGACATTTGAATGTCATTCGAAATTTGGTTGCAAACTGCTGCCTACACGGTTATAAACTAGCAAGGTGACCTGTTGGAACATTAGCTAACAACCGTGTAGCAGGCATTTGTGTTGTGATTGGAGAAGATATATGTGGGGCATTTAGATTAGATCATAGTTCACGTCGTTAGTCCAATGTGGATAGGTAGGTAAAGCCTTACAAGCTCTCAAGTAAAAATTTAGCGGGAGGTTTGAGCGAGGTTGTAACTCACTGTTGTAATAAAGGGCCGTAACGGCCAGCGATAAAAAGCGAAACGTTAGATGAACTTTCGTTTTCGAGTCATTGTAATTAATCAACAGTCCGACGCGTGATTAATGATTAGTCAAGATTTCGACGCGTAATTCAGGCGACCAATCACAATGAAGTTCAATGAACTGAAACGTAAGTTCGGATGATGCTCAGACTATCGTCTGATGTTTCGTTTTTCATTCTAAGGGGGTTTATATAAGTGAATTATCTATTGTCGGGTTGAGAGCCCTCTGCGCTCACCAATTGTCCGGGTAAGGTTGTCATAGCCATCTGAGGCTAAAAACACATGTCACACACACAAAAAAAAAAAAAAAGGTCCCCGTATGTCATTTGATTTTGGCGTTTAGGCATTTCCGCATTCCGCGGGTAAACACAACACAGACAGAACAATATTACTCAAGAGAAACACAAACACGTTAGGTACGTCGTACGTCGCCCTTTTCTTTCAGTCAAACTCAAATGCTTTGCTCAAATGACTCAAACTTGTAATTTGTGTTCAGTGTTCATTGCATAGATAATACATATTATGTTCATTAATTGTATGCATGACTTGTGCATGTGATGGCTACCGTAGGTAGGTATTACATACTCTTTGTGCATGACCCAAATTGTATGCACTCCATTTGTACATAATATTTTCAAGATCATAAAATTAAATAAGATTAGACTGTAAATAGTGTATGTACAATCTAATCTTATTTAAAGCTCAAGAGAAAAAATAGTATAGTTTTGTAACTATTTGTATATTTTGTAGTGTGTTTTCTGTGAAGTTCAGGAAAATGGCTAAAAATATTACACAGGAGCAGATCCTTATTATGGTGGAATTTATGGAAAGGTATGTACCTATCAATCGTGCCTTTATTGAGTACAAATTATACATCGGAAGATTTAAAATATCTATGTACTTAATGGATTTTCAGGAATGGCGATATATCCAACGCTTTAAATACTCCTCAGCGCAGGCAGAGGCGCCGAGATCTGTGGATGGAGCTGAAGAGACTGCTGGGACAGATTGGCAATGGTCCTGACAAGAGTGTGGAGCAGTGGGCAAAGGTTAGTTAATACTATTGACAGTTCAGCTTCAATAATTGGAGTATGTGATATCTGTTAAAAATACTGTCTTTTGTTTTACATGCATTATTGGTTTGCACGTTTTTGTTTAATTTATCGTTACTACTAAAGCTTTCTCAAGATTGACAATGCTTTAAACACAAAGTAAAAAATAATCATAGAATTAAAACAGAGTGTGAAAATGTGAAATCGAAAATAACAGTCACAAGCAGCATTTGAACATGCATCTCCTGGATATCGTCCAGGTTCAAATCCTGCTTGTGACTGTTATTTTCGATTTCACATTTTTCACTTTGTGTTTAATGTATAGTGCTAAGCTTAGACTAATAACGCTTAGAACCCGAGTAGGTCCAAACGGAGTGAAGCACTTTCAAGTTAGACTTAAAAGGTTAACTGCGTTGCTCCTTCTGTCAGTGTCCATGATAAAGTGTCATTGTAAACATCTCGCATAATTTTATTTAAAAATGACTTACTGCACCGTGAATATGAAATGAAAGAATAAACGGCTATCTTCTGCTACAGCCAAAACACACTGACTTGCTTCATTCTTCTCTTCATTCACAGGTGGCATCAACCCGTTCGGGCTTGATAACAAGTAAGTACTTTCACCTGGTACCCAGCCCTAACACCAGTAGTGCCATCCATCCATCCATCAGCCTTTTAACGTCCACTGCTGGACGTAGGCCTCCCCAAGAGATCGCCACAACGAGTAGTCCCGTCATGGGGGATAATGCCGTAATCGCCACGCTTGGCAGGCGGGTTGGCGATCGCAGTGGATGTTGTTAATACTCGAGGGAGTGCTGCTGCCTATCCTCAGTCGTTTCTTACGACTCCCGTGGGTAGAGAGGGGTGGGACAATTCTAAAGCCGGCCCCACACGGCACGGGTGATAATTGCTTACTTCCCTTAGTCGCCTTGTACGATACCCACGGGAAAGGATGGGGTGGTGACACTTGTATAAGAATACAGTCCATCACTACACGGAAAAATGGTAATATAAGTTCCAATATCTACAGTTGCATTATTAATAAATTACAAATTTTTTCTAAGTTCCGTGTTTCTACTTAAATATCTCGTCCTTTTTCCGTACAAATCTACTATTTATTACAATTTTCTGTCAGAAAACTATATATGAGTATTGTGGTTTGGCAAAACTGGAATAGTGTGCCATTTTCCTCACTTTTTCGGGAAAATATTTTTACTTGTATCATTTTTTAATTTATGTGTGGGTGCCGTTGAATGTAATTACGTGACGTTTACGCACACATTAATCGTTAAGTTGCTTCAAATTTGAGTGGAATTATAAATGAAACTATCATTCTGAGCGTTATTATTCTAACGTGCTAAGCATGTCAAATGCTAAAAATATATATTAAAATATCTAAATATTGGCAAATGCTCCTGATAAAAGTGTAGAGCAGTGGGCTATGTTTGGTAATTACTATCAACAGTTCATCTTCTACAATTGGAGCATGTGATATCAATTAAAAATACTGTCTTTTGTTTTATAAGCATTGTTGATTTCCATGTTTCTGTTTAATATATTGTTACTACCAAAGCTAAAAATGCTGCTTTATTATTTTGCATGAAACCTTAAGACATGGGCGGACCTCAAGCACCATATCAAAAGAAAAACCCTACAGAACAGGACCAGCCAAACAAACACTGGTGGTGGACCTTCTACGACGGTCCCCCTGAACGAAATAGAGCTCAGGGTTAGTGCAATCCTGGGTTCTACAAACATTTTTGGGGGACCGGTGGCTGAAGCTATAGTTGTAAGCTATTTCACATTTTTCCATCAATTTAAATATTTCTTTACCATCTTCTAACCTTGCATGTTCCATCTATCCATCCATCCATCAGGCTTTCAACATCCACTGCTGGACATAGGCCTCCCCAAGAGAACGCTACAACGAGCGGTCCCGTCATGGGGGATAATGCCGTAATCTCCACGCTTGGCAGGCGGGTTGGCGATCGCAGTGGATGTTGTTAATACTCGAGGGAGTGCTGCAGCCCACTCCCCCGGTATTCTCTCAGTCGGCTCTTACGACTCCCGTGGGTAGAGAGGGGTGGGACGATTCTAAAGCCGGCCCCACACGGCCAGCCCCACCTTGCATGTTACTAACTTCGAACCTTGCATGTTACTAACAAAGTGTAAATGTAGGAAATGATTTTATCGTAATTATGTGTCAGACAAACATCCATTTTCTTCATCAATTCTATTCATTAATTTCATAATTATAATAGGATTATGTGTGTTGCTTGATTTTGAAATCTTGTAATTAGCAACAATTAATTCTACCTCTATAGTTTATCCCCAAAAATATGACATTGAAATAATACTAAAACTATAATATATAGACATGGTTTACATATCTCCAGTATCTCAACTTTTATTTGTGTTTTAGGAACCGCCAGTCTTTGAGGATGTCCCAGCAGTACAGCTAGAGCCATCTGCAATGATCGTCGGAGGTAATGTGATTTCATATTGTTTATTAAATGTTCTGATGGGCCTCGTGGTGTAGTTGGTAGAGTAACCACCTTCCGTGCACGAGGTTGTGGGTTTGATTCCCACTCAGACAATTATTTTCGTGTTGTACACAGTATATTTGTACTGCGTATGAGTGTTTTCTATCTATTATGTATTTACAAAAAAAAGTAATATATGTATTATATCCGTAATCTGGTACCACCCATAACACAACCGTTAAGCTTAGTTTGGGACCAGAGGACGTTGTGTGAAATGTCCGTGAATATTTATTTATTGTTCTTGCTCTCTCTGCCTACCCCGCAAGGGAGATGGCGTGATAGTGAGTATTCAATTTAAAAATATCCTAACAGAGCTGTGTCTGCGTACATTTAAGATATTTGTGAAAAATGACTGCATTAGGTATGTAGGTGTGTGGTGAAAACCGTTTTTTTTAGATATTTTGTGTGTTTATCTGTTTGTTCGTTCGCGCATCACGCAAAAACTACTGAATTGATGCAACTTTTTTATTTGATAGCTCTTGATTAAGACTCACAAACTGGTATACTTTTTATCCTGCTACTATATCGGGAACCTGATATATAACCTAAAAACTAGCTTTTGGCTGCGGCAGAGCAAATGCTAGTTTGTATATACATCCGCTACATAATAGTGATGTGCAAGTACTTTTAACTTTGATGATGTAAATAGTTAACCTATTAAAAAATAATAAAAAAACATAATTAAGTCTTTGTATAAGTACTTATCACAGTCAGTCTTGCTTAGACCCTAATAATACTTGTTTTGTTTTTTCTTAATTTACTATTTTAACTTATTATTCAATTTTCCAGTTCCAGTTCATTTCCAAGATGATGCTGTTTCCCCCTCTGAGGGGTATGTAGACATCCCTCCAGTATGCGCAGGCCCTTCATCAGAAGGGTGCCCAGGCCCCTCAGAGGTGTATCCAGGCCCCTCCTCAGAGGTTGCCGCACCTAATAGTGAAGGTAAATAGTATGGGAAACTCGTAAGTAAAAATTTACATGGTATAAATCCCGTAAAAACGTTTAGAATGTTATTGAGCTTTTTCCTAAAAAGAAAAATTCTCAGTAGCAGCCCGGAGTTTGGAAATGTGCCCGGTAGACGACAATAGGCTCGCCCCCTATTACGTGGAACTTAAACATAGCTGGCGAGTCGTAGGTGTCGAATACACCTCTGTCTATCCATTCGGGGATTACAGGCGTGATGCTATGTGTTTTTGTTTAAATGTATCTTTATGCAAGATATGAGTAGTTTTGTTTTTCAAATTACTATTTATATTTTTCTTACTAGCTGTTACTGTACTGTAACCCGCGACTTCGTCCAACAGCTATCTGCTAATGAAAGTCCCGTCCAAAACGGTCCAGCCGTTCCGGAGATTAGCCGGATCAAACAGACAGACAAAAACTTTAAAAATTCGTATTTTGTGATAGGTAGCGTATACTCTCGTATACATTTAGTAAAAACCGGATATTTAGACATTAAAACAGACACTTCAATTTTATTATATGTATAGGTTAACTTCATAAATGTAATGTAGCATTCTAATGGTGAAAGAACTCTTGAAATTGGTCCAGTTTTTGAGTTTATTTGTTACAAACATACAAAAAGCCGAATCATTCTTCTTTATAATGATAGTGTAGATGGTAATAGACGAGCAATAGACCGATTTTAAGACGTGAAAATTTTAACTAACCGCGCACCTCGTTCAGGGCGACAAAAAGGGTGATAAGTGGTCCTAACCCAGCAAAAGTAAACTCCCTGGTAGTGATTGGTAAACATTTCACATTGACTAAACTATACTAAAAGTACTCAAGTCAAGTCGCTGCTCAACATTTAATTTCGTGGACGTGTAACCATAAAAATGAACTAACTCACACTACCTTTTATTTCCAGATACTCTACAAACAAGACGCCGACGCGTTATGCGGTCTCAGCGGCGAATCCCGTCTGGGTCTTCGTCGACTGAGACACCGTTTGAGCGCGCGGCGAAATTGTTTGCAGAAGTTGAACATAAGAGGTTACAGCTTGAGGAGGACCGACACAGGAAGCAGCATCAGATAGACGAACAACGTCTTGCCCAAGAGGACTGTCGGCTTGCCCTGGAGGAACGTCGGCTTGAGCTGGAAACCCTTCGTGAAGCTAATCTTCACGAAAGGGCAGCTATTAGAGCCCAAATTGACGAGGATAATATTAAAATTCGACAAGAGCTGCTTGCAGTCCTTAAGCAAGCTCTTAATAAGTCCTAATAAATAATAATAGTTTTTTTTTTTTAATAGTTTCTAGATTCATATAATTATGTATATTTTTAAATTTGTTTATAAATAATAGCGGTTAAAGTATGAAGTTGCCGTTTTATTGTAATAGGTACTTCGAATTGACATAGAAACTTCATGATTTGAGATTTTTGAGTGAAACTTTTTTCAAATGGTACCTATGAGGTTCTTCTTTTAAAAAATGTTCGACATTCGATTATCGACTTTCAGTTGTTTTTTTTATTCAGCTTAGACAAGAAAGATGGATACTTCGAAAATTCGAGTGATTTTTGAATACGAGTTCCGACGCGGAACTAACGCTGCAGAAACAGCTCGCAATATTAATGTTGCGTTTGGAGAGTGGTCTGCTAATGAACGCACCGTGCGATTTTGGTTTAAACGCTTTCGTGATGGAAATTTTGATTTGAAGAACGAACCACGTGGAAGACCGCCCACACATGTGAATAACAATGAATTGAAAGAGATGGCCAGCACTCCTTCGAGTATTAACAACATCCACTGCGATCGCCAACCCGCCTGCCAAGCGTGGCGATTACGGCACTATACCCCATTCCTGGGGAGGCCTATGTCCATCAGTGGACTTTAAAAGGCTGATGGATGATGGATGAAAGAGATGGTGGAAGCCGATCCGAGCCAAACTACCCAGGAATTAGCGGCATGGTTTAACGTTACCTTACCAACAATACTGATTCATTTGCGTCAAATCAATAAAATAAAAAAATATGAAAAATGGGTGCCTCATGATTTGACTGATCTGCAGAAAGAAACGTGTGTTGAAACTTTTTTTTATTTATTGCTTGTAGTGGCAGACGAGCCACGGCCCATCTGATGGTAAATGGTAACCGTCGCTCATGGACTCGAAACTATACTGAGAGTATTGTCAAGCCGCTGCTCACCATTTCATTTCACCAATATGAAATGAAAGAATAAACGGCTATCTCCTGCTACAGCTAAAACGCAACGATGTGCTTCATGGCCGGTCACACTGGAGATGGTGGTACCAACCCGCTCGGGCCGGATACCAAGTGAGTACCCCCACTTGGTACCCAGCCCTACCTCCGGTCATGCAATGGATGATAATTGCTTACTTCCCTTAGTCGCCTCATACGACACCCGTGGGAAAGAATGGGGTGGTGACACTTGTATTCTTAGTCCGTCACCACACGGACTTGTGTTGCGTTGTTGAATCGATACAGAAATGAAGGAATATTGGATCGAATTGTGACATGTGATGAAAAGTGGATTCTTTACGATAACCGTAAGCGAAAAATGCAATGGCTGACCCCAGGTCAAACGCCGCAACAGTGTCCTGAAGCAAACCTTACCAATAAAAAGGTAATGGTAATTGTTTGGTGGTCTCAGCATGGTGTTATTCACTATAGCTTTCACCGATCTGGTCAAGCAATAACGGCAGATGTCTACTGTGCCGAACTCCGAAAAATGATAGCAGAACTTGCAGTGAAACTGCCTCGACTCATGAATCGATCTTCACCATTATTGCTCCATGATAACGCGAGACCTCATACAGCACGAGAAACCGTTTTAACTCTACAGGAACTGCAATTAGAAACCATTCGTCACCCTCCGTATTCGTCAGACCTTGCTCCAACGGACTACCATTTTTTTCGTGATTTGGACAATTTTCTACGTGACAAAAAGTTTTCTTACCAGGAGGCGAGCTTCGACTTTTACATAATCTCGTACGACGCTCGCGGTGTGAGCCCTAGCATTGTCGTGCATAAATATGTAACCTTTACCAATAAAATGTGCATAGGGCATCACGTGAGGCTCAAGACACTGTTCGATGTACCGATGACTGTTTAGTGCAGGCAGACGTGGCCCAGACACAAAGACAAGCTGTCTTACCGTCGGCTCTGATTCCTCCCCAAACCGTCCACGAACCGCCACCATAGCCGACCTTTTCTTCAATGCAGCATTGTGCAAAGTGTTCTCCATCTCTTCTGTAGACCTTGTTCCTTCCGTCGTTACCATACAACATAATTTTACACTCATCAGAAAAGGGGACTTTGTTCCACTGGAGGTATGACCAATTTAGGTGCTCACGTGCAAAGTTAAGGCGCGCTCTTCTATGGTCTGCAGTTAATTTCGGCCCATTTGCTGCCTTGTGCGGTACCAGTCCACGTTCCTTCAACCTTCTAATTTTAGAGTCACTTACAGCCACCCTACGTACAACACGAAGCTGCTGCTGCAGTTGAAAAACATTAAGGCGTCGATTTCGTAAAGAAGTTGTTACAATAAAACGATCATCTCTCTCAGAAGTGAACCGATACCTGCCAGATCCTGAACGGCGCGTGATCTAACCAGTCTCCCAATAGCGTTTGTAGACTCTATGAACAGACGACAGGCTTAAATGCAATCTTTCAGCCACAACACGCTGACTAATTCCAGAATCCAGCAATACCACTACTTGGGCGGCTTCTGCGGGCGAAGTATCCATATGTTTTAGAAAAAAAACTTTTTCAGACGTCCCAAAGTCACAGTACACACACAGTATACAGAACACAGAATAAAAAGTTTTAAGATAAGTGCTAATTTTTATTTCTCAAATGTGAAATGTACTCCAACTTTAAACACACATTTGTCTCAAGTCAGTGAATCATTTCATTTATAGGATAAACAAATGAAATTCTAAGTTTGAATTTAGAATTTTCGCTTATCACTGTAATGGCCAAACTGCCAGCTATACAATCATGTGATTTTTTTCATGGAATGAAATCTTTTGTTTTATATTAGGACAGAAACCATAAAAAGGGAAGTGTTTAGATTTTTCTGATGAGAAGTGTATATTGATGATTGGAATCATACTACTTAACTAACTTATTTTGCATACCTAACTCTTCCATATAAAAACTTTGGGACAAGCACTGCATTGTGTATTGCGACACGTGCCTTCTGGCTGAGGTGGTGGCTGCCGAGAAGTTGTCCCAATGCTCCGTTCACTCTATTTTCTCTCTACATCAGTGGTGTACCTTCCATCCCGACTGAATCCACATCCAAGATATACAAATTCATCCACCTGTTCTACTACTTATATGAAAATTATATTGATTTAACTATAATTAATAATATACTATATTAATTCGTAAGTGAATAAAAATGAAATAAAGAGAGTACTAACTATAAATCAATAACTTTTATTTTTGTAAACTATCATAATATTATTTATTTTTAATTTCTAAATAACGCATTTTTACTAAATGCATATAAGATTATAAACGTTACCTATAACACAACTAATTTTTACTTTTTGTCTGTTTGTTCCGGCTTATCTTTGGAACGGCTGGACCAATCTGGATGGGATGCTTAGTGGTATTATTTTATTTGATGTTAGGCATTTATTAATTAGTAATTTAATGAAAATTCGGAATAAAAGTTCATATCTTTTATTTCTCATAAAAATGTAAAACTACCGCCCGTTCGGAATGTCTTCCAGTGGAGAACAAGGGCAAGAAACTCCACGGATACTAATTCTCTTGCCTGGATCCTGGTACTGCATTGAGAATAGGTGTCATTAGTTAGCTCCTTTGGGGGTTACCACTATCACCTAAAATGTTTTAAGTAAGATTGTTGTTGAAGCCGTGTGGGGCCGGCTTTAGAATTGTCCCACCCCTCCATGAAAGTCGTAAGAGCCGACTGAGGGAATACCGAGGGAGTGGGCAGCAGCACTGCACTCCCTCGAGTATTAACAACATCCACCAACGCACGCGATCGCGAACCTGCCTGCCAAGCGTGGCGATTACGGCACTATCCCCCATTCCATGGGGAGGCCTATGTCCAGCAGTGGACGTCGAAAGGCTGATGGATGGATGGAAGATTGTTGTTGTATATGCACATATATTGTGATACCCCCTCCCGCCACAGGTGTCTTACATAGAATAAACAGTGCGCAACTAGCTAGCAATCGTTTCACTCGTCTATCTACGTATCCCGATATCTAACATTGGCGACGATTACCCGCGATTAGAAATTATTAACAAAAATGTCTAATTCTGGCGTGCAATCTGGTATCTTGCATACTTTCGACCATAATATTCAAACGTGGAAAACGTACAGAGGTCGAATAAAGCAATACTTTATTGCAAATGGTATCACGAAGACGACGGATCCCGCTGGCGAAAAAAGCAAGGTACTCTCACTCAGTGAGGGTGCATATAAACTGGCAACGGATTTGGCGTTGCCTAAAGATCTCGTGGATGTGCCCTATGAAGAGTTACTGTCAGTCCTCAACAACCATTTCACCCCGAAGTGTGTAGGATTTGGCCAACGTTACAACTTTTACGCGGCCGCTCAGTATGCAGGTGAAACACATTCACAGTGGGCGACCAGACTGCGTGGATTGTCAGAAAAATGTGGGTTTCTCAAGAAGAGGCGCTTCGCGATAAATTCACAATGGGAATGCAGTCCTCCTATTGCATTCCCATTGTGAAGGAAAAGCTTTACACCAAGGACTTGGTTGAGCTCTCAATGGCCAAGGTTGTGGAGATGGCGGAAAACATGAGCGCGTGATGAGGTGGATGGTGGTGACGGGGTTGATGACGATGGTAAGGTTTTTTATATACGTTCATTTAGGGGGGAACCCATGGTCGAAACGGTTATTTTAAATAATATTTCTTGCACGTTTGAAATCGACAGTGGTTCTGCAGTAACTGTAGTTTCAGAGAGATTTTATAAATCCAATTTTAAGAAGGTGTCATTGTCATATACACAAAAACAGCTGATGACATATAATGGGGGCAAAATTGTTTGTGTAGGGACAATGCGCCTACCGATACAGTACGCGGGACAGGAACGCAGTATTATGATATACGTGGTCCGCGACGGAGGGCCGTCGCAGGCAGGGATTTTATAGCACACCACTGAAGTAATGTAATATGGTTCTGGTGGCCCGCCAATATAGGCGGAGAGACAGCACACGGCGGGTTTATTTAGTGGGTGAGGGCCCCACACTACCCTGTTCGTTGCCCCAAACAACGGGGTGTGCGGTTAGGAACATTTTTTCCCGCCTTAACAAAAAAAAAGGGATTTTATAGCACTATTCGACTTGCAATTGATGCCGATTAATTATTGTGTTGATCCAGATTTGTTAATCAAAGATTTACAGTTAAAATATTTAGGGTTGTTTTCCGATAAGTAAGTTAGGTACTTGTAACAAATAAAAAATAAAGTTATCTTTGAAGGAAACTGCAACACCTGTTTTCTGTAAGGCACGGCCCATAGCATTTGCTTTCCGTGAAAAGGTGGATAAAGAATTTGACAGATTGGTCGACTTAGGTATCTTAGAACTATGGACGTATGAAGGAATTATATTAAGTCCTATTTTTTAAGTCCATGCTTGGAACCTATAGAAATATCGGAGTATGCATCACCAGTAGTAGGTACCTGTCCTAAAGCATAATGGAACAATCAACGTTAACGTTCGCGATACAAAGGAAACAGGCCTTTCTACGCCGTCAGCATTGACTTGTGAGAGAATCCCTCCCAACCCGCTCTTAGATGCGTCTAGTGTTACTAGTATCTTCGTATTTGGGTCGAAATGAGCGAGAACCTGGTTCTGGTCTGGGTTTTAATAGTTCGTACATTGGACTAAGAACAGTAGACGCATTTGGTACGAAATTTCTATATTAATTAATTAACCTCAAAAAGGACTGCAGTTGACTAATGCTTGTGGGTACGGGGGCGTCCACCATTACTTTAATTTTTTCCGGCGATTTTTTTAAACCATCTTTTGTGATAATATAACCTAAATGGGAATGCAATAGGAGGACTGTATTCCCATTGTGAATTTATCGCGAAGCGCCTCTTCTTGAGAAATCCACATTTTTCTGACAATCCACGCAGTCTGGCCGCCCACTGTGAATGTGTTTCACCTGCATACTGAGCGGCCGCGTAAAAGTTGTAACGTTGGCCAAATCCTACACACTTCGGGGTGAAATGGTTGTTGAGGACTGACAGTAACTCTTCATAGGGCACATCCACGAGATCTTTAGGCAACGCCAAATCCGTTGCCAGTTTATATGTACCCTCACTGAGTGCGAGTACCTTGGTTTTTTCGCCAGCGGGATCCGTCGTCTTCGTGATACCATTTGCAATAAAGTATTGCGTTATTCGACCTCTGTACGTCTTCCACGTTTGAATATTATGGTCACTGAGTGTACAGAGTTTCTATAATCATAGAGGTATTTCAATAAATTTTCATTATTTTGTTTTGGGGTATGACTTATCATTAAACAAGATATTATACCGTTTTTTATCACCTTTACATAACTGGCCATTGCTAGCGGGATGATAGGCAAATAAATGCAAAATATTATTGGAGTTACAAAACTTATGAAACTACTCTGATATAAAACATGTAGCATTGTCACTGACCAGAGTGTGAACAAGACAGAACCTTGACATGAAATCATATAATTTTTCTATAAATTACATAAGGCTATCGCTCTCATAGACAATATACAACAGCGAGGATAACAGTGCAGATTATCTGTCGCGCGCAAGCCAGCCACGCGCAGTTCACGAGTGCGCGTGCACCGAACAGTGCCGCTGTTGTGACTCCTTGGACATATAACTATATAATCTGCGGTTGTGACTGCGAGGTAGCATACGATCGCGCCACTTATGTGTGTTTCGTCGTAGACGGCAGTATGCCCGTCACTATAGAGAGACTGCGTAACGAAACTCGTAGCGACTGTGTCTTAAGACAGGTAAGAGATTCTATTTTAAATGGTTGGCCACCAAAGGTAAACGATATACGATTAAAACCATACCACTTGTGTAGATCATAGTTAGCATATGAGAACGGTTGTGTCATGAGAGGCCATAAGGTCGTCATACCTGAAAAGTTGTATGAAACTATTTTAAAAGAAATGCATTCCTCGCGTTTAAGTATAGTGATAACGAAGGCAAAGGCTCGGTCAAGATTTTGGTTTCCGGTTATAGATCAAGCAATAGAAACCATGATAGGGTCCTCTGATGTATGCATACAACTGCGTCCCTCTCCCCCGCGAGCTCCACTCGCGCATTGGAAATATCCGCATAGTCCCTTCGACAGAATACATATAGACTACTTGGGACCGATAAAAGGTTGTGTGTATTTATTAGTGTTAGATGCATATACGAAGTGGGTAGAGGTACTTATACAATATGAATACCGCTACCCCTTCAGTTGCAGTTATCGGGAAACTGTGTGATTTTATGTCAAGGTTTGAACTTCCTAAAACAATAGTAATTGATAATGCCACGGCTTTTTGTTTGCGAGAATTCGAATCATTCTGTGCATCAATTGGAATTAATCACCTGACGTCGCCGGTGTATCACCCACCTAGCAACGGACAGGCTGAAAGTTTTGTCAAGGTTATCAAAAAGGGCATAAAATCTTGTCTGTTAACTAGTAGTTCTGCAAGAGATATAACTTTTAAGGTACTAAAATATCTTATGGACTAAACACAAAGTGAAAAATGTGAAATCGAAAATAACAGTCACGAGCAGGATGAATTGGCAAAGCATCTGGCCGGTATCCAGGAGATACAGGTTCGTATACTGCTCGTGACTGTTATTTTCGATTTCACATTTTTCACTTTGTGTTTAATGTAGGTATATGTGCTAAGCATGTCAAGTGCTAAAAAATATATATAAAAATATCTAAATATCTTATGGACTACTGTAACTTAGTTCATACGACCACTGGGCATTCCCCTGCTCAAATAATATACGGTCATAAGTTGAGATGGCGTTTAGACCTGATCGACCCAAAGTCATCATCGACCCCGGTAGTTTCTATTTCTAACCTTGTAAAAAATAACCAGTCCTTGCGAACTAAAAACCAACGAGAAAGTACACTAAAGTATTTTAAAAAAGATGACTTTGTACTTTATAAAAAGTTTTTAAATGGAAACAAGCTCACATTGGGAAGGGAGTTATACTAAAGCGTACAAGAAGAGTAGTGTATTTATTAAAAGGCTTGGATAACTCCGAATGTTGTAAAAGACATTTAAATCAGTTGATGCCTTACAAGGGGACTCGTGACAAAATTAAATACGATGTACCTGGGTTTTCCCGACCAATCTCACCGTCGTTGTCATTATCACGGTCACCATCAATGACACCATCTCCGCCACCGCCAACAACAGCTACCAGCAATAGAGAGTCGCTGAATACTTCAGCGCCACATGAATTTTCACCAGAGGTGTTGCGATGTAGTTTAGCCAGACGAAGACTGGGATTCTACGTCCCAAATACTTCATCGCCATTGACGGAGGATGAGGATCCTCAGGAGATGCAAGATGGGCAGCAATCTGATTCTCGCAGTTTACAGAAAGTGACAGCCGAGATAGATGGTAACTCGGAGGACGAGTTTCAGGAAGCAGAACCCAGAGGGAACCATAAGTGGATGGTTTCAGAACGTTTAGATTGTCACGTAGATGTCGCAACACATTGTAGGTATATTTTGAAAAAGACATACTTTTACGTTAGTTAATATTTGTAATTTTTAACTAATATAATAAGGGGAGGAATGTTGTATATGCACATATGTTGTGGTACCCCCTCCCGCCACAGGTGTCTTACATAGAATAAACAGTGCACAACTAGCTAGCAATCGTTTCACTCGTCTACGTATCCCGATATCTAACATGTGTAGATTTAAATAAATCATTATATGAATAACAATTAACATGAATCTATTGCAACAATTACCCAACAACCAAGCTGTTTCACCAGACTGTTGTAGAGCTTCCATATAAATGTTGAGGCTAGTGCTTGACCAAATATGGCTGTCATGGGTGGCCCCACCAAATTTTGCATTCACATTTATTTATTACACCTAAAATATTTAGTTTGTATTAGACCCTATCTTGACTTCATGCTCATGCATAAGTACTCAATTATGTTACAGTTACAGCAATCAATACATACCATTTGTACATTCAAAGAATGATAGCCCTACTTCCTGTTGAAAAAGGATGGCTCATCTGTAGCTGGACGAACAATAGCCACATGGGTACAGTCAATAGCTCCTAGTACACCCGGAAAGTTACACATTCTGTAGAATCTTTAAGATATTTATAAGCTTATGAAGAAGTAAGCAAGTAGAGAGAAAAACCTATATCTCAGAGTACTTACCTTGTTTAACCTTAGTTGCTTGTGACCTCTTTGAGGCACTGACTAACCGTTCGTTGGTCCATGTGCACTTCTTTAGCGATACTTTTTTGGTAAGATCCCATTGCGTAAAAGCTAAGGCTGTTAAGACCTACAACCGAAGGAATGTAACATAGTTCCAGTGGCCCGCCAATAAAGGCGGAGAGACGGCACATGGCGGGTTTCTTTAGTGGGCCACACTACCCTGTTCGTTGCCCGAACGACGGGGTGTGCGGTTAGTAAAATTTTTTCCCCGCCTTAACAAAAATAAAGGGCTGTTAAGACCTAAAAAATTAACAAGTGTGTAAATAAGTTGCTAGTATCGACTGTTTTTACTACATATCAAATTGTTTACCTTGAGTTCCAATGAGATCTTCCTAGATGCTCTTAGAGTTGTATTCCGTTTAAGCTCATCACACATCACAGCTCATCAGACAAGAACTCCTTCTTCTCAAATCTATAGTGTGATTTAAACTGCCCATCCGGGAATTGTTGTAAAAACTTTTCACGCTGTTGTGATCTGCGTTGCAGCATTCGCTGTCGTCGAGCATTCCTTCTATCTTCTGCATCACCATCGGCAGCTTGTAAAAACATCAACGCTCTCCACAAGCGAGACATCTTTGCTCTAATGCAGTGTGAAATAAAATGTGAGAATCACAAAATAAACTTATTTTTTAAAACTAAAAACTATTATGATAGGTACCTAACCGTAGATATTGATATATTTTTATCAACAAACACCAAAACTAAATAAAATAAAACGATAAAATCACGTTTAAATTTTAAAGAAAACTATAGTACTCAGTCGTAAGCTTTCGCTCGAAGTCGAAGTACTTTGAGTGGTCGACTTGAGATCACCTAAGAGCGAGCGCACATTGGGCCACTAGAGGCGACCACACTAGAACGACTAGTGGCCGCCACAAGTTGCGGACGCGTTTCTCCATACATTTTGTTTAGCATCGGCGCACACCGAGCGTTTGAGTGGCCGCGTCCGAGCCACAAGCTGCGGGAGTCTACCGCGCTCGCTGCTTGTGGCAGGCACTGAAAGCCGCATCCAGCCACCAGTGACTGCCACTGGTGGCGGCGTGAGTGGTCTGACTGAACCACTGGCGGCTGCGTTTAATAGCGGCGACTGGTGGCCATAATGTGCGGGGGCTCTAATAGTGACCGTTGGCATCGACTCACTTTGTTCGCTTTCGAAATTGAGTCTAGCTTTTTGTATGGAAAACGCCAGTCCTTTGAACGGTCACGTGACCTTCGACCATTCAAAATATTGTTCATTCTCGGTTTTTGTCATCACGCTTCAGCACGACGTCACCGGTCGGCCTCTCAGCCAATCACAAGCAAGACGTTTATGGCTCGAAGGCAATGAATTGTACTCAAGCCCCGAGTGGAAATCGAACCCACGACCTCGTGCACGGAAGTCGGTTACACTACCGACTAAGCGAGGCCCATCAAGGAACTCTATACCTTTTCACAGCCTTTGTCTTATCATTAGGAAATCAGTAGATAGGTACTTACCTATAACAACTTCATAAAAATAAAATACCAATTTTTTGTTGTTTTCACTTTAGGGAAATGCTGTTAAGACATTCCAAAAAACTCACGCATAGCTTCTGTAGTCAGCCTGGGACTCCTACCATAGCCGCGCAACTAGGCCGTGGTCTTAAACATCAATTATAGGTATGGCCCCAAAAAAAATTGATCCTGTATCTTCAAGGTTCTTATCACTTCCTTTATGCAAAGCCTGGACACAACGCCTGTTTTATCTTGGGGCTTGTTAATATCAATTTTAGACCATTTTAGTAATAGGTTACTATCGTCTATCTTCGTCAACAGACTTAAGTGTTTTAAATGATAGTTGATAGAATTCTAAAATGTTTACATTTCTGTGTATATTATTACTAGTAATTGTGATTGTCAAAGAAATAATGTTAACATTGAATGCTATACCTAATAACAATGTCTAACAACAAAATGAGCAATAAATTTGATATTGAAACACGAGATCGAATCAGTTTGTGTCTAATATTCTAAGGAAATGTACGTAGAAGTGATTACCGCTGTTGGTTTTATACGTTAGTATTCACATACGTCGTACCTTAATTTGACTAAAACTGTGTTACTTTTGTTTAGATAGAAATATTATAAAGTCTGGTCGCTTCGAGAGTGCGTTAAACGGGATAAATGCTAAAAAAATAAAGTTTAAAAACTGTTATACGGAAATAAAAAAGGTGATCTAAAAATTACGAAACAAGAAAATAATTAAAAATCAAGCAATGCTAAGTACAAAATTGGTCGAGGTCCGAGGGTGCCGTGGTCGCATGCCTATATACCATGTGTGTCTGAAACACCTACAAAATTATAAGGCCATAATTTTTTTTTTATTGCATCTAGTGACCGATGCGCCACGGCCCATCTGATGGTAAATTGGTAACCGTCGCTTATGGACTCAACTATATAGAGGGTATTGTGAAGCCGCTGGCTCACCATTTCATTTCACAGATATGAAATGAAAGAATAAACGGCTATCTCCTGCTACAGCCAAAACGCAACGATGTGCTTCATGGCCGGTCACACGGGAGATGGTGGTACCAACCCGTTTGGGCCCGATACCAAGTGAGTACTCCCACTTGGTACCCAGCACTACCACCAGTCATGCAATGGATGATAATTGCTTACTTCCCTTAGTCGCCTCATACGACACCCGTGGGAAATAATGGGGTGGTGACACTTATATTCTTAGTCCGTCACCACACGGACAAAATATTTTAAAAATGCGTATATTACCATATCTACAGTTTTTTAACTTTATTTTTATTTTATACTTTTCCGTTTTTACGCTTGATAAACGTTCCATCCATCCATCCATCAGCCTTTCATCGTCCACTGCTGGACATAACTGGCCTCCCCAAGAGAACGCCACAACGAGCGGTCCCGTCATGGGGGATAATGCCGTAAGTAATCGCCACGCTTGGCAGGCGGGTTGGCGATCATAGTGGATGTTGTTACCTAATACTCGAAGGAGTGCTGCTGCCCACTCCCCCGATATTCCCTCAGTCAGTCATGTAGCCTGTTACCCGGGCCATTATAACGAATCGATTGATTGATTCATCAAAATCTAATGAATAGTTTAGGCGCTACGGAGAAACATATATACCATCCATCCATCCATCAGCCTTTTAACGTCCACTGCTGGACATAGGCCTCCCCAAGAGAACGCCACAACGAGCGGTCCTGTGCCGACCGCATCCAACGGCTCCCCGCAGCTTTGACCAGATCATCGGTCCATCTGGTGGGGGGCCGTCCTACGCTGCGCCGTCCGATACGTGGTCGCCACTCGAGAACCTTTCGTCCCCAACGGTTATCGGTTCGTCGAGCGATGTGGCCTGCCCATTGCCACTTCAGCATGGCAACCCGGCGGGCTATGTCGGTCACTCTCGTTCTCCTACGGATCTCCGTATTACGGATTCGATCACGTAGGGAAATACCAAGCATAGCCCGCTCCATGGCCCGCTGAGCGACTTTGAGCCTTGATATGAGGCCAACATTCAGAGACCACGTCTCTGTTCCGTATGTCATCACTGGTAACACACACTGGTCGTAGACCTTCGTTTTCAGACACTGCGGAATATTGGACGAGAAGATCTTCCTTAGCTTCCCGAACGCTGCCCAGCCGAGTTGGATTCGTCGATTGACCTCTTTCTCGAAGTTGTGCCTACCTAACTGGACTGTTTGTCCCAGGTAGACATAATGGTCGACAACTTCGAGAAGCGCACTCCCGACTAGGACCGGTGCTGAAATGACATGGACATTAGACATGACTTTCGTCTTGTCCATGTTCATTTTGAGACCCACCAGTCGGGAAACCCTGCTGAGATCATTGAGCACGGTGCCAAGGTCCTCCAGAGATTCTGCCATGACTACGATGTCGTCGGCATATCGAAGGTGAGTGATGTATTCGCCATTGATGTTGATGCCGAATCCGGTCCAGTCCAAGAGCTTGAAGACATCTTCCAATGCAGCGGTGAAGAGTTTCGGGGACATAACGTCTCCCTGTCTAACACCTCTCTGCAGTTGGATCGGTCCCGTACTCTTGTCCTGAACACGGACTGACATGGTGGCGTTTCTATACAAGCACTTCAGCACTTCGATGTACCGATTGTCAATTTGGCACCGCTGAAGGGACTGCAGCACCGCCCAAGTTTCGATCGAATCGAAGGCTTTCTCGTAGTCCACAAACGCCAGACACAGAGGCCGATTGTATTCTTCGGTTTTCTGTATAATCTGGCGTAGCGTGTGAATGTGGTCTACGGTACTATAGCCTTTTCGGAACCCGGCTTGTTCGGGAGGCTGGAAGTCGTCAAGCCTGCGCGTGAGTCGATTTGTAATGACCCTCGAAAACAACTTATAGACGTGGCTCAAGAGCGAGATGGGTCTATAGTTCTTCAAGAGGGTTCTGTCACCTTTCTTGAAGAACAGCACCACCACGCTTCTGGTCCACGACTCTGGAACGTCGCCCCCGAGAACGACGGAATTGAACAGCCTCTGAAGAGCTTTTAAGACCGGCTTTCCGCCTGCTCTCAGAAGCTCTGTAGTGATTCCGTCGTCTCCCGGTGCCTTTCCGTTCTTTAGTTGTTTGAGAGCCATTCTGATCTCGTACAGGCTGACGTCCGGGATATCTTCGGTAAAGTGCCGAGTTAGCTTGGATCTGGGGTCTTGGACCAAGCCAACAGCAGGGCTCTGGGATCTGTACAACTGTCCATAGAACTGCTGGACCTCTCCCAAGATCTCATCTCGAGAAGAAATGATAGTGCCGTTGTTGGTCCTCAGTTTAGTCAACTGACTTTGGCCAACAGACAGATCTCTTGCGAACACTTTCGAGCCTTGGTTCCGCTCTATCGCCTCTTTAATACGGGTAGTATTAAATTGGCGAATATCGTGTCGCACAGCTTTGGAGATCTGTCTGTTTAACCGCCTTAGGCAGGACCAATCGGCTGAGGACTGGACTATCATTTCTTTTCTCCTCTCCATGAGTTTGAGAGTATGGTCCGAGAGTTTACGGTTCCTACTGACGCGACGGGCCTTGAAGTAAGTCGACCCGACGGCGTGGACAGTTTGCACGAACCTGCTGTTCGTATCGCTCGCTGATTCACACTCATCTAGACATTGGAAGCGATTTTGTAGTTCGAGCTGAAAGCTCTCGGGGTTCTGGTATTGGGCAGGTGTTGGTCGGAGCGTAGACTTCATCAAACGCGACCTCTCGACTTTTGTTCTAATATTCAAGATGCCCCTGACTAGTCGGTGATCACTCCCAGTTTTAATCCTGCTGATCACTGAGACATCATTGAATATGTGTCGTTTGTCCGACAGGATGAAGTCAATCTCGTTTTTCACTGAACCATCAGGGCTAATCCAGGTCCATTTTCGCTGGGGCTGCTTCCTGAAGAAGGAATTCATCATGAAGAGGCATTCCTTCTCCAGAAAATCAGCCAGCATCTGGCCCCTGTGGTTCCTCTGCCCAAATCCATAGTGCCCCACCTTCAGCTCATCGTCTGTCCTTTTGCCTAGTTTCGCGTTAAAGTCTCCCATAACCACCGTGAAATAGGTTTTAGACAAGTGGATGGCCTTCGAGATGTCCTCATATAGGGCCTCCACCTCGTCATCGGAGTGTGTAGAGGTCGGTGCGTAAACCTGTATGACCTTCAACGAATACCGTTTGGTTACTCTGAGTATAAGGTACGCTACCCTACTCGACACACTTTCAATCCTCTCCACGTTGCCTACGAGAGACCTGCGAACGATAAACCCGACACCCCCTTGGGACTGGTGGTCGCCCTCCCGGTGGAAGAGCAAGTTCCCGGACTGGAGGATTGTCGTACCCTCACCCTCTCTTCGGACTTCTGACAACCCTATAATGTCCCAGTGGATCTTGCTCAATTCCTCTTCCAGCTCGGTGATTCTCTCGTCGGTCCGAAGTGTCCGAACGTTGTGCGTTACCAGGGCCAGAGGTCGTTGTTTATGGTAGCCTATCCGCGACCGGAGATTCTTCGCACCCCCTGCTCCGCCGTTACCGGGCCCGCTACCGTTAGGCCACGGAATAGCGGAGCTGCCGTGACTGAGGGCCGTTTTTTGTTGGGTGTTCATTTTTTTTGGGGGATATTGCCGTAATCGCCACGCTTGGCAGGCGGGTTGGCGATCGCAGTGGATGTTATTAATACTCGAGGAAGTGCTGCTGCCCACTCCCCCGGTATTCCCTCAGTCGGCTCTTACGACTCCCATGGGTGGAGAGGGGTGGGACAATTCTAAAGCCGGCCCCACACGGCACATATATACATAAAATATAAACATAGGTACATAAAAAAAAACTAACTAACTTATCATGCGGGGTAGGCAGAGAGAACAGAGTGCCAAGAGGCTATATTCTTGCATACATCTCTCGCTTCCTCAACAATCATAACTCTCTTCATACACGCTCGCCGGTTTCGGAGACTCCTGACTCCACCTTCCTTCAATACATGACCGATTTGGTCTAGGTAGGTGAGTCTCGGTCTCCCCCTGTACCTGCATCCTTCCACTTTCGCTTTCTTTACTTTAGGTACATAAAGAGCCTGCTAAAATCGTAACCCAAAAACAAATGAAAAAGCTTCATTAGTAATCCTGATTTCTTTTTTTTTTTTTTGTTTATCCGTGGAATCAGATAAATAACTTATATGCCTTTTCTAGTGGGAGAGCCTTGCTTATCCGAGCACGAATGGGCCGGCTCGATCGGGGAAGTACCACCCTCTCACAAAAAATCAGCCTGTAATAACGGTAGTTACGCTTACTATTGTGTTTCGTATAGTGAGTGACAGCGCTGTAGGCTCAAACCCTCTATTTATCCTCTTCTAAACTACCACGGTAACCGCTTACCATCAGGTGGGCCGTATATGCTTGTACGCCCCCCATGTAGTATAAAAAAAAATGTAAGAATCCAGTGACACTATAAGTACGTAACCTTATTTAGTGTTTTTTATGTGTTATTAGTAAATAGATTAATTTATTAAAAACTATATTCTGTCTGCGAATTCTCCTGCGTGGAGAATATAAATATCTACATCACTCCACGACACACCGATGATCTCTCTGCGAAAATTGCTATCAAATAGGAACTATTTTGAAATAAAATTACGTTTACAGATTCTATCGCGTTTACTTGATTTTCTGCTATCCCGACGTTTCGAATACTGATATCAGCCTTGGACGTCTACCATCTAAGTCCACCCGTAATCATGAATGCTGTAAAGTATTCGAAACGTTAAGATAGTAGAAAATAAAGCAAACGCGATAGATTCCGTAAACGTAGTTTTTTTTTCAAAATGTGTAACATTCGAGTAAATATCAGAAAGTATTAAATAGGAACTATTCATTTCATCCGGGATAAAAAGTCTTTTCTGGAGTTTGGACTCTAGGTATGCTAAATTTCGTGATGTTTGTTCAGTAGTGGCGCGAAAGCGTTACAAACAAACAAATGCACGTTCTCATTTATTATTATGGAGTTAATGCTAACAATATTTTTTTTTGGTTCAAGTATGTATTCGGCCAACTTCGATGGAGTTACGAGACTTCAAGACATGCCACGAAGACTTCAACTTGAGGCCGCCCGATGGAATATTAAAAGAACTCACGTTTCCCTGGTTGGGTTTTGTCCAGTATAAACACTGTAAGTTATTAAATTTATTTAGGTACTGAAGGTAGGGTTGGGTACTAAGTGGGGATACTTACCTACTCACTTCTTATCTGGCCCAAGTGGATCGGTACCACCGTCTTTCTTGTGAGTAATAATTGCCTATTTCCATTAGTCACCTCGTACGACAATCGCGAGAATGAGTGAAATGGTGACACTTGTATTCTTAAATCGTCACCACACGTACCAAATATATTTAATTAGTTATAGAAAAGTTGTAAGTCTTGTTTTTAGACTGGAAATTGAACGGGAATACCTGCCTGAGTAGTTTTCCGTTTGACCACTAAACTATCATCAATATCATTTCTACATTCACACTTTAATTACTATAAATGAGGAGTGTCTATTAAAAAAAGGCCTATTATTAATTTTGGAAAAAACCTTTTTCACGAAAACGGAAGGGACGCAGGTTCGAATCCCACTCGCAGTAAAGTTCTCTTTTTCCATATCCACAAATTATAATTTGTTCTTTAAAATCTTTTTCCTTTAGTGCAATTTGGTCCCAACTCCATATTCTTATTATTTTAAATGATATTATGGTCGTTTATAACAGCTTATATCCTCTAGTTTTTTAACTTCCCGCTAAGAAAATTGAAAATTTTCAAAAGTTGAGAATTTATTGGTTTTACCCCGTTTTTCGAAAATCGAGTTTTCAACGGATGTTGACGTTTTGAGGTCCTAGGAAGCTTCCCCGAATGTTTCCGCGATGATGTCCGTATGTCTATGTGTGTGTGTGTGTGTGTGTGGCCGTATGTAAATCTCTCATAACTTTTGAACGGCTTGACCGATTTCATGGCGGTTGACGTCATTCGAAAGGACTTGACCAAACTTAGATTTTGAATCCAATTAGGACCGATTCGAACCGGCAGATCTTGAGAAATCCCAAAAAAACTACAAAAAACAAATTTCTTAGAAGTGTTTTACTTGTAATAACTTTTAAACGGTTTTACAGATCGATTCCAAAAACTAACCAGCTCTTAACATCAAAAAACCACGTCGATCCAGTCCGGTCAAAATCGGTTGATTCGTTCGTGAGACATCGTTGCCGAAAAAAATTGAAAAAAATGTTTTTTTTCAGGATTTCTGTGAAATTTTCAGTCTGACAAGTTTGAGCTTTAAGATTCTTCAAAGAGCTCAAAAAGTTGCGTTGAATGCCGTAGACTACGAGAAAATCGGCTCATTCATTCAAAAGTTATTACGATCTGAAAATTCAACGAATAGTGTTTTATTAAATCTCTATCAGACTTTTGAGCTCGAAGAGCTCAAAAGCATAGAACAGTTATCTCTTTGAGCTCGGAGAGCTCAAAATGAAAGCTCGAAGAGCTCAAATACGTAATAAGTACAATTTTGAGCGCTTACGTATCAAATTAGCGGGAAGTTGCAGGGATGGCCTTTAGGGTCAACCGTTTTTCAGATATTTTTAAATACAACACTAATAAATAATTCTTGCATCGCGGGGGATTTTACAAACATACAATTTCACGGACACGTGGTACACCCAGACTCAGAACGACCATTTATGGATCTCACTGAGTTGTCCTGCGTGGGAATCGAGCCCACAACACTCGGGTGGGAGGTCAGTATCAATGTACTTTGTGCCAGTATCTATCAAAACACAGACGGCGTGGCTGTGCAGTCTATACAAACATTAGACGTCTCGGGACGTCTGTGAGATGTGAAAACATCGAAATTGCAGAAATAATTAGTAGATAAAATGATCATAGCTTTGTGCTTGTATAAAATTATGTGATGTGTAAAATAACGGAAATGAACATAAAGGCAAAGAACTCCTAAGTAAGTGAGAATATATCCTATTATATAATAAATGAAAATATTGTTTGAGTGTTATATAGTTCTTGGTAAGCGCCCTCTTGCTATCTATAGATGAATTAAAGCTGTTATTGGTTTATCGATTAACGTTACCTATACTTCTTAGTAACATACTTTTGTCAATAGATGACGTTAAAAACAATTAAATAAAAGGGCGCCACGCTAACAGCCAGTTTTAACCTACCTCCGCATGAAACATATAGTTTCGCATCAAAAGCATTCTGTTCAGCGCTTTTTTGTCCGTTCATTCCATTTAAACACTCATGACGAAATAAGCCATTCTGAAAAGTCTCTTCAGTTACTTTTATTGGTTTATTTTTTTCTTAAATTAATGTGTTTATTTACCAGTGACCACATGTCATTTGCACGAGAGTAAAGCGCCGAGAGTTGTGCTCATACACAAACAATTTGTCGTCGGTACCGCTACGGATTTACTACATACACCCAAGGGTTATAAACTGTAAGTATCTATCCTACGCAAGTATCTACCATTTAACTTACTTACTTATCATCACATGGCGTGATTACAGGGTAGAACAGATTTTGCTGCCACTCATTGAGCAGCTTGTGTGCGGCTGGATGATGGAATGTCGCCCTGGTTTAATGTAAATATCGGTGTTAAACAGGGCTGCATTCTATCAGCCAGACTGTTTATCATATATCTGGATAAATGTCTCCAAAAGATGAATGAAATGAATATGGGAGTTCGATGGGTGACTTAGTGGTTAGCCGACGTAATGACAGAAGATTGTAAGAAAAGGGGCCTACGTGTGAATGTGAGTAAAACCAAAATGGTTCCAAAATGGTCTTTGAAAGAGGTGAAGCCAGAACGGATGTCAAAATATCAGATATTTTTATATATATTTTTAGCATTTGACATGTTTAGCACTATACATTAAACACAAAGTGAAAAATGTGAAATCGAAAATAACAGTCAGGAGCAGGATTTGAACCTGCATCTTCTGTACCGTCCAGATGTTTTACCAATTCAGCCATCCTGACAATTGCTCCCTAGAATGATACGTGAGGCTATTGAAATTAAGAAAGAATAGAGAAGACGGCTGGGTGTTACCATCAAGCTGGAATCCTGTGATAGGCCTCACCAAACAGAATACAAGAAGGCACACCACAAGATTGCAAGATACAGTTAGCGCTTATTGTGTAGATAAAACCCACAGTAGCGATTACTCTTTGCCTTTTTTTTTAAAAAAAAAGTTACATTTAAACTTTATTAGCTCTCAGTAATTCCATACAAAATTTAATAATCCATAACAGTTGTTGCCTAATGAGTTTTCTGGCCGGATCTTTCTCAGTCAGGCCGCGTTCCGATCCGGTGGTAGCTTCTTAGTCTTAGCTTTTGGCAAAATCAATATATTTAATAATATTAACTAATAACCATGATTGTCTTCTTACTGGTAGTTTGTGGTAGAATTTTTGAGCACTAAATAAAAACAAAAATTTTACAATTTAAAGAGGAGTATTATACTCATTTTAATATACTAACTTAAAGTCTCATACATTGTAAGCATAAAAATTTGAAGTAGATATTTTGTTTCTAAACGAATATTAGGTGGGTTAAAATAAATAAACCAAAAATGTTGTAAAATCATATACTGTGGATAGATGAAACCGTTGAAATAACATATCAGCCTTGGACGTCTATCATCTAAGTCCACCCGTGATCATGAATGCTGTAAAGTATTCGAAACGTCGGGATAGTAGTAAAATCAAGTAAACGCGATAGATTCCGTAAACGTAGTTTTATTTCAAAATGTGTAACATTCGCGTAAATATCAGAAAGAGAGTATTAGTGTAAATATGCGAAAGGGAAAATGCTCCAATAGTTCGGATATCTGGAAAGAATACTGGACGAGCGACTGGTTAAGAAGATATACAATGCGAAAGTGGAAGGATGTAGGTACAGGGGGAGACCGACGAGCGTGTATGAAGAGAATTATGAATTTTGAGGAAACGAGAGATGTATGCAATAATAGAGCCTCTTGAATCTCTGTTCTGTCTGCCTACCCCGCAAGGGAAATTGCGTGATATAAGTAAGTAAAAATCATAAAAAATTTAAAAAGAACGACCATGGGTCAAAAGAGATTAGATGCATTGTCTTTATTATATATCGAATTATGCTCAAAACGCTAGACTTAAAAACAATTTACCATGAATTTAATGTCCGAAAAAAAGCAAATCGCGTTTAATAAATAAATAAAAATGTTTTGGTTTCTAATAATAAAATGAATTAATTACCTAATCTATTCCAACTCGAACACCGACATATCTTTTTCGTCCTTCATATATATATATATATATATATATAAATTTTGAGGAGCCCGTTGGCGTAGTTTGTAGTGACCCTGCCTTCGACGCTGGGGGTCGTGTGACCCACGGTCAATGTGACGAACACATATTATGTTGCCTGTGTAAGATGTTCCCGAGGTGAGTTGACATCAGGTAGGCGGCCGGTCGTAAAAATATACCCAAATCTTAGGAAAACATGTGAAATCATGTTGTGCCGACCCCACCTAGCATGGGATAAAAGGGCAGGAGAAACAACACATACATATGTAGAATATATATATATGTAGAATATGTATATGTAGAATATGTATGTGTCTACGATACTTATTAACATTTTTTTTATTAATTAATTCTTTGTAGTTTACTTAAGGATAGGGGGCCCACAGAGGAAGAGTGCTTAGGGCATCAAGTTACCTTAATCCGGCACTGGTACGCTATGAAACAAATAGAAATCCAATATGGCCGCTAACAAAATGGCTGATTATGTACTTATTTTTTCATTCCAGAAAACGCATTTGTATCAATATTTTTAATTTCCTACCTATTTATTTTGTGGTAGAAAGCAGCTACTATCAAATTTTCCACTACTTGAGTAACGTCAGCGCTGAACATTCAGTGTACCCTTTATTTTTGTTTTTTTTTTGTTTAGGCGGGAAAAAATGTACCTAACCGCACACCCCGTCGTTTGGGGCAACGAACAGTGTAGTGTGGGGCCCTCATCCACTATATAAACCCACCGTGTGCCGTCTCTCCGCCTGTGTTGACGGACCACTGGTACTTGGTTAGATTACTTCAGTGTACCCGACAGGAAAAAAAATTTACATGATGCATTATTATCTTAGATATCTTACGAAAACCTTTTTCTAAAGGCATTCCAGTTAGCGGTACAATATTCTATTCATTACAGTGGTAATGTGGTGTTCGGTGAATACGAGCGAAACGAGGAAGATTGTGGCCTCACCCAGCATGACATCAACTCGGGCGTTCGATGTCCCCGCGCCTCTTTTGAAGTGTCAATACAAAATATTTCACCACACCCTGAATTCTCCAGGTATACCTATTCAATTCTTCAGATGCCTATGCTTAAATATTGTTTATTATTACCTATTAGCATATGGCCGTAGCTGCCTTTTTCATCAATATGTAAACTAGGTACAACAGTGGAATTATACATTTATATAATTTTCAGTAAATTAATTAGTTTTATTAGTTACCAGCCTTTGCCCGCGGCTTCGCCGCAGCCAAAAGCTAAGTTTTAGGCTATATCTCAAGTTCCCGATATAGTAGTGGGATAAAATGTTTACCAGTTTTAAGTCTAATCAAGAGCTACCAAATAAAAAAAGTTGCATTAAAATCCGTTCAGTAGTTTTTGCGTGATATGCGAACAAACAAACAGATAAACAGACAAAAAATCTAAAAAAGATCATTTTGTGTTTAGACACGCCTATATAGCCTAATAAAGTCTTTTTTTCTCTCTTTGTAATAGTATAGATAGATGTGGCAGGATTTCAATCACTCGCCGAGACGTCCCACCAAAAACTCCTTTGGATTACGATCCATTGTCACAGAATACTCCAATGAATATGATTTATAAAAAAAATGTTTGATCTGTATTTTAGCACATGTCAAGTGCTCAGCCGTAGACGTAAAAACTTTAAAAGGAAAAAATTGTGATGTGGAAATTGGGGGTCACCATTAGGTGACTGCGATAATTTAGTAGTCCAGAGAACAGGAACGCAGGTTCGAATCCTGCTCGCAGTAAAGCTCTCTTTTTCAACTTTCACATATAATTTGTTCGTAAAAAAATATTATTTTATTCTTTATTATTACTTTTTAGATTTGGAGCTGGCAACAGTATTGCTCTTGTAAAGTTGTTTCGTTCGATGAAATCCCGTAAGTAATTGTGTTTATTACCTTTAATTACACCAATAATTCTAGCCTCTCCCATGATTTACACCACCCTTTGGTATTAATTTTATTATGAATAAGTACCTACTTATTAATAATTTCTTTACAAAAAGTAATGATATCCCATCAAAAACATAAATATGAAATGAGAGCCAAGTTCAATATTATGATATAATTATGCCTTGGTTAATGTATACATTATTTGTGATTAAGGAAAAAGAGATTTTTAGTAGGAGAGGGAATCGAACCCGCATCTTTTCCAATCCGGGGAAGTGCTCTAAGCCACTGAGCTATCTTACTGATATTTCGATCATCCCAATTTCCTCATCACATTTGTCTTACGACACGCCATCTATTGGCAAGCATTACATGCATCCAATATAGTAAGTTTAATTTTTGAGGAAATTGGGATGATCGAAAGATCATCATAATATATGTTGTTCTTATAAATAAATTTCAGGACTGACCATTGAATTTGGCACCCATTTAGATCTCACTTCTTTAGTCGTTAATGTCAACAACCAAGGCATATTATCATAATATTGAACTTGGCACCCATTTAGATCTCACTTCTTTAGTCGTTAATGTCAACAACCAAGGCATATATCATAATATTGAACTTGGCACCCATTTAGATCTCACTTCTTTAGTCGTTAATGTCAACAACCAAGGCATATTATCATAATATTGAACTTGGCTCTCATTTTACATTTATGTTTTTGATGGGATACCATTTCTCGTATTTAGGCTCATCGTGGCATGATGTTACGTACATTTTCCGCTGCCTTAATAAAAAAAGTTTGCTCGATATTGAATCGTAAACAGGTTGGAAAATCCAACATCCATCTCGCATTTACCAAATTTTCAAAACATCACATACCACCATCGATATGCCTTTTATATAAGTTCTAGTATGATAACTACAATACACTTTATTGCTTACCAAAATAACAAATACAGGACAAAAATTAACATTTAAAAAATATGTACAAATACTTTGGAAAATCCAAAACTGCACGCCTCATAATCTTCATTTTTCACAATAAAATTGATTATTTGATAAGTAACTAATAATGTATTGGTTTTACTAAGTAGTTTTCAATAAATCACATAGATAGCGCTAATTTCAAAAAGTACTAATGTGGGTTTCATGTCTTATACGCCATCTAGCGCTAATTTTAAGAAGTACTTCTATATTGGTCTACCTCTGTCATTTTGCAAGGCGCCATCTGGCAATTAGTAAGAACAACAATCCATAAGTTTACATATACCTGCATAAGTGCATAAAATATTTTTTGCACACCTCATAAGCAAAGCATTGAGGTGTGTTCTACTCCCGGTTGACACGGCACAGCTGATTTTCCAAACTTAAAATGTCTCTATTTATCATATATTGCACTTGTAAAATACTTTGGAAAATCCAAAACTGCACGCCTCATAATCTTCTTTTTTCACAATAAAATTGATTATTTGATAAGTAACTAATAATGTATTGGTTTTCCGCCGTGTTCCGTCTCTCCGGCTTTATTGGCAGGCCACCGGAACCATTTTACATTCCTTCAGTGGTCTCCTTAGCACCCCACCTATCCACTCTTAATATCCATCCTATCGTGGTCCTATCCCTTTGGCTGGAGATAGTGTCGTGCGAGTCATGCCTCTGGTGTTGCTAGTGTGTAAGTATAGGCTACTGTAACCGCTTGCTTACCATCAGGTGGATCGTATGCTTGTTTGCCACCCACGTAGTACAAAAAGGCTCCCTGTGGTGTAGGTACTTACTATTTATTTCTTTTATATTCAGATTATATGATACCTGTCTGTTTGCCAAGTCGATCAGAACGCCAAAAGAAGAGGTCAAATAATATTGTATACTTGATAGACTATATGAGTTGTGAGTATAATATTGTATACTTGATAGACTATATGAGTTGTGAGTATAATAGTGACTTCTATATTATTTCATGCATTAGCTACATAATGTAGCCCCAGCATTACAGATGCATAAATTACTTTTTACAAAATTTATAAAGTATATAGGCTCACGTTGTTTCCTTCATAAGTAATCAAGAAAGTACATAGTTTATAAATTTAAAATGTACTAATGTAAATCTGAATTATGTTGAGCTGTTGTACATATCTATACTTAACCGTCAGTTGTGCAATTTCGCAGTTATATCACAAATGTTTTGTGAAAAACTTTGACATTATTTTATAGCTGTGCCAAAAGATCTCAGTGCTGAAAAAATGGGCAAGAAGACGCTCACATTGTACACCCACCGAGATTGTAAGCGACATCGAAAAAATTCAGTATGTACATCAGATATGTAACATAACATTTTAACTAAGTAAAATAGCTTTTAACTTTAAAAAACAAATTATTTGTGAAAGAAGAAAAAGAGAGTTCTACTGCGAGCAGGATTCAAAGCTGCGTCCCATCCAATCTGGAAAACTGGAAAAGTGCTCTGGACCACTAAGC
The DNA here is from genome assembly GCA_948253155.1 of Leucoma salicis. Classification (NCBI taxonomy): domain Eukaryota; kingdom Metazoa; phylum Arthropoda; class Insecta; order Lepidoptera; family Erebidae; genus Leucoma; species Leucoma salicis. The sequence goes on along the minus strand of OX411828.1, from coordinate 12,735,775 downwards.
TATTGCAGTCACCTAACGGTGTCACCCAATCGTGGACACATTTGTTTTTAGATGTCTTTATGACGATAGAAGCGGAGATTGTATTGTAAAACTCTCTTTTACGCTTTCACAGGTAATTTGTAATGTTGTTGTTTTGTTTAACTGCCTCGGTGGTGCAACGGTAGTGTGTGCAACTGCTAATCATGAGGTCTCGGGTCCGATCCCCGGGCCGGGCAATATTATTGAGCTTTTTCCTAAGAAAAGTTCTCAGTAGCAGGCCTGACTTTGGAAATGTACCCGGTAGACGATACGGACGGCCAATAGGCTCGCCTATTACGTGAGACTTAAACATAGCTGGCGAACCGTAGGTCTGTAATACACATCTGCCTATCCCTTCGGGGATACAGGCGTGTTGCTATGTATATGTGTTGTATCTTTAGTGTAGCTAAGCATGTCACGTGCTTAAAATACAGATCAAAAAAATTAATTTTTATTTAAGCCGCCGCCGCCACGTGACTTATAAATACTAAGAATATACAATGGCGATGCGCGAGTGATCCCTCTGGTGTTGCTAGCGTCTATAGGCTACGGTAACCGCTTACCAAGAGGGTCCCTATGCTAATGTCCACCCCGTAGTATATAGACACTTATATCAGTTTTTATGCTATAAACATTGATCTATAAATTAAGGATACACATTTGTGTTTAGAAAACGAGGCAAGTTGTGTGTGTCTTAAATGTACCTATAAGCATTGATTTCATTTTGAAATAAAATTACGTTACAATAATATTCATGTAGAAACACAATTAAAATCTACTTGTTGTGTACTGTTTTTAAACGAATATTAGATAGGTGGGTTAAAAATAAATAAACCAAATTTTGTAAAATCATATATCTGTGGGTAGATGAAACTGTTGAAACAACATATATTATCAGCTTTGGACGTCTACCATCTAAGTCCGCCCGTGATCATGAATGCTGTAAAGTATTCGAAACGTCGAGATAGTAGAAAATCAAGTAAACGCGATAGATTCCGTAAACGTAGTTTTATTTCAAAATGTGTAACATTCGCGTAAACATCAGAAAGTATTATTGCATTCATTTCGCATTAATTTTATAAAATAGTAACAACTTATAACTGCATGCGTGAGTGTTACCGTGTGGGGCCGGCTTTAGAATTGTCCCACCCCTCTCCACCCATGGGAGTCGTAAGAGCCGACTGAGGGAATACCGGGGGAGTGGGCAGCAGCACTCCCTCGAGTATTAACAACATCCACTGCGATCACCAACCCGCCTGCCAAGCGTGTCGATTACGGCACTATCCCCCATTCTTGGGGAGGCCTATGTCCAGCAGTGGACGTTAAAAGGCTGATGGATGGATGGATGCGTGAGTTTAATGGCACTATTCAGAAAGAACGAGAGAAAAAGAGGCAGTCAATGAGGTTTTCAAAAGAGATTTTAGTAGGCGTGTTGATATTATGTTGCGGGAGTTGCAGCTGGTCGCGCGTCGAAACAAGTCTAAACGAAATGAGTGCAGGAAAGCGTAATCTGCACTCATTTATAGTGGACACTTGTAGTGCCTAATTGTGGATCTTCTCTTTTTTATATATCAATGGCTATAAATAATCCAGTCACTGATCGCTTCGCACCTCTGTTCTTAGATTACAGTGTGAGTCGATTTAAGTTCCTATGCTATATTTTAGGGTCTAGAAACCGAAGGTGTCACACACGTCCTGTGTAGTTCTGGGTGCAGCGTGCGTCCAGGTGCACCAATAGTAAGCCAAACTACCGAAGGACGCTTCGAACTGCTGGGTCTCGCAATAGGTGGTGACTCCTGTTTCAATAGTACCATGCGACATCGCTTCAACTCTGATCCGCCGTTATATATCGATGTGTACCCCTACTCGTCGTGGATCATCAACGTTATCACCGCTCACAGAATTCCTAAGGCTTATCCTGAAAAATACGAGCTTCTACAAGGAGGATCTCGTAAGTACCTACTTTTTTTGGTACATATAAATTTTCTAAGTGCTTATGATCGCAATTCATCTGCTAAATGGCTTGAGTCAGAGATGGTCCGGTGGGAAGGTCATGTGGTCATTTCGGGCTGTGGCTGATACTGATCAATATTCTAATCTCACTAATAAAAATGGCCGTGGATCGTCTGCCACTATAGGCAATAAAGAAAAAAAAAGGTACTCCTATATCCTACTGTTGTATTTCGTACGGTGAGAAAGCCGGAAGCCTTAACCTCTTCCTCATCTTCTTATTACTCTTCCTATCCACTTCCTATCTCTTTCCTTGGAGTTGACGACGCGCAAGTGATGCCTCTGGTGTGCTATGTTGAGAGCTGATTAGTTTTTGGAATCGATCGATAAAAACGTTTATAAGTTATTCCAAAAAAACACATTTAAAAAAGTACAAATTATTTGTGAATAAGGAAAAAGAGATTTTTTGTAGGTACTAGCGGGAATCGAACCCGCGTCTTTTCCAATCCGGGGAAGTGCTCTAAGCCACTGAGCTATAGTACAGATCTTTCGATCATCCGAATCTCCTTATCACATTTGTCTTAACGACCACGCGTCTTTTCCAATCCGGGGAAGTGCTCTAAGCCACTGAGCTATAGTACAGATCTTTCGATCATCCGAATCTCCTTATCACATTTGTCTTAACGACCAACGCCATCTATCGTAAATTTAAAAAGTGGCGGAGCATGTTAAATGCTAAGAAATATAGATCAAAACCATTTAAAAAAAATTTTTTTGTAGTTTTTTTTGAGATTTCTCAAGATCCACCGGTTCGATCAGTCCTAATTGTATTCAAAATCTAAGTTTGGTCAAGTCCTTTCGAATGACGCCAACCGCGATGAAATCGGTCAAGCCGTTCAAAAGTTATGAAAGGTTAACTTACGGACACACACACACACACACACACACACACACACATACACACACATACACACACACACACACACACACACACACACACACACACACACATACACACACATACACACACACACACACACACACACACAAATACATACAGACATACAGACATCATCGTGGAAACATTCAGGGAAGCTTCCTAGGGCCTGACATATCAGGCCATCCTGAGGAAGGCCCGGGAGGAAATCGACGTCTCCGACATCGGAATCGTCGCCGCCCGGACCCGCCTAGCCCGCACAGGGGCTCGAATTCTCGAGTTCCCTGGGGCGGAGGGCCCTAGGATGGCCGACACGGTGGCCGAAAGGCTGACGGGTCTGTTTGGCGAGGGGAGTGGAGTCCGTGTCACCAGACCGGTAAAGTGCGCTGAACTGCGCATTTCCGGTCTGGATGACTCAGTGACGGCGGACGACGTCCGAGAGGCTATTGCCTCGAAAACCGGATGCTCGAATGCCGTCAGAGTGGGCTCCATTCGGACCGGTCCCGGCGGTGTAGGTGCCGTCTGGGCGAGTTGCCCTGTCGCGGCGGCCAAAACTTTGGCTGACGCAGGCAGGCTCCTCGTGGGCTGGAGTTCCGCGCGGGTCACCGTGCTGGAGCCTCGGCCCGCGAGGTGCTTTAAGTGCATGGCGGTCGGACACACCCGGCCAACGTGCACTAACTGCTTTGATTGCAGCGGTCTTTGCTTCCGCTGCGGTCAGGCAGGGCACCGGGCGGCAACCTGCACCGCTGCCCCTTACTGCCCCGCGTGCGCTGCAGGCAACAGGCCTGCCAAGCACTGCATGAGGCGGGAGGGATGCAGACCCCCGACGACAGGCCCAAAAAAGGGGGGGACCAGCCAATCGGCCCAGGCTGCCCCCCCTAGCGTGGCTTCGCCACCGTCGCGGGTGGAGGAGGATATGGTTACGGCTTAAAATTCAACCGTGACACTGTCCTCCTTCAGGCGAATCTCAACCACGCCGCCGGGGCGCAGGATTTACTCCTGCAAACCATGGTGGAGCGGTTGATTGGTGTAGCCGTAGCCGCGGAGCCTTATTGCGTTCCTGACCGCCCTCACTGGGCGGGCAGCTGTGATGGCTCCGTGGCAATCGTCAGCTCTACGGCGCTTCGTTCCCCGCCCTTGTTGATCAGAGACAGGGGCACGGGATACGTTGCGGCAGACTGGGGGGGAGTTACGCTGTATGGCGTATACTTCTCCCCTAACCGGAGGCTGGCAGATTTCGGGGTCTGGCTTAACAGCCTAGAGACCTCGATACGGCGACTGGCACCTAGCCACGTTCTGGTCGTGGGGGACTTCAACGCCAAATCCACGGCGTGGGGGTCCCCTGCGACGAACGCCCGTGGAGCGGCGGTGGTAGAGTGGGCGGCGTCGACGGGCCTCTGTCTGCTTAACAGAGGCTCCGTCAACACGTGCGTGCGGCGACGGGGTGGGTCGATAGTGGACCTTTCGTTCGCTAGCCCCGACGTCGCAGCGCGAGTGAGGAACTGGTGTGTCCTGGAGGAGGTTGAGACCTTGTCCGATCATCGGTACATCCGGATTGAGGTCTCCCGGTCTCTTCAGGGCCCCAGTAGGGGTCACGCGGTGCGCAGAACTCCCGCGTTCCCACGGTGGGCTGTGGGCAGGCTAGATAGGGACCTACTGGCGGAGGCAGCCATCGTTCAATCGTGGCTGTCCTCACCGGCCCTGACCGAGGGGGTGGACGTTGAGGCTGGCCGATTTCGCGCTGCGATTACGCAGGTGTGCGACTTGGCCATGCCCCGTGTGCGACGTCCTCCTCCAAGGAAGGGGCTCTACTGGTGGTCCCAGGAGCTGGCGGACCTTCGTGCGGCGTGCATTCGTGCCCGGAGGTCCTACACCCGCAGTCGGCGGCGCAACCGCGATGAGGAGCGGGAGGGCCAGCTGTACGAGGCGTACCGCACTTCGCGAGCCGCGTTCAAGTTGGCCATCTGCCGCGCCAAAACGGAGAAAAGGCAGGAGATGCTGGACGGTCTCAACCGTGACCCCTGGGGTCGCCCGTATCGTGCGGCTCTGAACAAGCTCCGCACTCAGGCCCCCCCCCTCACAGAGACCCTTCAGCCCAGCCTCCTCACCGAGGTGGTCGAAGGCCTATTCCCACGACGGGCGGAGCACACGCCCCCGGTCATGGCACAGCCAGTTAGCGACCGGGAGGCCGACCTCAGTGTGCCACCCGTCACCGCGTCGGAAATGGGGGCGGCTGTTTCGCGGATTCGTTCCAAGAACACCGCCCCCGGCCCGGACGGGATAACCGCCCGGGTGCTGGCCCTGGCTCTGGACCACCTGGAACCCCGCCTCAGGGGACTGTTTGACGCGTGCCTGGCGTCCGGACGGTTCCCTGACTGCTGGAAGGAGGGGAGGCTGGTACTCCTGCCGAAGCCGGGGCGAACGCCGGATTCGGTCGGGGCCTTCAGGCCCATCGTGCTGCTGGACGAGGCGGGTAAGCTGTTGGAGAGAATCCTCGCTGCCCGCATTGTCCAGCACCTGCGCGACGTCGGACCCGACTTGTCGGACGCCCAGTTTGGTTTTCGAGCTGGTCGTTCGACGGTCGGCGCGATTATGCGCCTGAGGGCCGCAGCCGCGGCGGTCGTCGCCGGCGGTGGAGTGCTGTTGGCGGTGTCGCTTGACATCGCCAACGCATTCAACAGTCTGCCATTCAGCTGCATCGGGGAGGCGCTCCGGTATCACGGGGTGCCTGTATACCTGAGGCGGCTAGTGGCAGACTATCTTGAGGGCCGCAGCGTTCTCTATGAGAGCCGCATAGGGGACGTTGTGAGGAGACCCATGTCGTGCGGTGTCCCACAGGGTTCGGTTCTAGGGCCGCTCCTGTGGGACATCGGTTACGACTGGGTGCTACGCTGTCGGCTCCCCCCCGGGCTGGCGGTCATCTGCTATGCGGATGACACGCTGGTCGTGGCCCGGGGTGGAAACTTTGAGGAAGCGGCGTTCCTGGCCACCTTAGGAACCTCGGAGGTGGTCAGGAGGATCGGGGCGCTGGGGCTTAGGGTGGCCCTGGACAAGTCGGAGGCCCTGCTTTTCCATGGGCCCCGACGTCGGCCACCTGCTGGCGCCTCGATCACTGTGGACGGGGTCCAAATTGGGGTGCAGGCCCAGATAAAGTATCTGGGTCTAGTGCTGGACGGGCGGTGGCGCTTTCGCGAGCACTTCCGTCAACTGTCCCCAAGGCTCGTCGGTGCGGCGTCCGCCCTTGCACGGCTCATGCCGAATATGGGCGGACCCAACAATGCGTGCCGACGGCTTTACGCGGGGGTGGTCCGGTCGATGGCGCTGTACGGCGCCCCTGTGTGGGCGGGGGCCCTGGACGCACTAAACAGGGCTCTTCTGTGGAGGCCACAGAGAGTCGTCGCGTCCAGAGTCATACGCGGATACCGCACGGTGTCGACGGAGGCGGCCTGCGCGTTGGCCGGAACCCCTCCGTGGGACTTGGAGGCGGAGGTGCTCGCCGAGGTGTATCGGCGGGCATCGCAAGAGCGGGAGGGGGGTGGTCGGCCCCCACCCAGCGTGGTGGCCAGATGGCAGGGCGACGCCCGCCGAGCTGCCATGGCCAGCTGGAGGGCGCGGCTGGAGGCGCCCCGGGCCGGTCTTTGGACCATAGGAGCGCTCCAGCCAGTGCTGGAAGAGTGGGCAGGGCGACGGCACGGAGTCCTTACCTTCCGACTGGTGCAGGTGCTGTCGGGGCACGGTTGCTTCGGCAGATATCTGCACATTGTGGCAAGGAGGGAAGCGACTCCGGGCTGTCACCATTGCGGCTGCGGCGAAGACACGGCGCAGCACACGCTCGAGTCGTGCCCGGCTTGGGCCGAGCAGCGCCGTGAACTCGTCGCGGCAATAGGGGGGGACCTCTCGCTGCCGAGCGTCGTCAGAGCGATGCTTGGCAGCGACAGGAATTGGGCCGCGGTCGCTGCCTTCTGCGAGGATGTCATCTCGCGGAAGGAAGCGGCGGAGAGGGCCAGGGAGGAGGATTCTTCCGCTGACCCAAACCGCCGCCAGCGACCGGGGCGGCGCAGGCGCAGATACTTGCGCCTCATGCCGCCCTAGCTGAGGCTGCGGGTGGATGGACCGGGGAACGTCCGCCACCCGCAAGGCCTCTCGCGAAGGTGCGACGCTCCGCGTGCGGATGCGTCGCTCAGTAGAGGGTACCCGAAAGGGTAAGCCGCCGGCGGACCACCGAAGGAATGTAACATGGTTCCAGTGGCCCGCCAATAAAGGCGGAGAGACGGCACACGGCGGGTTTCTTTAGTGGGTGCAGGCCCCACACTACCCTGGTCGTTGCCCCGAACGATAGGGTGTGCGGTTAGGAACATTTTTTCCCGCCATAACAAAAAAAAAAAAAAAAAAAAAAAAAAAAAAAAAAAAAAAAAAAAAAAAAAGGGAAGCTTCCTAGGACCTCAAAACGTCAATATCCGTTGAAATCTTCCCAACTTTTGAAAATTTTCAATTTTCTTAGCGGGAAGTTTAAAAAGCAGTCATGAGGACTGCCATGAAAACAAACAGTTATTATTTTTGGATATCCAAATTGATTGTTTGATCTTAAATTAAAACTTGTAAATCAAAACTGTTTACATTTATCGGGTTTAAACATCTATCGACACTCAGGAGCAACAATTATATACATGACGACGAAGCACATGACCATGTCGATGACGACTTACATGAATTTACTCATCCTATTGAAGATTTCACTTCAAAACAACACAAAAAGCAAGAAAACTATATACTCGTATGTTTACAGGCTTAGGAGTCAGAAGGTCTTCAAATAAACCAAGAAAAGGCTGGCGAGGTCGTACTTACGTTGTCGGTGACATGTGCTTTAAAAGTATCGCCGTTCAGAAACAGACTTCATTCTTCTATTCCGAACTGTTTCATGTACGGGTAGGCCCCCCGACCGTATTACATCTTAACATGGTGGTACGTGTATTTCGACCGCATATTTATAGTACCGATTAACACAAAGTGTGAAAATGTGAAATCGAAAATAACAGTCCCTGCATCTCCTGGAATTCCATCCCAGATGCTCTTCTGCGACTGCAAATTTCGATAACACATTCATTCTTAGCGTCTTGGGTGACGCCTGCGTTATCTGTCGGAAGTATTTGAATAAGTTATATCAACCAGGTACGCTTAATTTTACAATTAAGATTTATACCGTCACCAAGCGTCAACCAAGACGTTAAGAATGAATGTGTTATCGAAATTCGCAGTCCTGAGCAATTGTCACGATAGCTGAATTGGCAAATCTGGGACGGTATTCTAGGAGATGCAGGTTCATATCCTGCTTGGGACTGTTATTTTCAATTTCACATTTTCACACTGTGTCAATATATATGGCTAACCATGTCAAATGTAAAAAGATATACTAAAATATCAAAATATTTATATTACCGTCTACACGGCCCATGACCGATTTTCTATTCGAAAAATTAGTGCGGGTGGAGACGCGAAGAATACCAATATCATTATCCCAATCTTTTCTGTGGGTGTCGTACAAGGGAAGTAAGCAATGATCACCCTTAGCATTCCTGGTGATAGAGCTGGGGCCCTTTGTGTGAGCGTAACCACCAAGTGAGTACTCCTCACTTGGTGGTTACGCTCGCGGTACCACCCCGTATTGTCTTTAACACCTCGTACGTTTCATTTGTAGCTTTTATTTAATATCCATGAACGGTAAGCAGTATTCTTAGTACAGTTGAGTCCATGAGTGACGGTTACCACTTACAATCGGTGAGCCACCATAAGCAATAAATACGAACTGAAGCTCTTGTTAATATATTCTTAACGGCAAGCGGCTATATCTTCATACGGCGATGGCACCAGTTTATGAAGAGTACTGATCTGTAGATGATCACCAGAAGAGCCGACAACGAATATGAGAACACATTATGAGAAAAAGTCAGGAGTGCAGTTTGATCCTAAGCCCGTGACCTCAAAGGCCACCTCTAGTTTCCAACCAAACTCTTTATATATTCACACAATTATCATTAGAATTCAACAGGTGGTGCAGTGGTTTAGATACCGACATCCCGCACGAGTGTTATGGGTTCGATTCTCGATTCCCACACAGGACAAATTGTTGTTCTGAGTCTGGGTGCACTTTGTGTCTGTGACATTGTATGTTTGCAAAATCCCCGCGATAAAAAATATTGATTATTCCATAGTGCAAAAATCACATGCGGTAGAAGTGAATGAAACCTTCAGAGTAACACTTATTTGTATTCTGTCTCATTCTCTCAGACTAAATCGTATAGATGTAGATATGTTTGTCTCTTTTTAGTGTCGATTTTTCGTTTCATTAAGTTTAACGTTGTGAACCCTTTTTTTTTGTTAAGCCGGGAAAAAATGTTCCTAACCGCACACCCCTTCGTTTGGGGCAACGAACAGGTGTGGAGCCTTCACCCACCAAAGAAACCCGCCGTGTGCCGTCTCTCCGCCTTTATTGGCGGGCCACCGGAACCATATTACATTCCTTCAGTGGTAACGTTGTGAACCCTAGCAACCCGGACTGAGTCAACGTGGAGGACTATAGCCTGAATCCTTTTGACTCTGAGAGATTAGTGTCCAATAGTGCTACAGTAAAGAGTTGTGAAAAACATATAATTAATTACATTTTTAAATGCACTTTGTGTTTCCCAGATTAGCGCTGGTGTCGGCTGCAAAATAGTCTGTGCTCGGTTGATAATGCCAAACCGCCTGGTCAAACCCAAAATAAAAGGAATTGGATCTTCCAACATTACATTAAAGATGGACACAAAATGGATCCCCCATGTTTTCACATTCTCTATGGGTCTTAGTGGTGTGAACAATACGGGAGATAGTTATATTAGAGACAATGGCGATGATACTAACGCTGATGATACTAATGAGAACAACAGTGAAAATGAAATTGAGAACTTAGATCACCATGATGATAATAACAAGGATTCTGACAGTGATAAGGACCTAACATTGTAACTCGTTCTTAAGAAAATCAATAAAATATTAAATATTTGAGTAGTACGCTTATTTTTTTGACCTCAAATCACTTCCTTGTGAAGAAATACATCGTAAAGTAAACCTATATGAGTGTTTTCTCTACGGCTTTGGAAGTATGCCAGCCACACTTGGTACACCGTAGTGGGCTATGGTAGGTATAAATCTTAATATCTTCGTCTAAAACCGTGCCCAAAATTAGATCTAGAATAGGTTGTGAAAAAAAAACTTATATCATCATCGTATTCATCCTCTTCTAGCAAAAAATAACTAGACGTCGTGGGACGTCTACCAGATGTGAAACAAGGAAATTATTTTGTAGAAATAAAATGATCATAACTTGACAAAGTACTCCTAGACTCATGACGAATCAAACGAGTATAAACTCGATAGGGTTGCGTTGTTTCATTACAGAGTTACTGTGGCCACCTTCCAGCTCCATCATCAGACCTTGGATACAATCTAGAGACAAAGTACTCGGCAAGACGAATCATACGAGCCCAAACTCAATGGAGTTATGTCGTTTTATAACGGAGTTCCTATGGTCACCTAGCTCCATCACCAATCCCTAGATACTATCTAAAGACAAAGTACTCATCATGACGAATCAAACGATTCCAAACTCGATGGGGTTGCGTCGTTTCATTACAGAGTTACTGTGGCCACCTTCCAGCTCCATCATCAGAACCTGGATATCATCTAGGACTGGAGTACTAGTCAAGACATTTCACACGAGCCCAAACTCGATGGAGTTGCGCCATTTAATTACAGATTTTCGCATGGCCATCTTCCAGCTCCATCATCAGACCTTGGATACCATCTAAAGACAAAGTACTCATCAAGATGAATCAAACGAGTCCAAACTCGATGGGGTTGCGTCATTTCATTATAGAGTTACTGTGGCCACCTACCAGCTTCATCATCAGACCCTGGATACCACCTAGAGGCTAAGTACTCGTCAAGATGAATCATACGAGCCCAAACTCGATGGGGTTGTGCCGTTTCTTTATAGAGTTCCTATGTCCAGCTTCCAGCTCCATCATCAGATCAGCTTCATGTCGTCATAATATTGCGTTGTCACGCGATATACATATGCGTGTAAAATATCAGCTCAATCGGAAACCGGGAAGTGTGTCAAATCTAGCTTTCATGATTTGAACGGGACAAGTAAAATAAAAGCGTCGCCACGCTAACAGCCGATTTTACCCTCCCTCCGCATTAGATGTTTCACATCAAAAACGTCGGGTTTGGGTTCATTACCCAGATATTATTACAGTCATTCTGTAGCGACATGATATCACGACGTGTCGCTGCAATGTAACGCTGCGATACTTGGTCTGGTGTGACTGCCTGTAATCGGCTACCAACTTGTACCTTAATGAGGACAATCTTTTCAAGAGTTTGTGTTTCATTTTGGATTTAGACAGCAACTCCACATTCTTAAAGATTTTCAATGATATTATTGTGTTTTATGACAGCTTAGAATATTATTTTACGATATGATAGATTGCACGAACGGCCCTTTTGTGAAGTACAAATATAGAAATTAAATCAGCGGAGCATCCCCACAGCAGTATGCCGCGTAACATACTATGAAAGTAACTGAAATAAACTATTCTAGCCGTTTTAACATAAGTCAATAATCTAATTTTTGTACCGCATTTTTACCGCCGCTAAGCTAAGACTACCTGACAAATTTTGAATATGGGCCCCATTGGAGTTTATTATCTACTATATAATAATACGTAAGAAAACTATGGACTCCACAACGTCTAGTTCGACGCCATCCAATTGTACATTGGTTTCAGCATGCCTTACATTGGGTGTAGTAAATTTTATAAGTCTAATTTTATTTTCACTAAGTGGCTAAGTTATTAGTATTGAACCAGAGAGAGTAAAGAAATTTCGTTTGTTTACGTTATATTCGTAAACATCTGATCTTTCAGAAGATGTTTAATACTGTATGCAATATAACATTAGTATGATGATAATGAGTAAACAATAAGGTTGGTAAGAAAATAAAAAAACTTGAAAAAATGCTTACGATCTTTTTTACAAAAAGAGTACCACCAGATAATAATCATAAAGCTACAAACACACAATATAAACAAAGTACACTCACAGCAACTTATGTATTTTTGCTCACATGTTTGTTCTATGTCACAATCGAACTTAAAATACTTGCCCATGCTTGCAATTCTGTCCAAACAGTACTACAGTACTACACTAACCAGTCCTCATTAAATCTCTTTGTAAAATTCATGCCACTCAGACCCATTGAGAAGTAGAACGTATAGGGGAACCACTCAGTCTCCATTTTGACGGTGATGTTATAGGTCCCAACCCCTATGACCTTGGGTGTGAAGAGACGATTGGGCAATAACAAGCGGGCACATACTATTCTGCAATCAACGCCAGCGTTTACCTGTAATTTATAATATAGTATTACATATACTAGCAAAATGTTCAGTGAGCCGTCAGGTTAAGTATTGGACAGCGGTATTGAATACGATCCCTTTTTTTTGTTTTAACTTTAGAAATGCATTTACGTATCCCCCTGCTGGTGACAGACAGAGGGGTATGTAGTACTCACAGGCGCTCGGCTTACGCACTAAAACCACAGCGGCCCCTTCCCCGCCTATTCGCTAATAGGCGGGGAAGGGGCCGCTGTGGTTTTGGGCGCCCTAGGGTCGTCTTTCGACATTCTACAGCGACGCCCCAGGCGGAGGCGGAGTAGGCCACCTACTTGCCGCGCCCTGTCGTCATCAAGACAGTGTGAGCAGGTAGGCGTAGCGCTGTCTCCTCCGTCATCGCCGGCGGAGCGAGTCGGCGTGGGCTAATTCATAGCGTTCCCGCTCCGCGACTTCCTACAACGGTATTACGGCTTTGCAGAAAGAGGCCGTGGACGAGCAATACCTGTCGCTGCCGAGCATTCGTGAAATTCGATTGAGATCTTGGAAATTCTGAGTTTATTTGTTCACAAGTGAACACTGTCTGCACTGGTGAAGCAAAGTGAGGAGACATGCCTGAAAGATTTTCAAGATGGCATGTGAAATCTGCAAATCTGCACTGAATGAATGTGGCAGCCTATGGCCTTGACCACTTACATCTACCTACCTATTGAAAATGGACACGTTATAAAGCGGGACCGCACCAGTTACATTTTATTACAAAGTCTACACACGAGGATAGATCGGTCTAAGTGTACGGTCCGGGAAAAGCTGTAGGTCCTAGTGTCCCACATTAATCCCAAAAATAATAAGATAGTTACGTACCTGCATAACAATACTCATCCTAGCTGGGGGATCAGCGTTCACTTGAAAGTTTTCAATATAGAAAAATGCAGTCTTCTTCTGTGTGTGTGCGTTACGGAAGCACATGTTACCCACGAGGTACATGCGAGCCTTCCAATCAGCCCTTTGGTAGCGATACCGGATCGCCTGTCTTGTCCCCATATCTGGAGTATATGGCTATATTATTTATAGAATTTAAGGAGCCTACGAATCAGCCGTTTATATTTAATTTCATATCTGTGAAATGAATTGGTGAGCAGTGGCTTGACAATACTTTTGGTATAGTCGAGTCCATGGACCGTGGCTGCCACTACATGCAATAAAAAAAAACTCGATTCTGTAATTCGTTCTCGAAAATAGTGCGTATTCTTTTTAGGCGCATTTTTTTAGTATCATTTATAGAAACGTGCTTAATAAATTTGTGCTTTCCCTCATTCCTCATGATATGATGATCAAGGCGTTGTATCCTGACAAACTGATGCCAAATAGATGCGGCTTTTTTGTAATTTATAGATACATTGAGAATGTCGAGATTGCCACGAATGTGCTCGTTATGAATGCGATCTAGTCCCGATTCACCACTCAACCATCGAAGCATCTTTGTAATAAAAATGTACCTAATTATATACGTGTGAGCTATGGCGCAATAGGGTTTTGACCTGAAATGTTCTGATCATATCTATGGTGCGTGGTCAGGATAATATAAACAATTAACGAGCCAGCCAGGGTCCGACTTTATGATTTTAGAGATAGAATGTCAGAAACTCCATGAATAAAAATTAAATTCCAATAATCTGCGCCCAGTTGCATTGTATTTACATCGATTATGGATTAAATCGAGCTTATAATTACAATTTTAATTTTACCAAATATATGCTCGTTTTTTGATGTGATCTAACATCTAATGCGGCACGAGGATGAAATGGGCTGTAGCGTGGCGACGCTTTTATTTTTGTTTTAAACGCCATCTGTTGACAACAGCGTGTACTTACATGGTTTTGTGCTAGTGGAAGCATAATGGATAATCAGTAAAACTAATAACGGTTTTAATTCGTCTATGGATAGCGAGAGGGCGCTATTCGATGTGGTTTAATTGTTATAATAAACAAAACAAAATATTGAATATTTACGGCATTTACACTCGACGCGACACTAAAGAAAGCGCCTTTCATGATAACCACCTTTTACGTCCGCATAGCCACCGGTGCTTTTACTATCGTCAACAGAACGCCGTTCGCCCGGCCGGTACATTGTTTTTTATTAAAAGAAAGTTCTTACCTTTGCTTGACGAACTGATGATATTTGTCAAGTATAATAACTATTTTATCCATAACAATAATTAAAAACACTAAACACACGTAAATAATAACACACCAACGATATAAATCACGAAAAAAACGTATAAAATACTGAATAATTACGCTCGACGCGACACTAAAACCAGCGCCTTTCATGAGAACTACCTTTTTACGTACGCATAGTCAGGCCCCGGTGGTTTTACTATCGTCAACAGAACGCCGTTCGCCCGGCCGGTACATTGTTTTTTGTTAAAAGAAAGTTCTTACCTTTGCTTGACGAACTGATGATATTTGTCAAGTATAATAACTATTTAATCCATAACAATAATTAAAAACACTAAACACACGTAAATAATAACACATCAACGTTATAAAACTCGAAAAAAACATATTTTACATTCCACAATTTTTACGACACTGAAATGTCAACCTTGACGTAATGACGTTTCGGTTCATTTTGACGGCCGAGCGCAAGCGATTTTACAACTTGTTTTTACAAAAATACAGTTTATATTGGCTTGAGTAATTTTAACTATAAGCTAGAAATACAGACCAGACTGATAAAATGTTAAAATGGAGCGGTACTAAGGTAGACCAATATAGCAATACTTCTTAAAATCAGCCCTAGATGGCGTATAAGACATGAAACCCAATGTGGGTTTGGTACTTTTTGAAATTAGCGCTATCTATGTGATTTATTGAAAACTACTTAGTAAGAGCAATACATTATTAGTTACTTATCAAATAAATCAATTTTATTGTGAAAAATGAAGATTATGAGGCGAGCAGTTTTGGATTTTCCAAAGTATTTTTTATTTGTAGATTGTTGTGGTTTCAATTCCCACACAGGACTACTTATATTTTGTGTGACACATAAATGGTTGTTCCGTGTCTGGGTGAACTTTATGGCTGTTATTAAATTGTAAGTCTGTAAGGTCCCCGCTATATAGGAATTATATAAAAAAATATCAGACTTGCCAGATGTAAAAATATTAACATTAATTCCAAAGAATTACTTACGAGTTCCACCTTCAAGCAGCTGAAAGTTTTGAGGGTAGGCCTTAGGTATAGCGTGGGCTGTGATCACGTTAATTAGCCAGGAGGTATATGGATATACATCTATGTATAGAGGGGGCTCCACGTTAAGGCGTCGTCGCATAGACCTGCGGGAGCACGCGGCACCGCCCGCCGCTAGGCCCACCAGCTCGAACCGACCCTCATTAGAGTGGCTGATGATCGGAGCGCCTGGTCTCACGCCGCATCCAGAACTACACAGGACATGGGTCACGCCTTCGCTGCCCAGTCTCTACAAAATATACAACTTTGAAAGGTTTGAATAAAAAAACAATAAAAGGTTTGAAGTATAGGCCCGGTCTGCAGTGGTGTCAACGAGTTCCCGGAGGGCTGCGCGCTCGCCCTGATGATGAGCATCGAATATGCTCGAAACCCGGGTCGACAAAATCGATCCACAACGTGAGTTATTTCCGGTAATATTTCTAATATCTAGACAAAGCTCACAGATCCATAAATTCCTTTGCTCGCGACTCCGCAGCAGCCAAAAGCTAGCTTTTAATATATCTCTTGTTCCCAATGTACTAGCGGGAAATATATACCTACCAGTTTTTAAGTCTAACCAAGAGCTATCAAATAAAAGAAGTTGCATCAAAATCCGCTCCGTAGCTTTTCCGTTATGCGCGGCCAAACAAACATAAAAATTCTCAATAATAATAATTATTTATTTGTTTTATGTTCAGACACGCCTATATAGCCTAATACTGTAATTTTTTCTAAAATATATTTAATGTACAGACACAGCTCTTTTACAGCTTTAATTAAATAGGTAGGAGTATTATGGGGGTGTGTCACCACCCCTTACTTGCCCGGGGGTGTCGTAAAAACCGACTAAGGGAGCACGAGGGGAATGGGCAGCAGCATACTCCTGGGAAACGTTTAACACCAATCTGCGATCGCCAACCCGCCTGCCAAGCGTGGCGATTATGGCATTTCCCCCCCCCCCTTCGTGGGGAGGCCCATGTCCAGCAGTGGACGTTTATGGGCTGATGGATGGATGGATGGATTATAGGGGTGCGCCTGTTGAGCCCTGGCTGAGGCTGCGGGTAGATGGACCGAGTAACGTTCACCACCCGCAGGGCCTCCGGAGACGGCACGCGGCGGGTTTATTTAGTGGGTGAGGGCCTCACACTACAACGTTCGTAGCCCCAAACGACAGAGTATGCGGTTAGGTACATTCTTTCCGACCTTAACACAAAAAAGGAGTAGTATAGATATTGTCAAAGTACCGCTTTCATTCGATGTCGTTTACATTCCCGATGGGTGTATAATTTGAGGGTTTTCTTGCCCATTCTTTCAGAATTAAAGTCTCTCGGTACAGCTGAAACAAACATACTAATTAATAAAGCGTTGTTCGTGAATAAACTAAATATTTTTTATTTCGATGTAGTAATGGCACTCCTTTTTTTATTGCTTGTATTGGCAGACGAGCCACGGCCCATCTGATGGTAAATGGTAACCGTCACTCATGGACTCAACTATACCGAGAGTATTGTCAAGCTTGGTATCGGGCCCGAGCGAGCTGGTGTCACCATCTCCCGTGTGACCAGCCATGAAGCACATCGTTGCGTTTTGGCTGTAGCAGCAGATAGTCGTTTATTCTTTCATTTCATATCTGTGAAATGAAATGGTGAGCAGCGGCTTGACAATAGTCTCGGTATAGTCGAGTCCATGAGCGACGGTATCATTTACCATCAAATGGCCGTGGCTCGTCTGACACTGAATGCAAAAAAAAAGGTCAGAATGAGAGAGGTTTATCGGCATTGTATTGATGGACTACGGCTAGTCCAATACAATGCCCTGGGCTGGTAGATTTCGGAAATTATTGCTACTCAGTGAAGGAAAACGCCATGAGAAAGCATGCCTGAGAGATGGTCTCAACGGCTAGTAAAGTCTGCCAAACCACAACCCACATTTTTCCACCATGCTGTACCACGCCTTGAATTCCTTCCACTCTGAGAGGATACCCGTGCCTAATAACATAGGACAGTAAATCTTGAAAAAAAGATAATTAATATTTAGATATTTTTATATATATTTTTAGCATTTGACATGCTTAGCAACATACATTAAACACAAAGTGAAAAATGTGAAATCGAAAATAACAGTCATGAGCAGGATTCGAACCTGAATCTCCTGGATACCGTCCAGATGCTTTGCCAATTCAGCCATCGTGACCCTTGCTCCTGACTGCTAATTTCGATAACACATTCATACTTAACGTCTTTGGGTGACGCTTGCACCATCTGTCGGAAGTATTTTCATACATTATACCTTAGACGAAGGATATTATAGACAAGCTATCAGCGTATGCAGTGTCGAGATAGCAATAGATAACCGGAATAATTTTAAAAGATAACTATGATTATAACTTTGTTGACTAAAAATGTACTACCTGTTTTAGCCGGATAAAAGAATGACAGGACAAAAGAAATTGCAGTTATGCTTATATTTTGCTTAAAATGTATTAGAACATGTAATATTAGCGTATATAACGTGATTAATAAATGTTTTTTTTATGTCAATACAAAAACAAGCTTACATACTGATGAAGGAAGCGGTTGGCCACCTTATTGTTTGGACCCAGTTCATTGGGTTCATTGGGACCCAGTTCATTGGGTCCAAATACAACTGACGCATACGCGAAAAGGATAAATATACTTATACCTGTTTCTCTCTCACTCTTGGTAAAACCTAGTATGTGCATCCTTTTGTTCATCCTTAATGTCAAAATAGTAGCAAGTCTATATTATTCTTCGTCTAAGCATTATACCGACCAGGTAAACTTAATTTTATAATTAAGATTTTACCTAATAATGACGCAAACGCTATAAATATTTAGATATTTTTAGCATTTAACATGCTTAGCAACATACATTACACACAAAGTGAAAAATGTGAAATCGAAAATAACAGCCACGAGCAGGATTCGTTATCGAAATTAGCAGTCAGGAGCAAGGGACACGATGGCTGAATTAGCAAAGCAACTGGACGGTATCCAGGAGATGCAGGTTCGAACCCTGCTCGTGACTGTTATTTTCGATTTCACATTTTTCACTTTGTGTTTAAAGATAATTAAATTAAGAATAAATACTCACTGCTAACATAGTCTATTAAAAATACAACTTTGTTTATTTTCTTTCTCGTTCGTTCAATCACAGATGGCAGACATATAGGTATCATGTAGTCTGAAAATTTAAAAAATTATTTTAATTGTCTATGATACGAATATGGAAATTTATGCGGTCGTATAACTCGTTAAAATTTGTGAAAGTGGATAAAAGATTTTCTTCGAGCCGAATTCGAACTTGCATCTTTTCCTATGGGGAATACTTTAGACCGCTAATGAAGCTACCGTAGAAACTTAATTGCAACTCCCATCAGCCATCTAGTTTATTTGCATAGATTGATTCCAGTATAAAAAGCTTAATTATTACAATTAGGTATATATACAAGACTTTTAAACTTTCGCGATTTGTACACATTATACACAAATATTAACGTATCGGGTCTTAATCGCGTTTATAATGTTGAGGTTGAATACCTTAATTTCCCGACGTTTCGACCGTATTGCATCGGCCGTGGTCACGGGTTGACTGGTGTAGTTCAGCGTTGCCTCCGTAAAGCGCGGGTGTCTACTGTCTGTAACTACCCTCGCGTCGTTTATATTTTGATCTCCGAAACTGTCGGTACACTAACGACATCCTCACACTGGCGCGTAATGTTTGTTCGGCGATATGTACACAACGTCGGGAAATTAAGGTATTCAATCTCAACATTATTTTTGATTTCCCTTAGGGAGGAGACAATTTACCACTAAAGTACACACTTCACACTGTTTATATATTCAAATTCAAATTCAAATTCAAAAATATCTTTATTTCATAGGCCTATTAAATAGCACTTAAAATCGTCAAGAATACACTTATTAGTGTTTATTATTATCAACACGAGCGCCTGAGGCGAGTGCATCCGCAATAACAAAGTGGCGATTGCAATCGCCACAAGCGGCCGGATTCCGAAGTAAAGCCTTTCATGAGAAGAACCCGGCAAGAAACTCATGGGCCACTTTTTTAAATTGCCAATTTATTACAATTTAATATAATCTTTATAACTAAATTGACATTATATCATACAAAACAATTTTGAAAATTAATGAATGAGGAGCAGCTCAAGCCCATTTAGTTTTATCCTCAAGATAATCCGAAACAGTGTAATAACCTTGATTACAAAGTCTAATTTTTATGGCTTTCTTAAACTTATTTAGTGGCATGTTTCGGACATTTTCAGGAATCTTATTGTAAAAGCATATACATTGCCCCATAAAATATAGTGGGTGAGGGCCCCACACTACCCTGTTTGTTGCCTCGAACGACGGGGTGTGCAGTTAGGTATATCTTTTTACAGCCTTAACAAAAAAAAACTCTCAGGACACGGACACAGATGCTGTTGTTTATATGGTGGTGTATGTATGATGGTTTATATAATTTGCTTACTGGATTTCATTGGACGAAGAAGTTTGACGAGAGCAAGGCTGTTCCCGACTCCAAATCTGAAAACAAAATTATCCACGTCAAAGAGTTACCATTTCATGTTATTAATAATACCTTAAATTACTTTTATGGAGCAGAATCCTGTTTGTGGCTATTTTCTCTTCTTATTTCACATTTCGCACTTTGTGTTCTTGTAAATGACCAAATATGTAAAGTGCTTATAATAAATGATGATCCGTTATCAAGGATGGTATAAAGTATCCGAACCTTCCATAAAGCAAAATATTAATTAAACGCGAAAATCATTTAAAATAATTTAATTTCAGTATTATTATTTTTTTGGTTTCACCGTACTATCCTGGAGTAATTAAAAAAAAGAGAAACACAATAATTCTTCGTGGAAAATTTTGTATGATAAGCAACAAACATACTTCCTTCATCGAATTCCTTGATTTAGCCCTCATTTTAAAGCATATCGTGCCGGCTAATTACGAAAAATAGAACACAGTCTAGAAATGTACCACTTTTCTTTAATTTCAGATTTTAAATCATTTAAAAAGAGGCTCTTTAATGCATCCCGCATTCCGCATGGTCGACTAGTATTATAAAATGGATTTTGCCCGCGACTTCGCTTATGTCATCATCAGAATATAAATACGTACGTCACTCTACGGTAAAGTAATGAGCTATGCCACAGGAATAATTATTTTTTCCGTGATATAAAGTGGTCTTTTTTTTGGTTTCCTGACAAAGGAAACCTTTTATAGGTATCCCCCCGCTGGGGCAGACAGGGAGATTATGTCGGACTCCGGACTCGGCGATTGGCCTATGGAAAAGCCTAGTGCAATGCCTCGCCGTATACCAACTAAAACCTGACAGTGTTCCTTCAGACTACCTGTCGCCCAGGGAGGAGGGTCGCACTCATCATATTCCTCATTCCCCCCGGGCAGGTCTTGGCCGCCTTGTTCCATTACTAGGCGGTCCCGCCTGTTTTGGAGGGCCTAGCCCTCCCTCCTTTGAGAGGCGCGCGCAGAACACGGGCGCGCGGCCGTCTCGGGCCTGCTTCTGCTAGGGCAGCGGACGCCTAGGGCAGCGGACGGTGAGATAAAGTAGCCTAGAATGACAAACGAAACGTAAGACGAACTTTCATTTCGAGTCATTGTCATCAACAATCTGACGCGTGAATTCTAATTAGTCGAGATTTCGACGCGTGATGCAGGCGACCAATTACAATGAAGTGAAACGAAAGTTCGTCTAACGTTTCGTTTTTCATTCTAAGCGGGCTGTATATCTTTTTCTGGGTTCTGAACTATATGTAGGTATGAAAAATTTCACAATAATCGGTATAGTTATGATGTGAAAGCGTAATAAATAAACAAACGCACTTTCACGTCGTTATTAATATTATAAATGCGAAAATGAATTTGTTTGTTTATTTGTTTGTTACATAACATTCACATTATAATTACTGAACCAATCTTCATAACATTTTGAATACATAGTCTGGACTCCAGACTATGTATTTAAAATGTTCCAGAATGGAGGTTTTTTTTAAAAAAAATGTACCTAACCGCACGTCCCTTCGTTCGGGGCAACGAACAGGGCAGTATGGGGCCCTCACCCATTAAAGAAACTCGCCGTGTGCCGTCTCTCCGCCTTTCTTGGCGGGCCACTGGAGCCATGGGGGTTAGGCAGAATGTCATATCTCACATGTTGATAGTATCGTGATCACTGTGATTGGTTGAGAGATCACCGTGATTGGCCAAGGGATTATTGCGACATCACGCTTCGGTTTCTCAACCAATGTCAGTGATCACGATACGATCGACATGTGAGATATGAGATTCTGCCTAACTCCCCTGGTTATATTCCTTCTGTGGTTTACTAAGTTTACCTAGAGAATTCTGGATGCGGAGATATGTCCAATATTGGTACTTCTATGTACGCTCGGGGACACCGTACGCCTGACTTAACGTCCTCTCGTGTCAAAGTGCAGTCTTCTTCGTCTCTCTCGTACTCACCAAAGACCACACTACCACTGCAAATTAAGTTTTTAAATA
Organism: Leucoma salicis; assembly: GCA_948253155.1. NCBI lineage: Eukaryota > Metazoa > Arthropoda > Insecta > Lepidoptera > Erebidae > Leucoma > Leucoma salicis. The sequence continues at coordinate 12,713,635 of OX411828.1, read as the reverse complement.
TGATTAGTTAACGATTCCGATGGTTCGTTTCATGAGACAGAGCAAGCAAACAATTGCCGTTTCACAATATTTTTTGTTGCCAAGATGAACACGCAGCCCATCTGGTGGTTAATGGTAACGCGCTTATGGACTTTATGCGACACAGCCATGGCGTCATCTATCGTGAGGAAAGTTCTCTTCTTAAATCTTTTTTTAGGAAAGATATCTAATAATCCTAACTAAGTAAATATTATAAAGCTGTAACAGAGCTGTGTCTTGTAGATAGTCTGTATATTTAAGATATTTGAGAAAGAATGACTGTATTAGGCTATAGGTATTAGGCATGTCTGACCACAAAACAATTATGTTTTGTCTGTTTGGCTGACTTCCGCCAAGTGTCGCTTCATTCAATTAATTATCTTAAAACTGGTATACATTTTATCCCGCAACTATAGGTATCGGAAATCTGAGATATACCCTAAAAACTAGCTTTTGACTGCGGCGGAACCGCGGGCAAAGAGGCTAGTTAGATATAAAATCATTGGAGGCTTTTCATAATAATCAAAACATAACAACATATAAAAGAATAAAAATTGTATAATATGTGACTATAGCTGTCTAACGAGCTACTCATTTAATAACCAATCAAATATCTATTAATTACTTAGATACCATATATAGATTATTCTACCGTGTGGAGCCGGTTTTAGAATTGTCCCACCCCTCTCCACCCATGGGAGTCGTAAGAACCGACTGAGGGAATACCGGGGGAGTGGGCAGCAGCACTCCCTTGAGTATTAACAACATCCACTGCGATCGCCAACCTGCCTGCCAAGCGTGGCGATTACGGCACTATCCCCCATATGAGCGGAACACATGTTGTGGCATTCTCTTGGGGAGGCCTATGTCCAGCAGTGGACTTCCAAAGGCTGATGGATGGATGACTTAGATACCTGCAGGGTTCAGGAAATGTTATGGAGATACAAAAAACTTACAGTTTGTAATTTTTGGGCAGATGTAACATATCTGTTGCAGTGCCGACAACAAACTGTTTACTAACGAGTACAACCCGCGGGGCCTTGCTGTGATGCGGTAATCCTGTTGTCACTGCCAACAAATACCCGCCATTATTATCTCGATAAATACAAATTGTATAGGGTGTGTTTTCTAGTAGGAATAACTGGCAACATCATTTATTCAATTGCAATCCATCCCAGTACAACAATTTAGACAATTCCTGTGACAACCGTCTGTCTTGCCGTTCAGTGATGTCATTTGCGTGGAATACATCAAATACTCAATTGAGAGTGCCTCTATTTCCTCAGTCTCAAAGCATAATTGAACAGCTTTATGTGCGTTCCGACACACTTAAAATGACACTACTATAGGAAACAACAAATCAAATAATTATCATAATAAAGAACAAATTATTTGCGAATGTGGAAAAAGAGAAGTTTAGATGCGAGCGAGATTCGGACCTGCGTCCCTTCCAATCCGAGAAAGTGCTCTAGACCGCTAAGCCATCACACTAACCGACGGCCATTCCCAATCTCCACATCACATTTGACTTTACGACCCACGGTTCGAATCCTGCTCGCACTAAACTTCTCTTTATCCATTATTATTATTATTAAAGCCTCTTTAATTCCATAATGAGTGACTCATAAAACAAATAAATCTTAAAAATGAATTATTACATATATGTGCGTGCATGAAACAATAAAAATTTACAATAACTGATGTGATTATTAAATTGCATTAAATAAATTATTTTATATCAATTCATAATAATAGTAAATTCAATATTTTTTCAAATTAATATCCAAAATTCGTTTCTATAATTCAATATGGACCCCTCAACGGGTAAAGGCCTCCTCCATTTTGTTCCACGTCTGTCTGTCCTTTGCTTTTGAAATCCAATGTTCACCAGCTTTCCTTTTTATTTCATCAATCCATTTTTCTCTCGGTCTGCCTCTACTTCTTTTGTTTGTTGGCTCTCTCTGTGTCCATTTATCCTTGTCCATACGTGCAATATGACCTGCCCATTTCCATTTTTGTTTTTGAGAATGTTCCAAAGCATCTATTATTTTTGTTGTATTTCTTATTTCTGTGTTTCTTTTCCTGTGTGTTCTCTTTATATTTAGTAAACTCCTTTCCATCGTCTCTGGCATACTTGTATTTTATTTTTAATGTAATTATTGTATATCCATGTTTGGCAGCCATATGTAAGACAGGGAAGTAAACATGAGTCCACTATTGTTTTTTTAAGTTTTGTAGGGAGTTTTGATTTCAGGGTTTCTTTATTGCTCCAGAATTTATTCCAGATTATGTTAACTCGTCTCTTAACCTCATCTTCGTGTCTTGTCTTTGAGAAAGATACTTGTTGTCCCAGGTAAACATAGCTTTGGACGTACTCTAATATGCTGTTATTAACCTTTATTGGTATGGTTTAGTGGTTCGTCATGATTTTAGTCTTGATAGTGTTTAATTCTAGGCCGATTGTATTGCTTACATCGTTTAAATCGTTAATCATTTGCTGTAATTGAGATGCTGTTTCAGAGAAGAGGATGATGTCGTCCGCAAATCGGAGATTACTGAGGAGTTTCCCATTTATATTAATTCCTTTTCTTTCCCATTTCAGAGTTTTCATTATGCTTTGGAGCATAGCTATAAAGATTCTCGGTGATAGGGGATCACCCTGTTTGGCGCATCTATGAATGTTTATTTCAGGGCCTTGTCTCTCTAAATTTACACGATTTTTACTTTTATAATAGATGTCTTTTATAAGATCTATGGTTTCTGATGGTACTTCGCACTCATGTAGAGCTTTCCACATGCTCTTGTGTGATATTGAGTCGAAGGCTTTGGTATAGTCGATAAAAGCCAGGTAGAGAGGTCTGTTGTGCTCTATATATTTCTCTATGACCAAATTTAAAGTGTGGATGTAATCTGTTGTTGAGAAATTTTTCCTGAAATCTGCTTGATCCGGCGACTGAAATTTCTCTGTGAAAATTGCTAGGCGAGCCTCAAGGCATGAAGCAAATAATTTGTACATATTAGGTTGCAAGCTTATTAGACGGTAGTTTCCAATATCGGCAGGGTCTCTTGTAAAGTAAAATTATGTCGAATTGCCCCCATTCTAGCGGTATTTCTCTATCGTTTAAAATCTTGTTAAATAAAGTAGTTATGTATGGTGCTAGTATAATTTTTCCCAATTTTAGTGCTTCATTTGGGATTCCATCTGGCCCGCAGCTTTTACCGGATTTTAGAGATTCGATTTTCTTTTGACTTCCTGTGTAGAGAATCTAGCTAGAGTAGTAGAGTTCTGGTTGGTCGTTTTGATTTCCTTAGAAGTACCTTTTGCTGAGTATAAGTTTTAAAAAAAATGTTGTTGCTCTCTGTATTATTTCAGATCTTGATGATATTTTCGTAGTATCATTTTTTAAATAGGGTATCCATGGTTTCGTGTTATTAAGAATTTTTAGACCTCGTTGCTACCTGTTGATTCGAGATGTGTTTGAATTTCTTTTATTCTGCGTTCTGTGCGTTCCCGTTTCATTAATTTGTAGATGTTTTTGTAGAGGTAGGTACGTTCTTCTTTTTCATGTTTTGTTAGGGATTTCTTCTGGATCAATTCATTTCTTCTTAGAATAAGAGATTTTATGTGACCAGGGATAGTCTCCCATTTTGTTGTCGGTTTCATTCGAATTGAATTTAAACTGGAGATTATCATTTTTTTTTTATTTGATTGTATAAGGACTCTATATTTTCATTGACATCTAATTCTACTTCATTTATATTTTTACTTAAGGTTTGTATGAATTGTTATTTTTCTTCTAAAGTGGTGAGTTTGGTCTTATAATTTTTGAAATTTGCTCTAATTTTTTTAAATGGTGCGATCTGTAGTGTGCTTCTCAAGAGACGGTGGTCGCTGGAGAACGTTAGATTTGATATAATTTCGGAGTTTGAGAAGTTTTCTTTTCTGTTGACTAGTATATAATCGATTTGACTTCTTCTTTTCTTTGGCGAGAGCCATGTCCACATAGATTTATTGTTCTTTTTGAATAGACTATTTATAATGTATAATTTGTTTTCCCGACAGAACTGGAGCAATTTTTCACCTCTTTTGTCTCTATTTCCGTAACAATTTTTGCCCAGTATTCTTTCTTCTCCTGGTATTTGCTGTCCAACACGGGCATTGAAGTCACCTAAAATTATTTTCTGGTTATTATATTGACAATGTGCAATTTGCAGTTGGTTGTAGAAATTATTGATTTCTTGGTTGCTTGCCTCAACGGTTGGTGCGTGTACTTGTACAATAGTGAGTTTAGTGTTGTCGAAATTAAGGTTTAGAATGCAAATGCGTTCAGATACTCCAATGAAGCTCTCAATATTTAGTTTATATTGCATAAATGTGTATAAATCCGACTCCATACTGACCTTTTGTTTCCCCGAAATAACAGAAAATATGCTCATCTTCTTCTATAATATTGTATCCCGTCCTTCTTATTTCAGCAAGGCCAATAATATCATGTTTTATTTTTGAAATAACTCTCTTAAAGTCGAGTAGTCTTTCTTTTTAGATAGTAGAGATTTTGCATTGTAGGTACAGATGTAGAGGTTTTGTAGTGGAGACGGAGGGTTGTAGTCTTTATCCCCTGCGGTGACAAGCCGTATTGGGAGATGTAGAGGGGCTTCCTTTACTTGTTTTTTGGTGATGCATATTTTCCAGTCGAACTTGACTCAGACCCTTTATTTACTGTTGCATTGTGTATGTAGGAGGTAATATAATTTGTCTTATTTTTCTTAGGTATCTGTTTGACATTGTTTTCTCTGGTCACGATGGTTTGGTGTTCAGGGGAGACTGACAGATTCCGTATTTGTTTACGTGTGTCTGTTACGTAGTTCTTATTTTGGGGACTACCTGGTAATGTTATTATTTTGTCGTAGCGTAATACAACATTTTTACCGAGTTGGCGTCCTTTTTCTATTTCTACTTGTAGTTCCTTATGTTCCAATAAAACTTCTTGTGGAAAGTGCTCTTTTACGTTAATGGGCGAGCCTTTTAATATTCCTTTTTTCTTTAAAATTTCAATTTTTCGTCCTAGTGTTGTAAATGTTACCAATAAAGGTCTTTCCTTATTATCTTTTTTGCCAAGTCTTCTCAAAAATTCTATTTCAGATTGCTATTGGATATCTTCATATTATTTCTTATACAGCGTAATAATATAGTTTGTAATTCTTCGTATCCATGCTCTATCTCTTCTACTCCATAGAATATTAGATTTTTCTTTGTAATCTGTCTTTCTAAATGATAATTTTTTTGTTGCTGCTGATTTATTCTCATTTCTAGGTTGCTCGTTCTATTTTTGTGTGTAAGTGTAAATTTTTGGTTAATATTGTCGTTTATAGTTTTGGTAATATTTTCTTGCATGTATTTTATTTCTTGCTTTTGATTATTTAGATCGAGTTGAATTTCTTTTAGAATTTTCATAATATTTTCCATGTTTGGTAGTTTGTAGTACCCTCTAGCGGTGAACAGTTGTACTAAAATCTGCGTATTAGATGTTCCTTGGTGCTGCCAAGCTAATGCATGTTCGGCTAATTGCACGTCTAATTCGTTCAACTGTCACTAGATACCATAAACATCAATATAACATTCTGTGGTGACTGAATTTTAATATTGTAGGTAATGTAATAATTTCTGTATTAGTTTTTTACAAATTATTACGTTTTTTCCACTAATATTACACAAAATTTGTTGTTTTGATGTTTTATATTTCGGTGTTTTGTCTATATTATGCACTGTTCCATGGATTTTTTTAATTTTCACTATTGTTGAACGTTATTGCACTGAACTTAACATTTAAATTGTGTAAATAATAACTTTATATATTTTTAACTTGAGAAATAGTACGGAGCCGAAGTCGACACGGACACAGTAGCGCCCTCTCATATCTCTTTATCCATATTCACAAATAATTTGTACTTTAAAGTAGCGGAGCATGTCAAGTGCTAAAATAGAGATTAAAATGTTTAAATTATCATATTAAATAATAAGCACTCCATTATTCTAAACTGGGTTTCGATACGGTGTCTATAGACTTTGACCAGATTAACGAGGTAGTCACAGCAACAACGTTAATAGATACTGAAAGTAATTAATTTCGAGATTACTATCACTACAAAATAATGCTCAGAAGAAGACCTTGTTTGCAAAAAAAGCTAATAGAAGGCATTTTAGAATTTGATTCCCAAGTTCTATCAGAATCTTAAAAAAAAAAACATCAAACCATGTATGTATTGCACGAAGCCCAGCCATGGAAACGTGTGTTCCTTAACCACTCCATCATTCGGATTTAAATTGAAGTCTTCATGGCATAAGTGAAATTCACGCATCTCCGTCCTCGTTGGTCGGACACAAACTAAAAAACAACACACTTTCTCAATATCATGAAACAATATTTTGATATTAAACACAAAGTGAAAAATGTGAAATCGAAGCATGTCAAATGCTAAAAATATATATAAAAATATCTAAATATTTTGATATTTTTGTGTATATTCGGCTATTTACTAGTGCGCACTGCACTTAACATATTCGGCTATTTACTAGTGCGGCCTAACGGGACGACGGTTCTAAGGGGTCAGAATTTATACGCAGGTACAAATTCTGACCCCTTAGAATGAAAAACGAAACGTTAGACGAACTTTCGTTTCGCTTTATTGTGATTGTCGCCTAAATCACGCGTCGAAATCTCGACTAATCAGGAATCACGCGTCGGACTCGGAAAGTTCGTCTAAGGTTTCGTTTTTCATTCTAAGGGGGCTGCTCGTTACTATTATTTTCGATTCCACATTTTCGCAATTTGTATCATGAATCATTTCAAATTGGCCAAATTATCGTAGTGGCGCTGTCAAAACGAACAATCGATCGGCCCATGCAGTGCATTACTGGAGTTTTATTTGCCATCGAACACTGGCAGTCAGGGCTAGGTCCAGCACGCTGGCCCAGTGCTGGTAAAGACGTGGTCGAGTATATAATCTGTTACTATCCCACTATTGGTCACAGGTTTCCTCTAAGTCTAGACTAAGAGGGATTTATGCTGCATCCTTTTTTTTATTGCTAATAATGGCAGACGAGCGGCGGCCCACAGTGGTAACCGAAACTCATGGACTCAACTATACTGAGAGTATTGTCAAGCCGCTGCGCACCATTCCATTTCTCTGATAAGAAAGAATAAACGGCTCTCATCTTCTGCTACAGCCAAAACACACTTACGTGCTTCATGGCCGGTCACACAGGAGACGGTGGTACCGACCCGTTCGGGCCCGATAGGAAGTGAGTACTCTCACTTGGTACCCGACCCTACCACCAAGTAATGCAATGGGTGATAATTGCTTACTTCCCTTAGTCGCCTTGTACGACACCCGTGATAAAAGATGGGGAGGTAACACTTGTATTGTTAGTCCGTCACCACACGAACAACTACGCTCACTTAGCGCTTGTTAGCAAGATTCACAATCCTTTGCGAAAATCTCTCAGTCATGCAGATAAGCAAACATAATTAACGAGGTCTACGGCTTACGTAGTCTGTACTTCGAACTGGGAATCGTTTGATTTTGTATCGAATATAAAAATAATTAAAATAATACTAACATGTGCTGCAAACGACGACAGTTATCACAAAGTACATCTCTTTATTACTCACTACTTAAACTGATTTCGTCCGTGAGTTATTCCTGAAGTGATTTTCGCTTGAGTTTGTTTACAACAATGGCATGTGATAACAGTTTTGCTTTCAAAATATACAAATGTTTGATGAGTTGATCTTACGTTGCATAACTTTGAGATCAAATAATGTTAAGAGTTAAAACAGAGTGTGAAAAATATGTTCGAAAATAACAGTCACGAGCAGGATTTGAACCTGCATCTCTTGGAATACCGTCCCAGACGTTTGCCAAATATGCAACCGTTTTTTGTTTAGGTGGGAAAAAAATGTACCTAACTGCACACCCCGTCGTTTGGGGCAACGACCAGGGTAGTGTAGTAACTCCTCACCCAATAAATAAACTCGACTTGTGCCGTCTCTCCGCCTGTATTGGCGGACCACAGGAACTGTGTCACATGTCTTCAGTGCTCTTATTTTCAACCCATTTATGTCTCACTATTGGGCACGGATGAGAGGGATATAGTACGTAATCCACCACGCTGCCCCAGTGTGGGTTAGCAGACTTCACAAGCCATCGAGTAAATCTTTTGGGCATGCAGGTTTCCCTCGCCTAGCAGTGATGATTTTATTACAAGTACCTACACGTATAATTTCAAAAAATTATGTCGAAAAGTCAGAGGTGTGTGCGAGGTTGGGCTTGGACTGGTGATGGTTTCACCACTGTCTTCGCAGTTCGTGGTTTTACCGCTAGGCTATCACTGCAATTCAATATGAATATGCATTCTATAATTACATAATTCGTTGGTTTACTATTACTTATCATCACGCCATTTCCCTTGTGAGGTAGGCAGAGAGAACAGAGTGCCAAGAGGCTCTATTCTTGCATACATCTCTCGCTTCCTCAACATTCATAACTCTCTTCATACACGCTCGCTGGTTTCGGATACTCCTGACTCCACCTTCCTTCAATACATGACCGCTTTGGTCTAGGTAGGTGAGTCTCGGTCTCCGCCTGTACCTACATCCTTCCACTTTCGCATTGTATATCTTCTTAACCAGTCGCTCGTCCGGCATTCTTTCCACATGTCCGAACCATCGGAGCATCCCCTTTCGCAACTTTACACCAATACTCTCTTTCATACCTACTCGCTCTCTTACGTCGTCTTTACAAATGCGGTCAGTCAGCCTCACTCCACAGATTCTCCGCAGAGATCGCATTTCGACCGCATTGATTTTACTCATGCTCCTTTATACATACCCAACTCTCGCTTCCATATAATAACGTTGGAACAAGCACTGCGTTGTGTATTGCGACACGTGCCCTCTGGCTGAGGTGATGACTGCCGAGAAGTTATCCCAATGCTCCGTTCACTCTATTTCCCGCATTCACTCTTCTCTTTACATCAGTGGTGTACCTTCCATCCCGACTGAATCCACATCCAAGATATACAAATTCATCCACTTGTCCTAACACACCATTTCCTATTGCTACTCTAACATCTGTTCTGGCTTCTTCTCTTGGTTTATTATCTTACTTTTAATTAATTTTTTTTTGTAATATCGCTACCCCAACGAATGAAGCGGTATTCGGCAAATTCAGATTTTTGGGAAAAAAATAAAAACCGAAAAACGGCTCTAACGACTATATCATACGGGTGATATTAAAAAGTGTGGTATCAGCGGATGCGGAAAAAAATAACAAAGCTTATAATATTTATTGTAATATCACAGCTTGTTTATGCAGTGATTATATACAAAAAAACTTATTACCTTTTTATTCGTTTCAACATTCTGTAAGTCTTCTAAACTTACTAGCTACTTGCGCCTTTTTTCGTCTAAAAAGTGATAGCGCGTGTAATAGTAATACTAGATTACTGCTGTTTTTGGCCAGGTGACGTGATATGAATTGTATTACTACGTCTTTTATGCCTTATAAGTAGGAAAATATTTTTTTAGCTATTGTTTAATACAATATTTGTTTTTAAAAATTTAGGGGTATCCTTTTATTGCATAACATTAATAGAAGTAGTAGAAAAGTAATAAAACCAAAAATATTATTTTTTATGTATTTATTAATAAATTTAGGGCTTAACAAGTTTTAAAATGATATACTATTATTATGTAGTTTAGTATGTGTATACTAAAGTACTTACTTTAATATTTGCAAAGATCTTTAAACATAATTTAAGTAAGTATTTTGAGACTTTCTAACATTTACGCGAATTTTACACATTTTGAAATAAAACTACGTTTACAGAATCTATCGCGTATACTTGATTTTTATACTATCCTGACGTTTCGAATACTTTACAGCATTCATGATCACGGGTGGACTTAGATGGTAGATGTCCAAAGCTGATTATGTTGTTTCAACGGTTCGTTATTTCAACCCACATAATATTCGTTTAGAAACACAATTAAAAATATCTACTTTAAATTTTATGCTTACATTGTATGAGATTTTAAGCTAGTATAATAAAATAAAATTGGTACAATACTCCTCTTTAAGTTTTAAAATTTTTGTTTATATTTAGTGCTTAAAAATTCTACCACTAACTACCAATTACAATTTTTAAGTTTTTAAGTAATCAAAAAACTACCAGTAAGAAGACAATATTGATTATTGGTTTATATTATTAAATATATTGATTTTAATAGAAGCTAAGACTAAAAAGCTACCACCGGGTCGGAACGTGGCCTGACTGAGAAAGATCCGGCCAGAAAACTCAGTAGGAAACAACAGTTATGGATTATTAAATTTATGCGGAAATACTAACTAATCACTACTGTGGGTCTTATCTACACAATAAGCGCTAACTGTGTCTTGCAATCTTGTGGTGTGCCTTCTTGTATTATGTTTGGTGAGGCCTATCACAGGATTCCAGCTTGATGGTTAGACCCAGCCGCCTTATCTATTGAAATTAGGATGTTTCTTAATTTCAATAGCCTCACGTATCATTCTAGGACGATATCGATATTCTTTTGCGATGATTTGAGGTTTGTCAAACTTGATATAATGGCGGGTGTGGTCTTGTGTGTGCTCACAAATTGCAGACTTTATATAGCGACTGTGCTTCACATCAGCTCGGTTCTTTGATCCAAGTTCTTATGGATCTCTTTGTTTGCCCAATGTAGGAGAGACCACTATCACAATCCAGCTTGTATACTCCTGCATCCTGTAAGGGTATATGGCACTTGACTGGAGGTAAAAATTTACTAATTCTTTTGAGTGGCTTATAGTAGGTTTTAATTGAAGCTTTCTTGAGAATGTAGCCAATCTTGTCAGTGACGCCTTTAACATAGGGCAGGACTGCAGGGAGGCGCTCAACTGCGGGTGACTTCACTCGGTTTCTGTGACGACGGCGTGGAACTTGCAGCTTATTAGCATGTAAAACTTTACATGCAGCAACTCCCCAGCCAGGTGTTCTTCATCACAGATTCCTTGTGCTCTCTGAAACAAAGATTTAGATACGGTAGCTAACTGTGAAGGATGGTGGTGAGACTCTCCATTCAGGTACTTACCAGTATGGGTTTTCTTTTGATACACTGTATGACTCAAGGTGTTGTTGGGGTTACGGATTACCATAACATCTAAGAAAGCTAAACAGTTATTTGACTCCAGTTCCATAGTGAATTGAATTTTAGGATTGACGGAGTTCAGATGATTAAGAAATACGGTTACTTTATCAGATGGTAATATAGTGAAAGTGTCATCCAGATACCGCTTGTAAAAACGTGGAACCACATGTGAGGTTTTTAGGGCAGTCTCCTCGAAGTCTTCCATGAAAATGTCAGAAACAACGGGAGAAACTGGCGAACCCATGGCCACTCCGTCCACTTGCTTGTAGAAGCCATAATTCCACATAATGTAGCCAGATGTGAGGCAGTACTTTAACAGTTCAGCGTATTCTATAGGTATATTATTCTCTGATAGTTTCATAGACACAATTCTAATGCAGCAGGACATTGCTGAAAATCAGCGTTGCAATGTTTAAACGACATTGCTGTATGCTGAGCAATGCCCTTTTTTCTACCACTTACAATTGTAATTTTTTTTATTCTTGTTTGTTAGTATAGGCCATATTTGTTTTATTTTTCGTGTCTAGTTATTAGGTTTTACTTACTTATAAGTAGTTTGAAAATAAATATATCTTTCTTTCTTTCTTTCTAATGCAGTCTTCCACAGGTAGGCAGGCAAAACGTGACTGGACATCAAAACTCACCATAGTTTAATTGTTAGCAAGATGAAGGTGTTTAACCTCACTTACAAAATGGTATGAGTCTTTTATGAACGCATCTGTGTGTCCTCGGAGCTGTGAGAGAACTTTAGCCAGTAACTGAGCGACTTTATAAGTAGGTGAGTCAATCTGACTTACAATAGGTCGTAGTGGTGCATTCGGTTTGTGTATCTTAGGCAACCCATACAATTTAGGTGGTTTTGCACAAGGTGGTATAGGGTTTTTACATCTAGATTCAATGCTTCGGAATGCTGATTGAGTAACTTTTTCATGTTATTTAGTGTACAGTCGGGTCAGTTTTAACCTTTTCATAAGTAGACTCATCCGATAAAAGGTGTGGAATCTCACGTGTCCATCAACACAGTAGCTTTACCCTTATCTGCGCGCAGGCATTTTATATTACCTTGATTAGCTAAATCGACCAAATGACGAGCGCGATGAGCCATTGGTTACATAAAACTAAGACGACTTGTTGCTCATAAACAATCAAGTTCGATACTGGCGAAAATTCAGCGCGGGAGTGTAACGCGAGACGCAAAAACGTGGCAATGTTGACAGTTAAAATTTTTGCCATCGAATATTACCGTACTATCGAACTAAGTTTGATAAATGCTAAACATTGGTTATCTCTTTTTATTGTAATAAAAGTTTACGTTCAGTGTTAATAATTTTTAGTTTAGAAGTATAATTTGCCGCATCCGTAGGTAGCAAATCTATTATCAATACCAAATAATTGTAACATGTTTTACTTGTAGAACTGTCAGTACATTTCCGGCGAATAAAGCGGTAATGGGGTATTACGTGTCTTACAGTTTTAAATTGTTGGTGTTATAAATTGTGACGCTATTTTTCGTCTCAATACTGGAACCAACTTTTGAAGTAATTATTACGACTTTTTTGAATATTTTTTTTTTCTATAGAAATATGTTCATGAAAAAAATCAGAGACGTTGGATCTTTCTAAACATGAAAATGAAATAAAAACGATTTCAATGTAACTGCACTTTACGGCTTTATTCGGTTGGGGTAGCGATATGTGTCTTGCATGTAATAAAAAGATTCTTTCTTCTTTCTATTTGTGAAAGAATTTTTCCTTAGTGTTTTTTACTTTATCCGGAACAGACAAATAATTAAATATTTTTTTATGATGTTAGTATAAATAATACGCCAATATCAAAATCCGTTTTGTAGTTTTTGCGTGATGTGCAAACAAACAGACTAAAGGTATTATTTATTTATTTAACTTTATGATATAAACAGAAAACAAAAGTACAATTTCAGTTTTACAATGGCGGACTTAATGCCTGAGGCATTCTCTACCAGTCAACCATGGGTGATGCAGAGATTATAGGAGGTAGGTACATTTATATCAGAAAACAAGAGGCGAAAAAAATAATTTTCACAAGAGTTAAACAATTATGCGACTATATGACATCTTATAAATACGATACATATACATACATAATAAAAATTTACATATACTAGATAGTAAACATAAGATATAAATAAGCAAAATATATACGAGTATAATAATTATGTAGTCTCAAGCATTTGTCACTATTGCTGAATTGTCAAATCATCTAGGACGATATTCCAGGAGATGCAGGTTCAAATCCTGCTAGTGACTGTTAATTTCGAGTTCACATTTTCGCACTTTGTGTTTGTTAATTTATATGGGTAAGGTGAGGGAAACCTGCATGCCTGAAAGATTTACTCGATGGCTTGAGAAGTCTACTAGCCCATACTGGGTCAGCGTGGTGGATTACGGACTATATCCCTCTCATCCGTACCCAATAGTGAGACATAAATGGGTTGAAAATAAAAGCACTGAAGTAATGTAACACAGTTCCAGTGGTCCGCCAATATAGGCAGAGAGACGGCACACGTCGGGTTTATTTAGTGGGTGAGGGCCGTACACTACCCTGTTCGTTGCCCTGAACGACGGGGTGTGCAGTTAACTACATTTGCCGCCTAAACAAATAATAAAGGGTTTTGAATAAGAGCATTGTTCGATGAATATGTCGTATGTTTTTATTAAGACTCATTAATATTTAGATATTTCTTTATATATTTTTTAGCATTTGCCATGCTTAGCCTTATAATTAATTGCTGAAATTGAAAATTTTTTGATTGGCAAAGCGTTTTGGATGGTATTCCAGGAGATGCAGGTTCAAATCCTGCTAGTGACTGTTAATTTCGATTTCACATTTTCGCACTTTGTGTTAATTTATATGGCTAAGCATGGCAAATGCTTAAAAAATATATAAAAGTACTTCGATCCGTTAGTATTGATGATCGAAGTAAAAGTATCAAAAAAGACAAGGAAAAAATATTTTGTTTTCAAAGACGCCTAGGCTTTTTTTTTCTAAATTACCTTAACTGTACAGGCACAGGTCTGTTACAGCTTTATGTTTACAATACACGTAGAGGCAAGGAATGGATGATAAATAAAACCACTGTACTATACGAGATTTTGTTCAAAATGTTTGCTTGTTGCGTTTTCAGATAAACAATGCATTTTCAAGATTTGGAACAAACAATCAAGTTGTTGACTTCTACTGAAAACCACTTATAGGTACATTATACAAGTTGAGTGAATGCTTAACAGTTGAAGCAAGAGCAAATGTGGAGAAGTGAAATTGAAATAGTTATTACTTGTTGTAAGTGCAATTTTGTATTAGTATTAGAGATTCAAACGTGAGGGAATCTCGTTAGAATAAAATAGATTGGTTACCATTATCAAGAGAGAGAAAAAGAAAAGAATGCCGGACGAGTGACTGTTTAAGGAGATAATATACAATGCGGAAGTGGAAGGATGTAGGTACAGGGGGAGACCGAGACATACCTAGACCAATATTGAAGGAAGGTGGACTCAGGAGTCTCCGTAACCGGCGAGCGTGTGTGAAGAGAATTATGAATGTTAAGGAAGCGAGAGATGTATGCAAGAATAGAGTGTGCAAAGGAGATGGCTTGATAATAAATAAGTAACTACCATTGTCAAGCGTTTCAACGACTGATTATTGTGAGATCGGCTCCCGCACAATAGGGACAATAGGGATTCACGAACAAAGCTGAGCGCAGATGTCGCTTTAGGCGAGATGGCCACTGTCAAATTGTGTTGCTTTGTTTACGCTCTGTTCACTCTATTTCCCGCATTTACTCTTCTCTCTAATCAGTGGTGTACCTTCCATCTTGGCTGAATCCACATCCAAGAAGATTATAATATTAGTAAAGATTATGTGCGTCTCCAGGTTTAGTGACAGTTATTTGTCAATTCTACGAATGCCACGATGACCCGACAATGACCCCTGAAGAGGGTCCAGCAAGCGACATGCAGTTTAGCTGGTTAGGAGCTCTGCAGTACATACATGGTGAGAGGCCTCTAAAAACTGCTTTATTCATTTTGATGGCAGAGAAGCTTTAGCACACGTGATGGTAAGTGGTAACCACTGTTCATTTACAATGCTAAGAGTACTGCCGCTGCTCACCACTATTTAGTACTTTTACTAATAGGAAATGAATGAATGGACCGTTTTCTCCCGTTACATTAGTCCCGTTACACCCGTTAGGAGCACTTGTTTGCTTGGTATATATATATATATATACTGAAGCTGTCTAGCCACGAGGCTGAAGCCGTAGGAGATATCCCCATGTATCTATATCTAAATGCCTCGGTGGTGCAGCGGTAGTGTGAGTGACTGTTGATCATGAGATCTCCGGTTCGATCCCCGGTTCGGGTAGCTTTATTGAGCTTTAACGTATAGAGAGATTCTCAGTAGCAGCCTGGAGTTTTGAAATGTGCCCGGTAGACGGCAATATTATACTCGCCCCCTATTACGTGGGACTTAAACATAGTTGGCGAACCGTGGGTGTGTAATAGACCTCTGCCTACCCCTACGGGGATACAGGCGTGAGACTGTGTTGTTTATGTATGTAAAATCCAATACTGAATCAGCTGTTTGAGTAAATATTAAGTACTTTCAGTGAGGAACGGCACTCCTCATTACTTCAGAGTACCACGTGTGGTTCTTATCAGTCGACAATTCGTCCTCAGCACCGCTATTGACGCAGCGCAAATACCTATGGGATATGCATTGTTAGTATTTACTTTACCCACTTAATTTATTATAATCATTTATTTCGATTGTGCGATGTTATTGCAATCGCCATTTTGTTATTGCGGATGCACTCGCATCAGGCACTCGTAATTATTAGTGTATTCAGGAGGATTTTAAGTGCTATATAAAAGGCCTATAAAATAAAGATATTTTTAAATTTGAATATTACAATCATCATAAATTAAAAGTAAAATAAATATTTTAAAAAACCAAGCTATTGATGCTATTTTGATCTGTATGTATGTAAATTGTAAATGCATCCGATAGGTGGCGTTGGTTTTAAAGAAATTTAAAACAAATGTAAAGTGGAGATTGGGGGTCCGCATTAAGTGACTGCGATAGCTCAGCGGCTTAGAGCACTTCCCCCGATTGGAAGGGACGCAAGTTCGAATCCTGCTCGCAGTAAAGCTCACTTTTCCCACTTTCACAAATAATTTTTATTTAAAGTAGCTGAACATATCAAGTGTTAAAATACAGATCAAAATTTAAGAAATCGCACCCTCAAATAATATGAACTCCGATAGGTGTCGTGGGTCTTAATGACATCTAAAAGAAATGTGAAGTGGAAATTTGGGGTCTCCATTAGGTGACTGCGATAGCTTAGCGGCCAAAAGCACTTCCCCGGATTCGATGGGATGCAAGTTCGAGTCCTGCTCGCAGTATAGCTCTCTTTTTCCACCTTCACAAATAATTTGTTCTTTATTAGCTAGATGAAATTTAAAATAGAAAATTAATATGTATATGTAATTGTGTATTATAATAAATAATAATAGTGTGGGGTGCTTGACATCAAATATAACAAATAGGTGATTGCTATTAGCACAGATAGCGGAGTGGTTGAGATACTGGCCTCCACTCTTCTCTAGACAACTCTTTATGTAATCCACGAATGATAATTTATATGGCTAAGAATATCAAATGCTAAAAAATTTATAAAAATATCAAAATATTTATAGGGCTGCGTCATTCTTTGGTAAAAATTAAAAATCTTAATTGTAAAGTTAAGTTTACCTGGTCAGTATAATGTATGCAAATACTTTCGACAGATGGCGCAGGCATCACCCAATACGCATGTGTTATAGAAATTTGCAGTCCCGAGCAATTGTCACAGTGGCTGAATTGACAAAACATCTGGGACGGTATTCCAGGAGATGCAGGTTCAAATCCTGCTCGTAACTGTTATTCTCGAATTCATATTTTCACACTTTGTGTTAATTTATATGGATGTATATAGGTACCTAATATTGTCACCCTGGTTCATATTTAGAGGCAACGTTGCCTTCAGCGATTATGAACGCGACGAGAAGGAATGCGGTATATCGATTCAGGATATCTCGAAAGGAGCTGAATGTGACCCTGCAGTTCTCCTGATGCCTATAGCTGATGTGCTATTGCATCCGGAGTATAAACATTTTAAGGCGAAGAATAGTATAGCGCTACTCAAGTTGGTCAAACCTGTGAAATCTGGTAAGATTTACGACAGTGGTTGAGGTTCTATTTCCATCTAAAACAACTAGAATTAACTTTTTAAACTTACTTATCATTACGATATCTCCCTTGCGGGGTAGGCAGAGAGAACTGAGTGCCAAAAGGCTCTATTCTTGCATACATCTCTCGCTTCCTCAACATTTATAATTCTCTTCATACACGCTAGCCGGTTTCGGAGACTCCTGACTCTTTCCACCAATACATGACCGATTTAGACTAGGTAGGGTGAGTCCCGGCCTGTACCTACACCGATTCGACTTTTCTAGAGCCTTTAGATCTATGCGTTGCGTTATCCTACATGATATACTATGCCCTTTTATTTTTTTAATTGCCTCGGTGGTTCAGCGGTAGTGTGTGCAACTGCTGATCATGAGGTCTCGGGTTTGATCCCCGTTTTGGGCAATGTTATTGAGCTTTTCCGTAAAAAGAAAAATTCTCAGTAGCAGCCCGGAGTTTGGAAATGTCCCGGTAGGCGGCAATAGGTTCGCCCACTATTACGTGGGACTTAAACATAGATGGCGAACCGTGGGTGTGTAATACACCTCTACCTATCCCTTCGGGGAAACAGGCGTACCCATTCTGATTTTATGTAAATACCACATTTTTAGCATACATGCTCCCAGCTTGTATACCGTTCAAGAACTGGTTGATTGACAGAAGCGGGAAACAGACTAGAGGCAAGATTATTCACGTTGATTTTTCTTCTGGTAAATATTCTACAACTTTTTTTAAACGTTTTTTAAGGCATAAACTGGCTTAATAGTCAGTTTTGTAGGTTATATGAGACTTTCCTCTACATACCTACTTGTTTACCTCATTGGATGGGAGCCCTTGTATAGACATCGGGGACTCTTTGTCAATGGTACTTACGACTATTTTTTAAAACACGCAGAGGGAATCCCTATAAGCAAAATACTACAATTATTTAGTTGTTTTTTTATAGATACACGTTAACATTGGATTTTTTTCGGTAGCTTCAATTATATCTAGAAGTAACGGGTAAAGTACGGGGGCGGTAAGCTAGGCCGATAAGGAGTACACGAAGAATATGTTAAATATGAAGCGACAGAAACGTAGTACCTAGTATTGTAACCTTGCTTGTCCCAGCATGAGTTGGCCGGCTCGCTCGGATAAGTACCACCCTTCGAACAACGGTAGGTTTGGCTGCTGTTTCTTTCGTATGGTGAGTGAGAGCGCCTCAGGTCCTTATATTCCTCTAGACCTCCTAGTCCTTTCCTTGGATTTGGCGGCGTGCGAATGATGCCTCTGGTGTTGCTAGCGTCTATAGGCTACGGTAAGCACTTATTATCAAGTGGGCCGTTACTCTCTCCGATAGTAAAGAGGGAGGAAATAAGTACTTATGTATTGTACAAAATAAAAATGTATTTCAGATGTGCCAAGAGATTTCACAGATGAAGAGAAAGAGGTATCTGTTCTCAGTTTGCTACCGAAAGAACTGTGCTATTTGTTCGACCCCAAATCACCCGAGGTAATTCTAACATTACTTATTTAATTGACCGAACGATCGTATGTCAAATGTTTAAAAAAAAATTTCAAATACTTTTTTACGGTTTATAATATGAACTCAACGGTTTACGGTTTATAATATAAACTCAAAATTCCCTGATGATTTCTTTGGCTGTGTGGGGCCGGCATTAGAATTGTCCCACCCCTTCTCCACCCATGGGAGTCGTAAGAGCCGACTGAGGGAATACCGCGGGAGTGGGCAGCAGCACTCCCTCGAGTCTTATCAACATCCACTGCGATCGCCAACCCGCCTGCCATGCGTGGCGATTACGGCACTATCCCCCATATGAGCGAAACAGCAGAGGACTGCTCGTTGTGGCGTTCTCTTGGGGAGGCCTATGTCCAGCAGTGGACGTCGAAAGGCTGATAGATGGATGGATGGATTTCTTTTATTCACGATGGTGATGGACGCAATGGAACAGACAATGGTAGAACCTTGCTTATCTCAGCATGAATGGGTCCAGCTCAATCGTGGAAAAACCATCCTCTTACCGAAGATCTGCTTGAAACAATGGTAGGACTGTGTGCTTTTTTGACACCCAAGTAGTATAGAACAAAAAATGGAGACCGTATATAGCCGTAGGTATACATTTGACTGCACAGATATCGGGAGTGGTTTAGAATACCGGCCGAGTGTTGTGGCGTCGATTCCCACACAGGACAACTCTTAGTGTGATCCACAAACGGTTGTTCTGAGTCTGGGTGTACTTTGTGTCTGTGAAATTGTATGTTTGTAAAGTCCCCCGCGATACAAGCATTATTCCTAACTGAAGGGTATCGTATTGCAAGAAAAAATGCACTCTGTATTCCTTCATTCCGATCATATTGGAATGCCTTCCCATATATTGCGATGCTTGCCGTCTGGGACCGGCTTTAGAATTGTCCCACCCCTCTCCACCCATGGGAGTCGTAAGAGCCGACTGAGAGAATACTGGGGGAGTGGGCAGCAGCACTCCTTCGAGTATTAACAACATCCACTGCGATCGCCAACCCGCCTGCCAAGCGTGGCGATTACGGCTCTATCCCCCATTCTTGGGGAGGCCTATGTCCAGCAGTGGACTTTAAAAGGCTGATGGATGGATGGTTTTATTGCGATGGTGATGGCTGCATTATTAAGAACCTTCTATCAGAAAAACCTAATAACTTGTTTGTAAAACATTTTGATCTGAATTTTAGCACATGACATGCTCAGCTACTTTAAAGTACAAATTATTTGTGAATGAGGAAAAAGAGAACCTTAGTGCTAGCGGGAGTCAAACCTGCGTCCCTTCCAATCCGGGGAAGTGCTCTGAGCCGCTGAGCTATTAGTATGAAAAAAATATGGACCGTTTTGTTGCGGTTCTATTAAATTAAAAAGCTGTCATTTGAGAGGTTCTAGACATGTTTTGTGGTGATGACTATAAGGGGACGCTGCAGACATGGACTTTTTAGATTTTTTATTTTGTTTATATATATAATTACATGCTGAATTTAAATTATTGTTTACAACATTCAGTTAAATAAACTGGTTTAATACCTAATACCGGCAGAATACCACGAAGATAACTCGGAATCGTATGATATGCACCACAGGCTGTGGATTTCATTCCGGGGCACCAAGTCTCGTCCACGAGCACACAGGACATTGGTCATTAGTAGCCCTGGCGACCGGTATGTACATAATCTTATATTCGATTATAGCTACATGCTAGTGCAGCTTAACTTAGAGAGGACCGTGGGTTCGGAAAACGTTAATTTAAATACCTAGTACATCTTTTCCCGCCATAAAAAGGCAGTGGATCACAAACCTTTACATAATGATCTCCAGATAGCAATTTTGGTTGGTTTGGTTGAAGTTCGCCGGGTCAGCTAGTTTAAAATATTATAAATCAATATAAAAAAACATAGTCTCATGCCTGTATCCCTGAAAGGGTTGGCAGAGGTCCTTACACACCCACGGTTCGCCATGTTTAAGTCCCACGTAAAAGAGGGTGAGCCTATGATGCAGTGGTTCTCTAACGAACCCCTAACGACAGGATTTATGAGTTTATGAAATAATATTTATGCGGCATCATGGCTTTTCCACTTATTAGCAATGGATGAGAGAGTAAGCATAAAAAAAAAGCGACAGTGATTTTACTGATGTTACTTTCGGCCGATGAATATATTACAATTACTTACAAATAAATATTACATTTCGTTGTACGTTTTGTTTCAACCCTTAACTCTCCTACATGGGCACGGGTCTCCACTTAGAATGAGGGGGCTTCAGGCCGTAGACCCCCACGCTGCCCCAGTGCGGGTTGAAAGACGACAAACCGCCGAGAAAACCTCTCATATATAAAGGTTTCCACACTATGTTTTCTGAGCAGTGATAATTTATTAAGAAATACACACATATAGTGCAAATACAAATAAGAAAAAAAAAAATCGAGGTGTATACCCTGACCTTAAACTGAGGATGGAATCCTACACATTTTTTTAATTCCTTGGCTTTACAAGTAGGCTATCACTACTACACATTGTAAATAATTTAAAAAAGTTAACGTCATTAAATTCTGGCTCACATAGCAAGTCACAGACATAGTTTGGGTGTCAGAAATCAGATTAATATAATACCATCCATCCATCCATCAGCCTTTCAACGTCCACTGCTGGACATAGGCATCCCCAAGATAACGCCACAACGAGCGGTCCCGTCATGGGGGATAATGCCATAATCGCCACGCTTGGCAGTCGGGTTGGCGATCGCAGTAGGTGTTGTTAATACTCGAGGGAGTGCTGTTGCCCACTTCCCCGGTATTCCCTCAGTCGGCTCTTACGACTCCCGTGGGTAGAGAGGGGTGGGACAATTCTAAAGCCGGCCCCACACAGCCAATATATAACACGCAATTTACAAATTAAATGTTTGATTGCGATTCCTCAAATTACTAAAGTTATGTATTTGAATATATTTTTACCTGTATTTTAGCACTTGATAAGCTCAGCTACTTTAAATAACAAATTATTTATGAATGTGGAAAAAGAGAACTTTAGTGCGAGTGAGATTCGAACCGCTAAGCAGTTAGAGCACTTCCCCGGATGGAAGAGACGCAGGTTCGAATTTCCCACATTCACAAATAATTTGTTCCCCAATATATTTAAATGTGATAGAAATAAAAAATAAAGTTGAAAAAAAAAATTACAGGAGGGCCCCCATGCCCCGACGCTCTACGTTCCCATCGCCCTCCGCCCCCACCGCATCACATTGCTATCTACCCGTACGTGCCTTGGATCACAGCGGCCATTACTGGCAAGGCAATAGGCGCATTCGCAAAAGATGATCCGTTTGGTAAACATGATAATATTACATAAAAAAATATTATAGGTACCCATGGGGTCGCTTAAAGCTGAGCGTCCACTGGTACGCATCGGCTGCAACGCACTCACGACACGCAACGCATTGAATAGCGGAACGGAATTGCGGGCGGTACAGATAGTGGAGGCAGTGCTATACAAATTCATGCAAAGCAAACAAAAATCCGTTGTGTGTCATGCGTGCGGTGCGGCTGGTGCGGACCAGTGGACGCTCATCTTCAAATCTGTTCGGTTCTAGCTAATGCACATAACGACTGTTATTTAAAAGCTGGATACCCACTGGTTAACGCGAGGAGGTAAGGTGCTCACAAATAGATGACACTTTTTAGTCTCCCATCTGATGCTGGCGTGAAGGTTGCTTAACTTACCGATCCTTCGAGGGGCAAGTGCACAACTAGGCTACAATCCCCTCCAAAAATATATAAAAATCCATAGTGCAGACGTGGGCATAAATTGTAACCGGCGGCATCTTCTATTACTTATAACCTAAATACCAAAAACTTGGACGTTGAATTTAGACTCAGACCAGCTCCATATTATGCATATTTAAAAGTAAACTGATTCAAAATTTCTGTTCCAGGATTCATCATGCCCCGTATGTACGATATTGATTCAGACCACACCTGGTTGGGACACTGGTGGATGGGTGGCGCCAGGTGCTTCGACAGAGGTTACAAAGCTGATGACATGTTCAAGTTCTACCATGAATTGTTTTCGCTCAAGCCTACTTCGCCTACTTATCTAACCTATTTTTTGGAGGTAGATAATCATGATATCATCACGCGGGTCAGTTAGGCCATATTGTCGTACAATATGGGCAAAATTACGCACCATAGAAGGCTCTAACCAGGAAAAACTACCAAAAAATCCTCGTAAACGCTGGGCAGATAGGCAAAAATGCCATACTGAATTAGCGATCGCCATGATTGACGGCACTTTTCCAAAAATATGATGAATAGTTAATTTCTTATTATAACACATTTCCTTGTTACAGCTCGATGCTCCATTGGATACAGTGGTAATCTGCGTGAAAGTTGGCATGCCATACCGGTACGCTAGACCATATGTTTGGGATCTCGATACTCCAGTAGTCAGGGTATGGTATACCAGTTAAAATAATTGTACATCATTTATGCTTCACCACATGATGCTTTACGATGCTGGTGTGTTCCTTTCGCTGAATTCCGTATATAGTCAAGGCTAAATCATCCGGCAGCGTTGTGGCATCGCCTGTATGCCTGAAAAATCTAAAATCGTTTAGGTTTAAAGCCATAACGCGCTATCCAGACCATATATATACCTATAGTAAATGCAGACAGTCCTGTTTATTACTTTCACTGTTTTCATTGCTGTTTGCATTTCCCAAGTTTAAAAAAAAAGTTTAATCAGTTTCCCTAATTTTATCATTTCTAGCGTTGTAAAGTGGGCAGCCACAATGTTAGTTTTTCATCAATTCATTTTTCATCATCAATCATGATAAACTTATAAAAATATTTGCAGGTCCGTATCCCACTGCTAAGGTTTCACAGTTTATACAGATTTACGGTAGAGGCCTGGGGTTACAACTCTTCTGAGTCTGGATCATCTGAATCGGAGTACAGTGATTCTGAGGAATACAAATAATAAAAAAGTTATGCCTACTGAATTTTATTTTTTGTCTATGTTTATTTCTATGATACTCAACAAGCCAAGTTAATCTTTAAGTAGGTATATAGTAACAAAAGGAGTACAACCGTAACTCAGGAACACATCAAAACATTAGCAATTTGGTAAGCCCCATTTTATTCACTAGGCACTGGCCACGAAGATGCAACGTTCCGTGAGGATTCGTCGCTCAGTAGAGGGTACCCAAAAGGGTAAGCCGCCGGTGGACCAGAAGTAATGTAACATAGATCCAGTGGCCCACCAACACAGGCGGAGAGACGGCACGCGGCGGGTTTATTTAGTGGGTGAAGGCCCCATACTACCCTGTTTGTGGCCCTAAACGACGGGGTGTGTGGTTAGGTGCATTTTTTTTTCGCCTTAAAAAAAATGTAAGGACCAAAAAGGCTGTATGATACTACATAGGTAGTGAAATATTACAAATGTTGTGGTCAATATAGTGGCGTCGGTCATCGATAGCAGGAAATTTAAAATAACCTTCAATCCTATTGAGTGGTTATTGAATAAAATTAATCAAATATCTACCTACAAACGAACTACAAATAAATAATAAATCATAATAAATAGTAGTAAAATGTACGTGATGACTGTACAAAACGTCTTTTTAGGCACCTATCTCATATACGGCTAGCTGCTTGTGCTATTTTATTTTTGTGCTGAACCCTAATAATTTTTTCAAAATAAAAGTTAATTTCTTTTTATTGCCAACGGTGTCAGTGAGCATACAGCCCACTTGATGGTAAATAGTAGGTAACCGCAGCTCATAGACTTTGGCAATATCAGGGGCACAGCCAAGCCGCCGCCTGTCGTAAGTAATGTGCTCTTCTCAAACCTTGTTTAAAACAACATGTCGTAGCGTCGGGCAAACACTGCAGCAGGCAGGCCATTCCACAAGCGTGGTAGAAAAGAACTCTGAAAACGAACTCTCTCAGACGAAATCATTTCCAGGTGGTGTGGATGAACCCTACTCTGACATCTCGTGGTTCGGTAGTAAAAAGATGATGTTGGTACCACCTCAAACAACTCCTATGAGCACTCCCCATTATGGAGTCGATAGAGCACACAGAGACCCGAAGTCTCTGCAATGCGACTCCAGACCATCCGTGAGACCGGGATCATCGACAATTCGAATAGCACGCCTTTGTAGGAAATCAAGTTGGTCGAGTTGGTACTTAGGTGTGTACCCCATATGAGGGTGGACTTGTGCTTTATATAACACAACACCGGCAAGCGCCAATTGGGCTTCGTCCTCCAAATGACTCCCAAACTGGACTTTGCTAGATAAAGCTTTAAAACAGTGTACCTTCCCTCACTCTGGAAGGTGCATATATTACACCTATCCACAAAAAAGGAACTAAATCTAACATAACAAACTATAGGCCTATTACTAAACTCTGTATCATAGCAAAAATTTTTGAAAAGGTGATCTATGATCAAGTATATAAAGTTTTAAAAAATAGTTTCCTTAATTCACAGCACACATGCGTGGGCGTCCCACTGTCTCCAATTTAGTTCTGATAAACGACTTTATCACTGCTGCCATGGATGCAAGCAATCAGGTGAATGTAGTTTTGTTCATGGATAGAAGAACTCAAACGTTTGTTGTTAACAATTACATTTTCGGTTGGGTTACCATCGCCGGCGGTGTCCCACAAGGATCCATTTTGCGTCCTTTATTATTTATTATATTTATTAATGATGTATCTACTTGCATTAAAAATTCTCAGCTACTCTGCTTCGAAGATGACATGAAAATATATAGAGAAATAAAGTGCCCTGATGATGTCATCACACTTTAAGCGGAGTTAACTCGATTGGAAATATATTGTTTAATCAACAAACTAGATTTAAATCCAATCAAATGCTAAGTGATAAGCTTTTCGTGACAAAAACATAACATAGGTTTAAATTACGAATTGAAAAATGAAGTTCTCTCTAACAGCAGCGCCTTACGCGACTTCGGAGTAGTTTAACTTCAAAGCTTATACTTGACCAGCATATGCTGAATGATTGAATATTCTCAATTCGTGATATGTGCTTATCATATAGTACTGAGCCTCATTAAAAATCCCAATGTTTTAGATGCCTTTGTGACAATACTATGTTATAAATTAAAAATTCCTTTTAAATCAAGCGACTATCTAGATCTTTGTAAGCCATCCCACTTACTACCTCCATCTTATAGACGTGAAATTGCAGACGTCACTTACTTAGTATAATAAATAACGCAATCGACTTCCTTGAATTATGCAAATTGCAATTTCAATAGTAATTACATAATCATCCTTCCTTTTTCCTCCAAAATTCGTTTATATGGAGAGCGAGTGCTACCCTTAATCGACTCTGCAAGGACAAATCTTTGGACATCGATATATTCTGTACAAGTGTCGCATCGGCTAGACAGCAATTGAGCAAGCAGTTTTTCGTGTGTAATTAATTAGAAGTTAATTTATAAGTAATGTTGTGTGATTAACAATATTCAAGTTTGTTCATTAGATTGATACTAACTGTGAGAACCTATAATTGGCTGTCCGGTGACTATATAATGTTGTAAATAATGTATATAAAGCTGTTGGTTTTCCATAATAAAATAAATAAATGTTCATGCCTACGATCCCAAAGCTCTCGGAAACCGAGAGGGTTACCCCTTGGAGCTGAGGTACCACAACAAAAGCCTCCTTCTTTGCAGTAAACGCGCAAACCTGTGACTTCGTATGGTTGAATAGCACAAAGTTCTTTTCGCCTCATACCAAATTCAAATCGTATTTTGAGTTTCTTTCGTTCTTTTTTAAACTAAATGACACAAACAAGCATATGACCCACCTGATGGTAATAGGTTACCGCTATCTCCAAAGAAAGGGATAGGAGGTGGATAGCCAGAGGATAATAAGGATAGGATAGGTAGGATACTAAGGAGAGGATAATAAGGAGAGGATAGGGTTTGTCTATGATTATGTGTATCGGTTTTAGATCCGAACATCGAATGTATAAGATTATATACCCTCCCCGTCATCAATAAAGTCGTTCCCTGAGATTTTGAGCAACATGAGGTCATGAACCCTATAGGTCCGGATGCTAACAGTAATACTGTAGCGGTTCTACGCGTTATATCGAATAATCTGTCTTTGGGGGGGGTTTGTTGAAAGCCAATCTAACACTATTCGTGGGTCCCAAGTTTGTTTTACTACTCTTGGTTTGCCTACGCCTATTGCCTTATGATTACATTTTATAATAAATTTTAGTAAGTGTTAGTAGAACAACTACCTGAGGACCGCAGAAAGTTAAAACAGCTAATTTATGGACAAGTATAGTGCAGTAGAATAGGTTTTCTTTTAGAAACAGGTACATTAGTAATTGAGCGATATCAGTAGGTTTAGGCGATTTCGCGTTTACTTTTGAGGACGAACACCACTTTAGCCACCTTTTCATGCTGGTAAATAAGTTGATAAGGTGGAAGGTCGCCAACTTTTTTTCAGTAATTCTTTTTCTTCAGTGGCCCACTCCTTTATTTGGGCACCCCACCCCCAATTTTCCAAACTTTCAGGGTCAATGTCTGTATCTGTGGTGAAGGTTGTGATGTTGTAATATCTATCATGACTTCCGCTAAGGTCTGAACTTCGTAGGGGTGACCCCGCGCTCTGGCTTTTAGGTCTTGCAGCCAAACGCTCGAGGCCATTCCGGAGCTACTACCAAGTAGGTTCCTGTCGCTCTGTTCAGGTGTGTGAGAACTCTAGGGAGAAGCATGGGCCACGGTCAGTCCTGGATTATCCAATAAGTAATATAAGCCATTACTTAGGGCATCCCGTCTAAGGGAGCACCAGAGACAACCGAGAAAAAAAAAACGAGCACACGATAGTTTAAGCAATTTCAAAATCCGCGCATTTTAAATATTGTCGTTGACGTTCGGTTCGGTCGCAGTCATGACCTCACTTCCGCTCGCTAGCTCGTAGGTAGTTACCTACCTAATTAGCATTTAATAAATAAATAAAAAAAACTAGACTTCGTGGGACGTCTACCAGATGTGAAAACA
Source organism: Leucoma salicis (assembly GCA_948253155.1). Classification (NCBI taxonomy): domain Eukaryota; kingdom Metazoa; phylum Arthropoda; class Insecta; order Lepidoptera; family Erebidae; genus Leucoma; species Leucoma salicis. The sequence continues at coordinate 12,685,585 of OX411828.1, read as the reverse complement.
TCGAAATTATTTTGTAGAAATAAAATTATTATAACTTGACAAAGTACTCTTCAAGACGAATCAAACAAATATAAACTCGATGGGGTTGCTTCGTTACATAACAGAGTTACTGTGACCACCTTCCAGCTCCATCATCAGACCTTGGATACCATCTAGAGACAAAGTACTCGTCAAGACGAATCATACGAGCCCAAACTCGATGGAGTTATGTCGTTTTATAACTGAGTTCCTATGGCTACCTTCTATCTCCATCATCAGACCCTGGATACCATCTAGGACTAGAGTACTAGTCAAGACATTTCAAAGGAGCCCTAACACAATGGAGTTACGCCATTTAATTACAGAGTTTCGCATGGTCAGCTTCCAGCTCCATCATCAGACCCTGTATACCATCTAAGGGCAAAGTACTCATCAAGACGAATCAAACGAGTCCAAACTCGATGGGGTTGCGTCATTTCATTATAGAGTTACTGTGGCCACCTTCCAGCTTCATCATCAGACCCTGGATACCACCTAGAGACAAAGTACTCGCCAAGACAAATTATACGAGCCCAAACTCGATGGGGTTGCGCCGTTTCATTATAAACTTCCTATGTCAAGCTTCCAGCTCCATTATCAGATCAGCTTCATGTCATCATAATATTGCATTGTCACGTGATATACATATTATTATGCATGTAAAATTTCAGCTCAATTAGAAACCGGGAAGTGTGTCAAATTTAACTTGCAAGGTTTGAACGGGACAAGTAAAATAAAAGCGTCGCCACGCTAACGATTTTACTCTCCGCAAGATGTTTCACATCAAAAATGTTTCGGTTTCTAATAATAATAAATTAATTATTCTGTTTCTACTTTTTTTTATTGCATGTAGTGGCATACGAGCCACGATCCATCTGATGGCAAATGGTAACCATCGCCCATGGACTCGACTATACCGAGAGTATTGTCAAGCCGCTTCTCACCAATTCATTTCACAGATATGAAATATAAAGGGCTGTCTCCTGCTACAGCCAAAATGCAACGATGTGCTTCATAGTCGGTCACACGGGAGATGGTGGAATCAACCCGCTCGGGCCCGATACCAAGTGAGTACTCCCACTTGGTACCCAGCCCTACCACCAGTCATGCAATGGATTATAATTGCTTACTTCCCTTAGTCGCCTCATACGACACCCGTGGGAAAGAATGGGGTGGTGACACTTGTATTCTTAGTTCTTCACCACATGGACAAACTACTCAACCTACATATATTTTTCGTTCTTCATATACATATATAGGTATACAGGGTCTGTCGTAAATAATGTACAACCCGTTAATTGGAGGTAATCCTGATGTCAAGCTGCAAGAAAATCGACTTTTTATTTTAGGGTTGCCAACGGTATGAAAATAGTAAACATAATTGTATTTATTTTTTAAATTTTACAATTTGCTTCGGTTACCATATCAGCAAAATAACTTATTTTTATGTACTTTTTTTGTAACTGACTCCTGGATACTTGTATTATTTTATTACATTATTATTTTAGAGATTATTACTGTATAATACTTTTGAGGTTTTATCGTTATGTTGTGCTAGCCTTTGCTTGCGGCTCCGCCGCAACCAAAACCTAGTTTTTAGGTTGTATCTCAGGTTCCCAATATAGTAGCGGGATAAAATGTATACCAGCTTTTAAGTCTAATCGTGATCTATCAAATAAAAAAGCTGCATTCATATCAGTTCAGTAGTTTTTGTGTAATGCGCGAACAAACAAACATATAAACAGACAAACACAAAAAATCTAAAAAAAATTGTTTTGTGTTCAGACACGTCTATGTAGCCTAATACAGTAATTTTTTCTCAAATATCTTAAATGTACAGACACAGCTCTGTTACAACTTTATAATAGTACTAGCCTTTGCCAGCAGCTTCGCCGCAGCCAAAAGCTAGTTTTTCGGTTATATCTCAGGTTCCCGATATAGTAGCGGGATAAAATGTCATACAGTTTTTAAGTCAAATCAAACCCTTTCAAATAAAAAAGTTGAATCATAATCCACTTAGTAGTTCTTTTAAATACATTCTAAAATAAATTCTAGTTTAAATAATTTTCTAGTTTTTCGATTATATCTGAGGTTCCCGATATAGTAGCGAGATAAAATGTATACCAGTTTTTAAGCCTAATCAAGGCCATTCAAATAAAAAAGTTGCATCAAAATCAGTTCAGTAGTTTTTGTGTGATGCGCGAACAAACAAACAGACAAACAGATAAACAGACAAACAGACAAAAATTCAAAAAAAAATTGTTTTGTGTTTAGACACGCCTATATAACCTATAACAGTCATTTTTTCTCAAATATCTTAAATACAGACACATGCCGTGTGGGGCTAGTTTATGCCGTGTGGGGCCGGCTTTAGAATTGTCCCACCCCTCTCCACCCATGGGAGTCGCAAGAGCCGACTGAGGGAATGCCGGGGGAGTGGGCAGCAGCACTCCCTCGAGTATTAATAACATCCACTGCGATCGCCAACCCGCCTGCCAAGCATGGCGATTACGGCAATAACCCCCAAAAAAAAAAAAATGAGCACCCAACTAAAAACGGCCCCCAGTCACGGCAACTCCGCTATTCCGTGGCCTAACGGTAGCGGGCCCGGTAACGGCGGAGCAGGGGGTGCGAAGAATCTCCGGTCGCGGCAAGGCTACCAAAAACAACGACCTCTGGCCCTGGTAACGCACAACTTTCGAAAACTTCGGACCTACTCTTGAAGAACTATAGACCCATCTCGCTCTTGAGCCACGTCTATAAGTTGTTTTCGAGGTTCATTACAAGTCGACTCATGCGCAGGCTTGACAACTTCCAGCCTCCCGAACAAGCCAGTTTCCGAAAAGGCTATAGTACCATAGACCATCCACACGCTACGCCAGATTATACAGAAGACCGAGGAAATCGGCCTCTGTGTATAGCGTTTGTGGACTATGAGAAAGCCTTCGATTCGATCGAAACTTGGGCGGTGCTGCAGTCCCTTCAGCGGTACATCGAAGTGCTGAAGTGCTTGTATAGAAACGCCACCATGCCAGTCCGTGTTCAGGACAGCAGTACGAAACCGATCAAACTGCAGAGAGGTGTTAGACAGGGAGACGTTATGTCCCCGAAACTCTTCACTACTGCATTGGAAGATGTCTTCAAGCTCTTGGACTGGAACCGATTCGGCATCAACATCAATGGCGAATACATCACTCACCTTCGATATGCCGACGACATCGTAGTCATGGCAGAATCGCTGTAGGACCTTGGCACCATGCTAAATGATCTCAGCAGGGTTTCCCGACTAGTGGGTCTCAAAATGAACATGGACAACACGAAAGTCATGTCTAATGTCCATGTAATTTCTGCACCGGTCCTAGTCGGGAGTGCGCTTCTCGAAGTTGTCGACCATTATGTCTACCTGGGACAAACAGTCCAGTTAGGTAGGCACAACTTCGAGAAAGAGGTCAATCGACGAATCCAACTCGGCTGGGCAGCGTTCGGGAAGCTAAGGAAGATCTTCTAGTCCGATATTCCGCAATGTCTGAAAACGAAGGTCTACGACCAGTGTGTGTTACCAGTGATGACATACGGAACAGAGACGTGGTCTCTGAATGTTGGTCTCATATCAAGGCTCAAAGTTGCTCAGCTGGCCATGGAGCCGGCTATGCTTGGTATTTATAATAGTATAGAATAGATGAGTTGTATCCCTTGAGGGCCCTTTGTTGTCGTGTTTGTTCATTTTTATATTGTTATGTTGTATCCTTTTGAATTTGGAATACCTAGTTTATGATTGAAAATTTTGAAATAATCTTAAGTAGTACTTGCTAGTCGCATGTAATTATGTAGGTAACTTTGAAAATAAAACATAGCAAACAAAAAACATAGCATCACGCCTGTATTCCCCGAAGGGGTAGGCAGAGGTGTATTACACACCAATTATTATTACTGAAAATAAAACAACACAGTTAAACGTTAAATTCACAATTTAGTAACAAAATAGTGACTTCTTATTGAATAAAATAATATTATGACGTTTAGGAGTCTAAATCATCGTGATTTGACATATTTCTATAAATCAAAATATCGACTTCGCCGAGTTATATCGCTCGTGTAACTAATATTGCTGGTAAAATACGCATGTACGATACCTTTTTAGAATCTACATAAACTAGGAATATTTTTAAGATAACGGACAGCTATAGCATATTACATTTATTTTTCATAGTCAATGTTAAAATTTTTACATAAAGAAAAAAAATGAACTTAAATGTAAAATGTAAAATTTGACAATATTTTACAGTAATAATGTCTAAAATAGTAATCTAATAAAATGAAACAAATATCCAGGAGTCAGATACAAAAAAAGTACATATAAAAATAAGTTATTTTGTAGAAAAGGTGACCGAATTGATGAGCAAATTATTAAAATTAAAAAAAAAACAAATATGTTTACCTTAAACACAAAATGAAAAATGTGAAATCGTAAATAACAGTTACGTGCAGGATTTGAACCTGCATCTCCTGGATACCGTCCAGATGCTTAGCCAATTCAGCCATCGTGGCAATTGCTCCTATCCTTAAGCGAACTACAAATAATTAATTTAAAAAAAAATGTTAATACCTACATATCGTAGGTAGAATACGTATGGGTTGTTCCTCTTGCCCTTATCCCATGCTAGGTGGGGTCGGCACAACATGATTTCACATGTTGTCCTAAAATTCAGCTACCTATATTTTTACTACCGGCCGCCTACATAACGTCGACTAAGCTCGGGAACATCTTACACAGCCAACATAATATATGTGTTTGTCACATTTGACCATGGGTGAGAATCGAACACACGACCGCTGGAGTGGAAGGCAGGGTCACTACCAACTACGCCAATGAGCTCCTCAGAATATGTATATATACAGGTTCTGTTGTAAATAATGGATAACCCGTTAATTGGAGGTAGCCCTGATGTAAAGCTCCAAGAAAATCTACTTTTTATTTAGGTTTGGCAACGGTGTGAAAAAGGTAAACATATTTATTTAGATATTTTTATATATATTTTTAGCATTTGACATGCTTAGCACTATACATAAAACACAAAGTGAAAAATGTGAAATCGAAAATAACAGTCACGAGCAGCCGTGTGGGGCTGGCTTTAGAATTATCCCACCCCTTTCTACCCATGGGAGTCGTAAGAGCCGACTGAGGAAATACCGGGAGAGTGGGCAGTAGCACTCCCTCGAGTAATAACAACATCCACTGCGATCGCCAACCCGCCTGCCAAGCATGGCTATTATGGCACTATACCCCATTTCTTGGGGAGGCCTATGTCCAGCAGTGGACGTTGATAGGCTGATGGATGGATGGATGGAGCAGGATTTGAACCTGCATCTCCTGGATACCGTCCAGATGCTTTGCCAATTCAGCCATCGTGACAATTGCTCCTGGCTGCTAATTTGCAGTCAGGAGGACTTTTAAGCACTCAGTTTTTCACTTTGTGTTTAATGTATAGTGTTAAGCATGTCAAATGCTAAAAATATCTAAATAATTAAGACGTTAAGTATGAATGTGTTATCGAGATTAGCAGTCAGGAGCAAGGGTCACGATGGCTGAATTGGCAAAGCATCTGGACGGTATCCAGGAGATGCAGGTTCGAATCCTGCTCGTGAATGTTATTTTCGATTTCACATTTTTCACTTTGTGTTTAATGTATGTTGCTAAGCATGTCAAATGCTAAAAATATACATAAAAATTTCTAAATATTTATAGGGTAGGCGTCATTATTAGGTAAAAATCTTAATTGTAAAATTAAGTTTACCTGGTCGGTATTATGTATGAAAATACTTCTGACAGATGGCGCAGGCGTCACCCAAAGACGTTAAGTATGAATATGTTATCGAAATTAGCAGTCAGGAGCAATTGCTACGATGGCTGAATTGGCAAAGCATCTGGACGGTATCCAGGAGATGCAGGTTCAAATCCTGCTCGTGACAGTTATTTTCGATTTCACATTTTTCACTTTGTGTTTAATGTAAATATATTTGTTTTTTTTTTAGTTTTAATAATTTGCTCATCAATTCGGCCACCTTTTCTACAAAATAACTTATTTTTATGTACTTTTTTTGTATCTGACTCCTGGATACTTGTTTTATTTTATTAGATTACTATTTTAGACATTATTACTGTAAAATATTGTCCAATTTTACATTTTACATTTTGTGCTCATTTTTTTTCTTTATTTAAAAATTTTAACATTGTCTATGAAAAATAAATGTACTATGCTATAGCTGCCCGTTATCTTAAAAATATTCCTAGTTTATGTAGATTCTAAAAAGGTATCGTACATGCGTATTTTACCAGCAATATTAGTTACACGAGCGATATAACTCGGCGAGGTCGAAATTTTGATTTATAGAAATATGTCAAATCACGATATTTAGACTCCTAAACGTCATAACATGATTTTATTCAATAAGAATTTGCTATTTTATTAATAAATTGTGAATTAACGTTTAACTGTGTTGTTTTATTTTCAGTAATAATAATTGGTGTGTAATCCACCTCTGCCTACCCCTTCGGGGAATACAGGCGTGATGCTATGTTTTTTGTTTGCTATGTTTTATTTTCAAAGTTACCTACATAATTACATGCGACTAGCAAGTACTACTTAAGATTATTTCAAAATTTTCAATCAAAAACTAGGTATTCCAATTTCAAAAGGATACAACATAACAATATAAAAATGAACAAACACGACAACAAAGGGCCCTCAAGGGATACAACTCATCTATTCTGTACTATTATAAATACCAAGCATAGCCGGCCAGCTGAGCGACTTTGAGCCTTGATATGAGACCAACATTCAGAGACCACGTCTCTGTTCCGTATGTCATCACTGGTAACACACACTGGTCGTAGACCTTCGTTTTCAGACATTGCGGAATATTGGACGAGAAGATCTTCCTTAGCTTCCCGAACGCTGCCCAGCCGAGTTGGATTCGTCGATTGACCTCTTTCTCGAAGTTGTGCCTACCTGACTGGACTGTTTGTCCCAGGTAGACATAATGGTCGACAACTTCGAGGGGGGCCCTCCTACGCTGCGCCATCTGATACGTGGTCGCCACTCGAGAACCTTTCGTCCCCAATGGTTATCGGTTCGTCGAGCGATGTGGCCTGCCCATTGCCACTGCATGGCAACCCGGCGGGCTATGTCGCTCACTCTCGTTCTCCTACGGATCTCCGAATAACGAATTCGATCACGTAGGGAAATACCAAGCATAGCCCGCTCCATGGCCCGCTGAGCGACTTTGAGCTTTGATATGAGACCAACATTCAGAGACCACGTCTCTGTTCCGTGTGTCGTCACTTGTAATACACACTGGTCGCAGACCTTAGTTTTCAGACACTGCGGAATATTGGACGAGAAGATCTTCCTTAGCTTCCCGAACGCTGGCCAGCCGAGTTGGATTCGTCGATTAACCTCTTTCTCGAAGTTGTGCCTACCTAACTGGACTGTTTGTCCCAGGTAGACATAATAGTCGACAATTCGAGAAGCGCACTCCCGACTAGGATCGGTGCTGAAATGACATGGACATTAGACATGACTTTCGTCTTGTCCATGTTCATGATGAAAATTATTATTATTATTGAATATTGTTGTCCTAAGATATCGAAACATGGAAAATGTAAAGAAATTGTGTTCATTGCAGTGTGAAATCAATATTTTGTATGAAATGAATGTAATGACAGATCAGTCTTAGAGTATAAATAAACTAGAGCGCGCGTATCACTTTCGGGCAGTTGTGCCAATTGTAGGCAAATGTGTTATAGGTACTTAACTATGGTATAGCGCTTTTATAGTGACGTTCCATGCGTGACGTAATTTCTGCAAAAATATCGATTGTTTGCTGGGATTAGACTTAAGTTAGGAATTAATGAATTGTATGTTCAATATTCTAATAAATAGCCTAGCGGTAAAACCAAGGACTGCAAAGACAGTTTTATCGAATTCAATCACCAGCCCGAGGTTTTGTACGACATACACCTCTGACTTACCAAAGTTATGTGTGTATTTGCTTACAAGTTATCACTGCTCGGTGAGGGATAACATCGTGAAACACCTGCATGCCTGAGAGATTTACTCAATGGCTACGTGCTTGTAAAAACTTGTGAAGTCTGCTAACCCACACTAGGCCAGCATGGTGAACTACGGCCTAAATACCTTTCAATCAGAGTAAATAGGGTTGAAATAATAAAATTTTCGGTTTGCTATGATAGGTATAATTGATACTTACAAATAATTTAAATAAGGTAGGTATCATTTATTAAATTTTAAAAATATTAACCTACTTTTTACCGAATTTATCAAATTCAGATCATAGATAGACCATTATTGCCCCTTACAGCGTTAATTATTATATTATATTTATTTATGTATTTTGTTGTTACGTTTACATATTTTTGCACTACTGCATGTATCAAATGAATAATATAATAGCATACATGTACCTATATTTATATTATTTAATCGCCAGATTATTTATTAGACAGAAATAATATTTGTATTAAAAAAATATCGTATAAAAATAATTGCGATACAATACTATGCCATCGTGAAGAAAAAATGACCGTTGATAGCGTGCAGGGACGACCCGCCCCGCGAGTCCCGCGTACCCCTCTAAGACCCTTCTGAATTTTGCTAAAACAATTAATTTAGTAACTAAATTCTACTTATTGATGAAAATAAATGTTACTATTCCTTTTATTTTGCTGCCGGGAATCGTTTTTACTACCTGGCACAGTACATTTCACCATTTTTATCAAAAAATAAATAAAATATTGTTCTCCGACTTACTATGAACCGTATTGTTTTGCTACTAGAGATGTGTAACTCAGGAGTGATTGATACAAAAGATGGATAATCCTTTCAAAATGCGTAATCTATCTTTAAATCTTTGGTTTTGAAAATACATCTTTAACTCACTAGCTCACTACGTTAGGATTGAATAGATGGAATGATGGACGTAGATTTAGAATGAGACAATAGATAAAGGATATTGTGAATTGAAAAGAGATAACATAAGTTGTAGGCATGCACAAACGCACTCTTGAAATACAGTGACACAGAAACTTAAGACTCTCTGTCTTTTAAGTAAAAAGCTCAAAACCAGTTGCGACTTGAGGGAATGAGAGAATAACTACATGAATCAATAGATATTTGCATCACTTATGATCAACTGAATGAATAACGTCATTCGTAACCAAAGATTTAAAAGAGTTAAAGATTTAAAAGAGTGATTTAAATCTTTCGAAGAAAAAGATTTATAAATCCCTGATCTCATAGGTGATTTAGTTTGCGCATCTCTGTTTGCTACTGATTGAGCGTTCCAACGACGCACAATACTGTTCATACTTGTGCTTACGGTTCATACTCAGTAAGGCGCGCTCTATAGCTATTCATACTCTAAGCAGATCAGTATACTGGACTGCGCTCCGTTATAAACAGTAACCAGTATAGATAACTATAAAGGAACGATTTCGCAGTATACTAAATTGACGTCACACATCACAGTGCTCCAGTGTATATCAATAGACTAGTTCAAATTCAAATTCAAATTCAAAAATATTTTTATTTCATAGGCCTATTAAGTAGCACTTAAAATCGTCAATAATACACTAATAATTAAAATAATTAACACGAGCGCCTGAGGCGAGTGCAACCGCAATAACAAAGTGGCGATTGCAATCGCCACAAGCGGCCGGATTCCGTAGTAAAGCCTTTCATGAGAAGAACCCGGCAAGAAACTCATGGGCCACTTTTTTAAATTGCCAATTTATTACAATTTAATATAATCTTTATAACTAAAATTACATTATATCTTATAAAACAATTTTGAAAATTAATGAATGAGGAGCAGCTCAAGCCCATTTAGTTTTATCCTCAAGATAATCCGAAACAGTGTGATAACCTTGATTACAAAGTCTAATTTTTATGGCTTTCTTAAACTTATTTAGTGGCATGTTTCGGACATTTTCAGGAATTTTATTGTAGAAGCATATACATTGCCCCATGAAAGATCTACTGATTCTGTGGAGACGAGTACTGTGAGCAACAAGATTGCCTTTGTTCCTTGTATTAATGTGATGAACGTCGCTATACTTATCAAAGCTTCTGATGTTTTTCTTGGCATACAACAGATTTTCATATATAAATTGAGACACGACAGTTAGAATATTTATTTCTTTAAATTTCTGTCTAAGGGAAACTCTCGGGCCCAGATTATAGATTGCACGAACGGCCCTTTTCTGAAGTACAAATATAGAATTTAAATCGGCGGAGCATCCCCATAGCAGTATGCCATAGGACATAATACTATGAAAGTAACTGAAATAAACTATTCTAGCCGTTTCAACATCAGTCAATAATCTAATTTTTTTACCGCATATGCCGCTGAGCTAAGCCTACCTGACAATTTTTTAATATGGGGGCCCCATTGGAGTTTGTTATCTATAGTGATACCTAGGAAAACCGTGGACTCCACAAAGTCCAGTTCGACGCCATTCAATTGTACATTGGTTTCTACATGCCTTACATTGGGTGTAGTAAATTTTATACATTTAGTTTTATTTTCACTTAAAACTAGGTTATTAGTATTGAACCAATGAACAACTTTAGATAGTGTGTTGTTCACATCGTCATAATTAAGTTGTTGCCTTCTTATTTTAAATAATAAAGATGTATCATCTGCGAACAACACAATATTTTGATTATCTCCTACGTAGTATGGTAGGTCATTAATATAGACTAAGAACATAAATGGCCCCAACATGGACCCCTGCGGCACACCCATTGTCATGACAGATCCATGTGATAACGTGCCATTAACATCGACCCTTTGAATTCTATTGCTCAAATAAGAAGTCAAAAGCTCGAGAGCCCTGATCGCAAAATACGCCTAACGCATCGTGCGAATCTTCCCAAGCTTTAAATATGGTTTTTAACAATTCTATACCTGCATCAGTAGTAGAGCGATTCTTTGTGAAGCCGAACTAGTTTTTATGAAAAAATTTATGATTGTCAAAATGATCAACCATTTGTTTGAGAATAAGCTTCTCAAATACTTTACTTAGTGTCGGTAGTACAGAAGTGTAATATTGGTCCGAGTCTCAGACTAAGAACTAGACAGAGCGAAGAAAAATCTTTGACATGTATGAGCGAGAACACAAGATACAATTTACTCGTGCAAAAAACAGACAAAGTCATAGATTTTTGTCTTTGTCACCGTGGCCAGTTTTTGGTATTGTCACGATGTCAAAATGCTTTGTCTGTCACGATTCAACTGACATAATCGAAAATTTGTATAAAAATTCGGGTTTTAATTAAAATTTAATGTTAATATGTGTTAATGAGTGTTTTGAGAAAAAGACTACGTGATAATAGTACTTGTAAAATAGTGTACTATGCTACAAAAGCTACAGCGAGCGAAAAAATACAGGTATAAAATATTTCATTCATATGTAGTCGAAAATGAAATAATTTAATGATTAAATGCTATAAAGTGATATAAACTGGACTTTTTTACTCGTAATTAATAATTGCTACTAAGATACACTCGCAAAACACGTTTTCTAGCTAAATTTCTATTACTGAGAATTGTTTTGGTGCTGCCTTATTGCGAATTTAATTTGCCCAGTTTTCACTTTACTAATAAATTTATATGTAATTTATGAGATGATGATAAAAAATTACTATTTTTGGTTTTCCTCTAATCCAGATGCGAGATCGAAATGGGGGATGCTACGGGAAAACAAAGCAATCCACGAAATACCCAAAATATGTTTCACGATATTTTGTTGATGTTTCATTATACAAAATAAGAAAATAGTAACGTTGGGAGCAAAATCATTGCCAGTGAATATGTTCATGTAAGAATAGCTTTTAAAGTCTTTGTATTCAACTTTGTAAGTAAATCTCAATTCTAGATTATGACTACCGCTGTAGTCATAATCTAGAATTCAGAGAAACTGATTTGCTCTCTCTCTCTCTTGTGACACCTGCCTGGGGTTTAAGGGTTTCAAAATAAATTCCAGGAGTAAAACAAAATTAAATAAGATATATTCACACCCCAAATGTTAGGTGGCAAAACAAATTTTGTGTTTGTGGTATTCGTTCTATAGCTAACTTCAATACTTGTAGTACTCTCTCTCCCGTGGGACTGGCTATGAAGCAAATCGTTGCGTTTTGGTCGTAGCAGGAGATAGCCGTTTATTTTTTCATTTCATATCAGTGAAATGAAATGGTGAACAGCGGCTTGACAATACTCTCAGTATAGTTGAGTCCATGAACGATGGTTGACATTTACCATCAGATGGGCCGTGGCTTGTCTGCCACTAAATGCAATAAAAGTTCTTATTCAATTAATTAAATCAGCGCTGGAAGGAAGATAATTCTTTTCTTATTTGACCTAGAAAAGAAAGAAAAGATAATTTAATTATATTCTTGTGTACTATTATTTTATTAAATATAACTTATTATTATTTACCAGGTGAGTTATCGAACAGAACGGCAATTTATGGAGCAGCAATGCTTACCTTGCATCAAGGCTCAAAGTCTTGGTATTTTCCTACGTGATCGAATTCTTATTACGGAGAACCGTAGAACGTGAATATCCGACATAGCCTGCCAGGTTTGCATGCTGAAGTGGCAATGGGCAGGCCATATCGCTCGACGAACTAACAAGGAAAAGTTGGGGAAAAAGGTTTTCGAGTTGCGACCACGTATCGGACAGCGCAGCGTAGTATGGTCTCCCACCAGAGGGACCAAATATATGGTCAAAGCTGCAGGGAGCCGTTGGATGCAGTCAGCACAAGCCCACTAGTTCTGGTGCTCTCTTGGGGAGGCCAATGTCCAGCAGTGGACGTTTAAAGACTGATGTTTGGATGAATATAAGGGGTGGTAGATTTACTTTTAAATTATTATTTTGATAAACGCTGTGATTTTCAATTAAATATTTGTTACGAAGTTTCTTATTTACGATCAAGTTACAGACCTCATTCTAACTATCGTTTATTTTGCCCAAATATGGTTAAATATTTGTCAACCTGACAACACTTAAAAAAATATAGCTGTTTCAAGTGCGGCCACGCTGTGGCTCCGTCTAGTTCTTAGTCTGAGGTCCGAGTATATCAATAGACTAAGTATTATTGGTCCGAGATCGTTACATACCCCGTATAACACGTGTCAATGGCAAGTCATTTGTCACTTTGTCACAATTGTCACTGTCAGTAGTGTTTATCTGTTTATAGGTAGGTAGTTTAAAACTGTCACTTTCAAAAATTCAAATGTGAAATCCTGATCAAAGATTACAATACCCAAATCCTGATATTCCTGTCAATTCCTGATATCACACTAAAATATAACACCTATCCATGTATTTATATTTACATTCGTAGGTACTATTTGTGTGAAATGACCGATTTGATCAACAAGAACGAATAATTTTAGGCATTTGAAATTATTACTTAAATTAGAATGACGGTAATTCGATAAATCTTATAGTTTGTATTACTATATATGTGGTCACCTATCTTGAGTTGTTATAAAACACGTGTTCGCTGTATATCTGATGCTACGAGTGCTACGACCTACAATGGAGGATAACGAAGAATATTCAGCTGAAAGTTTGCACAAGTACTCTTATAGATTTCTGCAACAGACTGCTAAACAAATGAACTTGCCTTCTAATGTAAAGGTAAGTTCCTACTTTAAAATACTTTACCTAACGTCTTCAATTCCAAATATGAATTTGATTAAGTAGGTACAGTTTGTGTTTTTTTTTCTACCAAATACCAAGGCAGTTATTATTGTCGTCCTAGCTTCTGGCATGTTCTTTATAATTTTCTAGCATAACTAGATTACCTGTACCATAATATGAAATTTCGTCGCTAAACTTGTGCCATCTAAACTCTGCCATAAAGTAAGTTCCTAAAGCTGACACCAGGTTTTAGGATACTTACCTAAGTATTTGAAGATGAGGGTAGGTACTGACTCCCATTTCATTGTTAAATATTATTTATGTGAGATCAGCTATATCTCCAAGAAATATGTATAAGATTTGGCTGGTTATACTAAGTATTAGTATGATGTTTTTAGTATTTCTGGGTTTGGAATTAGTACTTATTACAAGGTACACCTTTTACAAGAAAATTATATACAAAATCTAAACTTTAAATATATATATATTAAGTATACCATAGCAAAACTCAATCAATTGAACAAGTTATTATGAAAGTGGAAACAGAGAGCTTTACTGCTAGATTTGAACCTGCATCCCTTCCAATCTTAAGAATAGCACTTAGACCGCAAAGCCATCACAGTAGCCAATGGTGACATCCAATCTCCACTTCACGAATTGCCTTTTAGATTTCTTTACAACTCAATTAAGTACGTACTATAGAGAAGATTACAAAACAATAGAAGTTATTTTTTTAAAGAAAAATTAATTGTAAGAGTGGCAAAACATAGCAATATTGCAAGCAGGATTTGAATCTGCTTCCCATCCGATCCGGGGAAGTGCTCTGGACCACTAAGCTATTGCAATTATCTAATGGTGACCTGCAATATATACTTCACATTTGTTACATATTATTTTTTATTAAATAAACCTCTTACCTGTATCCAACAATTATGTAGCTTACATTTATTTAACTAGATTATTCTAGTAAGATGTTATATTACTAGACATCATAGTTATATTCCTAGTAGGATAGTTATAAACAGCTTTCATATAACTATGTAACGGTATATATATCATATCTCTAGGGATATAACTATAATGCGGGTTTAACCATCTTGCTGTGACATATATATAATCTTGTAGTAGTATATAATCTTGTTGTCCTTGTGGTAATTATTTGAGATTGAGTATTAATTATAATATACGAGGAGGGATCAAAAAGTAGTGAGAATGAGATAGAATATAATGACTGTTGAATACTTAATAATTTATTTTTCTACATAGAGTCTCTGAGTCTCTCTGCACACCGAGTCTAGCGCTTTTCCAAGGCTTCAATCCCTTTCAAAAAAAAAGTTTTGTATTGGTCCTGCAAAAAGCTCTCCACGGCATCCATCACCTCGTTATCGTCCTCTTACCTGTTTCCCCTTAAGTATTCTTTCAATTTGGGGAACAGATAAAAATCGCTAGGCGCCAGATCTGGTAAATGAATGGCAGCCATCGCAACTGCTGACCTGTGCGCGAGTGCGTTGTCGTGATGAAACAGCACGCCACTTCGAAATTTCCCTCTGCTTTTCTTTTTGATGGCATTCCTCAACTTGGGAACTAAAGCTGCATAATATTGGCCTGTAATAGTGGTTCCACGCTCCAGGTAATCAATCAACAATATCCCTTCAGAGTCCCAAAATATTGAGGCCATAACCTTGCCAGCCGATGCCACGGCACGAAACTTCTTCGGGGTCGGTCATGATGGCCGTTTCCATTGCGAAGATTGCTGTTTTGTCTCGGTATCAAAATGATGGACCCATGTTTCGTCCATTGTTACGAAACGAGACAAAGTTTTTAGAATCTTCTTGAAACTTGTCCAACAGTATCTTCAAAATGTCAAGTCGATTTTTTTTCTGACTGTCGGTTAACATTCTCGGCACCCATCTTGCGGAGACTTTTCTCATATTCAAAGATTGTTTCAATATGGATCGAATACTTCCATATGAAATGCCCGTTTCTTGAATTAAGTATCGGATGGTAACTCTTCGATCGCTCAATACAATTTTCTTGACTTTCGCATCATTTTCTTGAGTGACTGACGTCGATGGACGGCCGCAACGATGTTCGTCTTCCGTGCTCGTTCTCCCTACTCGAAATTGAGCCCACCTTGCAACAGTGGAATACGGCGGAGTAGACTCTCCTAATGTTGCCTCCAAATCGCAATGAATCTCTTGCGTCGTTAACTTTTTTAAACAGAGGTGTTTAATAACGGCTTGCACTTAGTTTTTCTCCAATTTCGAGAACACGTTCCGACACGAAGCAAACAAATAACTACATTCAGAAAAAAACAAAAGAGAATCGAATATTTTTTTCTTTTTTAATATTACAAATATGTATCTGAGCTAAGCCTGCCAGTATTTATTTTTTTTCTTACCAAGAAGTATGTCGTTCTCACTACTTTTTGATCCCTCCTCGTAAAGGCACTTACACATTATATCTGCTAACCTTGGATGACAACCAATTTTCAGGTATCAAGCGTAAAACTTCTGTAAAAATATTACTCATATAAAGTGCATACCGATTTTACAAGATATTGCTAAATTTAAAAACTACAAAATATTACTAGAGTTAGATAATGTTTTTTGATTTATTCATGTGCTAAGGCAACTAGTTCAATACTCTTTGTAACTACCCATACCAATTTTGGAGACCAAGTTCAGGCATACTTAGCTCCTACATCCTATAAATTAATCTGGTGTTTAACTCCAGTGGCATTTTAATTTTATTTGGGGTATATAATGATTAGAGGGTATCTGAGTTTTTTTACCGCTTCGCGTATCGCCCACGATACAACCGATAGAGGGCTGCCGCACGCCCGCCTAAGAGCTCGCGCTTATAGTATTCATTAAAAAAATAATATTTAGGCGATTCAGGGTATTTCGACGATAAAATTTAATAACCGAGAATTCAGAGCTAAAACTGAAACATATATGATCAACAACAAAAAAAGCAATTTAAAAAAAAAAAATCCGATATGAAATTGACATTTAAAATGATATAAAAATTAATCAAATACGAGTAGAAGCTACTAGAAAACTAAATTTTTAAGTTTTATAAACGACAGCTTTGCTGCGGTTGGTGGAGTCAGGAGTCTCCGAAACCGACGAACGTGTATGAAGAGAATTATGAAAGTTGAAGAAGCGAAAGATGTATGCAAGAATAGAGCCTTTTGGTACTCTTTTCTTTCTGCCTACCCTGCAAGGGAGATAGCGTGATGTTAAGTAAGTAAGTAAAATCATAATAGTTGCAACCCTAGCGCATTCGTTGAATGACGCGGTTGCACGTGGATCATGCGGTGGGCAAAACAATCTCAACCTTCTTTCTGTAAACATAAGGTACATTTCTTCTCGCTGCGAACAGTTAGTATTATTACTAAGATTTTGTAGAGAGTCTATTATAGAGAGATTTTGGACAAGTTTTAACGTAAGTGATGTTTCTGTCTGTAGGACTAGTATCTATTCTGTGCTTCTACTATCTTTCTTGGCTTTTAAATTAAGAATACTTTGTCATCATGTTTCAATGACTTTCTAGTGATAGATCCTTGTATATCCCAGCATGAAATGGCTGGCTTCAATCAGCATGAAACAATGGTAGGTACACCTACCATTCCGGTGGCCCGCCAATAAAGGCGGAGAGATGGCACACGCGGGTTTCTTTAGTGGGTGGTACACCTACCATTGTGTTTCGTATGGTGAGTGATAGCTCCGGAGGCTCAAACCCCCTCCCTATTCTATCCTTCCTATCGTCTCCTTACTATCCTTCCTGTCCTCTCTTTATCGTCCCTCCTATCCCTTCCCTTGGAGATGGCGATGCGCGATGTCTTTGGTGTTACTAACGTCTATAGGTTACGGTAACCGCTTACCATCAGGTGGACCGTATGCTTGCTTGCCACCTGCGTAGTATAAAAAAAAACCAGTGAATGACTACAAAATTATATGTCAAGGGCGTAAAGTAGAGATTGAAATGAAAACGTAAAAAAATATTGCTAATAAAGTAGCGGACAGGTGCTAGTAATAGTAATAGATGTGAAAGTACCATACGAAATACAACAGCAGGAGAATCTACCGGTTGAGGATCCAGGTTTAAACATTTTTTTTTGGTTAGGCGGGAAAAAATGTACCTAACCGCACACCCCGTCGTTCGGGGCAACGAACAGGGTAGTGTGGGGCCTTCACCCACTAAAGAAACCCGCCGTGTGTACGCCTGTATTGATAGATCACTGGTACTGTGCTGGATTACTTCAGTGATCTGCCGGCGGCTTACCCTTTCAGGTACCCTCTAGTGAGCGACGCATCCGCACACGGAGCGTCGCACCTACGCGGGAGGCCTTGCAGGTGGCGGATGTTCCCCGGTCCATCCACCCGCAGCCTCAGCTAGGGCGGCATGAGCCGCAAGTACTCGTGCCTGCGCCGCCCCAGTAGCTGGCGGCGGTTTGGGTCAGCGAAAGGATCATCTTCCCTGACCCTCTCCGCCGCTTCCTTCCGCGAGCTAACCTTCGCGCAGAAGGCAGCGACCGCGGCCCAATTCCCTTCGCTGCCGAGCATCGCTCTGACGACGCTCGGCAGCGAGAGGTCTCCCCCTATTGCCGCGACGAGTTCACGGCGCTGCTCGGCCCAAGCCGGCACGACTTGAGCGTGTGCCGCGGCGTGTCTTCGTCGCAGCGCCATTGGTGACAGCCTGGAGTCGCTTCCCTCCTTGCGACTATATGCAATCTGCTTACGCAACCGTGCCCCGACAGCACCTGCACCAGTCGGAAGGTAAGGACTCCGTGCTATCGTCCTGCCCACTCCTCCAGCACAAGCTGGAGCGCCCCAACGGTCCAGAGACCGGCTCGGGGTGTCTCCAGCGGCACCCTCCAGCTAGCCATGGCAGCTCGACGGGCGTCGCCCTGCCATCTGGCCATCTCACTGGGCAGGAGACGATCGCCCCCAGCCCGCTCTTGCGACGCCCGCCAATACACCTCGTCGAGCACTCCGCCTCCAAGTCCCACTTTCCAGGCCGCCTCGGTCGACACCGTGCGGTATCCGCGTATGAGCCTGGACGCGACGACTCTTTGTGGTCTTCACAGAAGAGCCCTGTTCGGCGCGTCCAGGGACTCCGCCCACACAGGTGCGCCGTACAGCGCCATCACCAAGCCCAGATACTTAATCTGGGCCTTACCGCAATTTGGACCCCGTTCGCCGTGATCGAGGCACCAGCAGGTGGCCGACGTCGGGGCCCATGGAAAAGTAGGACTTCCGACTTATCCAAGGCCACCCTAAGCCCCAGCGCCCCGATCCTCCTGACCTAGGCTATTGAGCTTATCCAAAAGAAATATATCTATAGTAGCCTAGGACCTTCGATCAACAATAGTACACGATCGAAGCCTAGGACGCATAACAACTGTTCCAGGTGGGTGGCTCGCCTCTAATATGACGTGTGTGTGCTTCTGCTGCCTTGGAATATAATATCGTGAATTCATGAGACTATAGCAAAATGTTTCATTTCAGAAAGTACATTTGATCAAACTAATACACGCCAAGAAGTGGCAAAGTGATGAACAAGTAGAGAAACTGGTGAAACAAGTTCGTCAGGAACGTGAACACCTGGTTTTAGCGCGTAAAAAGGCTAAGAATAGGAAGAAATCGGCGCAAGTGAGTGCTATGCATCAAATTATGATGAGCCCTTTTATTTATCTTCTTATTGCTTACATTGAGGGCCCTAGGACGGTTTGAAAACGCCTCCACCGGGCGTAGCCTATAGAGACTAGCGATACCGGAAACATCACTCGCGCGTCTCCATCTCCAAGGAAAGGGTTAGGAGGGGATAGGGAAGATAACAAGGAGAGGATAGGGAGGGATTTGGGCCTTCGGCGCTCTTACTCACCATACGAAACACAACGGCAGGAGTAAGTGCCGTTGTTACACGTTGATCTTTTGTGAGAGGGTGGTACTTCCCAGATCGAGCCGGCCCATTCATGCTGGGATAAGGAAGGCTTTATCACTAGATAAATTCGATATTGATCGACAATCTTTTCGGCCCACAAACAGGATAAGCAATTTTTTTAATCGACGTGGGTGGCAAACGAGCTTGCGGCCTGATTGTAAGCGTTATAGGTATATATAAATCTCGAAATATAGGCCAAGTATTTATAAGTGAATAGTATGGCATACAAATCAAATTAAGTACAGTAGGTGAATCGGCAAAATTAGAAAAAAAAAACGGCATAAACAATCGAAATAATATATTTAGTAGATTCATCCATCCATCAGCCTTTCAAACGTCCACTGCTGGACATAGGCCTCCCCAAGAGAGGGGTGGGACAATTCTAAAGCCGGCCACACACGGACAATTAGTAGGTACTTGGTACAAAACCCTAAAAGTTGGTGTGTATACCAACAAGTCGGACTATGTCAACCCAACTGTGCACAGATGGCGTACGAGTCACCTGTGTTGCCACGATTACGGGCGGAAGGCACTTCTATTGTCTTTTAAATAAGAGTTCTGCGATCGGAACATTAGTTTTCTGTGTTTTGTGTCTAGAGGGCGCCAATTATAGATCCCGCGCCACCTAAAATTTTTGCTATGGCATCGGCAATCAGAATGTGATTTACAAAATTGTATCGTCTCATTTGTGATTGGTAGAGACATCGACGCATGATGTCGCAATAATCGCTGATCCAATCACGATGATCTACTATATATTAAGTTGTCTGAGTTATCTCCCTAGCATCCGTTTTTATTCACAATACCTACGAATCAGGTGTTATTTGACAGCCGGGACCTACTGATTAACGCGCCTTCCGAAACACAAAGGAGGTCAAGTGTCCGCAAACGGGTTTTACTGTTTGGTCACTCTTCTAATGCCAACCCAGTGAAAGTTGCTTAACCTTATCGATCAAAAACAAGTCGGAATATGCTTAAGTGTTTTCTAATATTTCAGCAAAGCACAGAAATCTCATCAACGAGCAACAGTAAATCTCCACCGATATCAACCACACCTAAACGTGGCAGTAACTATGTTATACGCTACAGCCCGGAATATTTACCTTTGAAAGGTATCATTCCTCAGGCAAATACTACAGGAAATCTCAGTGATCGAGTACTCAGAAGCAGAGGTGTGAGAAAACACAGCTATATATTGAACAACACAATAGGTATTATAAAAACTTCTAGTTCGGAAGAAACTCTCAAAACTACAGAAACGATGACTGTTTGTAAAGAAGATAAGCAACAGCAAGTAGATTTTACAGCATTGGTGCGAAAAAAGAGTGCTTGGACGAATAATAAGGAGATTGTACCAGTTCAGGCGCAGCAAAGTTTGGTAAGTGTTTGTTACATTAAAAATCTCGATCACCAACAAGATAGTGCCACGAACAAAATCAAGCTAAAAACTGTCCGAGTGAATATATACTTATACAGCTACATCTGTTTACTAACGAACTGAGACAAAGTTCTTAAAACAGCTTTAAGGCACAAATCTTGAAAATATTGTCTTACATTTACGATCATTCGTCACAAAAAACGACCAAAGCAATAATTGACTACTGCCACTTTTAAAAGTGAAAAGACAAATAACATTTACTGTGAAATTAAGCTTAAATAGCAACAAATTAAAGTACTTTACGAGACGGATTTTTGGGCCGACGCGACATCTATTGCATTGTTTATCGAAGTTCAAAATAATTGAGAATTTCCGTAAACAATATACAATACGCAGTATATATTTTTTTAGTTTCGAATTTGACGTACAAATAATACAAATGGCGGCCAAAAGATTTTAAAAATAAAATTATGGAGCGTCATTTCAAAAAGGCTTGTTTCTTAATTTGAAAATAACTTTTCTTTAATTCAATTGGGTGCCGAATTCAATTTCGTCTAGAAATTTATCTACAAAAAGCTTTATGTTCAGCCTTAAAGAAACTTAATGCCTATGTCCGTTTTTCAATTTATAGTCTCTCAATAGGTAATATTTACCTATCAGCTAATCATGTAACTTAGAAAAATATCCTAATCCAAAGAACAAATTATTTGTGAATGTGGTAAAAGATAATTTTAGTGCGAGCGGGACCGCTAAGCCATCGCATGTCCCCGTCTAGAGCACTTCCCCGGATTGGAAGAGACGCAGGTTCGAATCCCGCTCGCACTAAAATTCTCTTTTTTTTAAATTTTTTTTTTTAAGAGTACCCTATAGACATTAAACACAAAGTGAAAAATGTGAAATCGAAAATAACAGTCACGAGCAGGATTTGAACCTGCATCTCCTGGATACCGTCCAGATGCTTTGCCAATTCAGCCATCGTGACAATTGCTCCTGACTGCTGAAACTGAACTTCGATAACACATTCATACTTAACGTCTTTGGGTAAAAAATATATATAAAAATATCTAAATACTATAAACATTATTTTTAATTTACAGATCAAAGTACCACATCCAATGAAACGTCAGCGTAGACTGAGTGGCATTTATCCTTTAAACGAAGAAACTATTACCTTAAAAAAGGTGGACGTTTCCGTCCGTCGCGCAGACGGCACTTTGGCCAAATTAAACGCTTTTATACCGAAACCGTTAAAAGCCAACACAAGAAATAATGAACTACAATTTAGCAATTGCATTGAGTCGTCAGATCGTAATATTACTACCTCCAATTTTACCTCTAACTTGATACAGAATTATAAAGGCGTAGATATGTTTACAGAATATCCTATCAGTGGTGACAGCCCTACGGATATTGTTAACATGTCTACGTCTTCCTACAAAGATAATCGAGGTGAATATAAGGTTTATTATCATAAGAAGATCAGGGTTGAGCAGATGACGTCTATAACAACTAAGGATACTGCAATATGTGTTAATAATGAGAACAGGTTGCCGAAGATAAATGATGTGTTTAGTAAATTCAATGGCAGTAATAGGGATGTCACGCATCCTCTTTATGTGCAAGTGGATAGCGAGCCTAATATGGGTTAGTAATGTTTTAATCCATTTCTAATCTATAGAAAACATAAGATATTACTGTACTTAGCAGCGTAGCCTTTAGCAGAGATGGCAATTATTGGCGTATTTGTGAGGGGCTGTTCATAGAATACGTTTGTATACAGGTTGACTGGAAAAGAGCAATAGGGGGGTTTTTAAAGAAACATAACGATCATATTTCTTCACACATTTTTTTCCTTTTTACATTATATTTTCCTTTTATAACAAAAATTAATTCATATAGTTTTGTAAACATTCTCCGTGTTGCGTTATGCCGTGTGGGGCCGGCTTAAGAATTGTCCCACCCCTCTCTACCCACGGGAGTCGTAAGAGCCGACTGAGGGAATACCGAGGGAGTGGGCAGCAGCACTCCCTCGAGTATTAACAACATCCACTGCGATCGCCAACCCGCCTGCCGAGCGTGGCGATTACGCCATTATCCCTCATGATAAGCACACAACATAAAATGGCCCCCAGTCACGGCAGCTCCGCTATTCCGTGGCCTAACGGTAGCGGGCCCGGTAACGGCGGAGCAGGGGGTGCGCAGAAGCTCCGGTCGCGGAAAGGCTACCACAAACAACGACCTCTGGCCTTGGTAACGCACAACGTTCGGACACTTCGGACCGACGAGAGAATCACCGAGCTGGAAGAGAAATTGAGCAAGATCCGTTGGGAAAGTTGGGGAAGTGGGTTGTCAGAAGTCCGAAGAGAGGGTGAGGGCACGACAATCCTCCAGTCCGGGAACTTGCTCTTCCACCGGGAGGGCGACCACCAGTCCCAAGGAGGTGTCGGGTTTATCGTTCGCAGGTCTCTCGTAGGCAACGTGGAGAGGGTTGAGAGTGTGTCGAGTAGGGTAGCGTACCTTATACTCAGAATAACCAAAAGGTATTCGTTGAAGGTCATATAGGTCTACGCACCGACTTCGACACACTCCGACGACGAGGTGGCTATAGGGCCTCTATATGAGGATATCTCGAAGGCTATACACTCGTCTAAAACCTACTTCACGGTGGTTATGGGAGACTTTAACGCGAAACTAGGCAAAAGGACAGACGATGAGCTGAAAGTGGGGCACTATGGTTACGGGCAGAGGAATCACAGGGGCCAGATACTGGCTGATTTTCTGGAGAAGGAAGGCCTCTACATGATGAATTCCTTCTTCAGAAAACAGCCCCAGCGGAAATTGACCTGGATCAGACCTGATGGTTCAGTAAAAAACGAGATTGATTTCATCTTGTCGGACAAACGACACATATTCAATGATGTCTCAGTGATCAGCAGGATTAAAACTGGGAGTGATCACCGACTAGTCAGGGGCATCTTGAATATTAGCACGAAAGTCGAGAGGTCACGCTTGATGAAGTCTACGCTCCGACCAACACCTGCCCATTACCAGAACCCCGAGAGCTTTCATCTCGAACTACAAAATCGCTTCCAATGTCTAGATGAGTGCGAATCAGCGAGCGATTTGAACAGCAGGTTCGTGCAAACTGTCCAAGCGGTCGGGTCGACGTACTTCAAGGCCCGTCGCGTTAGTAGGACTCGTGTACTCTCGGACCATACTCTCAAGCTCATGGAAAGGAGAAACGAAATGACAGTCCAGTCTTCAGCCGATTGGTCCTGCCTGAGGCGGTTAAACAGACAAATCTCCAAGGCCGTGCGACATGATATTCGCCAATTTAATGCTGTCCGCATTAAAGAGGCGATAGAGCAGAACCAAGGCTCGAAAGTGTTCGCAAGAGATCTGTCTGTCGGCCAAAGCCAATTGACTAAGCTGAGGACCAACGACGGCACTGTCATTTCATCCCGAGATGAGATCTTGAGAGAGGTCCACCAGTTCTATGGACAGTTGTACAGATCCCAGAGTCCTGTTGTTGGCTTGGTCCAAGATCCCAGATCCAAGCTAACTCGGCACTTTACCGAAGACATCCCGGACGTCAGCCTGTACGAGATCAGAATGGCTCTCAAACAACTAAAGAACGGAAAGGCACCGGGAGACGACGGAATCAACACGGAGCTTCTGAGAGCAGGTGGAAAGCCGGTCTTAAAAGCTCTTCAGAGGCTGTTCAATTCCGTCGTTCTCGGGGGCGACGTTCCAGAGTCTTGAACCAAAAGCGTGGTGGTGCTGTTCTTCAAGAAAGGTGTCAGAACCTTCTTGAAGAACTATAGACCCATCTCGCTCTTGAGCCACGTCTATAAGTTGTTTTCGAGGGTTATTACAAATCGACTCACGCGCAGACTTGACGACTTCCAGCCTCCCGAACAAGCCGGTTTCCGAAAAGGCTATAGTACCATAGACCACATTCATACGCTACGCCAGATGATACAGAAAACTGAGGAATATAATCGGCCTCTGTGTCTGGCGTTTGTGGACTATGAGAAAGCCTTCGATTCGATCGAAACTTGGGCGGTGTTGCAGTCCCTTCAGCCGTGCCACATTGACTATCGGTACATCGAAGTGCTGAAGTGCTTGTATAGAAACGCCACCATGCCAGTCCGTGTTCAGGACAGCAGTACGAAACCGATCCAACTGCAGAGAGGTGTTAGACAGGGAGACGTTATGTCCCCGAAACTTCACTGCTGCATTGGAAGATGTCTTCAAGCTCTTGAACTGGACCGGATTCGGCATCAACATCAATGGAGAATACATCACTCACCTTCGATATGCCGACGACATCGTAGTCATGGCAGAATCGCTGGAGGACCTTGGCACCATGCTCAATGATCTCAGCAGGGTTTCCCGACTAGTGGATCTCAGAATGAACATGGACAAGACGAAAGTCATGTCTAATGTCCATGTCATTTCAGCACCGCTCCTAGTCGGGAGTGCGCTTCTCGAAGTTGTCGACCACTATGTCTACCTGGGACAAACAGTCCAGTTAGGTAGGCACAACTTCGAGAAAGAGGTCAATCGACGAATCCAACTCGGCTGGGCAGCGTTCGGGAAGCTAAGGAAGATCTTCTCGTCCAATATTCCGCAGTGTCTGAAAACGAAGGTCTACGACCAGTGTGTGTTACCAGTGATGACATACGGAACAGAGACGTGGTCTCTGAATGTTGGCCTCGTTTCAAGGCTCAAAGTCGCTCAGCGGGCCATGGAGCCGGCTATGCTTGGTATTTCCCTACGTGATCGAATCCGTAATACGGAGATCCGCAGGAGAACGAGAGTGACTGACATAGCCCGCCGGGTTGCCATGCTGAAGTGGCAATAGGCAGGCCACATCGCTTGACGAACCGACAACCGTTGGGGAAGAAAGGTTCTCGAGTGGCGACCACATATCGGACGGCGCAGCGTAGGACGGCCCCCCACCAGGTGGACCGACGATCTGGTCAAAGCCGCGGGGAGCCGTTGGATGCGGTCAGCACAGGACCGCTCGTTGTGGTGTTCTCTTGGGGAGGCCTATGTCCATCAGTGAGCGTCGAAGGGCTGATGGATGGAAACATTCTCCGGGTAGTCCCTAGTGACATAATATTTACAAGGGGGGTTGCAGAAGTTATGACATAGCATGTATTGCTAGTTTTACTAATATTAGAGAAATATAATCTTAGTATATTTCGCATATTTCTTTTTCTTGATTTTCCGTAAATAAAAGAATTCTCTCTCTGAATCTTATTCTATATTCTTATAAAAACAACCCGTTGCTGAAAGTGGAAAAAGAGAGTTTTACTGCGAGCAGAATTTGAACCTGCGTCCCACCCAATCCGGGAAAGTGCTCTGGCAGTCACCCAACGGCGAGTCCATATGTCTACTTCACATTTGTTTTAGAAGTCTTTACGATCCAGGCCATTCCAATATAGTAAGTTTAATTTTGCACTGTTTTTTGTGTTCGCAGTACCTTACGCTCCAGAGCAAACGTCAATGCTGGAGAAGATCTACAACTTGAAGAATGCTTTTATCGTTCACAAACCGCTACTGCAAGTCACTACAAGAGCCAAGACAGAATGTGTCTACAGTACACCCCTTATATCGACTGCGTACGTATAATTTTTATTCCTAAAACTTAGCATAATATTCTTCAATGATGTCAAAATATACCAACTACATAGGATTTAGATACTGGCCTCCCGCCCGAGTGTTGTGGGTTCGAATCCTACCTCGGTCTTTTTTTCCTGAAGGGTAATATAGTGTATCCTGTTTAATTTAGTACCAATAACTAATTTTTAGTCAATTTGTGAGTTGGTACATTTTGGCATAACCAAGTCCCAATAATCTCATTAGCTTCGTGTTAGGATTATTTATTTATTATTACGCTTTAGCCTGTCAAGCATGGCTTTACTATATATGTGGTTCAAGTGACTGGACTGTTCCATTTCTCCCCTCGCTGCTCACTTCTTTCTTTATTTTTAAACCCTTTTACTGTCCTAGTGGCCCAGACCTTCTCTCATAGGCCATACTCCACCACGTTAGCCCAGTGTGGGTTGGCAGATTTCAGAAGCTATCAATAGCAGTGGTGGTAATTTGCACTATAAAAAAAGAAAAAAGAGATACCAATGGATATTTTTTATTTGTCTCTTCTTATATATAGTAAACCTGACCTGTGCCCACTTCGTTGGGCGGTAAACATTAAAAAAAAACCGTCTATCAACTGCACTTCATTAGGTGTTAATTATTGCTTGCAGGCAAGAAGGTTTCATACATTGTACCTATTGACTGCAAATTGTATTTATTGCATTTTTCTAAATAGTTTTCGGCTTGTAACTTGGCATGATTGTGATGTGGTGGAGGAAAATTCGCGCCTATGCACTGGCGGGAAATAAAAATGATCACTTTCATTGGGGCCATGATTGGCCTCATGGCCCAATAATACAGGCCTGCTCAAATCGTTGACAGATTGCCGCAACTACGTTATAATGACGTCACATTTTCCTTGCCGTTTTTCAAATAAAATTATTTAGGGTAAATAATAACAGATGACAGCATTTTAAAAATAATAATACCAATCATTTACTCATCAAAAATTAATGTTTAATTGTTTACAGTAATTATAATTTCAGAATTTCTAGTCTAAATTGGTTTATTTTTATAAAAAGTAATCTTAGTTAATAATAAGAGCAGATTCGTAGTTATTAGTCTGGCAGCATAGCGTGGTTGTTGTATATGACAGATACATGACAACTGTCGCTTTTAGCCGTTTCTCTTTCAAACCAACGAGAAAACTAGCTCGTACTCTTTCTGTTAACATTGAATCTCAAAAGTTTTCCAACCATGGTGATATGTTACATGAAAAATATACAAACTAATAAATGAAACAATTGTAGGTACTCCTACTATTGTTTCGTATGGTGAGAAAAAAGAAAAAAAACAGGCTAGAGGCTAATCTATAAAGTGCATTTTCAGAGAGGTATTATAATATCCACCCAGCTCATGGCGATAAATTGGAGTATATTCAAATATTTTAGATCTATTTCTTTTAGCAATTGACATGCTCCGCTACTTTTTAAAGTACAAATTATTTGTGAAAAAAGAAAAAGAGATTTTAAGTGGGGGCGGGAATCGAACCACGCATCTTTTCCAATCCGGGGAACTGCTCTAAGCCACGGAACTGCCCTACTGACCTTTCGATCATCCCAAATTCTTAATCACATTTGTCTTACGACTAACGCCATCTACCGGCAAGCATTACATGCATCCAATATAGTAAGTTTAATTTTGCAATTAAAATTCATACTATTTGATGGCGCGATTTTTTCAAACATTTTAGATCTATTTCTTTTAGCAATTGACATGCTCCGCTACTTTTTAAAGTACAAATTATTTAAACTTACTACATTGGATGCATGTAATGCTTGCCGGTAGATGGCGTTAGTCGTAAGACAAATGTGATTAAGAATTTGGGATGATCGAAAGGTCAGTAAGGTAGCTCAGTGGCTTAGAGCACTTCCCCGGAATGGAAAAGATGCGTGGTTCGATTCCCGCCCCTACTAAAAATCTATTTTTCTTATTCACAAATAATTTGTACTTTAAAAAATATTCAAATATTTTTTTATAATTTTGTGCGCCAAATAAAAATGCCACCATTTTTCTAATCCAAGTCACGTTTATAACTCGCGACTTATCTTCAAATTTTTAATCCTTACTATAATATAAATGTGAAAGTGACTTTATTTGTTAGTTTTTTTGTTACGCTTTCACGGCGTAACTACTGAACCCCAGAATACTAGAGCTCAGAGAAGGACACAGGCTTTTCGTCCCGGAAAAATTAATGTTTTGTTCGGGTTAGCTATTTTTGCATAAAGCTAATTAAAGTGCAGTAGTGCGACATATTTATATTCTGAAACCACCCGGATGGAGTTGTGGTGTAGAGTCTTATTTAATATATTTTAGCTTTTATAGACAGTAATATTTTTTATTTCAGACTTTTAACCTATAAGGGGTTTGTGGGTAAATTGTGGGGAAAAAAAAAATTTGAGAGCCAATGCTGCCTTTTTGATGACGTATGCACGGCAAAATTCTGTATGTCACTTCGCGATTTGAGCAGGCCTGTATTATTGGGCCATGATTGGCCTTAACTCATTTTAACCAATCGCGTGTTCGAAGTTTCCTGCGTTTCGCTTGATAATCAGAGATTTAAATTTTTTCTGCGCATCTAATGAAAATTGCCAAGTTGTTTACCGATAACTATAATAGTTATTATTATAAAATAATCCCGCACCTGGTGCTTTGGCTGCAATTGTAACGCACCTCTATCAGTAATTTTTTATGTTAAACAGAGAAACGTTTGCATATCTTGCCTTATCATCCACAATGCTATTGGGTTTTTGATGCACTGCTCACGCTTACCGCTTGCATGTTGAATGTTACTTTACAGCAAGGCGCAACCTTCAATCAACGTGGCCAGCCTTTATAACACTACTTGTGAGTTATGTTTGCCTAGTACTTACTTAAACGTTTTTCTGAATATGTGCATGTCTTCAAACACAATGTGAAAAATGTGAAATCGAAAATAACAGTCACGAGCAGAATCAGCGTGACTGTTATTTTCGATTTCACATTTTTCACTTTGTGTTTGATGTATAGTGCTAAGCATGTCAAATGCTAAAAAATATATATAAAAATATCTAAATATGTGCATGTCTTATTGTAAATTATTATAAAAACAAGGTATGCATCTATTTGTCGTAGCCAGATCATAGAATATGGCCACTTAATGATGTGGCCAAGCATTTCTTAACCTAATCTAAATCCCAGTATTAATGGGACGGCTCGATCAAGGCAGTTCAACCCTCCCACAGAAGATGAACGTGAAACAACGGGTACTCCTGTTGTTGTTTCGTATGGCGAGTGAGAGTGCCGTAGGCCCAAATCCCTTATGTTGTTTGTTACAGATGATATAGATTCTCTGCGCCATGCAGATTTCCCTGAACCACACCAAGGACAAGATTTGGGCGCCAATATCGCTATTCCAGAAAATGTCATGGTGGAAGATGCTTTTGAAGTAATTAGTCAAGATGGAGTAAGTTGTTATTGTAATTAAAATAAAACTAACATATGCTACATTTTTTTAAAGTTAACACCCAGCACTAAGGAATAATTCTTGTATCGCGGGGGACTTTACAAATATACAATTTCACGGACACAAAGTGCACCCAGACTCAGAACAACCATTTGTGGATCATACAAAGAGTTGTGCGGGAATCAAACCCACAGCACTCGAGCGGGACGCCGGTATCTAAACCACTCCGCCATTTGCTGTTATATATATATTATATTTAAAAGCTGTGAAAGCTTAGTGGTAAAACTAAGGACTGCAAAGACAGTTGTATCGAGGTCGATCACCAGTTCAAGGGCTTCGCATGGCATACTTCTAACTTTTCGGGATTTTTCGATTTGATATGTGCACTTCTTTACAAATTATCAATGCATTGTGAAGAAAACATCGTGAGGAAACCTGCAAGCCTGAGAGATTACGGCGGCTTGTGAAGTTTGCAAACCCGCACAGGCCCAGCGTGGTGGACTACGGCTTAAATGTCTCCCAATTCTGAGAGGAGACCTGTGCCCATTTGTAGATAACGATGCTGATCGATTTTATTTATAGTTCGGGAAGAAATTTTAAGTCAAGCAAAAATGATTGAACAGGAGTAAAAAATATATTATTTAATGACAGACGGTTGACCAACTTTTACTAATACTATACCAAGGTTTTACTACTACTAATACATTTTTTTTTATTACTACTTTTTAGGATTATATGGAGCGTATGGGGATGGACATAAGGATGCAGTGCGTCCTTTGTGAGTGGGCTGGACCCAAAATCATGCTAGAATATCATATTAGAACGGTAAGTTATCATTCGAAGTCTCACTCAAGCGTTCCATGGTCTCTTCCCTACTTCTTTACTAAGTTCAGAAAATCACGTACTGTAATAGAAAGCCCGGCCGTGTGGGGCCGAAATGGCTCCCAGTCACGGCAGCACCGCTATTCCGAGTTCTAACGATAGCGGCCCCAGTAACTGCGGAGCAGGGGATGCGAAGAAATCTCCGGTCGTGGTAGGGCTCCACAAACAAAGACCTCTGGCCCCGGTAACGCACAACGTTCGGAGGACCGACGAGAGAATCACCGAGCTGGAAGAGGAATTGAGCAAAATACGACGATGGTGAATGCCCTATATGAGGACATCTGGAAGCCCATTCACTCGTCTAAAACCTACTTCACGGTGATTATGGGAGACTTCAAAGTGAGAGCTTCCAGCTCGAACTACAAAATCACTTCCAATGTCTAGATGAGTGAGTTATAGTCGAGATGACTGATAACATGATAAAAAAGAAAGCTTGTGAATCTGCGAGCTATATAAACAATATGTTTGTGGAAACTGTACCATGCGGTCGGGTGCAAGGCCCGTCGTGTCAATAGAACTCATCAATTCTCGGAGCATACTCTCAAACTCATGGAAAGAGAGAAAAAAAAATGACAGTCCAGTCCTCAGCCGATTGGTCTAAGGCGGTTAAACAGAGAGATCTCCAAAGTTGTGCGACACGATATTCGCCAATTTAATACTACCCGTATTAAAGAGGCGTTCGAGCGGAAGCAAGCATAGATCTGTCTGTCGGCCAAAGCCAGTTGACTAAGTTAAAGACCAGCGACGGTACTGTCATTTCATCCCAAGATGAGATCTTGAGAGAGGTCCACCAGTTCTACGGACAGTTGTACAGATGGCAGAATCCTGTTGTTGGCTTGGTTCAAAATCTCAGATCCAAGCTAACTCGGCACTTTAATGAAGATATCCCGGACGTCAGGCTGTACAAGATCAGAATGACTTTCAAACAACTAAAGAATGGAGGGAATGGGTGGGGAGACGACGGAATTACGACATAACTTCTGAGAGCAAGCGGAAAGCTGGTTCTAAAAGCCCTTCAGAAGATGTTTAAATCCGTCGTTCTCGGAGGCGAGTTCCAGAGTCGTGGATCAGTAGCGTGGTGGTGCTATTCTTTAAGAAAGGAGACAGAACCCTCTTGAAGATCTATAGACCCATCTCGCTCTTGAGCTACGTCTATAAGTTGTTTTCGAGGGTCATTGTAAATCGACTCACGCGTAGGCTTTAAGACTTCCCGTCTTCCGAACATGCCGGTTTTCGAAAAGGCTATAGTACCATATACCACATCCATACGCTAGGTTATACCGAACACGAGGAATATAATCGGCCTCTGTGGCATTTGTGAACTATGAGAAAGCTTTAGATGCGATCGAAACTTGGGCGGTGCTGCAGTCCATTCAACGGTGCCAAGTTAACTGTCGGTTGATCGAAGTGTTGAAGTGCTTGTATAGAAACGCCATCATGTTAGTCGACAAGAGTACGTAACCGATCCAACTGCAGAAAGGTGTTAGACGGGGTGACATGATGTCCCCGAAACTCTTCACCACTGCACTGCAAGATGTCTTCAAGGTCTTGGACTAGACCGGATTTGGCATCAGCATAAACAAATACATCACTCACCTTCCATATGCTGACTATATCGTAATCATTGCAGAATCGCTGAAGGACCTTGGCACCATGCTCAATGATCTTAGCAGGGTTTCCCGACCAGTGGGTCTAAAAATGAACATGGACAAGACGAAAGTGGCGATTACTGATCAGTTTGTGATCTTCAAGTTAATGTAGAAGCTGTTGGCTTATAACATTCTCCAATACCTTTGAGAGCAAGGATATGATAATGATGATTCGACGAGTTAAATTTAGGGATTTGGGTGTACATGGACCTTTTACAAAGTTCTCTACTGGGGCTACATGAGAGGCGGTAGTCTCGTGGGGCAGCAGATTAATAGGGAATTTAGTGGTCCAGAATTTGCAGCTCTTATCCGAATGTTTTGTGCGAGCATAGACAACCACCTGGCTAGTGGGGGTAGATGAGGTCGTAGCTAAGTAGTGCATTTGCCGTTCGAATGATCGGCAAAGTTAAGTAACTTTCACTCGGCCGAGATTAAGTGGATGATCACATTGACATCTATTTATGGATTCCCGATCTCCTCCGTATTTCGGAAGGCACATTAAGCAGTGTGTCCTGGCAGTCGTTCCAGGTTGTCAGAGGGCTAAGTAAATAAATGTGACTGTGGTCTTATTTTAAGCTCGCCAAGTAAGGGGTAAATATTGGTGGATCAGCTAAAAAGGAACAGAATAGAAATCGGCCCCAATAAAGCTCGGGATAAGGCTAGAAAGATGATAAGAAAGTCCAAGAAGGATGTGTGTATTCATTATGTATTTATTACGTAAATTGTTTTCGTGGTAGAGAAATCTTAATTTAGCCCATGATATTCTTATTAGGTAGGAATGATTGTTTTACCACTGAAGGAATGTAATGTGGTTCCGGTGGCCCGCCAATAAAGGCGGAGAGACGAAACACGGCGGGTTTCTTTAGTGGGTGAGGGCCCCACATTATCATGTTCGTTGTCCTGAACGACGGGGTGTGTGGTTAGGAACATTTTTTCCCGCCTTACCAAAAGAAAAAGGAATGATTGTTTTAGGAGCACGCAGCTGAAATCAGCGACGCGGAGTGCAGCGAGCGGCGCGTGTCGCTAACGCTGGGCGGGCTGGCGCGGGGCGGCCGGTGGCTCAGCCGCGTGCTGGAGCGCGCCGCGCGCCTGTTCGTGCTCAGCGCGCGCTACGACGACCCCGACTGCTTCCGCGCCGCGCTCGCCGTCAGTCCCCTGTGTACTGCAGTAGTGTAGCGAGTGGCGCGTGTCGCTGACGCTCGCGGCCGGTGGCTCAGCCGCGTGCTGGAGCGCGCCGCGCGCCTGTTCGTGCTCAGCGCGCGCTACGACGACCCCGACTGCTTCCGCGCCGCGCTCGCCGTCAGTCCCCTGTGTACTGCAGTAGTGTAGCGAGTGGCGCGTGTCGCTGACGCTCGCGGCCGGTGGCTCAGCCGCGTGCTGGAGCGCGCCGCGCTCGCCGTCAGTCCTCTGTGTACTGCAGTAGTGTAGCGAGTGGCGCGTGTCGCTGACGCTCGCGACCGGTGGCTCAGCCGCGTGCTGGAGCGCGCCGCGCGCCTGTTCGTGCTCAGCGCGCGCTACGACGACCCCGACTGCTTCCGCGCCGCGCTCGCCGTCAGTCCCCTGTGTACTGCAGTAGTGTAGCGAGTGGCGCGTGTCGCTGACGCTCGCGGCCGGTGGCTCAGCCGCGTGCTGGAGCGCGCCGCGCTCGCCGTCAGTCCTCTGTGTACTGCAGTAGTGTAGCGAGTGGCGCGTGTCGCTGACGCTCGCGGCCGGTGGCTCAGCCGCGTGCTGGAGCGCGCCGCGCGCCTGTTCGTGCTCAGCGCGCGCTACGACGACCCCGACTGCTTCCGCGCCGCGCTCGCCGTCAGTCCCCTGTGTACTGCAGTAGTGTAGCGAGTGGCGCGTGTCGCTGACGCTCGCGGCCGGTGGCTCAGCCGCGTGCTGGAGCGCGCCGCGCTCGCCGTCAGTCCTCTGTGTACTGCAGTAGTGTAGCGAGTGGCGCGTGTCGCTGACGCTCGCGGCCGGTGGCTCAGCCGCGTGCTGGAGCGCGCCGCGCGCCTGTTCGTGCTCAGCGCGCGCTACGACGACCCCGACTGCTTCCGCGCCGCGCTCGCCGTCAGTCCCCTGTGTACTGCAGTAGTGTAGCGAGTGGCGCGTGTCGCTGACGCTCGCGGCCGGTGGCTCAGCCGCGTGCTGGAGCGCGCCGCGCTCGCCGTCAGTCCTCTGTGTACTGCAGTAGTGTAGCGAGTGGCGCGTGTCGCTGACGCTCGCGGCCGGTGGCTCAGCCGCGTGCTGGAGCGCGCCGCGCGCCTGTTCGTGCTCAGCGCGCGCTACGACGACCCCGACTGCTTCCGCGCCGCGCTCGCCGTCAGTCCCCTGTGTACTGCAGTAGTGTAGCGAGTGGCGCGTGTCGCTGACGCTCGCGGCCGGTGGCTCAGCCGCGTGCTGGAGCGCGCCGCGCTCGCCGTCAGTCCTCTGTGTACTGCAGTAGTGTAGCGAGTGGCGCGTGTCGCTGACGCTCGCGGCCGGTGGCTCAGCCGCGTGCTGGAGCGCGCCGCGCGCCTGTTCGTGCTCAGCGCGCGCTACGACGACCCCGACTGCTTCCGCGCCGCGCTCGCCGTCAGTCCCCTGTGTACTGCAGTAGTGTAGCGAGTGGCGCGTGTCGCTGACGCTCGCGGCCGGTGGCTCAGCCGCGTGCTGGAGCGCGCCGCGCTCGCCGTCAGTCCTCTGTGTACTGCAGTAGTGTAGCGAGTGGCGCGTGTCGCTGACGCTCGCGGCCGGTGGCTCAGCCGCGTGCTGGAGCGCGCCGCGCGCCTGTTCGTGCTCAGCGCGCGCTACGACGACCCCGACTGCTTCCGCGCCGCGCTCGCCGTCAGTCCCCTGTGTACTGCAGTAGTGTAGCGAGTGGCGCGTGTCGCTGACGCTCGCGGCCGGTGGCTCAGCCGCGTGCTGGAGCGCGCCGCGCTCGCCGTCAGTCCTCTGTGTACTGCAGTAGTGTAGCGAGTGGCGCGTGTCGCTGACGCTCGCGGCCGGTGGCTCAGCCGCGTGCTGGAGCGCGCCGCGCGCCTGTTCGTGCTCAGCGCGCGCTACGACGACCCCGACTGCTTCCGCGCCGCGCTCGCCGTCAGTCCCCTGTGTACTGCACTAGTGTAGCGAGTGGCGCGTGTCGCTGACGCTCGCGGCCGGTGGCTCAGCCGCGTGCTGGAGCGCGCCGCGCTCGCCGTCAGTCCTCTGTGTACTGCAGTAGTGTAGCGAGTGGCGTGTAGCGAGTGGCGCGTGTCGCTGACGCTCGCGGCCGGTGGCTCAGCCGCGTGCTGGAGCGCGCCGCGCGCCTGTTCGTGCTCAGCGCGCGCTACGACGACCCCGACTGCTTCCGCGCCGCGCTCGCCGTCAGTCCCCTGTGTACTGCACTAGTGTAGCGAGTGGCGCGTGTCGCTGACGCTCGCGGCCGGTGGCTCAGCCGCGTGCTGGAGCGCGCCGCGCTCGCCGTCAGTCCTCTGTGTACTGCAGTAGTGTAGCGAGTGGCGCGTGTCGCTGACGCTCGCGGCCGGTGGCTCAGCCGCGTGCTGGAGCGCGCCGCGCGCCTGTTCGTGCTCAGCGCGCGCTACGACGACCCCGACTGCTTCCGCGCCGCGCTCGCCGTCAGTCCCCTGTGTACTGCACTAGTGTAGCGAGTGGCGCGTGTCGCTGACGCTCGCGGCCGGTGGCTCAGCCGCGTGCTGGAGCGCGCCGCGCGCCTGTTCGTGCTCAGCGCGCGCTACGACGACCCCGACTGCTTCCGCGCCGCGCTCGCCGTCAGTCCCCTGTGTACTGCACTAGTGTAGCGAGTGGCGCGTGTCGCTGACGCTCGCGGCCGGTGGCTCAGCCGCGTGCTGGAGCGCGCCGCGCTCGCCGTCAGTCCTCTGTGTACTGCAGTAGTGTAGCGAGTGGCGCGTGTCGCTGACGCTCGCGGCCGGTGGCTCAGCCGCGTGCTGGAGCGCGCCGCGCGCCTGTTCGTGCTCAGCGCGCGCTACGACGACCCCGACTGCTTCCGCGCCGCGCTCGCCGTCAGTCCCCTGTGTACTGCAGTAGTGTAGCGAGTGGCGCGTGTCGCTGACGCTCGCGGCCGGTGGCTCAGCCGCGTGCTGGAGCGCGCCGCGCGCCTGTTCGTGCTCAGCGCGCGCTACGACGACCCCGACTGCTTCCGCGCCGCGCTCGCCGTCAGTCCTCTGTGTACTGCAGTAGTGTAGCGAGTGGCGCGTGTCGCTGACGCTCGCGGCCGGTGGCTCAGCCGCGTGCTGGAGCGCGCCGCGCGCCTGTTCGTGCTCAGCGCGCGCTACGACGACCCCGACTGCTTCCGCGCCGCGCTCGCCGTCAGTCCTCTGTGTACTGCAGTAGTGTAGCGAGTGGCGCGTGTCGCTGACGCTCGCGGCCGGTGGCTCAGCCGCGTGCTGGAGCGCGCCGCGCGCCTGTTCGTGCTCAGCGCGCGCTACGACGACCCCGACTGCTTCCGCGCCGCGCTCGCCGTCAGTCCTCTGTGTACTACATTAGTGTAGCGAGTGGCGCGTGTCGCTGACTGGAAGTCGGCTAATAACTAAAAAACTATCTTTGTTAGCACCCACTAAGCAGTCACGGATCGATCCGTTTTCTATGATGATAATCTAGTTTTTGAACCCAATCTAATGAGCTAGAATTTTAATAGAATACAGTGTTGAATCTGTTCAGCTCTAACCGATTTCGCCGTCACTATTTACAATCAGGTGGACTATAGCTTAGTTATTCAATCCCTTCAATGTCCTTATTTCTTATTTTGATTTTATTTTTATCTCAGTTAAAAGTGTCTAATATTTTTGTCAAACAGACTTTGTCCAGCGAGTATGACAGCCCAACGACAGGCAGTATCACCATGTACAACAACGTTACCGGCGAGCCTTTTACTTGGAAAGGGCTCATTCAACAACTACCCCCAGTTATTTCTTACGATGATTCAAATTGCTTGAAGCTGGAACTCTCTAAACTAGATGTATTGCCTAATAGTGCAAATTTGAAACTGTTAAATAGAGAATTTGTTGTGAAACCTCCAACCAAAGTTGTGGTTGGACAACCCGAGCTTGACAATATTAATATTAATGTATTTGTAAAATGGAATGATTGAAGGTTTGATCAAAACCAGAAATAGTTTATGTTGCTAATGGCCAAATCCCAAAACATTTTATTCTTTCTACTTTGAAGCAAGTTGGCTATTCTGCAAAACTTGAATAATCTTAGCAACGTAGCACATCTCTGGTAAAAGTGAATTCTGTTAAACTATAGCAAGTGTTATACATCTTTTATTATTTATATTTCAAAACTAACAGTGCAAAACGATACAAAATGTTATATTATGTTCTATGCATTGTTAAATTATAATTTGCAAGATTTAGACAACAATTTACATACAGTGTTCTATGACAAGCTGGTAACGTCATAGTGTTGCCACTTTATGACAAAAGAATTTCAATTGTACTTTTTTATTATTTGATTTAACATCACTTTTTTACGAGAACAATACTCGAAATAAGTGGTTTTTTTTTGTGATATTTTTACCATAGCATTGTAAATTTGAGATGAAATCTGAAAAATACGTGTACTATTTCCTCGTTAGTAATATATTGGTATTCTCAACCTATTTCTTTAGCAGTTTCATAGCCGGGCACAATATTAGTATATTAGTACTTTTTATATCATCCACTAAACGGATGACAGAAAAGTGCGTTTTCATAGTAACATGCTATTCTTTTTTTATATATATGAACGAGGATACCCATATACTGAGCTACAATCTCATTTAAATACAGTGTCAATTCTGAACAACTTCCGATCTTATATTTTAAGTCTACATTGTTACTTTTAAAGGAATATCACTTGTAATATTTAAAACATAGACTACTGTATCCACAGACTTTCAATAAGGGAGCAGACCAAATTTTACACTGGTAAAGTGGAGACTAAAATATAATAACTCCAAGTATTTCTCCTGAAAGTTAATAATTCGTATCTTTTGTTGTTGCAATATACCAACGTACAAATAAACACCCTGGGGGGTTAGGCAGAATCTCATATCTCACATGTCGATCGTATCGTGATCTCTGTGATTAGTTGAGAAACCGACGCGTGATGTCACAATAATCCGTTGGCCTATCACGGTGATCTCTCAACCAATCACAGTGATCTCGATACGATCGACATGTGAGATATGACATTCTGCCTAACCCCCCTGCATAGACTATGACTGAACTAATATTTTCATAATTACTCTGAGGAAAGAGGAACTAGTCACTTACAAAGGCTGTTCTACTGACAGTAATAATTTGTACAAAAATAAAGTCAAAATAAGATTTATTTACATGTAAAATAAATTTTAAAGTCTGCATTTCAATAACAGACTATGGTTTAATTAGAATCTATCTCTTTGTAATTATGGATAAAAAGCTGGATAATTTTCGTTAGATGCCCAGATATCGTTTTAAGTCCCCTCTAATATTCAAGCGGGAAGATCGCTTCAGACACGGTGATTGGTTAAAGTGATAAGTCTGCCAACCCTTGTTCACAGCTCCCAATGACAGTCATTATTTTGTATTTCCGGACAGTCGAACTTTCTCGCACTGCGCAATAACCTTGCCAAGTTACTTAAGTCCGTCACACACGTAGCTATAATATAATTATATTAATATGTCATACTATAATATAAATTACGGCATAAGTTAGTTTCGTTATAGCAATATTATATAATATAGCTGCCAGTGCGGTCATCGAAAATTTGTGTAGAAGATATATATATATATCGTAACATGCCTTGCTATGATTTATATTAATGTATCTTATAAGCTATGTGTGACGGATTTTACTGACAAACTATTATTATATAATTCACGACGTGCCATAACAAAAAGGCTTGTACTAATATATTAGAACGCTAAGAGAATTTAGTGTTATAGTATTCGCCAGTTTTTGACTTAGCTTTTATTTTTTATAGATTAAGTTTTAAGTACTTTTTCCTAGTCCTTTAATCTCAATAATTGTAATCATGTTCTATTTTTTTTAATAAGAATCGTGTTAGAATTCGGTCTACTCACTACTGATTCGTTTGCCTTTTTATAACATGATGATAGAAGTTTGTGAAACTACCTTCATTTTGAAAATCTTTGTGACCTCTAACGTGGTTCCCTTTTTTTATAAGTAACTAGTATTCAATAGTAACAGTACAATACTCGATTAATAATAAATCACGTTATGCCGTACAAATCCTAAAATAAACAAATATGTTGTATTTTTTCAGTATTTTGTAAGGATCGATTGTTTTTTTTTTCTAACAGTAGTGAGCGCCGCGTACAAAGTTTCTGCCTATAATCAGTATTTTTTACTTAAAAGTTGATTGTTAATTATGGTTGATTTGTTAGAAATTTACAAATACGTTGTTTAGTTTTATTTTATGCTTTATTTAAGGGGTATGATGATGTACCTACCTACCAAAGTTGCTAAGGCAAAATTGCGGCCTGTATGCACTCTGTTACTCTGTTGTATTTTGAGATTGATTTATAAATTATAAAAAAATTAACTCGTTTAATTCAAAAGATATACCCCTAGGTAGGTCTATACACCCCGCGAAGGTGCGACGCTTCGTGTGCGGACGCGTCGCTCAGTAGAGAGTACCTGAAAGGTTAAGCCGCCGGAGGACCACTGAAGTAATGTAACATAGTTCCAGTGGCCCACCAACACGGGCAGAGAGACGGCCACGGCGGGTTTATTTAGTGGGTGAGGGCCCCACACTACCGAACGACGGGGTGTGCTATTAGGTACATTTTTCTCGCCTTAACAAAAAAGAGAGGTAGGTCTGTACACCGGCGGACCACTGAAGTAATGTTACACAGTTCCAGTGGGCTGCCAATTCAGGCGGAGAGACGGCTCACGGCGAGTTTATTTAGTGGGAGACACACTACCCTGTTCATTGCCCCGAACGACCGTTTGTGCAGGGCGAGTACATTATTTCCCGCCAAGAAAACGGTAGGCCCATACAAACTCTGATTAATCATCTTTGGATTATACATAGCCGATTGTTTGGCTTTTTACACCATTCGGTTATTTGTCTAGATTAAAGCGATATGGAAATATAATTATGTAATTGTTCAAGTTTTCAGTTCACGTTTCGTTGGTTAAATTACAGCGTCGGAGGCCCAAAACCCGCTTCTCTACCCATCTTTCGTCACCACATAATTTATAAGTCATGACTCCTACTGCACAGTGAATGTAGTTTGGGTGTAATGAGACTAACAAATAGCGTTGTTACTTCGGGTGCTTCTTTTGGTCTAGTCTACGTAACCTACAAGGGCAATTTGAAGCATCGAAAAAAATTCATGTTTTCTACAATTTATATAGGGTTCTCGTAAAATAGTAAAACAAAAGATGTCTTAAAAATCTTTACTTGTTTTATTTCATTGTAAAAAATGGAATGATTACAATTCAAGTACCTACTTACAAAAAATACTTAATGATATAACATAGAATTTTATGCTTATAAGGTTGATTTTTAACGTACAGTAGAATCCGTTTATCATGACTCCGCCTATATTGACCAACCGCTTATTATGACGTAATTACACAGCGAAGTTTGGTTTTCATATAAAATTCTTTATAACTAAGTCGGATATAATGACTTCGCATATAGTGACCTGTCGCTTATTGTGACCCATTTTTTAATAAAATGCGTCCAGTTATAGTGACCGGCATGATTCCTAACACCTTCGGTAGTGTTCGGGAGAATCACGGGATACCCGACGACGTTCGGCGCATGCATGGCTTTTTTTTTGAGTCTCGGTGGGTAATTGACTTTGTTTCTTTCTATTAAAATAAATACA
Source organism: Leucoma salicis (assembly GCA_948253155.1). Taxonomy (NCBI): domain Eukaryota; kingdom Metazoa; phylum Arthropoda; class Insecta; order Lepidoptera; family Erebidae; genus Leucoma; species Leucoma salicis. The sequence continues at coordinate 12,644,053 of OX411828.1, read as the reverse complement.
TACTAACAAAATAGGAGATTGTTTATTTTCTACAAAATGCTTTGTATGACGTCCGCTTAGTATGACGTGTTTGTTATGTCCCTGCGATGTCATTATAAACGGATTCCACTGTAATATTATTGAAATAACAAATTGTATTAACATTTGACTATGAAACCATATTTCTAAATTTTAAATTATAGCAACCCACGTAATTTCGAATCGGCGCCATGCCGATTTGCCATCGCGTTACCGCGATTAAAGTAGGTTAACAATACCTATTATTCATTCTGGCAACACTAGTGTTCTTCGGGCGCTTTTAATGATGTCTGCGCTGTCACTTGTAAGAATTTTTCCCACTTTTGGTTTTTGCAATACTGTGTGATTCTTTCCAAATAAACTTTTATCTTAGAACATCTTATACCTAGTCTGTGTCTTAGAAAAACCTCTAAACCCTACAATATCTGGCGCCCAACGTTCTGAAGATGGCGTCTCCACAGTGAAAAGACTGAAAAGTGCTGTGTACATTGTATAGCGACTGTAAAAGTAAAATCATATCAATCACACGAAGCATGGACCGCTTAAGAGGCAGGGAAGACGCACCTAGACACGTTTCCCATTCCCCTGCCGTCCATCCCGCCCGCGTATCGCCGCGGATCGTCGCCGCTAAATTTACAGCCGCCGCTGAATCAACAGCCGCAGCAAGCGCAGACCGCAGCAGGAGCCGATGATAGGACTATCTCATTCGAAATAGTTGACTCGCTAATCGAGTCTCTACAAAAGTCCCAAGGTGAAACTTTCAAGGACATAATGGAAACAGTTTTGAATCGACAACAAGCGGCTTCATCGACCCCTACATCACTTGCTTTGCCAATTCAGCATCTGGACGGTATCCAGGAGATGCAGGTTCAAATCCTGCTCGTGACTGTTATTTTTGATTTCACATTTTTCACTTTGTGTTTAATGTGTAGTGCTAAGCATGTCAAATGCTAAAAATATATAGAAATATCTAAAAAAAACTTAAAAACAATTGTTTGTGTAACTTAAAATATTGTAATAACATTTCTAATCATGTTAATAACTATCTAACACCCTGCAGCTTACAAAATATCTTTGAACAAAATTTCAATTTTGATAACAATATTTGCTGCCTATGTGTAAAGTGAAAAATTTCAAAAATTAAGAATAAGCGTTTAAGTAACAAATAAAATTTTGGTGATTACTGTATTTGTAGTGGAAATGATTCCGTCACGCATGGTGCCGATTTTCCTGCATGTCGCGACTTGCGACCAATTTTTAATATTGACATTTTAGGTGTTAACGGTACTGCGCTGATAGATACGGCTTTGCACTGCATTGCAGGCCATACGCTGTATGCTCTGCTTCTACGTCGAGGTCACCCACTCCTTCCTCTCGTGAAATCAAACTTGCTGATGGTATAGTCCGGGAGATGGAGGTGCTTACTGCCACTTTACGGGTTGGACTGGAAAACTCTGTAATAACTACTCCATTCTTAATGTTTCCTGATTCCACAAATAATGAGACCTTATTAGGTATTGATTTTATTACTGCTGCGGGTGTTGTCATTGATTTACATAGGGAATCCTGGTACTTTAGTACAAATCATCGAGTGCAATATCAACTGCATTTCGAACCTACCTCACGCGGTGTCGCCTGTTCTTCCACAGATGTTCTTCGTGACGACGAGGGCACTCACCTCAAAGCAGATGAGCGTCAGGCGCTAGCTCAGGTCCTCGTTAGGCACTCGCGTATCTTTAAAGCAGGGGGAGGTCCAACGCCACATGCGGAGCATTACATTGAGACAGGAGAGTATCCGCCGATTTCTGTTCCTCCTTACCGCCTAAATCCCGCGAAGAAACAGCTGATGAAGAAGGAAATAGACAAGATGTTACAGGATGACGTCGTAGAGGAGTGTGAATCGGCTTGGAGCTCACCTGCGTTGATGGTGCCAGTGCTGTGCTTCAAATGAAGGAGCCAGCTAATCTCAAACATCTAAGGACCTTCCTTCAGACATGTTCGTGGTTCAGAAAATTTATTCCCAACTTCTCTAAAGTTGCCGAACCACTAACACGTCTGACAAGGAAGAAGCACGTTTGGATCTGGGGCTCCGAACAGACGCAAGCTTTTGCCGAACTGAAACGTCTGTTAACATCAGCTCCTGTTCTGATTCAGGCCGATTGTACCTGCCCATTCACGCTGCGCACAGACGCAAGTAACTACGCCTTGGGCGCAGTTTTGTGTCAGGGTGAAGGTAACCAGGAAAGGCCCATAGAATACGCCAGCCGACTATTAAGCGCGGCAGAGCGGAACTACTCCACTACGGAGAGGGAAGCTCTTACCGTAGTGTGGGCTGTTGAGCGGTTTCGGCCTTACCTAGACGGTCAACCAGTCGTCATAGGTAGCGATCACCAACCTCTACGCTGGCTGCTCTCTCTTAAATCGCCAGCTGGAAGATTAGTCCGTTGGGCTTTAAAACTTCAAGAGTTCGACATCCGTTTCGAGTACACTCCCGGGAAGGCAAATGTCGTAGCTGATACTTTAAGCAGGCCTATTTGTTCTGAAGAGTCTCGCTGTGACTGCGGTATTTGATCGGTTATCTGCGACCTTCCTAAGAAAACTCCCAGGCAGCTACGCCAAGAACAGCTCTCCGACCCGGAAGTGCAAAAGATTGTAAACGACCTTGAAAGTACGGACGAAATCGCTGCCCAAAGATGGTCAGCTCGGGGATACGCGTTAGACCAAGGTGTTTTATACCGGTGTTACCCGGATTCTGTCTCCTCAGCTAGTAGTTCCAGCCGATCAAGTGCCTGAGCTTTTGAAACAGCTGCATGACTCACCAACTGCCGGTCACCCTGGTATTGACAGGACTTACCAGAAAGTGGCCCAGCAGTTCTACTTCACAGGGATGCGCAGGAAAATTTCTAAGTATGTAAAAGCCTGCATTAATTGTCAGCGCTACAAAGCCAACAATGCGAAGCCAATGGGTCTTCTTCAAACACCTGTGATGAACCAGCGCAACGAAGTTTTGGCCATCGACCTCTTTGGTCCTTTACCGGAAGAAAACCAGGGGGAGCGGTCGATACTGCTCATAGAGGACACCACCACCAGATGGACGGACATTTACGCTCTACGTGATGCTACAGCAGAAGCCTGCGCGCATGTCCTCATTGAAGAATACTTCATGCGTTACGGTCTCCCACGTAGATTAGTTTCTGACAACGGTGTCCAGTTCGTATCTGCGGTGATGCGTCAAGTTACGTCAGTTTTGGGCGTCAGTTTTGGGTATAAAACAAAATTTTGTTCCACTTTACCACCCCCAAGCCAACCCCGCAGAACGCAAAAATCGAGACTTAAAGGCTCTGTTTGCTCACCTCGTCGAGGAAGACTACACTTCCTGGCTAAAGATGTTGCCGGTGATTCGTTTCGCCTTAAATAGTGCAAGATGTCGCACAACAGGCATGTCACCAGCTTATTTGACCTTCGGCCGAGAAATGAAGTCCCCCACAGAGGTAGAACATGATCTACGCGCCATTCTCGATAAAGAAAATTTCATTCCTCAGATAACACCTTACCTCAGGAAGTTTCTATCCTCTTTTCCAGGCATCCGTGAGCGTGTTGAAATGCAGCAGGATAAAAGTAAAGAGTACGCAGACACCTCTCGCCGACCTGCTGATTCCTTTGAGATAGGTGACTTAATTCTCCTCAAGTCTCGTGTTCTAAGTAAGAGTTCTAAAGACTTGACGTCCAAATTCGCGCCCAGACGCGACAGTCCCTATGAATTGTTAAGAAAGTCAGTCCCACCACCTTCGTTATCTCAGATACTGAGCATTCTGATAATGTCATGGGTAAATATCATGTCCAAGACCTAACCCGGTATCAGGGTGGTTGATTCTCCTCCAAAACCCATGATTCCGAAGAGAAACCGCGGACGACCAGCTAAGGCTGTAGATAGAGTGCTAGTTCAAGAACGAGGGCGTTTATCTGAACTAGAGGGGGAGCATATAGCAACCCGCGTAATTTCGAATCGGCGTCATACCGATTTGCCATCGCGTTACCGCGATTATAGTAGGTTAACAATATTATTAATTCTGGCAACACTAGTGTTCTTCGGGCGCTTTTAATGATGTCTGCGCTGTCACTTGTAAGAATTTTTCTCACTTTTGGTTTTTGCAATACTGTGTGATTTGTTCCAAATAAACTTTTATCTTAGAACATCTTATAGTCTGTGTCTTAGAAGAACCTCTAAACCCTACTATAAAATTAAATAATTATTTACTTATAAAACATTACAAAACAATAAATATCACCAATGATACCAATTTTCTTATTTCTAAGGAGAAAAACTTATAAATTATAAAACAATTATAAAATTGCTCTCGTGTCTCACACTTGTTTACCGGATTTTACGCAGAGATGAGGGATTGCCACTTGGCATTAAGTCTGAAAACTTGAAAGGAGACGTTACGGCAAAAATTTTAAATTGTATTTTTTTCATAGGCATTTAGTAGGTACTTAAAAAGCTGTTTTTTTTAGACATTCAAACACATTGATACTTATTTAGATATTTTTATATATATTTTTAGCATTTGACATGCTTAGCACTATACATTAAACACAAAGGGAAAAATGTGAAATCGAAAATCGGTATAATGTATGAAAATACTTCCGACAGATGGCGCAGGCGTCACCCAAAGACGTTAAGTATGATGTGTTATCGAAATTAGCAGTCAGGAGCAATTTTCAGGATGGGTGAATTGGTAAAGCATCTGGACGGTCCAGAAGATGCAGGTTCAAATCCTGCTCCTGACTGTTATTTTCGATTTCACATTTTTCCCTTTGTGTTTAACATTGATACTTTTTAATTGATTTGTATCGATTCCATTTTTTTTACCTATACACGATAGTATACCCGTGAGTAGCGAGATTCTCGAAAAAAGTCTTATTTAAATACATTCTCCTTTTTAAGATTTGTAACACTTAGGAATTAAACAAAAATTTAAAACAGTACCAACAAAACGTATGTGATCTCTTTACATGAAAATTTTTAACCAGTGCGCAAATATTGAGGTACCTAATAAAACAAATTTTAATAAACACGTTATTTTTTATTTTGATATGTAATAGTACTAAAAAATAAAGTTATCGTTAACGTTACTTTTGAAACTAATTTTATGGTCACACGTGCGTACCTAAGTATCTATTCGGGTTACTGACCGCTAATTTTATCAGGTTCGAACTACACTTTTTAAGCTTAGGTCGTGACCTGAAGTTATTTGTAAGAGTAGTCCCAATTTTTCTTTTATACTTTCATGGGCTTAGGACCATCGAAATGCAGATTATAAATCTTCGAGCTGCTCGTAAGATTGGTGTCCATATTTTGCTGATTTCAAGTCGGATAAAAAACGGGTTTAACAATGAATGGAAAATGTGTTCTATTACTGATACAGAAGTTCCGCGACAGAACCATCAAAAAAAAATTTGTGCACTGGTCAAAAATTTTTCCTGTACCTATATTATTATAAAATTAAATAATAATGTAAGTAAGGTAATGTCTATTTTCATCAACAATTTTATTATAATATAAAATTATATAAAATATTTTATGTATCACCTCATAAGATTTAAGCTTCGTCGGTAAAAATTAAAATAATAATCCTGTCTTAATCATTGACACAGACTAGGTTTGCTACGTTAACGCAGCTGAAATCCCTAGCCAGTAGGTCAAGGGCGGATCCAAGAGCATGCGGGTCATGAGTCCTGACCCTCATGTTGGGGCTGATACTCAGTGACAAATTTAATAAAACAAAGTCTTTGTATGATAGCGAATGACATGCATATGACTATTGTAATTGAATTTGTAGTTTGTTAGGTAAGAGAACACTCCCCCCTACTAGTAAGCTGGATCCGCCCTTACACAATCTGGACTTGTCATACAAATTTTTTCCTAAAGTAAGTTGAGAGAAATAATATCATACATTAATAAAATATTTACTTAATTAAAAATTATTCAATGTCAATATTTCAAATTAACCAATGTGGCCATACACAAATACAATTCCGTATATACAAAAATACATACATAGACTGACGTTTCTTCTAGGGGTAGGAAGAAACAATATTATTATTATGGTACCCACTTTTTGACCCCTTGATAAAGAGACGTGAAGGGTGGCAAACAACGTCCCCACCATTCGAATAATTGTTACTAAAAATTGCATTCTTCCTAGAATAAACGATTAAGAACACGAGGTTACTGGAATGACATTTTCTTTAAAGTATCCTAGCATGCCAAATATTTAAAAAAAAAAAATATAATTATCTAATCATAATGCAATAAAGAATGTACCGGTATATCCTTTGTAATATTTTCTCTACCCTTTAATGAATCCAGTTCTATAATTACTAGACAGCCAATGACGTCAGCTCCACAGGATTTGAGTAAATGAACAGCAGCATTAATAGATCCGCCAGTGGCAATCAGATCATCGACTATAAGGCACTTCAGTCCTGGACGGATTGTGTTTCTTTGGACTTCAAGGATATCCTGTAATTTTTTTTTATTTAATACTAGATTTAGCACGCGGCTCCGGCACTTAAATACGTGACAATTGCTCGGGACTACTACTCGATAACACATTCTACAATTTTGATAACACATTCTGTTTTTTTTTTTTGGTGTTTGGTAAATTAAACGTTTTAATTTTTTAAACTAAAAAAAACTTCTTTCATTACAGAGTACTTACATCTTTCACAAGCTTATTCTATAGGTAATCCCAGGGCTGCCCTCTAGTTAAATATATATTAATATCTACAATACATTCATACTTAATGAGCTAATGTAAAATTATGATATGGGGGTTCTGGGCATATGAGCGATCACGCGGGTGGTGATGGCGGCATGCAATATCAAAATTTTTAGGTGATACGAGATCTCAAAGAGGCGCGCCTATGGATAAAAAAAAGCTTTCCTATAGATACTATGCAGTTGGTTGTCCTGTTTGTACGCCCAAACGTTCATCAGTCAATAACGATTATAGCATAGTAGAAAGAGTGGGAAGTAGGGTATCTTCATACAAACGCTTGTATGTGTGCGCCATAGTATCGTACGCACACTAATAAAATCTCGACCCGTTTCTCAGTACGCCAGTCAGGGCTAACGCCGCACAAGGTTGGCGCGTCACGGTTTTCGGCACCGCTAAATAAATTAAAAATGTGTGATAATCGCAGGAGAACTTATTGCTGTGTGTTTGGCTGTTAAATGTCATGTCATGTCGATTTCTCAGTATTGTAGATAAAGTGACTAAGTAATATTCATAAGTAAAAATCGTAAGGTAAAATAATCTGTATTGTGTCGTCTGGGTCCAGGGTTAGTGAGGTCTATTTTACCTAAACGATTACAAGTATAAAATACAACTTCCCGGCCTTTGCCAATTTCTAGGCACTGAATTAAAATTTAGCTAAAAGTGACAACCCTGAGACGCAAGTATGGTAGGTAATTATATCGCGGAATGGGCCCGAGATAGCCTACTTCCCCACTCTTTCTACTATGATTATAGTAACGAGTCGTATTACCCGATGGTCGCGTTTCGGTTGATTTTGGCGCCCGAAGCAGTCGGACCGCTCACACCGTCCTAGCTGATCCGCTCGGCCCAGATAAGAAGTGTCATTTAATTAGTCAGGGTACGGTATAGCATGGTTGGTAGCTTCAAGCATTTGCTGTGATAGCTCACTGGCAGAAAATTTGGACCGGCATTCCACATAAGCGGGTTCAATACCTGCTCGTATTTATTATTTTTTATTCCACACAAATAGTTCTAATACAAAATATAGCATCACGCCTGTATTCCCCGAATGGGTAGGCAGAGGTATATTACACACCCACGGTTCGCCAACTATGTTTAGGTTCCACGTAAAAGGGGGCGAGCCAATTGCCATCTATCGGGCACATTTCCAAACTCCGGGCTGCTACTGAGAATTTTCCTTTTAACGAAAAAGTTCAATAACACTACCCGGGGATCGAACCTGAGACCTTATGATCTGCAGTCGCTCACACTACTGCTGCAAATTGCAAATGGGTCAAATGCTTAAATTGTTCATCAAAAATAACAAGTTTAATATAAGTATCTACTTACTGAGCCATATTCCAAATCATATTTATAGGACATTAATTCTCCAGGCAGCTTGCCTCTCTTCCGAACTGGAAGACATCCAACCCTGAGTTCATTTGCTAGTGAAAATGAGAACAGAAACCCTCGTGCCTCTAAGCCGACTATAGCTTCCACATATGGATATTTTGTTCTTACAGCATATACTAATAGGTCTTGAAGTAATTTGCATGTTGCACCATCAGATATTGCAGAAAATATATCCCTGAAATAAAACCATTTTTAATATTGACTTGTCCTTCTTTAAGTAAGGTTTGAGAAGAGCACTTTGCTTACGGTAGGCATTGGCTTAACTGTGCCTCGGTGTTGCCAAAATCCATAAACAGCTGTTACCATTTGATGCGCCACTTGCTTGTTTGCCACCATTGGCAATTAAAACAAATATCATGCAAAACAAAAATTTTACAGTTATTAAAGTGTATTTCTTTAATATGTATCCTGGTAACATGTCACAATATGAATTATATCATTTGACTACCATTTATTTATTTTTTTTGTTAAGGCGGGAAGAAATGTTCCTCACCGCACATCCGTTCGGGGAAACAAACAGGGTAGTGTGGGGCCCTCAGCCACTAAAAAAACCCGCCGTGTGCCATCTCTCCGTCTGAATTGGGGGGCCACTGGATTTGACTACACTCTACCATCTGGATATGCAGGATGGGCATTAGTCAAGAACTAACATCCCTTATATCCTTAAGCATGTAAAACCTGCGCACAAGAGTGGTGACAATTTTAAATTCTCTCTGGCAGTCACCTATATTTAGTTATATAAGAATATCTGTGAATTGTAGCTTAGCTTGAGAGTTTATTAGTAACTCTACTTAGAGACAGTCTGAGTTACATGTTGATCATACAGATAGATGAATTGTTTTTTATGTCTGTTTAATTTGGGAAGTTTTATATATATCTAAAGATTCTATGTTCCTTTGCTTTACTTTAAGTGGATTTCTAAAAAATGTTCAATATATATTTTATACCAGACAAACAGGTCAAACATATAACCCTCCTTTTTGTCGGTTCACCACAGTCGGCTAAAATATGATTACATGTCATGCTCATAATAATCATAATATTGTAGGTACATAACCTATAAAATTGTGTGAAGACACTACTCACAAATAAATTCAAAAGATATTACATAAATAACAAAAGGAAAATTACCAAAATAATATTCCAGGCTTAGGAAAGTCAGGAAAGCTTTTTATCTTTGCCTTGAGTTCAGCAAGTTTCTTATCATTATCCGGATCCATATTTGTTAAAAGTTCCCTGTTCAAATATTGTTAACTACTTTAAATATGCACAATTACGAAAACAATGATCCGCGTCTCATTGAAGCCACCAGTTTAGGCGGTTTATTAAGCTTCTCTTTGCATTAAGGTTATGTTACCCCTTACTCGCTGTATGTTATCTTTATCTTATCTTATCATTCTGATTCTCTTATCAGAAGTAAATTTTTTTTTATTAATTTGTTTAAGGCTTTGGTAGAACCATCAGCCTAACAGTAACATAAACATCGTTATTCTCTCATCACACGTAAGTTTAATTCATAAAAAAAGTCGTAGTCGAAGTCAGTCATATAAAACTAGTCAGTCAAGTCAAAGTCCAGCTCCAGTAAGACGATGGCGACCTTACTGAAGCTTCTATGGAGTTTTGGAAACAACAGGAAAAAACACGTTATGTCGCACTACTCCACGGTAGGCTTCACACTTCCTCCCCAGGGGGAAGGGCGGTTTCAAGTTCGGGGATGTTGCTCCCTGCATGAGGTATCCTCCGCAGACACTGGATAGTGTCCGGTCTTGGAGGTTCTCGAGGGGAGATTCGGAGGGGAGCCCGCTGAGCTCCCCTCCTATCTATCCTATCTTCACACCGCCGCGGCGGTTAGCCCGAGCCAGATGAGACCCCCGGTAAACCGGGGGAGGTCCAGCTCCGAGCGACCAGCGACGACGGCGGTGACACAGCGGAGGGGGCCGCTTCAAGTGATGGTAATCGGTGAAGAAAATGTTTTCCTGCAGCCGGGACCAACGACGCCCGGACACAGTACGCATACTGCTGGAGTAGTATGCGCAATTGTCACGGCCGCTGGGACTGCGGGTGCAGAACGTCCGGTTAGAGGGGTGCGGGTGTGAGCCGCCCAATGTAGCCGTACTGGGATGGTACGGCTAGGAAAAAGTGGGATGGAGAAGGATATTCAGATGGGAAGGAAGGAAGGGAGTAGACACTTCCTCGCAGCAATCCTATGTTGTTACCTGGGTGGGTATGGTGGTCATTGTTGTAAAAGGAGGTCCCTTGGCAGTCGACGATGGTCAGGTGGACGAGCGTGCCAAGGCGCCAGGTCCCGGATATGGTCCCAGGACGATGCGTCGGCACGCTCGAACATCGTGGAAGCGAGGCGGCGGATGTAGTCGTCCACGCTCTCCACCGCTAGGTTCCGGCTGATCACATTGTTCCTCACGAAGCGAGGAGCGGCAACAATGGAGCGCAGCGCCAGCGACTGCTAGGCGCGCATGCGTTTGCGGCTCGACTCGCTTGTGAGGGCGAACCAAGCCGGGGCGGCGTAAGTCAGCCGGGTGTGCACATAGAGTTTGCACACACCCAGCTTGACGCACAGCGGGAGGCGGGACGAGAATACTGGCTGCAGGAGGGAGCGGCTCGCGCGGACGCGCAACACCACATTCTTCACATGTCTGGCCATCGTCAGACGGCGGTCTATGACCACCCCCAGGTACTTGACTGCGGTCGTCCAGGTGATGTCCACTCCCTGAAGGGAGAGTGGTGGTGGTGTTCTATAATTGTCTGTAATAACTATATTGTTTTTAAACAAACAGAAAAAATAAGGGCATAGCACTGTATTGAACAGATTTGAGTTGTAAAAAGCATAAAGAAATAAATTTAATCATGTGTATAGACGTTCATTCTAAGTCCAAACATGCCTATGTAAGTTTGTGATGTGACGACTCAGACTAATTACATCTGTGACGATATCAGGAGAAAAAGATTGAAAGTGAGGTATTACCATAAATAAAAACAAGTATATAATAATATTTTATTCCATCCATCAGTCATTCGACGTCCACTGCTGTACATAATATGCCTCGCCATAGACTTTATTATACGTCCATGGGGCTAAGAGAATGACACAACAAGCGGTCCTTTTTTTTTTGTTACACGGTCCAAAACTCCAAGTTTACGCTCGTCACTGGGGTACCAACAGGATGCAGGGGGTGTCGGACTTGATGCTTATTGTCATACACAGTAGTGTTCAACGTTGCTATTGTTGAGGTACAACCTCTTTTTGAGCTAAATGTTCCTTCACAAATGATGTGGTAACCGGTCTGCACTCTTGCATTCCAAATTATTTCAAAATTTTGTTTACGTAGGCTGCCTGATGAATCTAACATCATCACCTTCTCTAATTTCAATCTCTACTACCAAGTAATATCGTAATTTTGAATCTTTGTTTAAATGATCAATGAACTCTCAATTACCTCATTACTTGCATAGAACTTAATATCGATATTTCGAGAAACTCAGTGGAAAAAGACACAAACATACGAATTTATACGTTCTCCTGGACTGACAGCTTTATCACGAATACCAAATTTTCGCCTGTGTCTTTCCAAAAATACATCCTTTACAAAGACTCCCACCGTCTTTACTCTTTATATTAAATTCTCGATCTATAACTTTCTTCACATGATGTTTATCTGGACAGCCCATGCGTTCGTGATAAATTTGCAAAAACTATCAACCACATTTACCATCACATTCTCTTTGGGCTTAAATGGTCTACAATTTAGAAACGCTCAAAATTCTGATATATGTCATCTCTCATTGTGACGTGGTGTGTGGCCCCGTTATCAACGTACCAGTCGTCTCGCTTTGTGTTGTTATCTGTAACATTTAACAACACAGCCAACATATTAGTACTATCAGATTTTTCACCTGGTTCCTTTTTAGGACAATCCTTCTTAAAATGTCCGACTTTACCACAGTTATGGCATTTGAAACCTTTGAATTTCTTCTTAACAGTTTTCTTCTTACTGCTAACTATTAATGCTTCACCAGAGGATCTTGACACACAATCAGATTTTTCCTTGGAAGTTGCCATCAAAGCTCTTTCATGAGCACACAGCTGACTGGTCATATAAAGAGTAAAGACGGTGGGAGTCTTTGTAAAGGATGTATTGTACACACAGGCGAAAATTTGGTATTCGTGATAAAGCTGTCAGTCCAGGAGAACGTATATATTCGGATGTTTGTGTCTTTTTCCACTGAGTTTCTCGAAATATCAATATTAAGTTCTATGCAAGTAATGAGGTAATTGAGAGTTCTTTGATCATTTAAACAAAGATTCAAAATTACGATATTACTTGGTAGTAGAGATTGAAATTAGAGAAGGTGATGATGTTAGATTCATCAGGCAGCTTACGTAAACAAAATTTTGAAGTAATTTGAAATGCAAGAGTGCAGACCGGTTACCACATCATTTGTGAAGGAACATTTAGCTCAAAATCAGAGAAGGTAGAAGGTTACTTTCTAATTATAAGCAGGTGGTTGGAGTCCTTACATACTTAATGGTTGCCACAAGGCCTAATATTGCGTACGTCGTGAGTGTGGTTTTCAGAAGCCTTGAAAGTCCATCTCAAGCAGATTGCGTGAGGCTGAAGCGCTTTCTTCGATATTTGCAATATACTCCAGATATGGCATCCTTTATAAAAGGAATTATAGACAGCTATTAGTCAGTTAGGTCTAAAGGTCTAAACATCGAGAGAAGGTGTTGAGGTACAACCTCTTTTTGATGCAATGTATTAGACCATAAAGAAAATTTAGCTGTACGAATTTTTTATGAAGTGTGTTCGTCAGCCAAAAATATAGTTTTATCTTCTGATGTCATCTTTTTATTTCCATTAAATAGTTTAAGAAATAATTCAATAAATCTACTGCAAACGCTGACCATCTATGCGTTATTAAAAGCTATATGGCAATAACATGCTTAATGTGATATGCTTTATTTTTTAAGCATGTTATTTTACGTGCTTATAAAGCATGTTTGTGCTTAGTGCGTTTGTTACGGCAGGCGGATACGAATAAAGCAAGCTCGGAGACTGTTAACTCGCAGCTTCTACCTTATCGTTGGACTCGTGCGTCGGATAGACATGTTTTATAAGAATATTACACCGCATTTATTAATTTATTACGATAAAACGGAACAGTAAAAAAATTTCAATGAACTTTCCTTCATACTTTTCAGGTTTAGGACTGTCTATAACCGACTGGCTGTGTTATTAAGAAATAAGTTAGTATGCAAAGCCATTATAGTCGTATTTAAACGTTCATTGATTGTATGTACAAAAATCAACTATGTACATAATATATAATATTATTCATTCATCATATAACATTTTTCCTCTCAATCAATCTTCCACACAAACAATTAATAGTCAATAATTCAATATTGTGTGTCCTATCAGTGTTTACACTAAAAAAGAACATGAAGTGGATTAGCGTAGGTTACGTGAGGCGCCCGAGATCGCAAATTACGCGCGCAACCGAATGGCTAGCATAGCATGCGTTGACTGGCCGCCAGCGCCGCCGCTTGCTACTTGCGTTTTGCGCGATGCGTTGTGACGCGCGATGTTCAGAGTGCGATTAAGCATATAGCAAGAAGAGAGAGCCACGATATCATTTGCTATGTGTTATGTATATTAAGCAGGGTGCTTAATGTTTCTATATGATATATTAACCACCACTAGTCATACATTACATTCTCGACTCTTGTGTCGAGTTCATGAGCCACAATACCGACTAAAACATAATCGGACGCCTTCTTCCGTCATAATGGAGAGTCATAGGATTGTCTACAGACATTCCACACCGACGCTCTAGTGACTACTAGCCTAGCTAGCTTGCTAGCTCGAAACCGTAAAAAGTTGACATAAATTCTTGAATTGGGTCACCCATATATATATATATAAGCTTTTGACAAGACCTCGCTGGCAACATTTTTTGTTTAAGTCAAAATTTGAATTTATAAGTTGAACGTTGAAATCCCTCTACGGCTTAAAACTTTATTATTGTTTGGTTTCTAAAACATTGTCAATTGCGACGAAGTCTAATATGCAGGGAATATGTATAAAGCATCGAAAGTATGACAATTGAAAGCGGCGATAATAATCAAATTTCAATACCGATAAAATTTCCAGCGAATAGTGAAACTAGCTGAAGATTGAACAATAGTGCAATGTTATCTTCATCTGACATAGAAAGGCTAATAGCAGTGAAAAGGTACGCGTTAGAACAAGAAAAAGTTCAGCTTGGACTGTCTCAGCCGTTGGAAGAGCACGTAAGTTGCGTATTGTTTATATCTCGTGGTTTACCACCTGTTGTATTATGTGCTCCTGGTAGGCGCTATGTGGTATATTGATTTTCAGTCGCTCTCAGTTGATAGGCAAGCGAAGTCGTATTGATTCTGTTTAAACCGTACTCTGCTGCAGTCGGTTGGTCGCTCGCTAAAACGTGCAGCATTGTAATATATCTGCAGTGTAACCATTTCCAGTTTATTAAGTTTCTAATGTGATTAAAAACATTGTTTACATAGTGTTATATTTATAGCTATTATTGGCGTGCCGGCTCACAAAAAGTTAGTAAGTATCTTACATTTGCATTTACTAAACTTTCAAAAATTTATTTTAGTTTCTTATGTTATCAAAAATATAATAGTTAAGCAATAAATTAAATATATTATATAAGGAAATAATTGTATAAATTTGTGCTGATATATTATTTTACTAGTATGTTACTCACGGTTTCACTACAATGGTGGTATATATCCATTTTAGATAGGATTTAGGTAAAATCCTTTACTAGTGCTCATTACTGCTACAGTATTAAATAAACCCTTGTGTAAATTATCACAGTCCATCCACCAGGAGTTTGGGCTGTTCATTTAGATTTTTTTTTTTTAGAAATTAGGTAGTCTAAGTTATGTTTAGAGTTAAAATAATTTTAGTTATGTATTGTACCTATATTGTATTTGTTGTATTTAGTATTATTTTGTTTGTTTCAGTGTACCTACTCATCTTGGTAGTTAGTCTCATAATCACTGGTCCTTTTATCTGTTACTCAACAATCTCCTTCGTTTGATGGTCTATTCGATATCTCTACGCAACATTGGCAAAGTTGTGTCTATAAGTCTAACAACACCATTAAATCAAGAATTGAATTGAATAGATATTTTTACAGCAAGGGTTTTTTAATAAAAAATATTTTAAATCATATTTAGAAACAATAATTATAGTATTTCACATATTATGTATATTTAACAACATCCACTGCAATCGCCAACCCGTTTGCCAAGCGTGGCGATTACGGTATTATCCCCCATAATGGGACCACTTGTTGTGGCATTCTCTTGGGGAGACCTATGTCCAGCAGTGGACGTTGAAAGGCTGATGGATAGATGGATGGAAAGAGAAAGGAAAGATTTTTTTGTCTATAAACTAGCTGTGACTATGTATCAAATTTAGTCACTTTCTTTTCTGGCACAGAACCCTAATTATTTTTCCAAAATTACTGTAGCTTAAGTTACTCCTTATAATATCAACTGTCTTCCAATTAAAGCCCTATCCAAGTTGTCCAGGCATTTTCGAGATTAGATGGAACAAAAACAGACGGTCAAAACTTTTAAAATTGGTTAAAAGCTATTATTTAGATATTAAAAACAGAGACTTCAATGACCTAATCAGAAGCCGTTAATTTTTTTGGCCTGTGTTTTGTAAATTAGCACAATTTTCAAAACACATATGTCTTTATAAATCCTCACCAGTACCTACTACACCACGTTTAGCCGTGGGGCCGGCTTTAGAATTGTCCCACCCCTCTCCACCCATGGGAGTCGTAAGAGCCGACTGAGGGAATACCGGGGAAGTGGGCAGCAGCACTCCTTCGAGTATTAACAACATCTACTGCGATCGCCAACCCGCCTGCCAAGCGTGGCGATTACGCCACAATCCCCCATTCTTGGGGAGGCCAATATCCAGCAGTGGACGTTAAAAGGCTGATGGATGGATGGATGGATGGACCTACTTAAACATAGACCGGTGCCCAGAAAAGGATATAGGTTAATTTTGCGTAATGATAATGTGCCATAGAGTAACATATTTATACCATAAACAAATCACTATAACGTAACATTTCACATTTTTTGTTTGATTACGCGGAGATCCCTGCGCGGGACTCGTAACAATGTTACTCTTACAACGTACTTTATCTCTTGCTAAGTGACATGAAATACTAGCTCACGTTACAACCAAAATATACCGAGGTATTTCATAGACGGTCACACGGGAGACCCACCGTCTCTAACCCGCTCTGGCGCGATAGCAAGTGAGTACACTCTTTTGATAGCCAAACTTGCCACCAATAATGCAATGGGGGTTAACTGCTTAATTCCTTTAGTCGTTTTGTATGACACCCGCAAGAAAGAATAGGTGATGACACTTGTATTCTTAGTCCATCACAGCACAAACAAAACAAACATCAGTTTGTCTAGTATTAGGTTTAGAAAACTCTAATAATTGAATTCTTAATAAATATTAAGAATTTATTTAAAATAAACCCATTCAGTGCTCATTAAATCAAAATAATTCATAGTTGTATCCTATACTTAAGTAAATATAATAACATTATGAATTCACTTGAATATATTTATACTTTTAGTTAGGAAGTAGAGCAGAATAAAACACATTACCTTGTCATGTTCTGTAAACTTTACTGTCTATGATATGATGATGAAAGTAAATTCCATAGAGTCCAACCCACAAAACAAATGAAGAGTTAATGAAAGTTGCAAAGTACTAGTACCTACTACAGAAGCTTGTGATTCGGGGTCAACTCATCTCTTTGAGAACGTTGAACAGGGGACGGACGAAATATTGGAGCAGTATCCATCTGCGGAGGTGGTGGTCTTAGGTGATTTCAATGCTCATCACAAAGAGTGGCTGGGGTCGCGGACCACTGACCTCCCGGGTCGGAACCTCTTCAATATGGTTTCGACCTATGGTTTCTCACAACTGGTGACACAACCCACCCGTGTCCCAGATATTGAGAGCCATGAGCCTTCCTTGTTGGAACTTCTGCTGTCTACAAATCCACGTGGATACCGGGTGGTCGTTGATGCTCCTTTGGGATCATCAGATCACTGCCTGGTCCGCTGCACAGCCCCTGTTGCGAGGATCAATCGTTCTCCCGCGAATGGATCTCGCAGAGTCTGGCAGTATAAGCCAGCAGATCGGGATGGACTCCGCGAGTTTCTCGCGTCTTACCCTTGGAAGCAGCTATGCTTCTCCTCTAGGGATCCTGACATCTGTGCGGACTGCGTCACGGAAACGGTGACTATGGGAATGAAATTATTCATCCCCAACACTAAAGTACCGGTCGGCGGTCGCAGCCGTCCATGGTTTAACAAAGCCTGCAGGACGGCTGCATGCCAGAAGCAGTCCGCATACCTAGCCTGGAATAGGGCCAGGAAAAGTCGGGATCCGAACGCTAAAGAGGAGAAGTGTAAATTTAATGCTGCTTCTAGGTCCAACAAGAGGGCTATTGCCGAAGCCAAGGCAGAACACGTTGCCAGACTTGGCGAGCGGCTCGGAAGCTATCCCGCCGGGAGTCGTGTTTTGTGGTCGCAGGCAGCACAGGGCAACTTCTGCCAGTCTAGTCTCTCACCACTGCAGAAACAGGATGGCAGTTTAGCCCACTGTGCCAAGGAGAAGGCCGATCTTTTGGGCCAACTCTTTGCCTTTAACTCGACTTTGGACGCCGGAGCAGCCACACCGCCTACCATACCGCGGTGTGAAAGCTCCTTGCCTGAAATCCGCATTACGCAACGTGCGGTCAGGAGGGAGCTGCGGCTGCTGGACGTCGCATAAGTTGAGCAGGCCGGATGGCATCCCTGCAGTGGTTCTTTGAACGTGCGCCCCTGAGTTGACCGCCGTCCTAACGCGCCTGTACCGTCTCTCATACAGTACCGGCAGGGTTCCTACTTCGTGGAAGGTAGCCCATGTTCACCCGATTCCCAAAAGGGGTGATCGGTCGGACCCGTCGAATTACAGGCCAATCGCGATGACATCTCTGCTCTCCAAGGTTCTTGAGAAAGTTATAAACCGCTGACTTTTGCAGTACCTAGAGGATCGCCAGCTGATCAATGATCGCCAATACGGCTTTCGTCACGGTCGGTCTGCTGGTGATCTTCTCGTGTATCTTACCCACCGTTGGGCGGAGGCCTTGGAGGGTGGAGGTGAAGCTTTGGCATTCAGCTTGGATATCGCGAAGGCGTTCGACAGGGTCTGGCATAGGGCCCTTCTATCGAAGTTACCATCTTATGGAATCCCCGAGGGACTCTGCAAATGGATCGCCAGCTTCCTAGATGGTCGGAGCGTCAAAGTCGTTGTAGACGGCTGCTGCTCCGATACCATGGGGGTTAATGCTGGCGTACCACAAGGCTCGGTGCTGTCCCCAACACTGTTCATCCTGCATATCAATGACTTGCTCTCAATAGAGAATATACATTGCTATGCGGATGACAGTACGGGTGATGCGCGATATACCAGCCGTCAGAAAGTCCCTCGGAACATGCTGGAGGAGAGACGGACCGAACTTGTGTTTGAAGTCGAGCGCTCTCTTGGGCGAGCCTCGGAATGGGGTGAAAAGAACATAGTTCAATTCAACCCCACGAAGACACAGGGCCCTGATTTGCTATGGTTAAAGAAGCACGTTACGTGGCGAGATGACGATGTCTGTGTGGAAGTCTTCTAAAATTGTATTCACTATGCAAATTATCAAGTCTCATAACGCGGCTAGGTCAGTTTTGAAGCGGTTCTAAACTGTCAATCTAACGTGTTTCATGCTAGCGTGTTTGTGGTTACGTTTACCATCGTTATCATACTTTCGTGGGTGAAATGACTACAAGTTTCTGTAACTGACAAAATAAGCTAAAGTTCAGAAACCCAGTGATTTTAATGGTTTATAATACAATTAAAATCGCTACCCGCTAATACTTTACCTACTTATTATTTACTTTTTAGGCATACATTTTCAGAATCACCAAGATAATATTTAGGTATTAAAAGGTCGTTTGTTATTTATCACGAGAACGAGAGTAAATTCTGTCTTCTTAGTATTACAACTTACAATTTTATTATAGATACTATACATTGTACATATAATATCAATAACTTTACAATGTTGTGGCGTCCTTTTGGGGAGGCCTAAGTCCAGCAGTGGACGGTGAAAGGCTGATGGATGGATGGATATGTTATTTGGGAGAAACAAATAACTATCACTCGCACTCATGCCCGACTCACCCGAACATTGTTACAAACTCTTACAAAAAGTCCAAGTAATATAATATTTAATAAAATATTCCATGTACCCATGACTTTATAAAATCTGTATTTAGATCAAGTATTAGACGTATTTATAATAGTAGGAAACTCCTCTTGTGTTCTTATAAATAAAATTGATGAAATAACGTACGCAGAAAAGTAATAATCATTTATTTATTTGTATAAATAAGTATAACATAATTAGTACCTATGAAGTCTCACAAACAAAAGTTAAGGAAGTCACTGATTGGAAACATCACACAGGCAGGAAGGCACTAATACGTTCACAACAAAATCTCACAACGCATCTACTAAAATTATATCCATTTTATGAAATTAAGTCCTTGTATTAAGCAATAGCCGCCGCAATTTGCCGTTGATATCGATGAAATATCGTATATGTGAATTTTGCATTTGTCATTATATATTATGTGATAATTCAGTTCTTGATTAATATTTATGATAGCCTTCTAAAAACAACGTTGCCAATGCCCCGTACTTAATTCAAATAGATTATCAAAGTAAGGAGCAATGTGTATTATTGTTATAACAATACATTCTTCTGTGGCGATCTTATTGATTCCGACAATTAACAGTTTTCTGAATTTTTCTTCTGTTGATAAGTTTGTAGTGTTGAGCTTATTATTTTACATATTACTTTCTTTTTTCTTGTTAGGTTTTGAAAGTAACTTACTTATATTCAATTAAATAAACAATTTCATTGACGGGTTATTATAAAGTAAAATAAAATTCACAATAATGTGCACAGACTACTAAGATATACTACTTATACCATAGTGTAACGAATATTCGTTACACTATGCTTATACACTGTGACATATGACGTGACATTAAAACAATGACAGATATATTTTAGTTTTAAAACTATCTCCTCGTACGTAGAGATAGTACATAATTATCCAATATTTCATATATTCATATCGAAACAAAAACAAAAATTAATTGTCTATAATAGTAATTTCGATGCATAAATATCAACTAATAATGAATTAAACACAAAGTGAAAAATGTGAAATCGAAAATAACAGTCACAAGCAGGATTTATTTTCGATTTCACATTTTACACTTTGTGTTTAATGTATGTTGCTAAGCATGTCAAATGCTAAAAATATATATAAAAATATCTAAATAACTAATAATGAAGTTTAGAAACAAATAAATATAATTTAAAAAACCGGTTATTTTCCGATTGAAACGATTGTATGGTTTCTAGACGTACTGTGTAAAATCGAAATTTGGCATAGACAACAACGATACGTGCCAAATTGGCGAGTAAAAAACTAGGCGTCCTGAACAGAACCAAGCGGTACTTCACGCCGAGGCAAAGACTTGTGCTATATAAAGCACAGGTCCGCCCTCATATGGAGTACTGCTCACATCTCTGGGTAAGTGCGCCTAAGTACCAACTCGACCCACTTGGCTCCCTGCAAAGGCGTGCTATTCGAATTGTCGATGATCCCGATCTCACGGAGGGTCTGGAGCCTTTGGAGTGGCGCAGAGACTTCGGGTACCTCTGTGTGCTCTATCGGCTCTACAATGGGGAGTGCTCGGAGGAACTGTTTGAGGTGGTACCAACATCACCATTTTACCACCGAACCACGAGACGTCGCGGTAGGGTTCATCCACACCACCTGGAAACGATTTCGTCAAAGACAGTTCGTTTTCAGCGTTCTTTTTTACCACGTACGTGTAAGCTCTGGAATGAACTACCTGCTACGGTGTTTCCCCGGTGCTACGACATGTCCCTCTTTAAACGAGGTTTGAAAGTAGCACTTAAGTTGCGGTAGGCGGCGGCTTGGCTGTGCCCCTGGTGTTGCTAAAGTGCATGAGCGGTGGTTACCCTTACCATCAGGTGGGCCGCTTGCTCGTCGGTAACGGTGGCACCGTTGGCAATAAAAAAAAGAAAAAAGAAGCAAATTTCCGATATTATAACAATTTATTTCATATGTCATTTCGTTGGTGTAACTAGCCTTTTTTTTGTTAAGGCGTGAAAAAATGTTGCTAACCGCACACCCCGTCAGGGTAGTGTGGGGTCTCTGGCCCAGTCTGGGTTGGTAGACTTCCACAAACTGTCGAGAAAACCTCTTAGCTTTGCAGGTTTCCTCACAATGTTTTCCTTCACCAAGCAGTAATAATTTGCGGTTATAAGTAGCAAACAAAACTATGGCACAAGCAAGACTGTAATATTACCAAAATAAAATCTTGTTGAAGGAAAACATCGTGAGGAAACCTGCAAGTCTTGAGAGATTTTCTCGATAACTTGTAATGCCTTTTTTTTTGTTAAGGCGGGATAAAATTTTAGGACGCAGTGTAGGATGGTCTCCCACCAGCTAGACTGATGACCTGGGTAAAGTTGCAGGCAGTCGTTGGATGCAGGCGGCAGAGGACCGTTCGCTCTGGCATTCTCTTGGGAAGGCATGTCCAGCAGTGGACGATGAAAGGCTGGTGGATGGTGGGGATAAAATTTACTTAGTTTACTTCGGGGCAACGAACAGAGTACTGTGAGGCTCTCACCCACTAATTAAACCCACCGTGTGCCGTCTCTCCACCTGTATTGGCGGACCACTGGAACTTGTAAAGCCTGCTAACCCGCATCAGCACACATACCACCCACCCTAATCCCTTTCACTCTGAGACCCATGCCCAGTGGGACAAAAATAGGTTTTATTATTTGACAAACGCAGACGTAATTCAATTTCTTGCTCAGTCTGTAACGCTGTGTCATAAATCTTTCAAATGGCCATTAAATGTCAAGAGTTATTGATTCCATTTTACCTGGTCATTGCACTGTCTGGTTTTGTCAGTATACTAAGAGCCTAGAACATCGTTCTAATAAATATGAGCTCATTAAGGCCAGTTTGCATCATGGGAACATTTGACATACTTACGATTGGTATTTGATCCTTATCGCTCATTAAGCACTGGTTATGTTAAGGTTAAATTTTTAGGTACATAAGTTCTTCGCTGTTTATTTTTTAAATCAGTTTCGGTTCAATTTGGATGGTTGCAATGACAAAATAACATTGGCAAAACAACTATTTATTCATACGATGCAATTAAGGCAAGTAGGTAAGGATAGATTGCCAGGATGGCATTTGAAAATTTATTCCCATTGCTTAACGTTCCTTCCGAAGTACGTAGGTCAGGTATCCTAATTATTATAAAGCTGTAACAGCGTTGTGTCTGCATGTTTAAGATATTTGAATAAAAAAATACTGTAATAGACTATATTAGTGTATAAACACAAAACGATAACTAATACTGAACGGATTTTCATGCAAATTTTTTATTTTTTAGCTTTTGATTAGACTTACAAACTAGTATACATTTTCTCCCGGTACTATATTAGGAACTTGATATATAACCTAAAAGCTAGCTTTTGACTGCGGCGGAGCCGCTGGCAAAGGCTATGTCGCTACGCCAACAGCCGGTTTTACCCTCCCTCCGCATTAGATGTTTTCACATCAAAAACGTGTTTGAGTATCAAAGTTAAGAGAACCTAGTATTAATAATAATAAATTTCGTTTCAGCATTGTGAAAGCAATAAAGAAAATGCTGGTAGTCTTGAGAAATCCAGAAAGCAAGTGAAGTTTTCCGCCAGCAGGGTCCTGTGTGAGCGCAATGATTCCTCTAAAAGTCAGAAAGGCACATCATGTCTTGAAACACACGGTGAATTTGATGACCACGTACCGCCTGATTTAGAAAGATATATTAGGGTGAGTTATTTTTTTGTCTAATATTTTTATGTTTACAGCTGCAGGTAACTGTCCACCTAATGGCAAGTGGTATCCGTCGTTCAGACCCGATAATATCAGAAGCCAAACCGGTGCCCATGAAGAAGATCAACCGTAAGGTTTGAGAGGACTGAAGATAGAAAATGTAGGTTTTCATTCATTCATAGACTTAAACCTGGGGGCTAGAATGTATCACACTAAGGCTAAGTGTATATTGAGACGCAAGGGACACAGATCCACGCAGCGCAGAGCTGGGCAAATTTTGTAATGCTTTGAAAACATCCTTTACTTGTTGCGTTGCGACGCAGGCACGTGCAACGCAGACGTGTCTCTGTTCTGCTTCGAAGCATTACAAAATCTATCCTGTCCTGCGCTGCGTGGATCTGCGTCGCCTGCATCTAGAATGGCGGTTTTATATAGTGGGTGAGCGCTCCACACTACCCTTTTCGTTGCCCCAAACGTCGGGGTGTGCGGTTAGGTACATTTATTACCGATTAAAAAATAAAAGGGCTAAATTAAGTGTATGTAGTGTCTCTTCAAATCGGCATATTGCTCATTATGAAAAAAAATGTCAGTTCAATCCTCTCATTTTGAATAATTTTTATTATATGTTGGTTTTTAATAGCATATTTCCCCTAGAAAATTATCTTTATAAACCTTCGATCAGCAATACCAAGATACAGTGTTACGAACAAAATCAAGCTAAAAACTGTCCGTGTGAATATACTTATACAGCTACATCTGTTTACTAACGAACTGAGACAAAGATTTTAAACAGTTTTAAGTTCAACCTAATTACAATCATGGCACTTAGTAATAAAGTCACAAATCTTTAAAATATTATCTTACATTTACGATCATTCGTCACAAAAAATGAGCAAAGCAATAATTTACTACTGCCACTTAAAAGTGAAAATAACATTTACTGTGAAATCAAGCTTATATTATAGCAACAAATGAAGTAATTTTTGAACTAAACAAAATAAGAGTTTACTTCTCAAGAGCGCTCTTATTTGCCGAGATGGAATTTTTGGGCTGACGCGATATCTATTGCATTATTGATCGAAGTTATTAACTGAATTTTGTTCCGCGTAAAAGAGACTTAGGTACTTCTTATCGTTTCAGTGTTTTACCACTGAAATAATGTCATATAGTTCCAGTGGCCCTCCAATACAGGCGGAGAGATGGCACACGGCGGGTTTATTCAGTGTCTGAGGGCCCCACACTACCCTGTTCGTTGCCCTGAATGCCCCCGAACGACATACTTACATAAAATTTTTCCCGCCTAAAAAAAAAGGTATGACGTTCTGGACGAAATAAGCCCTTTTGAAATGAAACTCCATATTATGTAAATCCCAACCTGCTAGGGTTAAGGATACTTACTGGTTATACTGGGATATCGTTGAATTCATAGCAAGCTTATGCATATTATTATACACATACCATTTTATTTTTCTTTATCAACAAAATGGTACTAAACTTTTGTTAACGTCGATATTTTAGTATCATATATTCTACGTTTAATAATTTAGTGTTCCACGAGTGACCCATTAAAAACTCATTTCTATAGGTACCCCTCTCAGACTAATATGTGCGTGTTTAAGGTACGGTACGTTTTATCAGGCTCTGATAATCTTTACATAGTCTCGGTTGAATGGGCGGTTTTAGATAACGCGTAGCTCTTGACAAAAGCTAGAATCACAATGACGTCATTCTAACGGTCGCCCAAAACTGAAATTATGTTCAATGAGCATTAAAATCTAGTTAAGACAAGACGAATACAATTAAAATTTTGATTAAATTTTCGCGACGTTATGTAGTATTGTAGATATTTTTCCATAAATCACACGTAAACAACGACTGATCGAATTTGAATGAAATGGTAGTTCATATATTGGATTTTATCGTAAAATAATCAATAATTTGATATAAAAAACTAAACAAATTTGATTTAATTTTGGTATACAGATAAATTGTGGCTTAAACTTAATTACATATTAATATTTTTATCCCGATAAGGAGTTTCTGCGGGATTCGCATAAACGACATAATAGATGTGCATCTTGTAAACGTGATAAAGTTTCAGTTAACATAAAATTTCGCACTCGCAAAACACGGTAAAAACCACGTTGTATTTTCATAAACAATTTGAGCCAATTCGCGGTGTAATATACGAGATATGATGTTCAAAAATGGCGAATGTTATTGCCAATGTCATATTAACTAAACGCACATAACACTAGTTGGATGCAACCCACGTGCAAATTGATATGAATTAATGCTAAACTCGGATTGAACGATAGCACTTACTGGCAAATGCTAGCATACATCTATACGGCATTTCACGTGGATACGTCCTGTTGTTTTTTGATATATATCCAGGAACATAATTTTTTTCCTGTATAGAAAGTAATTATGTTAATTCACGTAATAAACTACCTCTGTGCCAAATTTCTTCCAAATCTGTTCAGCAGTTTTTGCGTGATTGAATAACAAACATGCAAACTTTCACATGCTTATTTAAATTCGAAAGTGCCTTTGTTTGTTCGTAAAGCTTTCACGCATGAACTACCCTAACGATCATGATACGCACCTTTTTTTTTGTTAATGCCGGAAAATATGTACCTAACCGCACACCCCGTCGTTCGGGGCAACGAACAGGGTAGTGTGGGGCCTCTGCACCCACTAAAGAAACCCGCCGTGTGCCGTCTCTCCGCCTTTATTGGCGGGCCACTGGAACTATTTTACATTCCTTCGGTGGTATCATGATACGCACCTGCCTATAAATAGATCAGAACCCAAAGGAGAACATAAGCGTTACGTTTTATCCCGGATAAATGGATAATTGTTGTGGGATAGCAATTTTTACATAGAGATTATTTGTGTGGTGTAGAGTGACGTATTTTTGTATTCTGAACTTCTGATGATGATGAGATGACTTTGCTTGAATGAACAATTCGGTTTTTTTACATATCAAAATAAAGTATATTATTGTTCTCTAGTGTGATGAGTTGCACCCTAGCCGAGGCTGCGGACCGTGGAGTCGGGGATTGGAAGCCTATCGCGAAGGTGTGACGCCCACGTGTGCGGGGCGTCGCGGGTGAGGGCGCACGGTGGGTTTTTAGTGGGTGAGATCCCCACACTACCCCGTTGTCTCCCCGGGTAGCGGGGTGTATGGTATGACATTTGCACACCTGAAAACAAAAAGTAGCCCTCTTATGTTCGCAAACGGTTGTAAAAAAATGTTACTTAGCGATTTTTACGTAAGCAGGATACTGGATATAAATATCTCGTTAATTCTCTATCGCAAGATAATAATAATAATGTGCGTTGATTATAACTTATAAATTATCTTAATTACCTACGATGCATAAAAATGTGAAATATACTAAGTGCATACTTATGTATCTACTAGCCTTTACACGCGGCTCAGCCGCAGCCAATACCTAGTTTTTAGGTGATAACTGAGGTTCCCGATATAGATAGCGGGATAAAATGTATACAAGATTTTAAGTCTAATCAAGATCTATCAAATAAAAAGGTTGTATCAAAATCCATTCAGTAGTTTTTGCGTGATGTGTGAACGAACAAACAGATAAGACAGACAAAAATCTAAAAAAAAATGTTTTTTTTAAATTTTTATTTTTTTTATTGCATTTAGTGGCAGCCGAGCCACGGTCCATCTGATGGTAAATGGTAACCGTCGCCCATGGACTCGACTATACCGAGAATATTGTCAAGCCGCTGCTCACCAATTCATTTCACAGATGAAATGAAATATAAACGGCTATCTCCTGCTACAGCCAAAACGCAACAATGTGCTTCATGGCCGGTCACACGGGAGATGGTGGTACCAACCCGCTCGGGTCGGATACCAAGTGAGTACTTCCACTTGGTACCCAGCCCTACCACCAGTCGTGCAATGGATGATAATTGCTTACTTCCCTTAGTCGCTTCATACGACACCCGTGGGAAAGAATGGGGTGGTGACACTTGTATTCTTAATCCGTCACCACAAGGAATGTATTGTCTTTAGGTACCTACGCCTATATGTATAGCCTAAAATACAGTAATTTTTTCGCAAATATGTTAAATGTACAGACACAGCTCTGTTACAGCTTTATAATAGTTAGGATATAAAATATTTATGAATAAAGCCCAATCAAATTATAAGGATAAATGTCATCACTCACCACCAGAGGGGTAAAGAAAACCCAATCAAATTGTAAGAGTAAGTGTTGTCACTCACCACCAGAGGGGTGGCACACTGAAGTGGCGTTGGGGAAGAAAAAGTTCTCGAGTGATAGCCACGACCCAAGTCCAAGCCGCAGGGAGCTATTGGATACCAACGAAGGAATGTAACATAGTTCCAGTGGCCCGCCAATAAAGGCGGAGAGACGGCGCACGGTGGGTTTCTTTGGTGGGTGAGGGCCCCACACTACCCTGTTCGTTGCTCCGGTGTGCGGTTAGGAAGATTTTTTCCCGCCTTAACAAAAAAAAAAGGGAGCTGTTGGATGCAGACGACACAGAAACAATTTTTTGGAGGCGTTTGTCCTGCAGCGGACGACGAACGACGACTACTTACCATCGGGGGAGCGTGCCTCGTCTGCCATCGTAAGCATATAAAAAAGGGGCTTACATAATATGTATTTTGAGTCTAACCAGGAGTTTCTAATCTTTGCCCGCGGCAAATAAAAAAGTAGCATCAAAATCAGTTCAGTAGTTTCTGCGTGATGCGCAAACGAACAAACAGACAGACAAAATCCTAAAAATATTGTTTTGAGTTCAGACACGCCTATATAGCCTAATACAGTAATTTTTTTCTCAAATATCTTAAATGTACAGACACAGCCCTGGTACATCTAGTTAGGATTATTCTTCTTGTTAAGGCATTTTCAAAATACATCTAACGATAATGTCTATGTAGATATGAATCAAAAGGTTAAACGACAGTCAAAGGAGACAATTTGATGTGAAAAGGGGTAAAACGTGGTTACTGCGAATATAACAAAGGAGTTAATGTACTAGGCTCGCAGACGCGCGTAGGAGTTAAACAATTTAGTGCTCAAACAGAGTCTGAACAGGCGACAGGGCGGAACAATGTTTTTGTTTTAAAACAATGCGTATTGTCCTTCAAACGACAATAGCATATGTTGGCGTCCTTATGATGCCCTAGTGTGACGTAGTTTACACATTTAGTTTTAAATAAATGTAGTGAAGTGCCACGATAATGAGCGATGTAAGTAGTTTTATTACGGTGTATAATGTTCAAAGAATAGCAACCAAGCTCTATATTCGTCTTATGAAATGGAGTATCAGTACGCAAGTATTATTTCACATTGTACACAGTTACAGTAGTAGTTTTTCTCGTAAACCATTTAAGCATTCTTTGCAGGCCTAAGTTGGTCTCCCCGGTTTATAATATGGCGTACTTTTTCCATAAGGCGCGGACATTTTCAATATCATTTTGAAAGCATTAAACACAAAGTGAAAAATGTGAAATCGAAAATAATAGTCACGAGCAGGATTTGAACTTGCATCTCCTGGATACCGTCCAGATGCTTTGCCAATTCAGCAATCGTGACAATTAATATTTATAGGGTTTGCGTCATTATTAGGTAAAAATCTTAATTGTAAAATTAAGTTTACCTGGTCGGTACAATGTATGAAACTGCCGACAGATGGCGCAGGCGTCACCCAAAGACGTTAAGTATGAATGTGTTATCGAAATTAGCAGTCAGGAGCAATTGTCACGATAGCTGAATTGGCAAAGCATTTGGACGGTATCCAGGAGATGCAGGATCAAATCCTGCCCGTGACTGTTATTTTCGATTTCACATTTTTCACTTTGTGTTTAATGTATAGTGCCATGTCAAATGCTAAAAATATATATAATAATATCTAAATATCATTTTGAAAGGTTATGGTTCGGTTAAAGATTATTTTGTATTGAAAGCTCGATTTACGTATTCCTTTTGTATAAGAACAAATAATTATTTGTCAATGGAAAAAAGAGCTTCCCGCCCGCAGTTAGCTCTCTTTTTCAACTTTCACAAATAATTTGTCTTTTAAAGTAGCTGAGCATGTCAATTGCTAAAATACAGATATTATATATAATATTATTTTCTATAATTATCATAAAGTCAGATGATTGAATTGAACTTGATATTGAATGTCTCTACTCTTCTTCTTTATCGTTATTGAAAAGTCTAAAAATAGTGTCGTTTTGTTTTATTGCAAACTCTAATCTCTAGGAGTACTGAGCGGTTTTCAATTATTATTGTTGTATTCTAGCCTGCTTTTGCCCGCCGCTTGTCTGCCTAAATTATACTATAGAAAATATATAAAAAACAAAAAATATAAAAAAAATCTAGACGAGCATCACGGAAAATCTTTTTCCAAAAGTTTTCTAAGTTTTATATTAATTTGACACTTGGGCCCTATTAGATATGTATGGGGTGGCTACATATAGCTTATATTTTATTCATTTGTATATATGTATATCGTAGCTCAGTTTAATGCTGTGATATCATTATTCAATTTAGATTTTTTTTTGCTTGTTGCTTAGGTTTCCTCAAATATCGTTCTATGAAATGTAAAAATAATATATCAATTTCTTTTCATTGCTTTTGGTAGTAGACGTGCCACGTCCCACCTGATGGTAAGTGGTAATTTACGTACCTATTCAATATACCTACTGAGAATAATTCGCGGATGTGAAATGAAAGAATGTACGGCTATCTTCCTTTATAACTACACCAAGGTGTGAAAATGTGAAATCGAAAATAACAGCCATGAACAGGATTCGAACCTGCATCTCCTGGAACACTAGCCCAGATGCTTTGCCAATTTAGCCATCGTGACAATTGCTCGGGACTGCGAATTTCGATAACACAGTAATTCTTAATGTTAAGAATGTAAAATGCTCAAACATATATTTAAAAAAAATCCAATACTGCACGCCTCATAATCTTCATTTTTCACAATAAAATTAATTATTTGATAAGTAACAAATAATGTATTGGTCTTACTAAGTAGTTTTCAATAAATCACATAGATAGCGCTAATTTCAAAAACTACTGTGGTTTTCATGTCTTATACGCCATCTAGCGCTAATTTTAAGAAGTACTTCTATATCGGTCTATAGAAATAGTTCTCACGAAATAAGGGTAGCACTGGTTTTAGTGTCGCGTTGAGCGTCAATATTCACTATTTTTTTGTTTATTTATTAACAATTAAACCACATCGAATCAGACCGTGAAAAGTGATAGGGCTCTATTCGTAGTTGTACTGTATCATAAAAGACAGAAAAATACTGGATTAGTAAAGTATTTCGGTCGTTATCGTGTTAACATACATTACCTACAAAAAACGGACATGCAAGACAGCACTTTTTTAAATAGTTTTTTTAACTAGTTTAAATAAGAAAAATGGCATAAAAAATATCATGAGTGTCAAAAATAGTATTTTTTCTTGATATGTGTGTCTATATATTGTTTTACAAGTGCAATACTTATATGATAAATAGAGACATTTTAAGTTTGAAAACTCAGTTGTTCTCTGTAAAACGAGAATAGTACCCACCTCAACGCTTCGCTTATGAGGTGTGCAATATCAAAATACACAGAGGTGCTTCACTCTCGGTCCCACAAGAAACGGCGGTACCTACCATCCCGCTCGGTAGTGAGTACTTCCACTTTGTACCCAACCCTACCACCAGTATGTAAGAATGGGTATTGTGCCTTGTTTTCTAAATCGGTCATAACACGGATAAAATGCTTGTAGATTCGCAGCTCTGAAACTACTTACATTAGCGCGTTATAAACGAAATTCTTCAGCTTTGTTAAAGTGACTTATCAAAGATTACTTAATATGTTATCTCGCTATTAACGAGTGCAACTCGCTTAGTGTCTATGAGATGACGCAACTAAACAACATACCTAATGTAATACGCAATGTTGTGTCAGATTCTTCTCTGGTTCGCTGGCTATCCGAGTCAGACTGACTGGCGTAGTTCAGTTGTTAAACTGTCTAGTTTGCCACTACCCACACACTTGATCAATTATTTCACACTAGACTCTCCTAACACCACTGAAGTAACGTTATTCGGTTCCAGTGGTTCGCTAATATAGTCTGAGAGACGGCAGGTTTATTTAGTGGGTGAGGACGCTACACCGCTATGTTGCTTGCTCCGGACGACGGGATGTGCAGTTAGGTATATTTAGCTCGTCTTAACTTAAAAAAAATAGACGTCGTGGGACGTCTACCAGATGTGAAAACATCGAAATTATTTTGTAGAAATAATGAGTAAAAATAAAATAATCATAACTTTTTCAATGTGTGCTTATATAAAATTGTGACATGACGTGTAAAATAACGGAAATGGACATAAATCATTATCATCAGATCCCTGGATATCATCTAGGACCCATGTACTTGTCAAAACGAATCAAACGATTCCAAAGTTGATGGGATGGGGGCGTTTTATAGCATAGTGCCCATGGCCATCCGGCTCCATCATCAGACCCTGAATATCATCTAGAACTATGGCACTATTCAAGGTAAATGAAACTAGACCTAAATCGATGGGTTGAAACGTTTAATTACCGAGTGTTCGCGGCCACCTTCCAGCTCCATCATCAGACCTTGGATACTATCTAAAGACAAAGTACTCGTCAAGATGAATTAAACGAGTTTAAACTCGATGGGGTGGCGTCGTTTCATTACAGAGTTACTGTGGCTACCTTCTAGCTACATCATCAGACCCTGGATGCCATCTAGAGGCAAAGTAATTATCAAGACGAATCATACGAGCCCAAACTCGATGGGGTTATGTCTTTGTATAACGGAGGTCCTATGGCCACCTTCTAGCTCCATCATCTGACCCTAGATACCATCTAAAGGCAAAGTACTCGTCAAGACAAATCAAACGAGTTCAAACTCGATAGGGTTACGCCGTTTCATTATAGAGTTCCTATGTCCACTTTCCAGCTCCATCATCAGAGAAGGTCCATGTCATCATAATATTGCATTGTCACGCGATATACATATGCGTGTAAAATTTCAGCTCAATCGGAAACCGGGGAGTGTGTCAAAATTAATTTGCAATATTTGAACGGGACAAGTAAAATAAAAGCGTCGCCACGCTAACAGCTGAATTTAACCTCCCTTCGCATTAGATGTTTCACATCAACGGCGTAATTATTGGTTCTCCGGATCTAATAAATGTTCATATCTTTTCTCTCGCAAATTTGGTTTTCACCTTTATCCCATCTTCCGAAATGTTCGATTTTAGCTGATTACTAGTATTTACTGGTAAACAACTGAACTCCTTTAATCTAATGGGACAATAAAGTGTTTACATTTGGTCATCCATCTATTTACCGACCGGCAGAAGATGCTTGACGATCGTTAGAGCGGCAAGTGCATAACTATACTACGACCTCCATTCCTTTTTCAGACTATTCAGTCGATGGGCGTCGTACATGAAAAACAATAATATTTTACAGTAGAATAGTGCCCTATTTATGGCTATCAATTTCTATTTCACATTTCCGCACTTTGTATTTTGGTGAATGGCCAAGCATGCCAGGTAAAAATTAGATTCTACTCGCGACTCCGTCCACGTGAACTTCAGAATATAAATACATCACTCCACTACACTAATTATCTCTATGTAAAATCGATATCCCACGGGAACCATCAATTTTTCCCGGATGAAAAGTATCCTATGTCCTTTTCTAAACTCCAGATTATACGTATGCAAAATTTTATGATGACTGGTCTAGTTACGGCGTGAGCGCGTTAAAAAAAAGACAAACAAATAGACTTGCGCATTTATAATATTATAGTAAGGATAACAATATATTTTACAGTATTTATTCTACCTTTCTATTCCAGCGATCATCGGGCCTTCGGCACAAATATTTAGGCCATTGCCACATCCGTAATTAACGAAACTAAAACTCCTTGTTTAATGTATTAATAAGGGCACATTGTTATGTTAGCGCTGATTTAGTAATGCTCGTAAGCGTGAACATATCGAAACGAAATGAGCTATTCTTACAATCATGCATTTGTTGCTTCTCTTTCTCTGAGAAAATCGGTAAACTTCATATCACACGTAATTATTTTATCAGCTATTGTCAATCCTAATCAACCTGCATCGACTATGGTTTGGATTTAGATAGAAACTTGCTTGTAAATCAAATGAATTAGAAATAATTACAGTAAATGTAATTTTTGTCGTCTGTTGTAAACCCCCTTTATTAGAGAGAGCAAAACAAAAAAACAATTAACCCATCGGTCAAGTCATTTTTGAATTTTAGCGGGACTAACGAACAGCAATTGATTTTAGATGGTACTAAGCGGACTAATACTACAGATTGGCCAATCTTTTGTATGAGGTCACTTCAAAAATGTCTGTGGCGTGCAAATCACAGCATAGCGTAGGTACAAGCCCAGCCATCCCTCAACGAAGGGGTTCCGCTCATGCAACACATGGGCGCAGCTAATTCATTATGTTTATGGAATTCTACGCGACGCAGAGATTTATTTTCTGATAGGTGTACCAACAAAGTACTTATTAGGTATTATGCAGAGCTATCAATATGAACATCAAAATGGCAGACGTGTTTCCTATGTTTTGAGCTTGAATGTGCATAGCATAGCATCACGCCTGTATTCCCCGAAGGGGTAGGCAGAGGTGCATTACACACACACGATTCACCAGCTATGTTTAAGTCCCACGTAATAGGGGGCGAGCCTACTGACGTCTACCGGGCACATTTCCAAACTCTGGGCTGTTACTGAGAATTTTTCTTTTTAGGAAAAATCTGAATAACATTGCATAATTTAATATAGATTTATAGAGCTTCCTTTGGATTATAAAATAAACATAGCATCACGCCTGTATCCCCGAAGGGGTTGGAAGAGGTGTATTACACAACCACGGTTCGCCAGCTATGTTTAAACCCACGTAATAGGGGGTGAGCCTATTGCCGTCTACCGGGCACATTGCCGAACTCCTAGCTGCTACTGAGAAGTGGAAAAAGGATGTGTGGTAGGAATGGTCACTAAACTGTGGTAGGCTTAATTTCTAATGCGTTATAAAACGCTTTGTTATATTTAAGTAGGGTATTATAATACTACTATTTCATGCTGTTTCATCGTTATTAGTGGGTGTGCCGGGTAATAGGCGTAATTTCCTGATAGCGTATATTAATATGCTTTCGTCATGATGACCAAACCGAATTTGCATGTTTCGTTCTTATAAATAATATTAGTTATTTTTGGTTGTCTGTTGTGTAAATATAAAGTAATAACGGTGAAACTACTACTTTTTCTTTTTGTTTCTTAGCTAACTTTCGCCAGCTACTTCCCCTGCTTGGACTTCAGAATAGTTTAACGATTCTAGAGATCAGAAATAGGTTTTGAGTTAAAAAATATTATAAGTTAAGATTTTCATCATCCCCAACACAATATCTGCCAACACAATATCTTCGACTTTTTTCACGTTGTCTTCTGTGAGGGACGTGGATGGGCGTCCTTCGCGATGTTCATCTTCAGTGGATGTTCTGCCCAGCTTAAACTCCTTGGCCCAGCGTGCAACTGTAGAATATGGAGGAGCAGAGTCCCCCAATGTTTCCACCAAGTCACTGACAACACTATCACGCACACATCTTTTTAAAAAGTGGCTTCTTTTTTGTTGACGATGGTGTCTTTATTTTTAGGGTTCCGTAGCCAAATGGCAAAAAACGGAACCCTTATGGATTCGTCATGTCTGTCTGTGATTGGTTGAGAGATCACCGTGATTGGCCAACCGATTATTGCGACACGCGTCGGTTTATCAACCAATCACAGTGATCACGATGCGATCGACATGTGAGATATGAGATTCTGCCTAACTCCCTGAATAGTTTGCGTGAGAGACACTTCCAAAGTAGTAAAATGCGAGTCCCACCCCTGTAACTTCTAAAATAAGAGAATGATAAAACTAAAAAAAATATATGACGTACATTACAATGTAAACTTTCACCGGAAAATTGGTTTGAACGATATTTAGATATTTTTATATATATTTTTAGCATTTGACATGCTTAGCACTATACATTAAACACAAAGTGAAAAATGTGAAATCGAAAATAACAGCCAGGAGCAGGATTTATATCCAGAAGATGCAGGTTCAAATCCTGCTCCTGACTGTTATTTTCGATTTCACATTTTTCACTTTGTGTTTAATGGTTTGAACGAGATCTAGTAAGTATTTTTTTAATACGCCATAAATCGTAAACCGCAATTTACCTTTCATTCAATTAACTCAAATATAAAAATAAAAAAAAACCATTTAATTTCATAAACATAAACCTTATACATAAATCGTGAACCATTATTTTCTAATAATTAATCTGTAATAGGTGCCTAAGTAAATAATTATAATTATTATGTTACTTGCTGCTACGGAACCCTTCATGGGCGACTCCGACTCGCACTTGGCTTAATTTTTTTTAGTTAGTCTGAGTACACCGCATGGTTTGGTACTACATATTTGTATATTTTTTTGCTTTTAACTCTGCTCCTAAAGTTCCTGTCGTAATGTTAAATAGCCTAAAGTATTTCTCAAGAATTGATCCAGGTTGTATACCTTAATTTAAAGAATTTAAATCTGACTAGAAACCGGTTCCAGAGATTAATGCGTTTCAAACAAAAAAGCTCTTTAAATTAATATATTAGTACAAATTAAGAGCGTAAATTATATTTGATGCAATGAGCAGAGATTAATGCGTTCAAATAAAACACTAGCTTAATACTAATAATACGAGTATATTAGTACAGTTTAAGAGCGTATATATTATATATACAATGAGCAGTGTTGGCAGTATTCGTGATCGCGCCTATTAGCTATTATTGTTTGTTAATGTACTTTAATTAATATATTTCATTTGTGGTAATTTGGGTAATGTTTTCGTTTATGTCGACCGCGCCCGTCCGCTCCCTATAGCGTGACACGCCTTCAAACTGATGCGACAAAATATATACCAAATTGGTAATATTGGGAGCTATATCTAGCTAACCTTGGTTTCATTGTAGTAAATGGCTTCTTGCGAATATCAGAAAAGTTCGATACAACGTGACGTAATGATGCGGCAGATTGCGTGCCTGTTTCTTTTTTGTTCTTTCATGTTCGTAATTGAAGAAAGCACGCATTAAACGTGTATTTGTGGATTTTTGTATTTGTATACTACCTGCAGCCTGCGACTTGGAACGCGTGGGATTTAATTATTTTCTTGTGCGGAACACTAATTATTTTTCCAAAATAAACTTAGATATCTCTATTTTAGAAAACAAGGCCCATTAATAGTAATATAAAATGCTTAAAGACTATGTTAGTACAGTGCTTCCGTTGCACTATATATGCGCTCAGGTGTCATCTGTCCGCGAAAGCGCCTGTACACCACATCTTGCGGCCAAAAGTTTTCGTCCAAGACTTTCTGCAGAAACAACGTTGGTATTCGCACCACAAACGCTTTGAAGTTTACATTTCGGTGCGACTCCTTTAGCTGCACTCTGGGCTTGTACTAGGTAGAACCTTGCTTGTTCCAGTGTTCCAGTATGAATGGGCCAGCTTCATCGGAGATGTACCACCCTCTCACAGAACATCAGCATGAGATAACGGTGAGTAATCCCACAGTTGTATTTCGTATGGTATGTGAGAGCGCCGGAAGATCATACCGCCTCCTTATCCTCTCCTTATTCTCGTTCTTCTCCACATATAGATATATAAAATCCCCTACGTATTTATTAAATGACTGTTATTTAGGCATTTCAAACAAACTTAAATTTTTGTTTATTTGTGTAGAACTGAGATTAAAGATGATTAAAAAATTCAAACCGTTGATCAGCTGTTACAGAAGATGACTGGCTCATTATTATAAGTAGGTTTTTAGATAATATTTCAGATTCCTGATATAGGTAGTAGCTGGATAAAACGTATATCAGTTTGTGGACCTGTATTCCTACTGGCAATAAGACAGTAATTATCAGTTTTCCAATTTACCCTACAGTATATGATTCTGCGCATACCGATCCTAGTATAATCTCATCGCCGTCTCTGGTCATCAAGAATCATCATCATCAGAACATCTAGTAGGATGGCGATCTATAGGCGGTCGTCTCATTATATCATCACGGTATTTCATAGCATATAGTACAGCATCAGTTTTTCAGTAGATATGGTCAGTCTTTAAAGTTTCAGGAATAGTCTCCCTATTTCGAGATTATTCAGTACGAAACAAATGTTATGACTTCATTTAGAATTGAAGCCGATCAACTACGCAATATTGGGACGACTGAAGTAGTCTCATAACAATAGATTATGACGAGTCATCCCATTAGCCGAGACTGTCTGACCTCCAAAATTTAAGAAATACACTGTAACCTTCTATAAATATGTTTTGCAGACAGGCTGTAAAATAAAATTAGTCGAGAGGTGTTTGTCGATCTTTCAAAAGATAGTAGGTACCTATAGTGCCCTCTTATGAGAACTAGTGACTTATTTTTGTTTAAGGTTTTGATGTTGTATTTTGATGTCAAATCTCTAATGCGGAGGGAGGGTAAAACCGGATGTGAGCTTGGTCACGTCGCCACAGCAATTTATTTGTTTTAACGCCATCTGTTAACAAAATCTAAATAATGTCAATCAATAAATCAATAACAGTTTTAATTTGTCTATGGATAACGAGAGAGCGCTTACCAAGAATTATGTAAGACTTGAACAATATTGTTCAAGACTCCTAAAGTTCCTGTCGTAATGTTAAATAGCCTAAAGTATTTCTCAAGAATTGATCCAGGTATACATAAAGAATTTAAATCCGACTAGAAACCGGTTCCAGAGATTAATGCGTTTCAAACAAAAAGGCTCTTTAGATTAATATATTAGTACAAATTAAGAGCGTAAATTAATTAGTCAAATATTTGAAGAAAAAAAAATCTACTATTTTCACATCTGCGAGACGTCCCGTGACGGTCTCGTGTATGGTTTTTTTTTTTTAATTTTTATATATCACTAGATGACCCGGTGAACTTCGTATCAGCTACACAATTTATTGTATCAGCGACTATCAATCCTAATAAATCTGCATCGTCTAAGGACTGAATTTAGATAGGTTATTGATATTCAAATAAATTAGAAAGAATGACAGTAGCTGTCATTTTGTCATCTGTTGTCAGTCCTATACATATCCCATAATCCAAAAAGGCGATTTTCTCATACAAAATTTTAATTTAGGATTTTTCAACTGTTGTTGTGGGCTTCCCTTTTTTTATCTTTTAAACCACCCCTTTATTAGACCCAAGAAAACACAAAAACAATTAATGAATTCGGTCAAGGAATTTTTTAACGTTAGCGAGACTAACGAACAGCATTTTATTTTTATATAGGTAGGTATATCGATTTTAAATACTAAGAACATGCTCGTACATTTGCCAGAACACAAAGCGTCAGCGACTGGAACGGTAATCCAGGAGATGTAGGTTGAAATCCTATTATTTTCTATTTCACATTTTCGCACCTTGTCTTGTGTACCTATATAAAAAAAATTGTCCTTTTTGCGTTAACGATATTACAAGCATATTTTTTTTATATCAGGAATACCTATACCTGTATTCCTCTACAGATAAAAATACAAGCTTGAAATAGGCTTGTAAGCCTAGAAGTTTTCTCTCCCATTTTGAATTTCATGAAGGTCGCAAAATGCTAAAGGTCGCATAAAAGACTATTGTCTCTGCCAAGTGAAAAAAATGCAGACAAGCTATGTAAATGTATCTCGATAAAACTGGAGACCACTTTCATTTTAGATCAAATTGTTATAGTTTTGGCGAACGGCCAATAGATTCTAGAAGAATTTTGGTACATAGGTATTTACAACAAACACGAAAGTAACAACTTATTTATTTTTTAATTATTAATACTAGACTTTGCCCGTGACTTAGCCTGCGTAGGCCTTATAATAAAATTGGGACGATATAATATAAACAAATGTTACTTACGTCGTCATAATAATTATCTCTATGCAAAAACATCTATCTCACAATGCATTTTCATTTTTCGGAGGTAAAAAACCTATGTCTTTCTCTGGGTTCCGTTCTATTTGTATATAAAATTTCATGATGATCGATTCACACACAACATGAAAGCGTAACAAACAATCCCACTTTCTCATTTATAAAATTAATTGAGATTTTTGGCTATTTACTAGACATTTATAAAATTAATTGTAGTTTTTGGAATCGATCGGTAAAACCGTTTAAAAGTTATTCCAAAAATTCCACATTTGAAAAAGAAAAATCGTAGTTCCATCCGTTCGCGCATGATGCGGTGACCATGGGAAATAGAGATTAATTTTAATATAAATAGATTATTGAGGAAATACAAAAAAAAATATAGTACCGATTCGAACGCGAATTCTGAAAATCCATTGGAAATTCTTACGGCTAAGCTGCGGTGGATAGTACTCGCAGTAAACAGTATTTGGTTTTTACCATCTATTTGGAGTATTTCTATAGATTATTCTGATCAGGTAAACTTAACAGCTTTTGAAGTTTGTCAACTAACACCGGGCTATATTATTTTCTGATTATAAGTCGCTTTTTATGGTATACGACCTACTTTTACTCTTGGAGAGGACACTGTATCCGCGACAGTAATGACCTGATAAAAAAGCCTCAGTTAAAAAAATTAGGGATCCATACGAAATAATGAACCGACCCTATCTTAATTATGTAGTCTAACTTTATTCGAGTTTTTACTTACTGACTTATGACGCCATCTCCCTTGCAGGAACTTATGACGCAAAGACTGACGCAATCTCCCTTGCAGGAAAGGCAGAGAGACCAGAATGCCAAAAGGCTCTTTTCTTGCATACCTACATCTCTCGCTTACTCAACATTCATAATTCTCTTCATACACACTCGCCGGTTTCGGAGACTGCTGACTCCATCTTCCTTCAACACATGACCGATTTGGTCTAGTTAGGCGAGTCTGTATCTACGTTCTTCCACTTTCGCATTGTATATCCTCTTAACCAGACGATCGTCCGTTACATCAATCAGCTTTTTACATATTTTATAACAAAATTACATTATTTTGTTTATCACTTCACATGCTCTACTATTTATTAAGAGTTATTACGAAAGTAATACTTCAGAAAAGTAGCACGTATAATATATTTATCTCACCTCCGTAATAACAGAAAGTTACTCAAGTAAAAAATACTATTGAAACCGTAAGACCGTTCAAACTAACAAGAGTGTTTCAAAACAATTTTATTCATGGATTGTAACATGTTGTTAATCTGAACGATCTTTCTTTAATGTTTGAGGAATGTTGAATATTAAGTATATATGCGTATACAACTTTATTAAAAGAATGTAAAAGCAGTCATGAGGACTGCCCATAGAAATGAAAACTTAAAATTATAAAAAATAAACTTACTAGCACTACTGAGTATAATATATATAGGTATGTATGTATATATGTATCTACTTTCACAGCTGGCCCAGCGTAATAAGTTAGTTTAACTATATAGGAACAGATATAGTATTATCGTTAACACGTCACGTGACCATGTCGATGACGACTTACATGAATTTACTCCCTACCCAAAACTTCCTATAGAGGTTTTCACTTCAATAAAAATATCGAATTCTCTTTTATAGTTATATCATTCGCGTTTCTAGATAATTGTGTTTTAATAATAAACATCCTATTAATCAGAAATGAAGTGGAGCACCTAATATTTTTCGTTAGAACGTTATACTAATTGTGATATATAGGCGTGATGCCTTTGAAAACCTTATACTAGTGATGGGATCGACTTAACAATTAATAATATCGATGTTTTCATAACCGGTAAGCATAATTTCTGGTCATTGGTGTTCTTTTTTGTCTTTGAAAATCTTATACTAGTGATGGGATCGAATTGAAAATTAACAATATCAATATTTGCATGACTGGTAAGCATAATTTCTATCTATTAATTTTTTAAATTATGTTAATTTATGTTTTGAAATATATTCTGCGCCTTTACTACAAGGAAGTAAATAAGTCAAGGAGGTGTTATGATCATCACCTTTTGTGGTATACTGGTTGGGGAGCCCGTCCACTGTTGAAAGATTAAAAATTGATTACTTATGATATTAGTTAGATATTTATTTTGCGTCTGGAACGGTAATCCAGATTACCCCTAAACCCCACTCGTGGTTATCATTTAATAATTCACACTTTTGCACTTTGTGTTCAAGGAAAACTGTTTTTATTTTGCAAACAAGTTAATCTAAAAGTTATGCTTTTTGATCTGTACTTTAGCACTTGACATGCTCAGCCACTATATCAAATGTGATGAGGAGATTGGGTATGGCCTAAGGTCAGTGCAATAGCTCAGCGGTTTGGAGCACGTCCCCGGATTGGAAGGGACGCAGGTTCGATTCCCGCTCGCACTGAGTTTCTCTTTTTCCTTATTCACAAATAATTTGTACTTAAAAGTTATGCTATTATTATTTTTGTAAATTGAATTATCTTTTACTCTATGTGTATAATTCGTTATGGCAAAGCGGCGACAGAGGTTTATTTTACGAAATACCTACTGTAATTTTTTGATGTTTTAGTTAGTCGATTAATCGTGGTTGCGAGTCCTGGTCGACTTGGCCAGTGTACTTGAGCTTGCAAGCCACCGTGTATTCCATTTAGATGTATTTTTTTATATTATTCAGTGCCCCATCCCTATTTTCGAAATAAACTTGATACTTTGTCGCTGTCGAAATGGGTCGTTGCGTGCGGGCCGGGCCTATTGTTTCAGTTTAATTTCAGTTTTGCGAATAATATCATAGCAGTACGTAGTGTTCACGATGTAAAAGGCAGTGAAATGAGATTTTATTATTATTATTAAAGAAATAATTAATTTATTTTTCGAAAGGTATGTGTCGTTATTAGAATGTTAGTTTCACGACGTGCATTTGTTTTTGCAGTAGTGCTTTTTTAATCCCTGAAGTAAACGGAGTAGTGTCTAACGTGTGTCTGT
Organism: Leucoma salicis; assembly: GCA_948253155.1. Lineage (NCBI taxonomy): Eukaryota > Metazoa > Arthropoda > Insecta > Lepidoptera > Erebidae > Leucoma > Leucoma salicis. The sequence continues at coordinate 12,601,676 of OX411828.1, read as the reverse complement.
GGTATCATAGCTTCTAAACGGCTGAACGGATTTTTATATTTTTTGGCTTGAAATGTAATTTGATCGAGAGTATGCTATGATTTAAAATCTAGCACCATTTTCACCAACTTACAGTGTGTTTGGGCTCCATGGAATGGTCTCAAATAATAGATTGATCAGTGATAAGCGTCTGATGGTGGAGTTATCACAGCGGTCAGATGATCAGGTTTTTTGTAATTTATGCTAGTTTAACAATCATGATTACAATCGATTCTATCGATAGTGCAGTGATAGCCTTTTTTCTTGTTCAGGCGGGAACAAATGTACCTTACTGCACACCCCAGTGTGTGCCGTACGAGGTCTGGACTCGGGATCGAACTTGGTACCACTGTATTTGCAGTTCTTGGTTCTACCGCTAGGCAATCACTGCTAGTTTAAATAACGGAAATTACAACAGTTTTACTAAAGTATATTGCATATAATCCTCTATCCACTTCTAAATCTCTTGATTGAAGATACCATAAAGTATTGCATTGTTAATGTAGTATCTGAAATCTTGTAGTGTTGCCCGTGTGAATTATATGATCGTATCTGCAGGCATGGGGTATTACGAAGTGCAAAATTGAGACAACACACTTTTATTACCTGACCTTTTCTGGCATATCGTGTGTAATTTTGTCATAGAAATTCCAAGATGTCGTAAAATGTTTTTTTTTTAAGCGGCTGCATAAAAGTATGGATATCAAAGCTGAGCATACATGGCGCTATCGGCAAGATGGCCACTGTCAAATTATGGTTGCTCTGTTTGTCTGTGTTTTTCGGTTGATGATGCTTGTTAAAATGCTGCTAATATAATATACCTGGAAGATTAAAGACGTGGAAGAGGCTATGCTGTGTAGCCACAATTTTTTTTGCTACTTCTTCCACTTTTTTTTAATGTTGGATCTTTGGGAAACAAATGTACAGGGTTATTATATTTTGGTACAGCACACAGAGGCATGTTACGAGAAAATTAAAAATTTACCATATTATAGGTAATAGGTATATTGTATGGAATTTGCCGTGTGGGGCCGGCTTTAGAATTGTCTCACCCCTCTCCATCCATGGGAGTCGTAAGAGCCGACTGAGGGAATACCGGGGGAATGGGCAGCACTCCTTCGAGTATTAACAACATCCAGTGCGATCGCCAACCCGCCTGCCAAGCGTGGCGATTACGGCACTATACCCCGTTCTTGGGGAGGCCTATGTCCAGCAGTGGACGTTAAAAGGCTGATAGATGGATGGATGGATTATATGGAAATGACAGTTTTCAATGGCCATGTCGATAATAATCGTCGTTACAGTACGTGAAAATCAGCGTTGTTGTTATCACATAGCAACATTAGCAAAATTTTGTAAACAATACTTATTTACAGTGTCATCCTATGTCAATAATTATTTATTTTATACACGTGCTCACCATTTCATATCGGTGAAATGAAATGGTGAGCAGCGGCTTGACAATACTTTCGGTATAGTTGAGTCCAAGAGCGACGGTTACCATTTACCATCAGATGGGCCGTGGCTCGTCTGCCACTACATGCAATAAAAAAAAAATCGTGTATTATAATCATCAAGCTATTATTTATTAAATTCGGACTGTGATTTCGTCTGCGTGGATTACTGAATATACAAAGAAAAATGTACAAATTGGGAAAATGTGAAATTGAAAATAACAGTCACGAGCAGGATTTGAACCTGCATCTCCTGGAACACTGTCTCAGATGCTTTGCCAATTCAGCCATCGTGACAATTGCTCGGGACTACTAATTTCGATAACAAATTCATTTTTAACGTCTGCGACGCCTGCGCCATCTGTCGGAAGTATTTGCATTTCACATTTTCACACTGTGTTAATTTAGGTATATGGCATGTTAAAAGCTTAAAAAAATATATAAAAATATCAATATAAATACTTTGTTCTACGGCATAGTAATCATAAGTGTAATGATTCCTTTACAAAAATACTATCTTACAGGAACCATCCGCTTTTCCATCGACAAAAAGTAGCCAATAAGCTTTTTTGGGTTCCACACTATACGAACGAACCAGATGAAATTTCATGATCTCGGTTTATAGCTATGCCGTGAAAGTGTAACAAACAAACACACCCACTTTCGCATTATAATATTAGTAAGTCTATACATAATTTTTTTTTTACATAATTATTTATTCATAAGTATTACATAATTTACAATATTTTACAAACAAGAAGCAAGAAAACCGTAATGGTTTATGTATAAATTCAAAAATAACATAACTTATTCACTACATTTACGCAAAGAAATTAACAAATTACATGTTGTGCCGTACATACGAAGGGTGATCAAAAGTAGTGAGAATGAGATTTTATTTTATTTTTTTATTTTCTCTCTCTACACACCGAGTCCAGCGCTTTTCCAAGGATTCAATCCCTTTAAAAAAAAAAGTTTTGCCTTGGTCCTGCAAAAAGCTCTCCACGGCATCCATCACCTCGTTGTCGTCTTCGTACCTGTTTCCCCTTAAGTATTCTTTCAATTTGGGGAACAGATAAAAATCGCTAGCCGTCAGATCTGGTGAATAATTAATAAGATTATTATTTTTGTATTATTTTTGGTTTGTAAAGGAGTGTTAATGACCAGTTAATTGATCATTAACACCAATTAATTGGTCATTAACACTTCTTACTTGCAAACCAAAAATGATTCAAAAATAATAATCTAATAGCTCGACGATACAATTCACAAGTTACTTAGTTTTCCCTTTTATCGGAGCGTTCGGTGACGATGACGCGAGTTTCATGATTTTTGTTCACCCAAAAAGTACTCATCGCGCTAAAGAAGAGTGGAGCGTTCGGTGACGACGACGCGGACGCGATTTCCATGAATTTTGTTCATGTTTCAATGTGCAGATACGGCTTTAATTGTTATAATAGTAATAGCAATAATTTGGATTCAAATTCTTCGTTAAGGTTTCACGTAACTCCTAGTTCCGTTAAAGAACAAATTGCTTGTGATTAAGTGTCAAGTGCTAAAATACAGATCAAAATCCTAATTCCGTTTTTAACTTACAGCACCCGTCAAGAACATTCAAAGGCATCTTGCATGTAATTTTTTATTGTGCGAACAAAGTGAATGTATGCACATAATTGTGTGACAATTAATTGAGCTGTTAGACTGGCTATATTAATGGTAGATGGTCACGCATCAATTAGGCTGTGATTACGAGAGGCGTATGCGCCAAGCTTCTCTTATGTAATATTCTGGGTAAAATTTTGTATAAGGACGAGTCCTCCAATGCCAAAGATTCTGTAAAATTATCTTTATTTCATAACCAGTGACTCGCCCTCGCTCTGCATGGGCGCAATTTACTGATGAATAAATGTAGCATTTTTGAGGAGTTACAACTTTTTAATAACTACATTATTTTAATATCTTTCTTAACTAGCGTGTACGGCAATACCAACAATACCGCAATTTGATTGCATCTGATTATAGTAATTTCTCTACTTAAAAATGTTTGATTAGCGTTTATTATACTAACAAAACTTTCCTAAAAAGTTAATTAAGTTATTTTTATATATAAAAATTTCGTGTCACGTTGTTTGTCCGCGATGAAAACTTAAATTAATGACCCGATTTTAATGAAAATTAGCACACTGTGTGCAGTTTGGTTCAACTTAAGAGATAGGATAGTTTTTATCCCGATTATTTCCGTTTTTTATTGCAAATAACTATTATATATCTAGCGAAAGAACCTGGGAAACGGCAATATAATATACAATAATTAAATAGACGAATTAAAAGTGTGTCAAGGCAACGAGTGGCCGGGACTGCTACATTTATAGATTTTTATCAGCCTTCAGTTTGTGCAGGATGCACTAAAGGATAATTTCTGTGAAACCGTACGATATTGCAAAGATATTGTTGCGATAAAATGTTCATATTTTATCTGTCACACTTAAATCTCGATATTTAGTATTTTGGAATTTCGGCTTGTGCCTCCTCGAGTAATGACGATTACCATTTAACATAGAGTTGGATATATGTATTTATTTTTTGAAACTTGCACAAGATTTTTGTATAATAAAATCTTACAACTAGTTTGACTAACAGCAAACAGTTCGCGGCATACTAATAGCGTAGTTAGGCCACGCATTCACGCGAAGACAATTAGTACTTCTGTTGGGTGGTGTTCACGCTCGCCACGCTTGTCAGCGGTTTCCCTTTTATTTTGTGCTGCTCGTTACCGTATCATAAATTGTAAGCTGTATGTAGATTGTAGATTAACAGCGGAATCTGTCAGTTGTGATACAATCGGATTACGATTGTATTTTATGTTTCATACACGTAATAAGTTGTAATAGCCGAGGGTCAGGGGATTTCGAGATCGTTCGTCAGTCGGTCGAATTTAAGATTTTGAAATTTTTCTTGTAATGGTGAGCAGCGGCTTGTCAGTCCACTTATAATCGTAGTCACTTATGAAGGTAGGTCGTGGCTCGTCTGAGACCATGAACATGCATAATGATTGTAAACATTACAATAAATAATGATTGTAAAAAAGCGTGAGGTGCATAATCAAATGTTACAAATAGTTATATAGTAAAAAGCACCCCACGCTTTTTTACAATGATTCCATCCATCCATCAACCTTTCTACGTCCACTGCTGGACACAGGCCTCCCCAAATTGGGGGTATAGTGCCGTAATCGCCACGCTTGGCAGGCGGGTTGGCAATCGCAGTGGATGTTGTTAATATTCGAGGAAGTGCTGCTGTCCACTCCCCCAGATATTCCCTCAGTCGGCTCCTACGACTCCCATGGGTGGAGAGGGGTGGAACAATTCTAAAGCCGGCCCCACACGGCCAAGTTACAATCATTATTTATTGTAATATTATTTACTATTTTGAAGTTCAACTAGCTATTTAAAGCGTGTTTTTTTTGTTTTTTAAACTATAATTTATTTTCTTCTTTTTAGTCTAAAAATAGTATCAAAACTAGTGTTGCTAGCAACAGCAAAGTAAAAGTAAGACTACATGAAAAAAGTCTAGATAAATAACTATACTAAAAACTAAAATAGTAGCAAAAAGATTCTTATTTCGCAAACACTCATATCGCGATTCAGAAACTTACACATTCAACAACTACGGAACCCTAAAAACCGATAAATACCGAATAATTTTATCAAATTAGTGTATTGTCATTGGTCTACAAAGTTTTAACAAAATCTGGCCGTTTAAAGTGGGTTAAATATCGCGTCCAAAGGAGTCTTTTACAAATATACAAACATGTACACCTGTAGGTGAAGCTAATAAAAAGCGTGTAAAAAGCAACAAAAATATGTGTGTTTTTAATAAAAACATTATCACTTGTGCAAGTAGACATCTACAGAAACTTGTACGTTCGTATGATTTTTTTTTTATACTACGTGAGTAGCAAACAAGCATACGGCCCACCTGATGGTAAGCGGTTACCGGCCTGTAGACGTTAACAACACCAGAGGCATCACTCGCGCGTCGCCAACTCTAATGAAAGGGAAGGAAATTATGATTAGGAGTTTTTTTATTACTTATGGTGGCAGACGAGCCACGGCCCACCTGATGGTATATGGTAACCGTCACTCATGTTCTTAACTATACTGGGAGTATTGTCAAGCCGCAGTTCACCATTTTAGAATAACTAAAAAAAAGAGAAAGAGTTAACGACTATCTTCTGCTACAACCAAAACACACCGATGTGCTTTATGGCCGGTCACACGGGAGATAGTGGTACGAACCCGCTCGGGCCCGATACCAAGTGAGTACTCCCACTTGGCACTCAGCCCTACCACTACTAATGCAATGAGTGATAACTGCTTATTTCCCTTAGTCGCCTCGTGCGACAGGCGTGGGGAAAAATGGGGTAGCGACACTTGTATTTGCCGTGTGGGGCCGGCACCAAGAATAGCTCCACCCCGTCTCTTCTTATGGGAGTCGTAAAAGCCGACTAAGGGATTACCGGGGGACCGGGCAGCAGCGTTCCCCTGTGTGCTAAAAACATTCACTGCGATCACCAACCGCCTGCCAAGCGTGGCGATTATGGTAAAACCCCCATTAGGGAAGGGGAGGCCTAAGTCCAGCAGTGGACGATGAAAAGCTGATGATGGATGGATGGATGGACACTTGTATTATTTGTATTCTTAGTCCGTCACCACACGGAGTTTGAGTTTGATTGAGATTTGAGTTTACGTTGTAACTAGAAGATACAGATTTACGAAATTTGATTTTATTTCTCTAGCGATATATAGGGCTGCCCGTGATGCTGAAGGCAGGCGAGTATTCACCGAACAACCCGCTAGTGAGGGGCGAGCGAACTGTGGGCGATGCGTTGCTTGGCCTCGGCGAGTATGAGCGACGGAGGAACACACTGCGGAAGATGCGGCAGCAGCAGTACAGGGAATATCTAGATCAGGTACTAGCTGTGACTACTGATCTGAGGTCTCGGGTTCGATCCCCGGGTCGACCAGTATTATTGAGCTTTTTCGTAATAGAAAAATTCTCAGTAGCGCCGGGCTGCTGTTTGTAAATGTGCCCAAAACATACTCGTAGTTGGTGAACTGTGGATGGTGTAATTCCTCTGCCTACCCCTTCGGGGTTACAGGCGTGACGTTATGTTTGTGTTTTAGTAAATTGTCAATCATGTCAAGTGCTTATTATATTCAAAAAAATAATAAAATAAATTATAGCAAGCCAAAAAGAAACAAGAAGCCAAAGAGCAAGTAGAGCGAGAGCGCCGCGAGCGAGAACAACGAGAGAGGGAAAGAGAAGAAAGAGAGTGGGAGTTGCTGCAGAAAAGAGATAGCTATAGCCCTGACCGCAGGCGCAGCGTCCAACAAGAACAATGCCCAGCGAGTGTGCTCACATCGAGAGGTATACATCACCAATATGCGCACGTGAATACCTGTACTTCTGCCAAGTAAGTTTATCTTTTTTAAAATCAGTAGTGGGGAATGCACTTCAATTTCTATGCAGATAACTCAGTTTCTAATTCATGAAAAAAGAGAAAGGAATTGATAGATGTTTTGTGGTATAGCCTTGTTCGTCCAAGCATGAATGGGCCGGCTCTATCGAGGAAGTACCACCCTCTCACAAAAGATCATCGTGTAACTAGGTATTCCTACCCTCTTATATCATTTCTCAGATATGAAATTAAAGAATAAACGGCTATCTTCTGCTACAGCCAAAACACACTGGCGTGCTTCATGACCGGTCACACAGGAGACGGTGGTACCGACCCGTTCGAGCCGGATAGCAAGTGAGTACTCTCACTCGGTACCCAGCTCTACCACCGGTAATGCAATGGGTGATATTGCTTACATCTCATAGTCGCCTTGTACCACAGCCGCGGGAAAGGATGAGGTGGCGACACTTGTATTCTTAGTCCGTCACCACACGGACAGATATCTTTCCGGAATGCTACAATATTGTTCACCACTTATTACAGTGTCAAAATTTAGTGCTACACCTGCTTATCCCTTTGGCTCTTAGCGTAATATAAATATAGGTATATATAATTTCAGTAAAGTAGATACTGGTGTGCAAGTTGACGGGTTTTCGCAACCGCTTTCTGTCGCCGTACAAACAGACGAAGCCGAAATATTCCGAGTGAGTATTTTAACCTACTGTGCTTAAGATTTATGGTTTAGTTGCGAAACTAATTTTGCATCAGCTAAATTGCTGCCGTGACTACCCACTGACCCACTACTGTGAATCCACTGTAACCTAACTGTTTTTAAATAAAATTGTTGTTCCTCCACCGCCATTGCGCCGGTGAAAATCGCTCCGTGAGTCCTTAGCCTTAGATGGATTGGGCGGATAAAATTATTAATCTATTTGACGCTGAACAGAATGTTTTTTTTTTGATAAGTTTATAGAGGAAATAAGCGGTTGTAAACCTTATATTATTAACCACCATAAAAATCATTGAAAACCTTAAGAATGTGGACTTGGCTCCAAACGATTTTTTTTAGACTAAACTGCTCTAAGCAATAATCCTTGGATCGCGAGGTACTTTACAAACAAACAATTTCACTAACACAGTACATCCAGACTCAGAACAACCATTTGTGGATCACACAAAGAGTTGTCATGTGCGGGAATCGAACCCACGACACTCAGGCGGGAGAGGCCGGTATTTAAACCACTCTGCTATCTGTGCACTCAAGTTTTCCAAAATGGGAAATACTTACTTACTTACTTATCATCACGCCATTTCCCTTGCGGGGTAGGCAGAGAGAACAGAGTGCCAAGAGGCGCTATTCTTGCATACATCTCTCGCTTCCTCAACATTCATAACTCTTCATACACGTTCGCCGGTTTCGGAGACTCCTGACTCCACCTTCCTTCAATACATGACCAATTTGGTCTAGGTAGGTAAGTCTCGGTCTCCCCCTGTACCTACATCCTTCCACTTTCGCATTGTATATCTTCTTAGCCAGTCGCTCGTCCGGCATTCGAAATAAGCCCGTTCAAAGACATTATGATGTCGATAACGGTGCATTCTCGGCCTGATAAAATATTAAAGAGTAAGAAACAATGTGTTCGTTCGTATTATCAACAGGTTCGAATCCCATTTATAATATGAACAATTTTAAATCGGACTGAAAATATACTGTGACCACGGAGTACGGAAAAATAGCGGACTAGGTCATGTCGCCTTCAAGTAGGTCAGTGACGTCACAGTGGGCGGGGCCTCAAACCGCAGTTTCGAGTGAACCGTCATTGCGTTCGGTTCGGACGCATCTTACGTTTAAATAAGTATTAAATTCTTTTCTCAGGCTCAGGATCAAACTTAAAACAAAATGGCATAACATTTTATGTGTCAGTAGTTTAAATTTGTAAATATATGCATTTTAAAACACATTTTCTTGTTTCATTACAAAGAGACATCTGTCGTCGGAAAGTTGCGTTCTGACCACAACTCACCGATATCGTAATTTTAATATTATAAAAGCATATTATAAGAATTCGGCATAAATAAGTAAATTTATTTTAATTTCTTTATTAAAATATCAATTTTTTTGAAAGATTTATTGCTTAGTTACTAGAAATTTGCAAAAATATTAATTGGAAAATGATGTGTCATCTGTCGGTGAGTATTCGAAAATAATTGATTACAAAAGAGTTTACGTCGTACCAGCGAACCCATCATCGAATATATTAAAGTCATGTTATTTGTTAAATTTCTTTTTTCTTCTTGTTATTTGTTATCATTTTAGATTCCCGGTTTATACAGAAATTAGAAACGCATGAATAGGTTAGGAGTGCATAACGGAAATTGTGCTAATAGGGATGGATTAATTTATCCCAAGATGCCCGTCAGCGGTGGTAGTCGTCCCTTTTTTTTTAGTTTAGGTTGTGGATATACATTTACGTCCTCCTTGGACCCGCGGATCTTCAGAGAGAGCTGCTTGACTTCCTCTTCGGCTTGCAGCTCACCTTCGGCGCGCTTCGCTCTACGAGTGGCAGCCTCCGACACAATTGGCCCTCTCCAATCCCCCATCCCATCTCCCTCTCCATCCCTCGCCCTCTGTGGACAGTGCGCGCCTGCGAAGTCGGTTTTATATATAGAACTGTAGTTCTTTTTAGACTAGATTTTTTTTAATCGGTCCAGTAGTTTCTGAGCCTATTCAATGCAAATCAACAATCAAATCTTTCCTGTTTATAATATTAGTATAGATGTGGTCCAGCCATCCTAACGCATATAGAATGTTCTGGAACAAATTGTTTTGCTTGTAACGCCGTAGTGGTAAAAAGACAAACTAAATTAAAGAAAAATTTGCTCCATTATGCTGTAAAATACTTTTTACCGCTAGATGGATTTTGATCTAGGGGTTGTACCTCGTCCCCCGAACACCCGCATTTAGCGACGCTTCGTTCTAAAGAGATTTTGCCTTGAAATACCTCCGCTAGTTTTCCGTACTCCGTGACTATGACATATTATAGTGTGGAATATTCAAATTCAAAAATATCTTTATTTCATAGGCTTATTATAGCACTTAAGATCCCTCCTGTCCCACTATTGGGAAGAAACGAGAGACCGTGCCGTGTGTGATGGAGGCCATATTCTAAGACGCTCGACGTCTCACAAGCTCTCGACACACAGGAATACAGGTTTCTTTCCCGATGTTTTCCTTCACCGAGCAATGAGAAATTGGTGTCTCTGTGGTGCAGCGGTAGTGTGAGCGACTGCTGATCTTGAGGTCTCGGGTTCGGTCCCCGGGTCGGGCAGTGTTATTGAGTTTTTCTTAAAAAGAAAATCTCAGTAGCAGTCCGGAGTTTGGAAATGTGCTCGGTAGACGACAATAGGCGCGCCTCCTATTACGTGGGACTTCAACATAGCTGGTGAACCGTGGGTGGCTTCCCTTACCTTCGGGGTCACAGGCGTGATGCTATGTTACGTTTAATTGTAAAAAAATACACATATTCTTTGGAAAAATTAAAGGTACCTTGCGTGATCTTGTCCTCAAATTGGGGATCGAACTTGATGGTCTGTAGTTATAGACCTTGGTCTCCACTGGGCTCTCAAAGCCAACTGTTATATTATGAGTATAGTATTTATAAAATATTTTTTTTGTGGCAGTTATCCCCCTCCCCTAAGAGTCAAGTGACGGAAGCGGAGCGAGAGTTGTCTCCCCGCAGTGTGCACGGCTGGCCCACACAACACTCACAGCCGCCGGACAAGCATGAGAGGCGACGCAGCTATGGGGATTTTGACGGTAAATATTATGTACCGCAAGTAATTTAATTTTTTGTATTTTTCCATTATATTGTATGTTTTTGGTAAGCACATACTTTAGTAAATAAGTATATAAAAAGCTTTGTAAGAAATTTGAGATTTAAAAAAGTGGCTCATGAGTTTCTTGCCGGGTTCTTCTCATAAAAAATGGGTGCGTGTGTACGCGCGTGAGAAGTTATACTTTTTTGGCATCATTAAAATTATTAAAAACCAAATTTAGAGAATAATAAATATATAAGACATAATTTGTACTAAATATTATAAGATTCTTAATGTTAAATGTTTATTATTGATTATTTAATATTTTAAAAATAAATTTAATAATAAATTCAAAAATTGAATTTAAGGTTGGTCATTTTTTAAATATTTTTATTGATTTCTTAATTTAATATTCACTTTTCATTTTTATCAAAAAGTTGCATCAAAATTAGTTCAGTGGTTTTTGTTTGATGCGCGAACAAACAAACAGACAAACAGACAAAAATTCTAAAAAATATTGTTTTGTGTTTAGACACGCCTATATAGCCTATTACAGTCATTTTTCTCAAATATCTTGTAGAATATAGATTATTATAACTTAGAATTAATAAAAAATGTATAACAGCGCCATCTTACCGTATTGCTTAGAACTACCACACAATAGTGGCTACACGATTATTCGTAGTACTAATTATTTCCTGTAGATATTTATGTTTATAGATATTCATAGTTTTCATGTTGATAAGATTATTAATTCTTATAACCTACCTATACATAAAGTAGATAATAATTAGTCAGCTGTTATCTGTTATAGTAGCAATAGTTATTATTTATTAGTGATTGTTGTTGTAGTGAGAATATAATATTTGTAACATCAAAGATCACTGTAGTTATTTGGGTGATTTTAAAAAGTTCTGTAAGTGCCTACCAGGGCCATGTCACTCCCTAAGAGCTTGTTTTTATTTAAAATCGTGCTCTCTAGTGGGCGGAAGAGACACTAATAATTATTAGTGGGACTCGAATGTTGTTAGAAGAATATATTTAGATGATAAAATTGAATAACAGATGGCGCTGTAATAAATATCAGTGCAATTCTATACAAAATGTATTATAACCTGAATCGCACAATATTTTTTTTTTGTAAATAAAGTATATATACAAATATAATTGTACTTCAAATGTACTTGCTTAGGCAGTACATATACTAATAGCTTTTTTTTCGAGACTTAATGAGCGGTTAAGCAGACAACTTCATACTGTTAATTTTGTGTCACAGATGCGCGCGCATCTTAAAATTTCACTCTCATCATTTTTTCATAACGCGCCTAAAGAAGTATAACTTCAAAAAGCCTTACTCTTACTTAGCCGACCACTTCTGGTGATTGCAATCGCGACATAGCGGATGGATGCACTTGCCTTAAGCGCTCGTGTTTGTTATTAGCAACTATGACGATTTTAAGTATATAATAAGCCTATGAAATAAAGATATTTTTGATTTTGAATTTCCATCCATCCATCAGCCTTTTAACGTCCACTGCTGGATATAGGCCTCCCCAAGAATGGGGGATATTGCCGTAATCGCCACGCTTGACAGGCGGGTTGGCGATCGCAGTGGATGTTGTTAATACACGAAGGAGTGCTGCTGCCCACTCCCCCGGGATTCCCTCAGTCGGCTCTTACGACTCCCATGGGTGGAGAGGGGTGGGACAATTCTAACGCCGGCCTCACACGAGACTGAATTTGAATTTAATATTATAATAATTTTGTGATTTGATTATATATCATTTGACATGCTTAGCCACTTAGTTTTGTGAAAATCTAAAAGGTTATCTGAAAGCAGGATCCGAACAATATATTTATTACTACCCGTGACTCCGCGTGGAATTTAATTTTTTTTCTGCGCGGCACCCTAATAATTTTCTAAAATAAAGATAAACCTTATGACATCAAACTATCTGTCAGTGGAAGTCCCGTCCATATCGGTCCAGCCGTTTCGGCACAAACGGACACTGAACAATAAAAATTGTTTGTTATAAGTACCGTATAAACTTTCATATGCATTTAGTAAAAAGCTGTTATTTAGACATTACCTACGTACACTTTAATTTTATTTATTCGTATAAAGTAGAAGACAAAGAGCGATAATGATCCACATGCGGGGATCGAACCCGCGTATGTTAAGTTAAAATACTATGATATATTATTTTAAATAATATATTCAATACTTATAGCCCTATACTACATTTATCCCTATACTACATTTATCCCTATACTACATTTATCCCTATACTACATTTATCCCCTGCCCACTTTCGACTGACTACGTATAGTCTGATCGATTTTTACCAGTTTTTATTAACTAGCTTTCTTGTCTGTCCGTGTTGAATTTTGTAATTGATTTTAAACTAACATCCCAATGAGCTAAATACTTGAAATTCAGAAGTGGATAAGAATGCATGAAAATGTGAAAAAAGAAGAATAATAAAATACAAAATAATAAAATTTGGGTGATCATAGTCCGGAGCGTGCTCGTCGCGATCCCTGCCAGCCTGTAATCCACAGGCTGCAATCCGGCTCGAATGTGTACCAGTGCGGGTTAGGGCGTGTCCCAGAGGCGTCGCGTACCGACCCGCCCCCGTCGGTACGAACAACGGCAGACGCGGCGATGGGGGTCGCCACCCATCACGCCTTGCCCAGTTTGGCGAGTCGAGGGGATCAGAGTGTCAAGTAGGCACGTGGAATGTAAGAGGTGGCGTGGAAGGTAAGTTACACGAGCTGGTAACCGTCATGTCGCACAGACGGCTTGATGTGCTCTGTGTAACAGAGACCAAGCGAATGGGTAGCGACACCTGTGATCTTCCTGGTGGCGGGTTAGCTCTGTGGTCTGGTGTACCGCAGAGCGATCGGCCCAGCATGGGAGTGGGGGTGTTACTGTCCGCTCGCTTGGCCTCAGGTGTGAAAGATTACGGATTGTTTGATCCCAGACTTATATGGGTCCGAATACAACTAGGTGTCACCAGGGTCTTCATGGTCGCAGCTTATGCTCCCGTAGGCTCTTCGGTGGCATCGGATCTAGGGAAGTTCTGGGATAATGTTAGGGAAGTTCTGGTTTTGGCAGAAGCTAGTGAACGCGTGATCGTATGCGGAGACTTGAATGGATGGGTTGGGACCAAGCGTCCAGACTTCGAGGACGTGCTTGGTCATTGGTGGTTCATTTGGTGATAAGAGAGTGAATGATGCAGGTAGGCTCATTGCGGATGTATGTATGGAGAGAAACCTTATTGTGTCAAACACATTTTTTCAACATAAGGACATCCATATGCATGGAGAAGGAATGAACAGAGTAGTATGATAGATTTAATTCCGGTAGACAGTCGCCTCCGAAATAAAATCCTGGATACAAGAGCCTACAGGGGTCCCACTGTCGACACGGACCACTATCTCGTTATTGTGAGATTTAGTGGTCTGTTCAGAAAGTGGAGACACTGGCTAGAGCGTGTCCACTTCGGAGGGCTTGAAAGAATAAAGATTGAAAAGTTGCAAGAAGAGCAAAGTATGTAGAGGGTGTCCGTGAACGGCTGACAATGGCAAGCCAGCCGGGATCTGACATAGAAGAATGCTGGAGAGTATTGAAAGATAGTATGGTAAATACAGCGAAAGAAGTATGTGGATGCTCAAAGAAGCATAGGAAAGTGAAAGGTGATGCATGGTGGGATACGGAAGTAGCAGCTTCCGTAGACCAAAAGAAGAAAGCGTGGCTGGACTATGTATCTTCTTTGAACCTGAGTGCAAGTATGAAAGAACAGAAGAAAGAAATATACCGGCAACGTAAGAATGACACCAAAGCCTTAGTGAAAGAGAAGCGTGATAGAGCAAATATGATTGCAGAATAAAGGCTGACCAAAAACTTTGAGAGCAACACCAAACTTTTCTGGAGGGAGGTGAAGAAATCTCGGAGTGGAGCTTTTAGAATGAATAAAATAAGGTCTAAAGGTGGAGACATTCTTACGCAAACACAAGATGTGTTAAGCCGATGGAGTGAATATTTTGGAGATATGTATGCGGATGTTCAGGGTGATGCTGGTGCCACATGTGGTCTAACAGATCATCCTCTGATGACATTAGTATGGATGAAGTTGAATGGGCGATTAGAAGTTTGAAAAATGGTAAGGCAGTGGGTATTGATATGGTGTCTGCTGAGATGATCAAGCTTGGAGGCTCATGTGTCTGGGAATCCTTCCTGATGCTTCTCAATTTATGTTGGAGCTCAGGAATGGTTCCCAAGGACTGGAGAAGAGCAGTCATCGTGCCCTTGTTTAAAAACAAGGGTTCACGTTATGACTGTGCAAACTACAGGGCCATAAGCTTGACCAGTTTGGCAGCCAAAGTGTATGGTAAGATTATTGAAAGGAGAATGAGGATGGTGTCTGATGAATTTTTGTGTGAGGCACAAGGAGGTTTCAGGTGTGGACGAGGATGCATGGATCAAGTGTTTTCTCTGCGCAACATTGTGTAGAAGCATCTGGCTGTAGGCCAGATGGTTTTCTGCAGTTTTGTGGATTTGGAGAAAGCATTTGACACTGTTGTACGAAAGGAACTTAGGGACATTTTGCCGGCGTATGGTATTAACGGTAGACTGCTACAAGCGGTGCAGTCCAACTACATGGACTGCAGAGCTTGTGTGCGGCTGGATGATGGAATGTCACCCTGGTTTGATTTCAATATCGGCGTTAAACAGGGCTGCGTTCTATCAGCCAGACTGTTTATGATATATCTGGATAAATGTCTACAAAGGTTGAATGAAATGAATGTGGGAGTTCAGATGGGCGACTCAGTGGTTAACTCGCTGCTATATGCAGACGATGCGGTCCTATGAGCGCAGTCTGCGACTGACCTGGAAACGCTAGTCGACGTAATGACAGAAGATTGTAAGAAAAGGGGCCTACGTGGGAATGTGAGCAAAACCAAAGTAATGGTTTTTGAAAGAGAAGAAGCCAGAACAGATGTTAGAGTAGCAATAGGAAATGGTGTGCTAGAACAAATGGATGAATTTGTATATCTTGGATGTGGATTCAGTCGGGATGGAAGGTACACCACTGATGTAGAAAGAAGAGTGAATGCGGGAAATAGAGTGAACGGAGCATTGGGACAACTTCTCGGCAGCCACCACCTCAGCCAGAAGGCACGTGTCGCAATACACAACGCAGTGCTTGTCCCAACGTTATTATATGGAAGCGAGAATTGGGTATGTAAAAAGGAGCATGAGAGTAAAATCAATGCGGTTGAAATGCGATCTCTGCGGAGAATCTGTGGAGTGAGGCTGACTGACCGCATTCGTAACAATGACGTAAGAGAGCGTGTAGGTATGAAAGAGAGTATTGGTGTAAAGATGCGAAAGGGAATGCTCCGATGGTTCGGACATGTGGAAAGAATGCCGGACGAGCGACTGCCTAAGAAGATATACAATGCGAAAGTGGAAGGATGTAGGTACAGGGGGAGACCGAGACTTACCTACCTAGACCGAATTGGTCATGTATTGAAGGAAGGTGGAGTCAGGAGTCTCCGAAACCGGCGAGCGTGTACGAAGAGAGTTATGAATGTTGAGGAAGCAAGAGATGTATGCAAGAATAGAGCCTCTTGGCACTCTGTTCTCTCTGCCTACCCCGCAAGGGAAATGGGCGTGATGATAAGTTAGTTATAAAATAAAAATTAATGTACTTTTTAAAAATAATAAATTCTTGTTTTATTCCAGAACGAACCTGTCTCCTCAAGAAATGCAAAAGCGATAAACTATCTGAGCTACGACACACGCACATGCCCTCTATATTTGATGCAGAGGCTATTAAACTTAGGAATATACAGGCTGAAAAGGTTAGTCAATATTAATAAATACTACATTATAGCTATGTCCCCCATTATCGCCTACCGTTTACTCGTAAGGGTAACAGCGTGATGTTAAGTCGCCTATAAACTGTCATGAAATAGGCTATGAAATGCAAAAATTTTTAAAAACAGGCTTACTATTTAATTAAACTAACTTAAACTGCCTCTGTGGTGCAGCGGTAGTGTGATCGACTGCTGATCTTGAGGTCTCGGGTTCGATCCCCGGGTCGGGTAGTGTTTAGCTTTTTCGTAAAAAGAAAAATTCTCAATAGCAGCCCGGGTTTTGGAGTTATGCTCGGTAGACGGCAATACGCTCGCCCCTAATACGTGGGACTCAAACATAGCTGGCGAACCGTGGGTGTGTAATACACCTCTGCCTACCCCTTTGAGGAATACAGGCGTGATACTATGCTATTGTAACTTGGTTTATTATGAGGTTAACCCAGGAACATATATGTTAAATCCCACGGAGGCCCAAGCTTCTTCCTTATGCTCTATCCTTTCCTTATTATCCTTCCTGTGTACCTCCTATGCCTTTCCTTGCAGCGACGCGTGAGTGATGCCTGTGTTATTGCTAGCGTATATAGGCTACGGTAACCGCTTACCATCAGATAGGATGTATACTTGTTTGCCACCAACGTAGTATAAAAAATAACATAAATAGTCTCATTTCATCTCTGATGTTAAGCGAATACAGGTTTACTAAAATAAGGAAAAGTAATACAAAACTGTTGTGGTTAAAAATACTAATTTCATACTCACCACGGAGAATGTCATACCCAAAGTTTGAGTAGATAAAAGAGAAATAGATATCTTTACAGGAGGCAGCCGAGCGTCGTCAATATTATCAGCAAGAGCTGAAGAACCAAATAATGGAGCAACAGAGGATAAAAGAAGAAAGGAAAAACAGAGAAAAGTAAGTTTTAAAGTGAACACAAAATTATTAATTACCGTTAATCGATGGCGTGGGTGTCACCCAAAACTTTAAGTATTTTGTTTGTATTTTAGCACTTGACAAGAAAGGATTTGTATACGCCCTCCGTGCTTTTAAAGCTTATAATAATTTTACGTATATTTCAGAATGTTGGAGCAAGCAGAAATGCGTCGTTTAGAAGAACAACTACGAATGTTACGCATGGCGCAGGACAGAGAAGTCGTGAAACAACAGACACTTAACACCGCAGTGAGTTGTACCGCTCTTAACTCATTATAATAGCTAAACATTGACGGTCTACCTTGGTGGACCAGCAGTAGTGTAGTACATGATTCGACCGTCTTGGGTTCGATTCCTGGGTTGGGCCAGCAAAAATGTATTGGGTTTTTCCGTCAAGAAGTTTTTAATAACAGCCCGGAGTTAGGAAATTTCACCCTCGTGCCTCAGAAAGTACGTAAAGCCATTGGTCCTGCGCGTGAAATCTCTCCGCTCGTGTCGGACTGCAGAACCATCGATCAACTATAACAGTGGGGGGACAGAGAGTGCACTTGTGTTAGCGCTGACACTGCACTATAATATATTTCGACATTGGTAGAGCCTTAGACACAGTCAATGCTCACACCCAATCACCAAGTATATCCAGTATGCTGTATTATCAATATTTAACGAGTGAGAATATATTTAAGATGTATACAAATAGTTCTATTCGTATTTATTGTTTAAAAATAACGTAATTAAGTTCAAATCTGTGTACAGTGCCACAAGGAAGCATATTGGGTAAAATTTGATCAATGGTCAAATTTTATTAATAAAAAATTTCGTTATATTGTTTCACAGTAGGCTAAGTTTGTTTGATATTTTTATAAAACGTAGTAATCTCTCATTGGATTTGAAGTATTCTTTTAGCATTTGATATTCTTAACCTTGAAGAAGGTTATTTAACATTACGCTACAAACCTTAGAATTCTGACTGACTGCATAGTTGGCCGATTTATTTATACATCGACCTCCCGTTCGAGTGTTGTGGGTTCGATTCCCATACAGGACAACTTTGTGTGATCCACAAATGGTTGTTCTGAGTCTAAGTATACTTTGTGTACATGAAATTGTATGTCTGTAAAGCTTTTCGAGATACGAGGATGACTCATTAAAGCAGGCGGTGGTCTTTAAAAAAAATGTTTATTGAAAGCGTAGGACATACCTAGCTAGTTGTATATGAAAGACAATTATGATAATTGTAGTAGCAATAATGCCACATAATAATTCTATTTTTTTTCATTATCAATTACAGATGGATGAAAACACAAAAGAATATTTGTGCAAACGCACAGAACTACAAAGAGAAATCGACATGGAACAGCAAAAGTTACTGCGAGTATCTTCACAACCCAACCACTATCTCTCTAAGCGAAATACAAATACAACGAAAAGTGAAAAACTTCCTTCAAAACTTCCATTCTACTACTCGAAGATGTACGAACGTTCTAACGAAACTAATAAAAAACCTTACTCTATGAATATACCAGATAATTCAATATTCTCATCCAATTATGACGTGGATAGTTATTTAAGAAGAAATCTTAACTTTAATAAAGATAAAGTAGACAATATATTAGATAAAGACGAATTAGGATCTGTTGTAAGTGAAGCGAGAGAAAATAGAAACATAAATAAAGTACATATGCCTCATGATAATATTGAAAAGGCACACGACAAGAATAATTTAAGAGAAAATGTGTTAGCGAAAGAGCAAGACCGTCCTTTGGAAGTGATAGCAACACCAACGTCCAACAAGATTGTAGAAGATGTTGATAGTTTACCAATACCTGTTTTAAGGCATTCGCCTAAAATGCCTAATAATACTATAGATAAGAGTAATATGAGTGAAGCAATGAAGAAAGTAGATGAAAAGTGGCAAGTGCCTGCAGTTCAAAAGAATATTCTTAAAGCTATGCCTAATGAGGAAGGCAAGAATGTTAGTATACTAACACAGTTAGGGTCTATTAGACGACAATTGCAGTTGGAGCAGTTGAGATTAGACAGGATGTTGCCTAAAGACGAAGGTACATGATTTTAGAGTGCAGTTTTAGTTGCTGGCAAAGAATACAAATTATGAAGTCAGTTAAAATTCCCATGCAGAATGATGAATAGACTTAAAAGATCTTCATTCTCCTTTTTTACTGGTACACAATCCCTAGCCATTAAAAAAATTAAAGTTTATTTCGAGCTATCCATCCACCCATCCATTAGCTTTTCAACGTCCACTGCTGGAAATAGGCCTCCCCAAGAGAACGCCACAACGAGCGGTCCCGTCATGGGGGATAATGCCGTAATCGCCCCGCTTGGCAGGCGGGTTGGCGATCGCAGTGGATGTTGGTGGTAATACTCGGGGGAGTGCTGCTGCCCACTCCCCCGGTATTCCCTCGGTCGGTTCTTACGACTCCCGTGGGTAGAGAGGGGTGGGACAATTCTAAACCCGGCCCCACACGGCGAAGCCGTGCTATAGGTTTCCTTAAAACCTGTCGCCCCTTAGCACTTGTTTGCAAACGTATTTTTTGAATGGCCCTTTATCAAATGCAGAATAATTCAGTAAGAAACTTATTTGAAATGAGTAATTTACAAAACGACATAGAAATTGCTTTCTATATTCATGATATAGAATATTGCCCTCCATTAGATATATAAATCTCTAAACACAGTTCGCTTATGAAAAGCTTTCTCAATATCTTAATACTATAAATGCGAATGTGCGTTTGTTTGCTCCGTAACCCAAAAAAAGACAGGTTACTTTTTAGTCTGGGGAAATGGGCGGTTCCTGTAGAATAGCAATGTTTGCATAGAGAGAATTAATGTTCCGTACAGTGACGTATTTATATTCTAAAGTTTACACGGATGAAGTAGCGGTAGAATCTAGTCTAATTGTTAATGGGCCAAAACCATGAGAAGTATACTTGTTTCTCCATACCCTTTATCCATCCTTCCGTCAGCCTTTCGACGTCCACTGCTGGAGGGCCTCCCTAAGAGAACGCCACAATGAATGGGATGGTGCCGTAATCGCCACGCTTGGCAGGCGGGTTGGCGATCGCAGTGGATGTTAATACTCGAGGGAGTGCTGCTGCCCACTCCCCAGGTATTCTCTCAGTCGGCTCTTACGACTCATGGGTGGAGAGGGGTGGCACAATTCTAAAGCCGGCCCCACACAACCCCCCACCCCTTTATATTTAATTATTATTCTAATAATTGATGAGTCCACAACTAAAGGTCTCATTTGTTTACATTCCATACACAGCAAGGAAGGTGATACAAACTGTTTTTACATAGAAATTGACTTTTTGATGATCCCTTTCTTGCTTTTATAACTATTTATTTTTGTAAATCATTTCACGAATGGTACAGCCTTGCTTGCCAGCTCATGATCCATTCATATGGACCGGCTAAAATTCTCTCACAGAAGATCAGCGAGAAACAACTATAGTTATTCCTACAGTTGTTTCGTATGGTGAGTGTGAGCGCCAGAGGCCCGAACTTCCTCCATATCCTCCGTGTATGCTTGTTTGCCACTCACGTATTATATATATATAAAAAAAAACATTCAGATGTTGCCAGTAACATAATAGCAAGAATATTGATATTAGTGAATGGAATCATTTCATTAGTACCATATATTTAGAAAAAAATTGGACGATCATTGAAATAAAAAATATAAATGGAAATTTGATTTCCTGAATATTATTGTCCTGAATTTATTTTGATGATTTTTGTAATATTATTTAAAAAATCCGGGTTCATAATGAATCTGGTTTTCCTAGTCTTCAAATTAAAACAAATTCAAATGTTATTATATTGTAATCTCATTGTTTTCGATGAAGTTAACGCAAGGGATACAATTTTACTTAATATTTTGTGTAAGTACAGTTGCTATTGTGTAGTGCCAAAAATAGTTCTTTCCATATTAATGTTATGTATGAAATACTAATTTAATGCATTTTCCATCCAGCTAATGAGTAGCTCATTATGTTATGTTGTAGATGATGATGTTAGTATTTCCTGTAAAATTTGGCTAAGTGTAATGTGAGTAGTTTAAATCAGACCACATAATCGATTAAATAATGATCTCTTGATTGTCATTAATTCGAGTGTAGTGGTACTCTAGTAATTTTAGTCCCTTACAGATTAATATTCTAGTAAGACAAAGCTAGGACGCATTTTATATAATTTGTTATTGCAAAAATCGTATATGTATGGAAAGACTGTAGGTTGTAAGCGAAGAGCTTGTGTAAGGAAAGTGATATTAAATGATAAGGTCACGATTTTATTGTTATTTTTATATTAATAAATTGCATTTTAAGCCTAAGGCAGCGTTTTCACCACCTATGAGCGAGATGCTAGTCTAGTTATATTGCCACCAATGGCAATAAAAAATGTCTGGTGAAAACACACCCTTAGTCAAAATATTGAGGTGCTTGCTTAATTTATTGGCTCGGAAACTGGCTTCCTATCACCGAACATTACCATCTTATTATAATTAAGCTAAGGTCAACTTATCTAATGCACCCTTGTCTGGATAGTGGAGAAAAAGAAAAGGCATAAGGTGTTTTCATCTATTGGTTGATGTTTTAATCAAGAAAATCTGCACCTATTTATAGAATTAGAGTATGACATGACTCCGAGAGGTTCCGTACATGTTGAGTTATTGAATAAAAGCAAAAATCCTCATAATTCCTCTTCGTTGCCATCGCCAGGAGACAGATTTTATAATTACCTAAGCAGAACAGGTGTGTTGTACAGAGTGTTTCAGCCCCTCGGAGTCTTGTCGTACTGTAAAATAGCTTCTAAGTAGTTTTGTTTCCAAAGTTCTGTTTTAATTAAAATAAATAATTGTCGTTTAGTAGTATTGTGTAATCATTTCAAATTCCCTTACATTATCTAAAATCGAATTCCGGTAAGGTCAAATGCGTGGGTCACATAAATTAATTTACTATAATTTTAAAAGTCCCAAGTCTGTTTAGTCAGACCAAAAATAACATTAGTGGGATATATTGTTGACACGTTATTAAATATATTGTTGCATTCTATCCAACTTTATCATCCAAGTATTGGGTGATAATTGCTTACTTTCCTTAATCACCGTGTACGGAAAGGGGGGTGGTGATTCACCACATCTGCATCCTGGGGGTGGTGATACTTGCTTTCTTAATCAGCACATGGTCCCAACGTCAGGTATTTAGTTTTATACAAAAAAATGAGACATTTCATACTTGTTAGGTTCTTTAAGGTACCACCGAAGGAATGTCATGTAGTTCCAGTGACCCACCAATAAAGGCGGAGACGGTTGCGGTTAGGAACATTTTTTTCTCGCCTTAACAAAAAAGGTTCTCTAAGGGTAAATTCTATTTACATAGCCAATCATTACAATGAAACAATGTGGCTTTTTGAATAATGAAATTGCCTCATGTAGTCATCAAAAAAGTAGTAGTATTCAAAAATTTATGAGTAAAAAGACATTACATATAAAATCAACATTTATTAACAAATTTTACATTTAGGTGGTAATTTTAAAACTAAGAGATACCTACCTACCTATTACAAATATTCAGAAGTAAAATTTGAGCGTATACAGTATACCAACTAAACTGACTAAAGATAAAATATTACACATAGAAATACAAAAGATCAAATAGTAAATAAGGGTATTCCCCATTATATGATGAGGGCTTCGAAGACTAAGTAATATCTCAGATGGCAAACTTAGCGTGGTGGTCGGCTTTAAACTTGCTGGCGAGTCTATCCTTCAGTCTTAGGAAGATATCTTCACATTAGTACATCATATACACAGAAATCTTAAAGAAACTGTTACATGTGGTACATGCTAACCGATACTGTAGGCCAAAGGCCAAAGGATTTTGACCGTAGTCTTACTAAGCTGGCCCAGTGTGAGTTGGTGTACCTACGTCATAAGCCAGGTCAACATTTCCCTAGTCTTAAGTCGCGAATCCATCATCGCCTTTAGAAAATCTCTCGGAACATGCTGGAGAGAGACGGACTCAAGTTGTGTTTGAAGTCGAGCGCTCTCTGGAGCGGGAGCGGGCTTCGGAATAGGGAGAAAAGAGCTTTGTTCAATTCAACCCTACAGACACAGGTTTTCGCGTTCACTGCAAAGAAGGGCGCATTCGTCGTGGCGCCTGTTCCAAGGAGTAACTCTCCCGATCTCTGATAGTATTGGGTATTATCCTAGTCCAGTTCGGGAGACAAAGCCAAATTGGCGAGCAAAAACTGGGCGTCCTGAACAGAGCCAAGCGGCATTTCACACCGAGGTAGGGACTAACACTATAGAAGGCACAAGTCCGGCCGCACGTGGAGTACTGCTCACATCTATGGGCAGACGCACCAAAATACCAGCCCAACCCACTTCTCCCCGCAAAGGCGTGCTGTTCGAATTTTCGACGATTCCAGTCTCACGGATGGACTGGAGTCGCTGTAGCGGAGGAGAGACATAGGGTTTCTTTGTGTGCTCTATAGACTCTCCAATGGGGAGTGCTCTGAGGAACTCTTTGGGGTGGTACCCCTTTTTACCACCAGACCACGAGACGTAGTAGTAGGATTCATGCACACCACCTGGAAACGATCTCGTCCAAGACTATCCGTTTCCAGCGCTCTTTTCTATCACTCACGTGTAGGCTCTGGAATGAACTTCCTGCCGCGGTGTTTCCCCAGCGCTACATGCCCTTCTTTAAACAAGGTTTGAGAAGAGCACTTTACTCACGGTAGGCGGCGGCTTGGTTGTACCCCTGGTGTTGCCAAAGTCCATGAGCAGCGGTTACCACTTACCATAACGTGGGCCGTTTGCTGGTCTGCCACCGTCGGCAATAAAAAAAAAGCCACAATTTATTGGGGTCGGCTTCCGATCTGTTCGATTGAGCTTGTCCACCAGTACTAAAAGGAGCGACTGCCTTTCTGACACCACGGCTCGACTAAGGGGACAACTTAGAACAAGATTGGACTCAGATATTTTATTCAGGACTTTGAAACGACTGCCAGGATGTTATTAAACAGCCAGAAGCCACTGTTTAACGTCCCTTCTGAAGCGAGGAGGACGTCAGGTGTCCACAAACAGGTGTAACTTTTAAGTCACCCACCTGATTGCCAGCCGAGCGAAACTTGCTTAACCTTACCAATCGTTTCAACTACATTTACATAACGTAAGCTATGACTTCATTATCCGGATATAGGTATATATTTTTTTTTTCTTGACTCGAATACCATGAAATACGGTAAGTTTTAGAAAGTTGGTAGCAACAACCGACTTTTTTTTCTGCGTATGGTGGGTAACCCGTTGTCCTAGGTGAGCGATGCGAGGTTGGAGCAGGTTTTGTCGGGGCATGGTTGCTTCGGCAAATACCTTTTTTTCTTTTGTTGAGGCGGGAAAAAATGTTCCTAACCGCACACCCCATCGTTCGGAGCAACGAACAGGGTAGTGTGGGGCCTTCAACCACTAAAGAAACCCGCCGTGTGCCGTCTCTCCGCCTTTATTGGTGGGCCACTGGAACTATGTCATATTCCTTCGGTGGTGCTTCGGCAAATACCTGCACACGATCGCTAGGAGGGAGACGACCCCAGATGACCCCAGGCTGTCACCACTGCGACTGAGGCGAGGACTCGGCGCAGCACACGCTCGAGTCGTGCCCGGCCTGGGATAACCAGCGCCGGGAACTCGTTGCAGTCATAGGCGGGACCTGTCGCTGCCGGCCGTTGCGCGAGCGATATTTGACAGTGACAGGGTCTGGACCGCGATCGCCGCCTTCTGCGAGGCAGTCATCTCACGGAAGGAGGTGGCGGAGAGGGCCCGGGAGGATCCTCCTTCGCGGATCCGATTCGCCGCAGGCGCGCTTACCTGCGCCTAGCCGAAGCTGCGGACGGTGGGGTCGGGGAGTACCCTGCCGTTCGCGGAAGCCTACCTTGAAGGTGTGACGCCCAAGTGCGCGGGGCGTCGCACAAGAGAGGGCGCCCGAAGGGGCTGCCGCCTGCGGATCGCGGTTGAAACGACGCTGACTAAAACTACCTAACCAAACCGAGAGTATTGTCAACCTGCTGCTCACCATTTCATTTCACAGATATGAAATGAAAGAATTAAATGCCAGTCCTACACAATCAAACAAATAAATTTCCAAGTGTTTCTGGCTAGTAATATGCGTTTTATCATCCTATTCTTACTTATTTTGATGGCGTAATGATTCACGCCATCTCCCTTGCGGGGTAAGCAGAGAGAACAGAGTGCCAAAAGGCTCTATTCTTGCATACATCGCTCGCTTCCTTAACGTTCATAATTCGCACGCTCGCCGGTTTCGGAGACTCCTGTGTGAACCATCCTTCAATACATGACCGATTTGGTCTAGGTAGGTAAGTCTCGATCTCCCCCTGTACCTATCTCTCCCTATCCTATTCCATAGTTTAAAATTTCTAGGTACACGATGTACTAATGCAGTTGAAGATGTAGTGCAAATATAAGATTTATTAATAATCTCTTAAAACTCTTGAAAAGCTAATATTAAAAATAATAGTCATATAAATTTATATATTAACAGAAAACGAATTAAGCAGCGTCATTAACAAATCAGGATTCAAGGTAAACTGATCTAAAATCTCTTTTACAATATGATAAGTTAGTCTGTGTGGTAAATTAAACGCGTGTTCATAGCGCGGTAAGTGTGCTCATAACGTGGTACAATACCGGATCAGGGACGCTCTTAAGGTTTAAAAATAAATATACATCCTCAACATACATGTACTACCATATTTACCTTGATGTTACTGATGATTAAAAATATTTCTTATCCATACAACGCCATCTAGTAAAAAAGGTAATATTTAAACTATTCTTATTGTGGCAAATAAGCAAAGACAATGAAATAAATACATGTATACCTACATTTTTACCAGTGGTTCATTAAATAATTAATATTATAAATATGTTACGCTATTAAAACACAATTTAAAGCAAAGTTAGATTTAACTAACCTTATTGGTTAAGGAATTAAAAAACAAAATGCACATCAATATTCACAGCAACGCTTCATTTAAAAACATGTGTACATTATATTAAAACAACATTGCTAAAAAATAGCATAATTAAAAGAAAAATACGAATATTGAAGATAAGTATCGACAAAATATACATCAGGATTTTTTTTTAATTTGACTGACAATTCAGGATTCTTTTTTAACGAATATTGAAGATAAGTATCGACAAAATATAGTTCAGGATTTTTTTTAAATTTTACTGACAATTCAGGTTTTTTTTTTAAATTTAACTGACAATTCAGGATTTTTTTTTATATTACTGGCGCCACTTCGGTTATTTAGGGAACTAAAACTAGTCCAACACATATATTTTTGAAATATTTTAGTTCTAAGGAATGTCTGTTATAACCGTGGCTAGAAGCGTTTCGAATAGGTGAATATTCTACCCTATCATGTGTGAAAATAGGCTATTCAGGTATTTAATAGAGATCAGTGAAGATACGCCACATAACCCTGAATCTCTTGCCAAATACTTTAGCTTAGTTAATGCCGGAATATCTAATTTATACCAATAGAATACCAACCATAAGTGTACTTGGTAAAACGGTTTTGATCCTTTGTAACATAATATAAAATCAGGATGTTGACTGCATTTAAATAAAGACATTATTTTAACGTAAAGGGAATTTTAGATACAAATATTAAACCATTTTTTGCCCTAATTTTTAAAGAACTAATATAATGTGTATTAAAAATGAAACCCCATCCAATATTTCTCAAGTCAAATGAAAAACGCATAGAGCGATAACACGTTCAGACATCACGTGCATCAATAGTTGTTTGGTTGATATTTTCAGTAACCATTCCAGTTAATTATATGTAAATGACTGAACAAATAATGTATGAAATTGAGGTTACATATTTTGGCGTTTTATAAAAAAAATGGTTAGTTAGTTTTAGATATTTGATATAGTCATACAGAGATGATGCTGTGAACTATGTTCAACTTCGAGAAGTAAATTTGTGTACAGTTAATTGAAAGATTTGCTCAGAGCATAGTTCATAATAAACCATTTTCCCCTACAATCATAGTGTTTGATCTTCTAGATCTAAGGCTAAATATTGACATATCTCGAAAGCACCGATCAGATCAAGTACCTACTTAGTATTTTGATCGCAAATTTCATAAACCATTCTTTCACTCTTTACCGTTAGCTCTTATTAAGCAATAAAAAATTTAAAAATGACAGTTGTAATGTTGCCATTGTAATAATTATTTAAAATTTCGGTTGACCTGTTTCCTTATAGCCGCTGAACACATTGGGTCAAGGGGCTGGGCAACGGTTCCACCACAAGCATCTTTATCGGAGTGCCAAGGCAGAATGATCAGTATGCCAATGTATAAACAAAATCCGATATTTTGTCCCTATATGCTGGCCCAGCCCCTTGGACCATTGTGTACAGCTGGCCTTTAGACAAATTAATCATTGGTCCTTAGGCGATAATAGTGTGAAGATAAAATCAGACGTACCTATTGTATATTTTGAATATAAGAGAGAGCGCAAGATAATAAAGCCATAAAAGTAAACTTAAATTATTTGGCTTTATTTAAAAGTAAAATATTAGAGATGCACCGAACATAAGTTTTACCAAATACGAATATTCGGTCTAAGTGTGCCGAACCGAATATTCGACCGAACTATTCGGTTCACTCTTGTGCCGTAAACAGGTTTATACATATCGGCGAGGCGCTTTGTGAGTAGCGACGAGTGGGGGCGAGCACTCACACGCCTTTACCCGCGTGTACTTCGTTGATATCTCGGCTCGCTTAGCCGATGAATCGCTCTTTGGTTTATTGCAATATTAAAAATCTCTGGACTGTGTACTTTGATTGAATTTAATAAAAAAAAATGGCATGTATGGACTTTTTTTAATGAAAATTAAAGTGACCATACCTTAGTGAAGTGTATATTATGTAACACACTAAACATGAGTGGCACTAGAAACAGAATTGAAGCACAAATTTGCAAACGTTCAAGAGACAAATACTATACACATTATTCAATACCAGATTCGATTGCGAATAAATGATTACTACATGAGGTATTTTTTATTACATTTACCAGTACTATGTATATGTACGCCCCGAGCATATATATAATTAAATTTTAAAATAATATTCTTTTATATAAATATATAATAGAAATATATAGCCTTTAGAATTGTCCCACCCCCCTCTACCCATGGGAGTCGTAAGAACCGACTGAGGGAATACCGGGGGAGTGGGCAGCAGCACACCTTCGAGTATTAATAACATCCACTGCGATAGCCAACCCGCCTGCCAAGCGTGGCGATTACGGCACTATCCCCCATTATTGGGGAGGCCTATGTCCAGCAGTGGACTTTGAAGGGCTGATGGATGAATGGATGGATATAAATATATATACAGTAATTGTTCGGTAAATTAACAGAATATTCCGCCAAATACGAACTTTGAAAAAATTTGTCCAAACGTATCGAATACGAATATTCGGCCGATCATTCGGCGCATCTCTACAATTTTAAATTTTTTTTATAAATATGTAATCATATCACAATCAGTCAATTGTCAGTCAATTGGTACTACCTAAAGCTCAGTCGATACCTACTAAACAAATATGTTTATAGTTTTCTAGAATGATGGTAACTGGTAGCCAGGCATGGAACAAATCCATTTCTGACAATAAAAAGTGGTCGCCTGGTATGCCAAGACCAGCGACTATTATGACATCATGACACCACTCGATGGCAGGACAGGAGCAGGCATTCTCCTTTTCAACTAGAAGAAAAGGATACTTCACGGCCATTGAAAATTAAGGAAATGGTGGTACTTAACTATATTTACTGTAGATTTTAACAATGGCAACCACAATGTGCTTATTGAATACATATAGCAGACAGGCAGACATACTATTAAGTACGTTTTACTCTTAAGATTTGTAATTATATACCGGAAAACTAGACGGAATCGTTCAGTAACTTTTAAATTAAGATGTGGACAATTTTATGGTTGGTTATACTTTTACTACATCATAGAGAAACCAACAAAAATGAAAAAAAAAAGAAATCATAAATAAAATATTAAAATTCCAGAAAAATTTAGAACAGTTTTTTTTTTTTTGAGGAAATCCTAATGAGACTCAACAAGGTTACGTTTAACGCTACCGCTACCATGGAGGGGTTTTAATCAGACACCTACTCTTAACATCGACATTTAAGAATTTCAAAATTTTACTAACGCCATCTAGTGACATTAGCCATAATTACTTTATCGAACAAGGTATTTAAAAACATAACTGTGACAAGTTTTGCAGTTACTAATTTAATAATTACTTTATTTATTAATGATGCCAAAGAAATATAACTTCTCACACGCGTTTATGTACGCGCATTCTTTTTTTTATTTACCGTTATAGCGCTGTCCAATGGACATGCGTCTATAGTCTCTAGTGTTTTATTTCTGTTAGAAAATGCAAACACAGTCCATGACGTCATACGGCGTTCCTGGTCACGTGTTGTGTATCATTTACAACTAATAAATTTCTTTTTTTTAATTCAAAATATTTTGATATTACACTATTAATCGTTACATGAAATTATAACTAATGTCAATATCCGTATTGGGCATCACCCAAATATTTATGCGTATACAAACATAATTATTTCACGATAATCTAAATAACTTATATCAATAGGTACCTGTAGAATAAACCTACTGGACAACAAGTTATCTGGCCAACAAGTGATGGTTGAATTTAAATGTCTTAATCCAAAATCTTTAATAAACTTACGAACATTTATATTGTTCATTAAGATTATTACGTAATAAAATCTAGAATATCAAAATAGTGACGTGTTTTAGTTCCCTAGATAAGCTCATTATAGTGGCGGAATGGTATACCTGTTTTTAAGTCTAGTCAAGAGCTATTAAACAAAAATATTTTATCAAATTTAGTTAGTTTTTGCATAATGCGCGAACATACAAACAGATATAATTCTAAAAAAAATGTTTTGTGTTCAGAGACGCAGATAAATAATACAATTTAGTCAGTGTGGTGACGGACTAAGAATACAAGTGTCACCACCCCATTCTTTCCCACGGGTATCGTACGAGGCGACTAAGGGAAGTAAGCAATTATCAGACATTGCATTACTGGCTGCATACCAACTGGAAGTACTCACTTGCTAATGGGCCTGAACGGGTTGGTACCCCCATCTACAACATCTTAAATATATAGACATAGCTGTTACAGTTTTATAATAGTACAGAAACATAAGATTCATTGTATAATACTTAAGTTGTGTTGTACACAACTTAAGTGGTTGTATTGAAAAAAAAATATTTGTTTTTTTTTACATTAGGTACATAACTTAAGTTTTATTTTGCTATCCCTACGTTTCGGATATTTTACAAAATGGCGATAGTGGCGATGGCATTCGAATATGGAAGACATTTTCAGATATAAAGTAGCTCCAAAATGTAGAATAAAGAAACATAACTAAAGATTTTGGATTAAGGTATAGAACATTTAATTGTATATACCAGAACAATATAAATATTATTTACAATTTCCTTCCCTCAGACATATAACAGCAATTAATTTAACCCTGTACAAAATAATTGTACATATACTTATAACACTATAGTAGGTCCAGGGTTGGGATGTTTCAGAAACTGCTCCAATGTGGGCCCATTTCTACCTAAAGGGTCTTTAGGAAACATAATCATATTATCTACCCATGTAAAAGGCAGTAAACGGTTTTCAATAACAGACCTCCATCTTGGATTTTCACGAAGTAAATCTCTGTAGTTATCTCCCGAGACTATGACACCGTCGAATTCGGCGGCACACTGTACTATATATCTGTAATAAGAGATTATAATATTAAAATAAAAATAATAAATATATACAGTGTGTGGTATACGAAATCTGCAGATCATAGTTTTTGAGAGTTTCATCTGATAGTAAACATTATCTTTAGGAAATAATCCGAGAGAATATAATTGACTGAAAATAAATAAATATTCACGGACATTTTACACAACGTGCCCAAACTAAGCTTAATGCTTGTGCTATGGGTACTAGATTACGGATATAATACATATATTACTTTTTTTTTTGTAAATACATACATAACATACAGACGTAAATACATACATAAAACACAGACGCGCAGTACAAATATCTGTGTTCATTACACAAATAATTGTCCTGAGTGGGAATCGAACTTGCCGTGTGGGGCCGGCTTTAGAATTGTCCCACCCCTCTCTACCCACGGGAGTCGTAAGAGCCGACTGAGGGAATACCGGGGGAGTGGGCAGCAGCACTCCCTCGAGTATTAACAAAATCCCTCGAGTATTAACAAAATACACTAACACTACCGACTACGCCACGAGGCCCGTCAAAAAGAAAAAAATAATTGGTAAGAGCATTGATATGGGTTTTATATATCAATGGGTAACAGCGAAGTTTTTTTCTTCATTTTGTATCTACATCTTTAAAATAATTGAAAATAGTATGGATTTTGTGGTGTGCTTATATAAAATAAAAAACATTTCATTTTTTAAACATACAAAGCAAAGGCATTTTTCTATTTTCCTTACTACAAACATTGCATTTGAAATTTTTAATCTAGAGATTTTAGTGTGGTCACAGAATCTAATTATCATATTACTACGAATCGAATGGACACTTGTCCCCTCGCACCATCGCAACCGATTCTCACCTCGCCTGCGACTGCACTTTCGCCGAGTATCACAAGTGTAATAGGTAGAGTATCATAAGTGTAATAAGTAGATATAACTGTACTGTCA
Organism: Leucoma salicis; assembly: GCA_948253155.1. Classification (NCBI taxonomy): domain Eukaryota; kingdom Metazoa; phylum Arthropoda; class Insecta; order Lepidoptera; family Erebidae; genus Leucoma; species Leucoma salicis. The sequence continues at coordinate 12,569,238 of OX411828.1, read as the reverse complement.
CCGAGCTCACTTGGGCACAGAAGGCACCAGGCAATGCAAGGACGCAGCGAGTTATTAATTTTTTTACTGTTACAATGGGGTATTCTTGTGCTGTTTACGATTCGACATATAAGCCTTTCAAGGACAAGGTTTTTTATAAATTCCATAAAGATAAAATAAGAAAAGTTATTGTTTAGATAAGTATACTTGATCTACATAAAAATAAAACTGTGTGGGATATTTCTACAAAATTTGAGTTCGAGTGTTGTGATTGTACATATTTTTAAAGCCACTAATAGCATTAATGTCAGAAGCCTCTCGGGTACAACAATTATACACACAATGACAATATTTAGGTCTCGGTCACGAAATTAGCGGGAGAGGGGCGGTGGATTTCTCGTAATATAACACTACGCCGCTTTAGCGCCATGCAGTCTGCCTACTGGATTCTAGACCGGGAGAAGCGTTGCCACGCCGCTTACCCGCACCGCCGCCCCGCTCTCACTGAGTTCGTGACCGAGGCCTTAGATTTCGACGCTCACACTTTCACTTCTAAAAAAACGACATCTGTGTAGCGTCTGTGTAATAGGTAGCTATAACGCGGCTTTTGTGTAGAGATTTAATCGAGTGTCCTTACTGTTTACTTTTCTTTATACTGTGGTGTGATCTAAAATCTCTAGATATAATATATCTATGATAATCTGATATGCATTTAATTACCATTGATGACCGCGGCACTTTTCCTTCCAGACAACAGGGGGTCGTCTGGGTGATAGAAACGCTTATTTAGTATTTAAATACCATTAATATATATTTTTTTATGTTATGAAAAGGAAGAAACGGAAACAGAATAGAAAGAAACAAAAAGTTTTATTTAAGACAAGGATCTGCAGTAAGGAATAATAAGATAGAATACACCAACCACAATTATAAAAACTAAAAACCTAAAATATAAAAACAAAATAATCAAAAACATACACTGCAATATAGCGTGGGACATATAGACACACTGAAGACTCGGTATAATAAACAAAATCAACAACATATATAATCAGTGACCTTTTTAGTTAACCATTCAAAGGGTTTTCGATAGGATTTTTCCAAACAGTTAATCAAAACCATAATACAATGCGGTTCCCCCTTTAGTTTTTAATTTTAGCCTTCAAAACGGACCATTTTGGTTACCCGTGGAAAGGGTTTTTGATAGTTTATCTAAGCATTTACTCAAAACCCTTATATATGTTATCATAATGAAGGCGTAACACTCACTGAGTTTTAAGTATAGAACCCATTCTATGGTTATGCCCATTATATGGGTTATCATAATTATGATGTAGCCCTTTCACTGGGTTTCCATTATATAATCCAATCAATGGGTTAACCATATTAGTGATAACCCTCTCTGGGTTTCAAGCATAGAACCCATTCAAAGAGTTAAATCATGATAAAGGTAACCTCGTAAACGGCCCTTTAAAGGCTCTTAACTGGGGTTGTATAGTCCCTGCGCATAATAAGAAGATGATCAACTCCAATAAACGACAAGAAATATTACTTAAAATACAAGGAGATATAATGATTTATAATTTTTTAATAAATTCATGACTTTAATTACATTTTTGCGGAATCTGAATATTGTTCATTATATTGTACAAATTTAAAAATAATACTGTGAGTGGGTCAAACCAATGGCTTTTTTCATTGGCGTTTTAACCACTAAAATTCTACTCGATAGTATTCAAACAATCCACTATTGACCGATATATCTACTCTTCTCATAGAAATAGTGGTTGTGTGAAAATCAATCTTACAACACTACGGGAGGTTGCTATTTACGTTAAGTAATCAATGAATGATACATATACATACCTATCATCATAAGACGTACACATTCTGCCCCGGATTTCTCTTGACGGCGTGTATATAACGAGGCCTTGCCTTTCTAAAGAATCTAGCATTCTTGGATTGCTACTTTTGCCGTATTTACACCTGCAAAAACAGCTTACACAATTTGCTTTGCAAAAATTAGAAAATAGTGCGTGCATTATTTCATATAGCATAGTGCACACAAGCACAGCCTTTTTGTTATATTTACTACGTGAGTGGCAAACAAGTATACGGCCCACCGGATGGTAAACGGTTGTCATAGTAGCCCATACGACGCTAGCAACACCAGAAGCATCACTCGCGCGTCGCCTTCTCCAAGGAAACGGATAAGAGGTGCAGAAGAAGGATATTAAGAAGAGGATAGTTAGGATACTAAGGACAGAATAGGGAGGATGTTGGCAGGTTAGGGTCTTCAGGGACAAGTAAATAAAACGTATTATAACCTACACGCATTTATTTAGACGTTCAGCGAGTAACTAATTAGAACAATCAATACCAGGCGTGCGGGCGCATCTTACCTACATAGCTATAGATCTATAAACGATTAGAAAGGAATGGCACGTCATACGAGTACAAATTATTAAAAAAATTTTGAGTGAATGAGGATAAAGAGAACTTTAGTTCCCGCTAGTACTAAAGTTCTCTTTTTCCTCATTCACAAAATAATAATTTGTACTCTAAAAGTAGCCGAGCACGTCAAGTGCTAAAAATATAAATAAATGTTTAAAAAATCACGCCATCAAATAGTATGAATTTTAATTGCAAAATTAAACTTACTATATTGGATTAATGCATGTAAATGCGTTCCGATAGATGGCGTTGGTCGTTAAGACAATTGTGATGGAAGTTGGGTATGACCGCAAGGTACTACGGTAGCTCAGTGGATTAGAGCGCTTCCCCGGATAGGAAGGGACGCAGGTTCGTTTCCCGCTCGTACTAAAGTTATCTTTTTACTTATTCACAAATAATAATTTGTACTCTAAAAGTAGCTGAGCATGTCAAGTGCTAAAAATATACATAAAAATGGTACGTCATACTTATTCACGCGCTCACAGCTTCGTATATCATCAACACCTCCCCTCAAAGTACTGAGCTATCTAAACACTTACACACAGCGCCTTACTTCATTCACTCCCATTCGTAATGCCCAAGTTACGCACACTCTCATAATGTTTTGATGCACACAAACCTTTCGTTAAAACATCTGCGGCCATTCTTTCTGTACATAAGTATTTTAGATCAACAGTTTCTCGCACATACGAGTATCTATACTATTATAAAGTTGTAACAGAACCGAGAAGACATTTGAGAAAAAATGACTGTATAAGGCTATATAGGCATGTCTGAACACCATATTCAGCCGATATAGCAGTAAGCATTAGCATGGATGAATCTAACCACAGGTAAATAAGTCTCATAAAAATCCTCCCCTGGGCATCATGAGCATTCTTTTGAGACTAATCTTGCTTTCTTATATTCATTGCGAGTAGTTTTTGTAGTGAAAACAAATCGGGCCCCAATTACTTTTTAGTCTTGGGTTTCGCATTATTTCCCAGGCGTCATGCTTTATTTGTGCTAAGAACTCGTTCTCGATAGCAAATGTTCAAGAACTGAACATCAACTGACTTTCTGCTTCTTCCCATATCATTGGCTCAATAGTCGCAACGCCCGCAACATACTCCTCATGACGTTGACCTGACTTTTCATTCTTATCCTCTTCATTTTCTGAATTTATTTCAGGTAATGCCATGCATGTCCATATATTTTTTTGGGCCAAGCATGTTCTGGTCTAATTCTTACCTTACCTCTCTTCGCAGGTTGTATGAACTCTTCCCATGAAATAGTAGCGTTTATTTTTCTTCTGTTTTGTATTGTGTATATGTCCTCTTCTTCATTATTTTAACTTTGTAATGTTTCTTAGTTTAGTTTTACTTTTAATAACTTTTAGATGGGGACTTTTTTCTTTCATGTTTCGCTACTGTCTTCTTTAGTGGTTTATTCAGTTTGACTATCACTTCTTCAGTGTCTATAGTATTTTCTTTCATCAAGTATATCTTTGTATTCATGTTTGAATGCTGTCTCGTCTAGGAATTTCACATTTCGACTTATTAACCGACTTCAAAAAAATTTGGTTTCTCAATTCTACCGCATATATTTATTTTTTTAATGTTTGTTCGCGGATAACTTCGTCGTTTATGAACCGATTTTAATGATTATTTTTTTGTTGCGCGAGTTTTAGTTTCCTGTTTAAAAGTAGTTTTCTTTTTTGTTAAATATTACGTTATTATGATTGTCCTGTTTCTTGGATTATGGATACGATACGCTTTAGATTGTAAATTATAGTCCATTATAATTCATAATATGATTTTTTTCCTTTAGTAGTCCCATTCTCGATGTACTAAATATTTGAACCAAAAGCTCTTGTAATAAACCTTTGAACCAAAAGCTCTCATATATTTTACTGTACGATTCTTCCCTTTCCATACAGAAAAAGGTATACATCATCCATCCATCAGCCTTTCATCGTCCACTGCTGGACATAGGGCTCCCCAAAATGGGGGTTTTACCATACTCGCCACGCTTGGCAGGCGGGTTGGCGATCGCAGAGGATGTTTTTAGTACACAGGGGAACGCTGCTGCCCGGTCCCCCGGTAATCCCTTAGTCGGCTTATACGACTCCCATAGGAAGAGACGGGGTGGAGCTATTCTTGGTGCCGGGCCCCACACAGCAAGGCAAAAAGGTATGCCACCCTATAATGCCGCTGTTGGACACCTATTTTTGTTTTACAGCCTCGGCCCAGAATTATGGTGAGCTTCCTGCTTGGCTTATCCATGCATCTCGCCATTTCTATCAAAGTTCTATTTTTCCTTTTGGCTATCCCGTTCTGCTGTAGTGTGTGATACTACTTAATCTCTTTCTTATTCCATTCTTTTTCAGAAAATCATCAAAATCTTTGTTCCATATTAATGTCCATTATCGAACTGTAGATTTTTAATTTTCTTCCCAGTAAAGTTTACTACTTTGGCCTTATATTCTTTAAAATTCAAATACGTCGCTTTTGTTTTTGATGAAATACACTTGACACCACCTTGATTAATCGTAGATAAAAGTCACGAAGTATCTTTTACGTTTAAATGATTCTACTCTCATCGGACCGCACACATGCGAATGAACGATCTCTAGATCTGCAGTATGATCACTACTCCTTTACGAAATGGCTTGCATGTTTGTTTCTCTCGGATTTCACACTTCTGCTGATGGTAAGCGGTCACCGTAGCCTGTGGACACTAGGAACACTCGACACTTGCGCGTCGCTGTCTCCTTGGTAAGGTATGAGAGAAATAGCGATGGGAGAATGGCAAGAAGAATAAATAGGAAGCACAATAAGGAGAGGGTAAGGAGGGGATTCGGCCTCCGGCACTTTCACTCATCATACAAAATACAACAATAGGAGTACCTGCCGTTATTTTACACTGATCTTCTGTGATATGGTACTTCCCCAATCGAGCCGGCTCATTCGTAATGGGATAGGCTGTGGAACTCGCAAAAACTCGAAGAAGACGGTCGATTATGATTACTGTTTTGTGTTTGGTAGATATTGAGATTGTGTACCATTTTTATTTTGGATAGAAATATAAAATTATTTTATTCCTTTGTGACTTTCGCGTAGCAGAACATATAATAACAAAATTTCACCCGAAACCTCCACCACCGCCCTTAACAAATATCTAAATATACAAAAAACAAACAACAGTAAGCCAACGTTCAGGCAGAACAACGCGTGACCGTTTTAGTCAGTAATAAATACCTAAAAAGGACCAATTTTTTGTGAAAGTGGTAAAATAGAGCTTTACTGCGAGCGGGATTCGAACCTGCGTGCCTTCCAATCCAGGGAAGCGCTAGACCGCTAAGCCATTGCAGTCACCAACAGTGACGTCCAGTCAGCAATTGTAAAGTCATAATTGCTTTTGGATTTCTTAACGACTTACGCCATCTATCGGATGATCGCAGTAAAGCTCTTTTTCCACCTCCACAAATAGTTTGTTCTAAGTAGCATGTCAAGTGCTAAAATACTAATCAAAATAACCAGAAATACAAAATTTCCAATTTCATAAGTAAACATTCCAAATTCTTAGTTTTATTGCAGTATAATTAAAAAAAGGATTTTATGTTACCTGAATCTAGGCACAAACGCTTTGACAACATGGCCACGTCTTACAAAATAGTCGATACATATCTTCAGGCCCTCTACTGAGAATTCACTGCCTCTGGTGTGTCTGAAAACATTAAATCTTTATAGCAGGAGGATCAAATCCCTTCCTTATCCTTCCTTGGAGTTGGAAATACGCGAGTGATGCCTCTGGCGTTGCAAGCGTCTATAGGCTACCATAACTATTTAACATCAGGTGGGCCGTATGCTTGTTTGCCACCCACATAGTTTAAAAAGTTTTGTACTGTGCAATTATCATGACGAATGTAAAAAAAGTATTTTATGTTTTCTAGTCTCTTTTACTGTAAGGGCTTAACCATCAGACTGGCCATCTGCTTATTTGTGTAAGCAAAAAATTATTTTAAGTGACATAAAAAACTTGCGAAAAAAATACTCACTCCATAGCTACATTGCTGCCATCTATGACAATCATCCGTAAGCCCCTCTTGTTCTTAACGTCCTTACTGGGATGGTAAATATTGCTGCCTATGCTATTCCGTGATTTTGCTTCCCCAAGGATCACTTCCTTTATGAAGGTATCTTGTTCTGTTTCTATAGCTTCAGATTTTGATGACTGTAAACAGAAAAGCCATTATTCATAAAAATATAACACTGCTTTAAAACGCAGTTTAGGCTGACAGATGATTTGCCACTTCCTACCAAATTTTCAGATAAAGCAATGCTATAGAGCTGTGTTAATTTTTATGAATAAAAGGAATTGTAAATAATTTTAAAATCTACTTACTTACTTATCATCACACTATCGCCTTTGCGGGGTAGGCAGAGAGAACAGAGTGCCAAGAGGCTCTCTCAGTGTATAATTTGCATCATACACTCTCGCTTTTAAAATCTATTACATAATTCATTATAGATGTTGCGCAATTGGTATTCTTACTATCCAACTATGCTTTTAAAAAGACTTGGAGCCATCTGTCACCATCAGACACATCATGGAGTAACAAGTTCAACTTACTTACCTTGACGCTATTTAGATTCTTCGGAAAATCATTAGAAATTTTACAACCACTAAAAATGTTTTTGGCAATTAAATCCAATAGCCTTCCTTTTTCTGTAGAGTTTAACTTAGAGATGCATTTAGCAAATTTATTAATTGATTCGTCATGTTTATCTCTGTTGTTTTGTAACACGGTGACATCAGAATCTCCGCTCATGGATAAACTAGTGTTTGATAATGTAACTAAAGTGTTGTCAAGTTTTGAAGTTTTATCCAGATCAACAATATTATTGTTTGTTTGACCGATTTCACTGTCAGCCGTTAAATCTATTGTTATATATGAATCTTTATGTATTTCCTTTGTTAAATTTATAATGTCTTCGTTAATATTCTCCGTTTCATTAATTTGAGTTGAAAAGTTATTAATGATAAGATCTTGTAATGTGTTACTGTCTTTCCTAATAATTGGAGTGGAGCATTTTATTTTTAAATTACACCTTTTCGGAGAATCAAGTGGATATGGAATATTATTTAAATTTATATCTGGAATGCGATTATCTGCAGTGAGAATCACACTGCTGTCAGTTCTTATTCGCTTTGCCGATTCATTTGACTGTGTAGATATTTTTCTTTTTAGGCCAGTAGGAATAGTGTTATCTTTAAAAATAACTGTGTCATCCTGTTCTGTTGTATCTAATGCTATTACAGTGTCATCCTGTGTGGTATCTAAAGATTTCATACTTTGTCTTCGGAGTGTCCTAAATAGCTTTTTAATTTTGTTTCTGGTCTTGTTTTGTTTTTTTCTTTTGATCTTCTCCATTTTTTGAGTGCTTAGTGATGTTTGTATTCTCTGATAACTAGAATTAACGCTTATGGAGGAATCAGTTTTTTTCTGAAATTATTAATATGTTATGAATACCGAGATTATTATCAGAGATATATATATTATATATATGTAGCAGAAATAAAAAATGTTACCTTGCCACATTTAAAGAATATTAATATTTATTATAATTTATAGAGCTATAAGCTATTTTTTACAAAAAACCAAATGCATAAGCAAAACCAATGCTTGCTTCATTACTCTATGGGCAATAAAATAAACAATATGTTTGTGGAAGTGGTAACACTATAAGATATCAGATTCACCGCCTAGTCTTAGGGATTTTGACACGCAAAACACGCGCTCAGACGTGGAGTTGCGGAAAACAGCCCACCAAACCAAAGTCTTTATGGATCAAGTTGCTACCACTGAAGTAATGTAACATAGTTCCAGTGGCCCGCCAGTAAAGGTGGAGAAATGGCACATGGCAGGTTTATTTAGTGGGTGAGAGCCCCACAATACCCTGTTTGTTGCCCCGAACGACGGGTTGTGCATTTTGCGTGCCTAAACAAAAAAAAGGGATCAAGATGCTCCAAGTAGGTATATATTTGGCTACTTCAAATAGATTTTTTAATGAATGCCCATAATGTCATTGCTTATGACCATGAAGTAAAATATATGAGGTAACCTATGTACCTATGTGCACTTTTGGTGTCAATAAATAATAACCTACAAGCAACTATAAATAGTCACAATTTGAATTACCATAAATATAATAAAGCTATATGTGATGTATATCAGCGTCTATGTAATGTATATTATGAAATAAAACTTGTTTTACGGAATCTATCACGTTTACCTTCATGGTCAAACGTCACCATGAATGCTATAAAGTACTTATTCGGATCTTTTCTTTTCTTTCTTCAGGTATACGCGTAACATTCCGTAAAAGTAGTAGTTATATTCGCGTAAATTTCAGAAAGCCATAAAATGTTTAATTCCAAACAGTAGGTAACATGATGGATATCGATAACCCGCGCAGGTTTATCGTATCTATTAGAACAAAAAAACAAATCATTATTGGATTTCCTTAATATATGTCTTTTCCATCCCAAGCTTAGCATGCTTAACATGATAAAATAAGGCCTACATACTTGTAAATAAACAAAACGTATTTTGAAAATTTTAACTAACAGAAGACTGTTGTGATGATGGCTTGCCCATTTTCCTACATGAACCACACTGATCAATTATAAGAAATCTAAAACTTTTACATGTAAATCACTGCGATATCAATTCAATTCTTGATTTAATAACTATCAAAGCGAGATAAACAATGCTGACAAACAATTTTCATAAATTTGCTAACTTGACTATAAATTTCTAAAATAAAATAGAGTAGAGATTTTTTTTAAATTTATCAATCCTCTGGCTATGGCTCAACAATCAGCCAGTTAATGCTACGTACATACCAGCCCAGCCCAAAGAACGCAAACAAATGGATTTCATTTTAATGGCCTTGTCTGGACAGATTTGAGATTAGCAAACTTCAACAAACGTTTCTTTGACGTGTGCCGGCGATCCGAAGCGTGGCGGTAACATCAATCAAAGGAATCAAACCATTAGACGAAACGAACTCAGTGTGGACGGTCGCCGAAGGTTCTCTGTCGTCGTAGGTGTGTATTTGTATTGATATGTTTTCTTCCTATAAGTACCTATATTAACCATATTATCATCAACAAAACAACTTCTTAGTTACAAGTATTTGTAATTTCTTTTAAAAAGTAGGATTGTAGGTACCTACATACTAACATTTGCTACACTGTGAATAACTGCTCCTGTTACAAATCTTTATAGAGATTCTAAGTTAGCCTTTCTATATAGGTACCTTTAATATTTTATTAGTCTTGGTCCGATTTAGATAATTCTGTCCAGGGCGTAATATAATTTTTTTTTGTTTTGTTTAGGCGGGAAATGAAAAGCATACCTTTTTTTTTGTTAAGGCGGAATTTTACATTGAGGCAGGCGTACATCACTCGCTCAAGGCTCCGAGTTAAATACCAACCGCTTCGCGTATCGCCCACGACATAACCGAAAAAAGGCTGTCGCACCTAAGCAGTCGCGCTTGTTTTCGTTAGGGTATTTCGACGATAAAATTTAATAACCGAAAATTCAGAACTAAAACATCTAATCAACAAAAAAACACAATTCATAAAAAAATAATCCGACTTTAAAATAACATTTAAAATGATATAAAAAGTAGGTAATCAAATAGAAGCTACAAGAAAAATATTTTTTTAAGTTTTATAAACGACAGCTTTGTTGCTGTTGGTGGAGTCAGGAGTCTCCAAAACCGGCGAGCGGTAACCGGAGAGTGTATGAAGAGAATTATGAATATTGAGGAAGCGAGAGATGTCTGCAAGAATAGAGCCTTTTGTCACTCTGTTCTCTCTGCCTACTCCGGAAGGGAGATAGCGTGATTATATGTAAGTAAGTAAAATCATCTGGCCGTTTGGGGCCGGCTTTAGAATTGTCCCACTCCTCTCTACCCATGGGAGTCGTAAGAGCCGACTGAGGGAATACCGAGGGAGTGGGCAGCAGCACTCCCTCGAGTATTAACAACATCCACTGCGATCGCCAACCCGCCTGCCAAGCGTGGCAATTACGGCATTATCCCCCATGACGGGACCGCTCGTTGTGGCGTTCTCTTGGGGAGGCCTATGTCCAACAGCGGACGTTGAAGGGCTGATGGATGGATGGATGGAAGTAAAATCATCATAGGTGTAACCCTAGCGCATTCGTTGAATGACGCGGTTGCACGTGGATCATGCGGCGGGCAAACAATCTCAACTGTATTTCCATGAACATAAGGTACATTTCTTCTCGCTGCAAACAATTGGTATTATTATTTTCATTTATTAACATAACATCACTAGATACATTTTTAAATAGTATATTATAAAAAATAACACAACATTTAAAAATATAAAAAGTGTGTAGACCCACTGGCAACGGGTACAGGGACCAAACTGCCAATGGCTAGGGCCCCAGAGATAGGAACTTCCGAACAATGCGTGCCGTATCCAGAAGTACCGCCTTCTGCATCAGACCCTTGACCCAGCCATCCAACGCGAGCCTCTTAAGATGTTGGTCGAGGCTCTTGGCTATCAGTCAATTAACTGAAACCACTATCGGTACAATGATCACCGAGTCCACATCCCACATGTCAACGAGCTCGTGGGCCAAGTTCAGATATTTCATCTGTTTCTCCTTCTCAGCCTTCACGAGATTCTCGTCATGTGGTATGGTGACATCAACAATCATTGCCCGGCGCTCAGTTCGATCAACCACCACAATATCAGGCTTGTTGGCTACAACAGTTCTGTCCGTGATGATTGATCGATCCCAGTACAGTGTAATAGGGCCATTCTCGAGAACTGGCTCAGGTACATACCTATAGTACGGGACCTCGACTTCCACAAGCCCGTATTTCAGAGCAAGCTGCTGATGAATGATCCTGGCTACTTGATTATGTCTGTGCAAATACTCGCCGTTAGCAAGACGAGAACAACCCGAGACTATATGCCTAAGGGACTCACCTGGGCGGTGACAGGCACGACAGATGTCTACTGTTCCGTCCCTTAGGATATGTCTCCGGTAGTTGTTCGTCATGATAACTTCGTCAGTAATTGCACAGACAAAACCTTCGGTTTCTCCAAAGAGGTTGCCGAAACGTAGCCAGGCCACGGAAGCTAAAAAGTCTACGTCGGGCCCATGTAAAGCCCGATAGAACCTTCCGTGGAGCTCCTTGCTCTGCCATACACTCTTGCGGTCATCAGTACTGAGTACTACAGGTCTGCGCCAGTTCTTCTTAGCCAAGGAGAGCGGGGTGAGTCCGGAATCTACAGCGACCACATCGCGATGCATAACCCTGTCAGCACAGAGAAAATATTCCCTAAGGTTGTACACCTCACGATTGTGCAAGGTCTTGGCATTTAGGAATCCTCGACCTCCACACTTTCGCGGAATGTACAACCTCATTACTGACGAACGAGGGTGATGCATACGATGTGCGGTCAAAAGACTACGGACCCTTCTATCCAAGGCGTCAAGTTCAGTCTGAGTCCACCTGAGTATGCCGAAAGAGTACATAAGAAGTGGCATGACCCAATCGTTGCAGGCTCGCACCTTGTTGCCACCTGATAAAAGACTACTTAGTACTTTTTTCAGGCGGCCAAAGAAACGTTCCCGCAGCAATTGTTTCATATCCACCTCATTTATGCCTAAGGCTTGCGACATACCCAGGTATTTATAGGTGTCAGTTACGAGAAGTGGTCGTAAATTAGTAGAATCCGTGAGCTGAATTCCCTCAGATTCCACTACCCTTCCCCGTTTTACATGCATGACCGCACATTTGTCTACACCAAACTTCATACCGATAGAATTACTAAAAGATTCAGTTAATTTCAGTAACTCTATCAGTTGCAATCTGGTGGAAGCAAATAGCTTAAGATCATCCATATAATACAGGTGGGATATTTCCCGACCACCTCTTCGTAACCTGTAGCCATGCCCTGAACCCTCTAACAGTGTACTGAGAGGGTTCATGGCTAAACAAAACCATAGAGGACTCAGGCTGTCACCCTGAAATATACCTCGCTCAATCCTTATGAGCTCACCGCAATTACCCGGGGTCTGCCGACATACTGGATAGCTAAGAGCTGTTCTCCAGTGCCCCATGCATGACTGCAAGAAGGCGCATAAAGTAGCATTGACTTTATACAACTCTAGCACCCTCAAGAGCCAAGCATGTGGCACAGAATCAAAAGCTTTTTTATAGTCTATCCAACATGTCATCAGATCCCTCTTGTTACCGCGAGCATGTTGGCTGATGGCCGTATCAATAAGGAGGAGCTCCTTTGTACCACGGCTCCCGCTCCTACACCCATTCTGAGATATAGATATGATCGAATTTGTTTCAATATGTTTGACAATTTTGCTTCTCAGAATAGATGTAAGTAGCTTATAGATCGTGGGTAAACACGTAATTGGTCTATAATTACTTGGTTCCGTGGTACTTCCTGATTTATGGAGCAAATGAGTGATGCCAGTCGTCATAAAATCCGGCAACGACCCCGATTCTAAGGCCGATTGGAACTGAGAAGCCAAACGAGCATGTGAACTGCGTAGCCATTTAAGCCAAAAGTTGTGCAGTCCGTCCGGTCCTGGAGATTTCCAATTTGATAGCGTACGGACTGCACATGCTACGTCTTTATGATCGATTACAATATTATCCATAGGGGTGATTTTTTCACATGCTCGTTCAACAACCCCCATCCAATCACCTTCAGAGTGTATGATGGGCACCGACCAAATGCTGCGCCAAAACGTATTTGTAGCTTCAGCATCCGGTAGCCGCACATCACACACAACTTCACGAGATCGTTCCCAGCTTCTATAGACTGACTTCTCATTTCTCTGAAACATGCGATTCACTGTAAATCGATCCATTCGTTTTTTGTATCTGCGGATTCGATTTGCCCATGCATAGACTTTTTGCTTCAGTAGGTCAATGCGCTCCGTAACTCTGGCCATATAGTCTTGCATCCATATAGTATTATTATTATTATTAAGATTTTGTAGGGTATTAAAGAGAGATTTTGGACAAGTTTTAATGGAAGTGATGCTGTGCCTGAGTTCTGTAAGGACAAGTGGCTTTGGACCCAGAAATACTAAGAATGGGTACTGCGAAGCCGCTGATTACACATTTAATTTCGCGGGTGAGAAACGAATCAACGGATTGTCAGACAATCGGGAGATCCTGCTACAACCGAAAATGTCGCACCACGGTGACGTGACGTCACGTCACATTCTGTCGATGACGATCTGGTACCTAATTTTTTGATTGGGCCCAACTTTTTACCCAACCCAACCACTGAATGCATTAGATGATAACTGCTTACATTCTTTGGGCGCCTCGTACGACACCCGCAGGAAAGAATGGGGTAGTGAGGTGACTCATGCATTCCCAGTCCGTCAAGACCTATTATTAATTGTGCATTTTCATAGAACCTTTAATCGATTTTCATTCTCAGTCCCTGCTCAAGATAAAGAAATGTAATCAATAATCATACTGTTCAGCTTTAGTAGGTATATGTGCTTTGTAAATGTTTCCTTAGAAGGAATTGGACGCTACCCCAATTTTAGCACACAAAATTCACCTATTTTCAGGCATATTAACAAGAGAAATAATTTCTCTTTACTTGATTGAATGGATGTTAACTTACCTTCAAATTTTTAAAGAGAAAAAGAACTTATTTATGCTAATTTCTTGTTATTTTATTTAGGTATACCGTTTTGAAATTACATTTCGTATAATATTTTACATGATGGCTTATTATAATTTACATTGACAAATTATTTACATTGACAAAGGTAGATTTTAGAGAGTATGATAAAGGTAGATGGGCAATCAAGCTGACATAAAAGTTTTACTACGAGAGAGAAAAACATTGGATTTAACTAACTTATGTTTATACATTTTGATACAGCCTTATATACTAAAAATACTACTTTAAATAACTTGAGTGACAAAATCGCATCATCTAGTAACAAAATTCAGGTTACAAAACCGAAGGAGGTTCACCATAGTCGTGAACAAAAATTTATATGACCATTGCTGCTATTGATAATCTATAAAATAAAAATTACTACATAATTATGTACCTATTTTAAATTCACACTATTGTTTTTAGCCTCATTACTGAAATATACATACCTAATGCTTATCTAATTTTCAGAAAACTTTAAATTGTTAATTACTTACTTTAGACAAGTACTACACGAACCAAGCCAAGTTGGTCCGTGTCTACATACATAATATTATTATGTTTTCTTTCACTTATCAAGACATTTTTGAAGGAAAAGCGATCCTTCATGTTTTATTATTACAATTTTAATGATATTTACAATAACTATCGACTAAATATGGTAGGCATGTATAGATGTACCACTGAAGGAATGTAATATAGTTCCGGTGGCCCGCCAATAAAGGCGGAGAGATGGCACACGGCGGGTTTCTTTAGTGGGTGAGGGCCCCACACTACCCTGTTCGTTGCCCCGAACGACGGGGTGTGCGGTTAGGAACATTTTTTCCCGCCTTAACAAAAAAAAAAAAAAAAAAAAAAAAAGGCATGTATAGATGTCAAAATTTTGGCGCTTTTTGAAATCGCGCATTTAGCTATCCTGATATTTGCTTAACAATCGATCACATATGCACGCGTTATCGCGCGTTAGCGAGCGTTAACGCAGCGCTAAGAGAAAATTCTCTAGACGCAGGCAATTGCGCGTTGACGCACGCTTTGATACGAATGGAACGTCCGTTTGCACTTTGCTGTTCAGTAGTATTCTTGGTCTGTGAATTTGAATTGTGTGTTCAGTTGAGCGCGTGCTTTCATCGTGATTATGTATACTTTTTTTGCAATTCTGATATTTTTTGTAATGATACATTAATATAGTTTTCGCATTAAAAATAGTGGATTTAAAATAATATTGACATCGATGTATTAAAAGATAAAAAGGCCAGTGATTTGGAGTATGGGTTTGGTACGAATAGTGATGAGTACCTACTCTCGCAAAGTGCGTTAACGCTCTCTTTAAATTTTATCGTGCGTTGACGTGCATTTGCCGTGTGGGACCGGCTTTTGAATTGTCCCACCCCTCTCTACCCACGGGAGTCGTAAGAGCCGACTGAGGGAATATAGGGAGGGGTAGTGGGCAGCAGCACTCCCTCGAGTATTACCAACATCCACTGTGATCGCCAACCCGCCTGCCAAGCGTGGCGATTACGGCATTATGCCCCATAACGGGACCGCTCGTTGTGGCGTTCTCTTGGTGAGGCCTATGTCCAGCAGTGGACGTTAAAAGACTGATGGATGGATGGATGACGTGCATACACGGACGGTATATGTGTACTTAGGCTTAAACTAATATGTGGCTGAAGCAGATTGCCACCAGTTACCTATATTATCCAACATTATCTCAAGATGTGTACCTAGTTACATGGATTTTCAATATTTTCATGATATCTTGGACGTAATCCTTTAGTAGTTTTGTGCGATACTCATAGCGGAAAATGGTTCGACTATTAGCAAACGCACTGAATATGTAGAAATTATTATCGATGCATTCACTATTATTCTTACTAGGAAGTCCTTCTTCTTTCTTCATCTTTATTTCCTAGCTAATATTATAAATATGCCGTGTGGGATCGGCACCAAGAATAGCTCCACCCCGTCTCTTCCTATGGGAGTTATAAAAGCCAACTAAGGCATTACCGGGGGACCCGGCAGCAGCGTTCCCCTGTGTATTAAAAACATCCACTGCGATCGCCAACCCGCCTGCCAAGCGTGGTGATTATGGTAAAACCCCCATTTTGAAGAGGCCTATGTCCAGCAATGGACGATGAAAGGCTGATGGATGAATATTATAAATGGGAAAGTGAGTTAATTTGTTTGTTAGGCTCTTACGCCGTAACTACTGCACCAATCATTTTGTTAATTCTGATAAATGGATAATTTCTGTGGGATAGTATTTTTTGTAGAGAGATCTTTCTTACTGACTGACTGATGATTTCTGACCTATTTAATTCTGAAGTCTATAAGGACAAAGTCGCGGGTAGAGTCTAGTAATAAATAAAGTGAGATCATAAATGTAATTCACCACATGCTGCACTTTTTTTTTTATTGCGTTTAGTGGCAGACGAGCTATGGGCCATCTGATGGGAAATTGGTAACCGTCGCTCATGGACTCAACTATACCGAAAGCATTGTCAAGCCGCTGCTCACCATTACATTTCACAGATATGAAATGAAAGCAAAAACGGCTATCTCCTGCTACAGCCAAAACGCAACGATGTGCTTCATGGCCGGTCACACGGGAGATGGTGGTACCAACCCGCTCGGGCCCGATACCAAGTGGGTACTCCCACTTGGTACCCAGCCCTACCACCAGTCAGGCAATAGATGATAATTGCTTACTTCCCTTAGTCGCCTTGTACGACACCCGTGGGAAAGGATGGGGTGGTGACACTTGTGTTCTTAGTCCGTCACCACACGGATGAAAACTTATAATAATAAAATTAATATAAGTAGTTTTTATTAATATAAGTTGTTTTATATTAAGTACCTACAATATTAATGGTCTTTAAAATAGAAAATCTTAATACCTACCTCAGACCAACTAAAAATATATATAGACGGAGCATTACGAACAATCCAGTGAAGCCACATAAAACCATGCCAAATTTGTAATTACACGCGCTCACGCACACAAATACAAACAAAACCATGCCAAAACGAAGTGTCATGTGTTATGAGAGTATGATTTAAAATTAAGTACTCCAAATGACTCACAGACAATTTTATTTTCTTTTTTATATTATTTTTAAGATAAATATTTATTGATTTTATTAATATATAACCTTTCCTTACATTATTGTATTAATATACAAAGTAATAATCTAAGCTTTTCTCAAGTTAAACAATTTCAATATTAAATAGTTCAACTTAGATTACTTGTAAGTTATCACTTCTGTCGGGCGTCCCGTCCCGAGACGCACACGCCGAGACGCACACGCCGAGACGCACACGTTTTTTTTTGAGTTAGTCTGAGATACCCACTTAGTTTGTAAGGTATCCTACATTATTACCGAGTATTACATTAAATTATTGCTATTTTAATATATTGAGATCATTCTAGTTTAATTAACACTTATCTATTGATACAAGTACGTTACTTTTTCAAATGTAATAATAATAAATATTCAAAAATAGAAATCAAGAAAGAAAATACTAAGCATAAAACTGTGTAAACTAATAAAATCACGCAAGAAAATGTGTAGAATCTTGGCTTGCAGGGTTGAATATCCCCATTTAATGCAATATGGTTTTATTACATAGCTAGTTATTCGAATATCCTGCTAAACATAAAATTGATTTAAAAAAAAACGCCTAACGAGAAGAGAAGGCCAAGCTAGATCTATGGTAAATACATTTTGTACACAGCAAAGAATATAGTACTCTCTACCGAGAGGTACACAGACTCCACGGACTTAAGATTGAGATTTACTATAAAAAGTAAAAAAAAAAAGAATCACAACCCGATTATGTAGTGATTCTTGTTTTATTTTTTAATTTATTTACAAGTATAAACTTCAGTAGTTTTAACACAAGTATTGCACTCGACGCGACAACACCAATGAAATTTGCAGCCACATCGTTCTTTGATAACTTGACGCTTTGTGTTGTATCCTCGACCGCAGCACATGAGCGCACAGCCGTCCATTCCTGATGAGGTCCTATTACATCCCCGGCCTGAAGTCCCGAGGGAACCCTGAGTAAATTTAGTTAATTGGTTAATATAGTGAGACGTTTAATGTAACTATTCACAATACTGTCTTGGGTTTGAATTGGAATCCAATGGTACGACCAGTCTGCCAATACAGGCGGAGAGACGGCATACGGTAAGTTTATTTTGTAGGTAAACAACCCACACTACTTTGCTCGTTGCTGATTTTTGTAAGAGGGTGATATTTCCCCGATTGAGGCCCATTCACGCTGGGAAAAGCATGGTGTGCAACTTAAATACAACACGAAAATATGTCTGAAAATATTGTCTATGATGTGATAAGGTACTCACTATGATCTGTTTTAAATTAACGGTGTGTGAAATCGTCGAGCGCATTAATACTGATATTGAAAATGATTGTTCAGAGCTGTTACGTGTGTACAGGAGATTAGCACGTCGTACCAAAAAAGAAAATACCTAATATTGCGAATCACACTGCAAAGGAGGGACCTTTACATGTAATAGAATAAACCCCGTTCATTTGTTACCGAATAAGGGGACTTCCAAAATATTTGTTTTGTTCTTAACTGTCTCTGTGGTGCAGTGGTAGTGTAAGCGACTGCTGATCATGAGGTCTCGGGTTTGATCCCGGGTTGGGCAGTATGAGCTTTTTCGTAAAAAGAAAAATTCTCAGTAGCAACACGGAGTTTGGAAATGTGCACGGTAAACGGCAAAAGGCTCGCCCCCTATTACGGGGGACTTAAACATAGCTGGCGAATCGTGGGTGTGTAATACTCTTCTGCCTACTCCTTCGGGTAATATAGGTGTGATGCTATGTTTCTTTGTTTGTATGCCTGCAGAGATACGTGTGACGTCCCATAGCCTATAGCTAGCGGATAATCGAGACGTTTCTAGCTTTACCTCATTTGTATATATATGATAAGTAGTTTATTTAGCAGGGAACTGATAAAAAAGTACATACGGGTTAAAATAACCCTCCTCTTGGCATCGCCGTAGTCGGGTAAAAAGAAGAAGAAGAAAGGATAATGGTTTTCAATGCGCTCACCAATGAATCATTTCTGATGCAGTAATTAGGCGACTCTTCAAGATACACCAGGTCTTGTGCTGTGGGGAGTGTGTATCTCGGGTTGCTCAGTCGGAGTTTCCCGCGTCGAGACACTTTCACTTCCGTCGCACCTTCGTATTTATCCTTTAGATAATCACCTATGGACAAAAAAAAGCATACATTTTTTACCACATTACTAATTTTTTATTAATAAAAAAAAGTGTATGTGTACATTTGTACACGCGTTAGAAGTTATACCTACTTCTTTGGCGTAACAAGATAAAAATCTTTTCCAAAAATTTTATCTTTCGCCTTAATCTACGTTTGTAGAAAAAACGACACTAACAATAGAAAAAAAGGTATTTTATACATTTATGGTCTTATTCATAACAAAATGCTTATCGAAGGTATAAACCTATATTAGTTAAAACGTCTTTTAAGCGTCTTTTAACGTTCGATAAAAATCTTTATTCATAATCGTTTGTTAAACCTCCGATAACTAAAATGTCTTTAATGTACATAATGTTGCAATTTCGTAGAAAAAATTGTGAAATGTGAATGGTAGAAAATTATTTTCATAAGTTTATCTATGGATTGTTACTTGTCATTGTCAAATGTTTTAATTTTTGATTGTGTTACTTTAACAAAAATAATAAAATTCTTACTCTTTAGTATATACGCCGATTTATGACATGATTTTCGATCACCGCAATACTTTGCAGGGCTTGTAAAGATTAGCCGGCGCAGCGTCCGCCCTTGCACGGCTCTTGGCCAACAATGCGTGCCGACGGCTTTACGTGGGGGTGCTCCGGTCGATGGCGCTGTACGGCGCACCCGTGTGGGCGGGGTCCCTGGACGCACTGAACAGGGCTCTTCTGTGGAGACCACAGAGAGTCGTTGCGTCCAGGGTCATACGTGGATACCGCACGGTGTCGACGGAGGCGGCCTGCGCGTTGGCTGGAATCTCCCCGTGGGACTTGGAGGCGAAGGTGCTCGCAGAGGTGTATCGGCGGGCGTCGTAAGAGCGGGAGGGGGGTGGACGCCCTCTACCCAGGGAGGTGGCCAGGAGCTGCCATGGCCAAGTGGAGGGCACGGTTGGAGACGCCCCGGCCCGGTCTTTGGACCGTAGGGGCGCTCCAGCTAGTGCTGAAGGAGTGGGCGGGACGTACCTTCCGACTGGTGCAGGTGCTGTCGGGGCACGGTTGCTTCGGCAGATATTTGCACATAGTCGCAAGAAGAGAAGTGACTCCGGGCTGTCACCACTGCGGCTGTGACGCGGACACGGCGCGGCATACGCTTGAGTCGTGCCCGGCTTGGGACGAGCAGCGCCGTGAACTCGTCGCGAAAATAGGGGCGGACCTCTCGCTGTCCAGCGTCGTAAGAGCGATGCTTAGCAGCGACAGAAACTGGGCCGCGGTCGCTGCCTTCTGCGAGGAGGTTATCTCACGGAAAGAAGCGGTGGAGAGGGCCAGGGAGGAGGATTCTTCCGCTGACCCAAAGGAAGGTTCGACGCTCCATGTGCGGATGCGTCGCTTAGTAGAGGGTACCCGAAAGGGTAAGCCGCCGGCAGACCACCGAAGGAATGTAACATAGTTCCAGTGGCCTACCAATAAAGGCGGAGAGACGGCACACGGCGGGTTTCTTTAGTGGGTGAAGGCCCCACACTACCCTGTTCGTTGCCCTGAACGACGGGGTGTGCCGTTAGGAACATTTTTTCCCGCCTTAACAAAAAAAAAGGGCTTTAGGGTTTTCAAAAAGAAAATTAACGTAAAGTCGTAAACGTAAACTTCTTATAACAATAAAAATGAGTACAAATTATTTGAGAATAAGGAAAAAGAGATTTTTTGTACTAGCGGGAAACGAACCCGCGTCTTTTCCAATCCGGGGAAGTTCTCTAAGCCACTGAGCTATAGTACAGGTACTTCGACCATCCCAATCTCCTTATTACATTTGTCTTTACGAGCATGTCAAATGCTAAAAAATATAGATCAAAAATAAAAATGAGATTATGCGTGTCGCATGTACCTATTAGAAATCAATGTCAATACACAATCAAAGAGTATATAACTATATACACAATAAATTGTCATTTCAAAAATCATAATCAGCTGACCAAAATCAGCCATGTTTTTTTGCTAATATACGCTTATCGAAGGTTTATAGTAGGCTACTAGCTTGTACAAATCAAAGAGAATATATCGGAGAGTTAATGAACGTTTTAGCGTTATCGAACGATTATGAATAACACTTTTTGACAATCTACTTTTAGCGAGCTTTTAAACCTCCGATGAGTTATTATGAATAAGACCATTAAAGTTTTATTATAACGCATTATCTAGTTAAAATCTAAAATGTTGACTATAGCTAACTTCAGGGTGACGGTTTTTCGTGACGGTGTGCGCGCGCATAGTAAAAATTTACTCTCATCATCTCAAAGTAGCAGCTTTCTTATATAAAAGAGAGTATTGGTGTAAAGATGCGAAAGGGAATGCTCCGATGGTTCGGACATGTGGAACGAATGCTGGACGCGACTGGTTAAGAAGATATACAATGCGAAAGTGCAAGGATGTAGATACAGCGGGAGGTCGAGACACACCTTTTTTTTTTGTTAAGGCGGGAAAAAATGTTCCTAACCGCATACCCCGTCGTTCGGGGCAACGAACAGGGTAGTGTGGGGCCCACACCCACTAAAGAAACCGCGCGTTGGCGGCGCGCGCCGTCTCTCCGCCTTAATTGGCGGGCCACCGGAACTATATTACATTCCTTCAGTGGTCCGCCGGCGGCTTACCCTTTCGGGTACCCTCGACTGAGCGACGCATCCACACACGGAGCGTCGCGCCTTCGCGGGAGGCCTTGCGGGTGGTGGACGTTCCCCGGTCCATCCACCCGCAGCCTCAGCTAGGGCGGCATGTGGCGCAAGTACCTGCGCCTGCGCCACCCCGGTCGCTGGCGGCGGTTAGGGTTTGCGGAAGGATCAGCCTCCCTAGCCCTGTCCGCCGCTTTCTTCCGCGAGATGACCTCCCCGCAGAAGGCAGCGACTGCGGCCCAATTCCTGTCGCTGCCAAGCATTGCTCTGACGACGCTCGGCAGCGAAAGGTCCTCCCCTATTGCCGCGACGAGTTCACGGCGCTGCTCGGCCCAAGCCGGTCATGACTCGAGCGTGTGCTGCGCCGTGTCCTCGTCGCCGCCGCAATGGTGACAGCCCGAAGTCGCTTCCCTCCTTGCGACTATGTGCAGATATCTGCCGAAGCAACCATGCCCCGACAGCACCTGCACCAGTTGAAAGGTAAGGACTCCGTGCCGTCGCCTCGCCCACTCTTCCAGCACCGGCTGGAGCGCCCCTACGGTTCGAAGACCGGCCCGGTATGCCTCCAGCCGTGCCCTCCAGCTGGCCATGGCAGCTCGGCAGGCGTCGCCTTGCTATCTGGCCACCACGCTGGGTGTGGGACGACCACCCCCCTCCCGCTCTTGCGACGCCCGCCAATACACCTCGGCGAGCACCTCCGCCTCCAAGTGCCACGGGGGGGTTCCGGCCAACGCGCAGGCCGCCTCCGTCAACACCGTGCGGTATCCACGTATGACCCTGGACGCGACGACTCTCTGTGGCCTCCACAGAAGAGCCCTGTTCAGTGCGTCCAGGGACTCTGCCCACACGGGTGCGCCGTACAGCGCCATCGACCGGACCACCCCCGTGTAAAGCCGTTTACACGCATTGTTAGGTCCGCCCATATTCGGCATGAGCCGTGCAAGGGTGGACGCTGCACCGACGAGCCTCGGGGACAGTTGGAGGAAGTGCTCGCGAAAGCGCCACCGCCCGTCCAGCACTAGGCCCAGATACTTTATCTGGGCCTGCACCCCAATCTGAACCCCGTCCACTGTGATCGAGGCGCCAGCAGGTGGCCGACGCCGGGGCCCCTTGAAAAGTAGGGCCTCCGACTTGTTCAGGGCCACCCTAAGCCCCAGCGCCCCGATCCTCCTGACCACCTCCGAGGTCGCTAAGGTGGCCAGGAACGCCGCTTCCTTGAAGTTTCTACCCTGGGCCACGACCAGCGTGTCATCCGCATAGCAGATAACCGCACCCCCGGGAGGGAGCCGACAGCGGGGCTCCAGGTGGTCCAGAGCCAGGGCCAGCACCCGGGCAGGTATCCCGTCCAGGCCGGGGGCGGTGTTCTTGGAACGAATCCGCTAAACAGCCGCCCCCATTTCCGACGCGGTGGCGGGCGGTGCACTGAGGTCAGCCTCCCAGTCGCTACCTGGCTGTGCCATGATTGGAGGCGTGTGCTCCGCCCGTCGTGGGAATAGGCCCTCGACCACCCCGGTGAGGAGGCTGGGCTGAAGGGTTTCAGTGAGAGGGGGGCCCTGGGTGTGGAGCTTATTCAGCGCCGCACGGTACGGGTGACCCCAGGGGTCACGGTTGAGACCATCCAGCATCTCCTGCCTTTTCTCGGTTTTGGCGCGGCAGATGGCCAGCTTGAACTCAGCCCGCGAAGTGCGGTACGCCTCGTACAGCTGGCTCTCCCGCTCCCCATCGCGGTTGCGCCGCTGACTGCGGGTGTAGGACCTCCGGGCACGAATACACGCAGCAAGGAGGTCCTCCAGCTCCTGGGACCACCAGTAGAGCCCCTTCCTCGGAGGAGGATGTCGCACACGGGGCATGGCCGAGTCGTACACCTGCGTACGACTCGGCAACAAACAGGGTAATGTGCCTCTTACCCACGAAATAAACCCGCCGTGTGCCGTCTCTTCGCCTATTTTGGCGGGCCATTGGAACTGAATTACAAGCACACAGTGCGAAAATATGAAATAAAAAATAATAATCATGTGCATGGATTTGAAACTTTATATAGGTAATAAGAATGCATCTACTTTATGTCCCCGTTAATGACCGAGCATGAAAATTGCTTAAAAATATATTTAAATAACAGGACATTAAGACTGCGTCATCATTTGGTGATTCATAAACAATATATGATTTAAGATAATAGATTGATTGAGGCGACACTTGGCAGAAGTCCATGGGCTCATTTGTTGCCGAGTGGTCCTGAGGATGCCTCGTTTAGAGGCGAAACACGTGTCGAATTTGTGTTCGAATTTTTGCGGAATATTGCAAGGTTGTGGTTCTGACCTTAGATAGCGCTAATTTCAAAAAGTACTGTAGTTTTCATGTCTTATACGCCATCTAGCGCTAATTTTAAGAAGTACTTCTATATTGGTATAAAGAAGTAGTTCTCGCGAAATAAGGATAGGTTTTAGTGTCGAATCGAGCGGAAATATTCACTATTTTTTTACCTATATTTTAGCACTTGACATGCTCAGCTAGTCTTAAAGTACAAATTATAATTTGTGAATAAGGAAAAAGACTATTTTAGTACAGGCGGGAATCCAACCTCCTTTTTTGGATTAATGCATGTAAATGCGTTCCGATAGAGGGCGTTGGTCGTTAAGACAAATGTAATAAGGAGATTGGGTATGTCTAAAAGATAGTACTGTAGCTCAGTGGATTAGAGCACTTCCCCGGATAGGAAGGGACGCAGGTTCGATTACCTAACGGGTAAGAGTCCTGCCGTATCGCATGGTTGTGTCGCGTTAGTGAGATTTTTTGTCATTATTGTGCATGATACTCTGCTTTTATCACATTCTCCTCTATCTGTGAGAGTGCGGATTGGCAATCTTAGGATATTTTGAGTGTGTCCAAAGATAACCGGGATTGACAGTGGGCTCTCCTCCTATAATATCCATTATTATAATAATAATAGTATGATTTTTTAAACACAAAGTGAAACTGCATTTTGATGATCCCAAGCTCATGAAAGTATGAAGGAAAAATTGGAACTACTCTTACCAATAACTTCAGGTCACGATCTAAACTTAAAAAGTTTAGATCGAACCTGATAAAGTTGGCGGTCAGTAACAAACGCATAGATATCTACGCGTCAGTACATTGAACGAGCGCCGACGTAGGTATATACAGAAGCGCGCCCGTAGTGTGATCATAAAATTTGTTTCAAAAGTAAACACCTTTCATTAGCGATAACTTTATTTTTTAGTACTAAGACATCCAAATAAAAAATACGTGTTTATTAAAATTTGCTTAAGTTTATGTTCTCAAAATTTGCGCACTGGTTAAAAAATTACCCTTTATAAAAATAACAAAATATGAACATACTATTTCGTTACATGCTATTTCAAAGCTAGGGGTTTATACCTTTATACATTGTGTAAGTATTAATAAATTAATATTATCGCATTTTAATACCCATAATAGAGAACCTTTAGTATATTACGACAGTAATGGCTGTATTCAATAGTTCTTTGCCTTTTAGCGCCAATGGGCGTATGGTTTATGTGCCCACCCGCGAGATGGCGTTAATCATAAATATTGTTGTCACTAATTATAGCTATTGTGTCAGTGCTATATAATCTTGCATTAATTCATATTCGAATGAATGCTCAATGAATATTATTCGTAAAAAATCATAGTTAATCTAAATTATGGTAACATTTCATTGTTATTTTCTTCGTGTATTTGTAATAGATTGTAATTTTAATTGCTTAATTTAAAAATATAAAAATGATTTTGTTAAAAAGAAATTGTGAAATCCAATTTTTATTACTTGTTGTTGATGATAAGTAAATAGGAAAGTTCTAACCGTCGTCGCTCATAGACAAAGCAATATTAAGAATGATAGGCCGGCTCAATCGGGGAAGTACCAACCTCTCAGAAAAGATCAGCGCGAAACGACGGTAGGCCCCACACTACCCTGTTCGTTGCCCCGAACGACGGGGTGTGCGGTTAGGTACATTATTTCCCGGCTAAACAAAAAAAAAACCTACCGTTGTGTTTTCTACCACCTGTAATGCAATGTTTAATAATTGCTTACTCCCTTAGTCACCTCATACCTACGACACCCGCAGGAAAAAATGGAGGGGGATATGGATGACACTCGTATTCTCAGTCCCTCTAATGAGTAAATTCTGTACTGTACAGAATCGAGTTTTTTTTTACTTTTAATAAAGCACCCTGTTCTAAGGAATAATCCTTGTATCGCGGGGGACTTTACAAACATACAATTTCACGGACACAAAGTACACCCAGACTCAGAACAACCATTTGTGGATCACACAAAGAGTCACAGGACAACCTGTGTGGGAATTGAACCCATAACACTCGGGCGGGAGGCCGGTATCTAAACCACTCCGCCATCTGAGCAGTCCATTTTTACCTCAGTTTTGAAGGTTGAATTCACAGACCACCCAACATAACTACCGAACAGGGGTTAAGACAGTAAAAAATAAAATCTACCATGAATAGGGAAATATGATCACAATAACTAACGAGTTATAGCTTTTGGTAGCTCGTAAACTGGAAATTGGATCTTTATATTGCTAATAGGCTGTTTAAACGATCGTAAAACATTTTTATATGTACATGTCTACAGCTTATTGGAGTTAGCCTTAATTTTTTTAATGACCATAGTAACATCGATTTTTTTAATGTCTATACCAATGGCAGCGTTCAATTTCCGAACAGAAGGGTATAATAAAAAAAAATTGAATGTTTGAGTGTCAGCACATTAAAATTCCTAAGTAATTATATTACAAAAAACTAATGTGCGGTTTTTAATATTAATCACGCCTGTATTCCCCGAAGGGGTAGGCAGAGGTGTATTACACACCCACAGTTATATGTTTTAGTCCCACGTAATAGGGGGCGAGCCTATTGCCGCACATTTCCAAACTCCGGGCTGCTACTGAGAATTTTTCTTTTTACGAAAAAGCTCACCCAACACGGGGATCGAACCCGAGACCTCATGATCAGCAGTCACTTACACTAGCGCTGTACCACCGAGGCAGTATAATATAGATTCTTCTTTGATTGTAAGCCCATTTGCTTAAGAAAACTACAACTATATTAGCGACTACCCGCGATTTCGAAGGCTTTGGGGTTGGATTTGTGTTCAGAGAGAAATAAAAACTAGATATAGGTACATAGTTACTGATTGATATGAAAAAAAAATATAAAAAAGAATGGTTAACACCCAAACAAACTATACATAATTCACAAGTCATTTAGTTTTCACTTCTATCGGAGTGTTCGGTGACGACGACGCGAGTTCCATGATTTTTGTTCACCCAAAAAGTGCTCAACGCGCTTAAAGAAGTTTTCACTTCAAAAATGTATTCTCATTAATTTAATTAGTCCTTCATTTAACAAATCTGATTACGACAATAATTAAAACTGTAATTAATTTCTTGTGTACCAGCCTGACAGAAACACGTAAGAGATGGTAGAACTAATGGTCACTCATTACATTATCTATGGTCGACCGTGTATTTCCGAAACAATAGGCAGTCGTTTAGGAATTGGTTTGGTCAATTTACTGTAACTTTGGGTCGTGTTCAATGGCGTTAAACTTTGTATATGACCGTCATTTAGTTGAGCTTTTATCTTGAAGGGTAGATAGGTATTAATTCAATGTGCTTCTTCGAGGAAATGGAATTAAAATTAGTGTTAATTAACTATTACCTACTTATATGATTGTTATAATCGCTTAAGATTTGTATTATTAATTGGATCGGCTTATATTGAAGTGACCCGAGTTCTTAACAGCCAATTAGTAACCACGCACGTCACAACAACGCCTTTACGAAAACAAATGCGATTTGTGAAACTGGAAAAAGAGAGATTTATTGCGAACAGGATCCGAACTGCATCCCTCCCTGGCAGGGGAGTTCTACCGCCTTGCCATCGTAGACACATACTGTAACTGCCAATTCTCATTTCTAAATGAAATATCCTGATTCTCCGATGAAATTGCATTGCACAGTGCAGTTATACCGATATAGCAAGATTAATTATTACAATAAAATTAAGAATCATATTAATCATAATGGCGCGATTTTTTATATAAATTTTTGTTTTGTGTTTTTAGCAATTGACATGTGTATTTAGGTACTTTACTAGAACAAATATGATTTGTGAAAGAGGAAAAAGAGCACTCCCTGAATAGGGATACGACACAGGTTCGAATGCTGCTATCTACGGTAACTATCAGCATCTGATTTTATACTACGGATAATTATTGTGAGACCACCATGTGCGACATTTAACCAAAATTGATAGTACAGAAAAAATAAATGATAAAAACACAATAATAACATTAAAAAGCACGCAAATGTTAAAATTTCATCTCTAAATAAGACCATTATACATTTAATTGCATATAATTTAGTTTCATCATTTCCGGTAATCTCGCTTTGTTCAAATACACTTAGAGTCAAGAGACCACACCGGTAGCAGTCATTTATAAAATTACCCTTTCGGAGTATAAAGAAATTACAGTAAAACCTCTTTTATAATGATAGCTCTCTTATGTGAAATAAAAAAACTAGACGTCGCGGGACGTCTAGCAGATGTGAAAACATCGAAATTACTTTGTAGGAATAAAATGATCATAACTTAACAAGGTACTTCTCAGGACGAATCAAACGAGTATAAACTCGACAGGGTTGCGTAGTTTCATTGCAAAGTTACTGTGGTCACCTTCCACCTCCATCGTCAGTCCCTGGGTACTATCTAGAGACAAAGTACTCGTCAAGACAAATCATACGAGCCCAAACTCGATGGAGTTATGTCGTTTTATAACGGATATTCTATGGCCACCTTCTAGCTCCATCATCAGACCCTGAATACCATCTAAAGACAAAGTACTCGTCAAGACGAATCAAATGATTCCAAACTCGATGGGGTTGCGTCGTATCATTACAGAGTTACTGTGGTCAACTTCCAGCTCTATCATCAGACCCTGGATATCATCTATGACTGAAGCTCTAGTCAGGACATTTCAAACGAGCCCTAATTCGATGGAGTTGCGCCATTTAATTACAGAGTTTCGCATGGCCACCTTTCAGCTCCATCATCAGACCCTGGATACCACCTAAAGACAAAGTACTCATCAAGACGAATCAAACGTGTCCAAACTCGACGGGGTTGCGTCATTTCATTATAGAGTTTCTGTGGCTACCTTCCAGTTTCATCATTAGCCCCAGGATACCATCTAGACACAAAGTACTCGGCAAGATGAATCATACGAGCCCAAACTCGATGGGGTTGCGCCGTTTCATTATAGAGTTCCTATGTCCACCTTGCAGCTCCATCATCAGATCAGCTCCATGTCATCATAATATTGCATTGTCACGTGATATACACATGCGTGTAAAATTTCAGCTCAATCGGAAACCGGGAAATGTGTCAAATTTAACTTGCAAGATTTGAACGGGACAAGTACAATAAAAGCGTCGCCACGCTAACAGCCGATTTTACTCTCCCTCCGCATTAGATGTTTCACATCAAAAACCGAGCTATAACGGCACGAAGATATCCACGTTTCACCTATACAGGGTGTAAATGACGTCGTACCGATAATTGATACCATGTGTTCAGTACTCGATTCTAAACACACAGGAAGGAATGTATCATAGTTCCAGTGGCCCGCCAACAACGGCGGAGGGACGGCACATGGCGGGTTTCTTTAGTGGGTGAAGGCCCCACACTACCCTGTTCGTTGCCCCGAACGACGGGGCGTGCGGTTAGGAATATTTTTTCCGGCCTTACCAAAAAAAAAGGTGGTGGAAATTAACATCGGTCTTTTCAGTTTTTTTGTAAATATAAAGACAACACCCAGCGCTAAGAAATAATCTTTGTATCGCGGGGGACTCTACAAACATACGATTTCACATACACAAAGTATAACGCCCGCAATTTCTTTTTCATTTTTTGAAATTGAATGCGAGACCAGCCAGGCCTGCAATAAACGCTTACCCCGGCTGTACACACTCGTCTATTTGTCTCGCGATCCTCTTTTCCACTCTCGTCTCGTAGAGGCTTGACACGAGAGCACACCATGTACACACTCGTTGTATCAATTGAAATTCGGATGCCCGTCGCGATGGACGTGGAAAAAACAATTGCGGCGTTTATTTTTTTTACTAGTTATTGTAATTTTTTAATCATTTACCATAAAAAATAAATATATTAAACCATGGCGAAAAAGAACTTTTTAACTATTCAACGGGAATATATATTTTTTTTTAATCTTCAACGGGGATATCAAATTCGTTGCTTATCCGCAACCAAGCGTCGTGTAATAGTTGCTTATCCTTGTGCCTGACATTCTTAGGATTCCATAATAGTGCTTTCCTTTGGTAGGCTTCTAAAATCACATCATTGTCGCATGCAGAAAGCATGTCTTTACGCGAACGCAGTTGGCGGGCAACTAAGCAAACGAGTGTGTACAGGCTCGCTCTCGTTTTCATCGCGAGACTCACCGAGACCCTTTGACTCGTGCACAAAAACCGACACGCTTCTGAGACATAGCGAGAGCCGCGAGACGAGACGAGGGTACCATGTACACACTCGCCCTTTTTTTATTTTTTTTATTTTAGGTGGGCAAAAATGTCCTACCGCACACCCCGCTGCCCGGGGAGACAACGGGGTGAATGGGGCTCTCACCCACTAAAAACCCAGCGTGCGCCTCCACCCGCCCTTGCTACGGCGGATCACGGGTACCGCGTCGTTACGACCGCGATCCGCAGGCGGCAGCCCCTACGGGCACCCTCTCTTGAGCGACGCCTCGCGCACTTGGGCGTCGCACCTTCGCGGTAGGCTTCCGCGGACGGCAGGGTACTCCCCGACCCCACCGTCCGCAGCCTCGGCTAGGGCGGCATCAGGCGCAAGTAAGCGCGCGCACGCCGCCCCTCGCGCCGGCGGCGAATCGGGTCCGCGAAGGAGGATTCCTCACGGGCCCTCTCCGCCACCTCCTTCCGCGAGATGACAGCCTCGCAGAAGGTGGCGACCGCGGTCCAGGCCCTGTCACTGCCAACCATCGCTCGCGCAACGGCCGGCAGCGACAGGTGCACGCCTATGACTGCAATGAGTTCCCGGCGCTGCACATCCCAGGCCGGACACGACTCGAGCGTGTGCTGCGCCGAGTCCTCGTCGCAGTCGCAGTGGTGACAGCCTGGGGTCGTCTCCCTCCTTGCGATCGTGTGCAGGTATTTGCCGAAGCAACCATGCCCCGACAAAACCTGCACCAACCGGAAGGTGAGGACCCCGTGCTGCCGCCCTGCCCATTCTTCCAAGATCGGCCGGAGCGCCCCCACGGTCCAGAGACCGGCTCGGGGCGTCTCCAGCCGAGACTTCCACTTTAGGACGGTGGCGCGGCGGGCATCTTCCCGCCACGATGACATTGCGCTCGGCGAGGGGCGGCTGCACCCCGCCCGCGCCGTCGACGCCCGCCGATAGACGTCGGCGAGCACCTCCGCCTCCAGATCCCACGGGGGGGTTCCGGCCAACGCGCAGGCTGCATCGGTCGAGACCGTGCGGTACCCGCGTATTGCCCTGACCGCTACGACCCTCTGTGGACGCCACAGAAGGGCCCTATTGCGAGCGGCCAGGGACTCCGCCCACACGGGCGCGCCGTACAGTGCCATTGACCGCACTACCCCCGCGTAGAGTCGTCGACACGCAAGACTCGGTCCGCCCAAATTCGGCATAAGTCGCCCGAGGGCGGACGCCGTGTTGACGAGCCTTGGCGCAAGACGCCGGAAGTGCTCGTCAAAGTGCCACCGTCCATCCAATACCAGGCCCAGATATTTGATGTGGGCCTGGATTGGGAAGCCCACACCGTTGACCGTTATCGAGGCGCTGGCGGGCGGGCCCCGTCGGCGCCCATGGAAAAGAAGGGCCTCCGACTTTTCAAGGGCCACCCTAAGCCCCAGCGCCTCGATCCGCCTGACCACCTCCGCGGTACCTGAGGTGGCCAGCGTTGCCGCCTCCTCGAGGGTCCTGCCCCGGGCTGTGACGAGCGTATCGTCTGCGTAGCAAATTACGCCCAGCCCGGGGGGGAGCCGGCCACGGAGGACCCAGTCGTAGCCGATGTCCCACAGGACCGGCCCAAGAACCGAACCCTGCGGGACGCCGCACGACATAGCCCTCCTTACAACGTCCCCTTCCCGGTCCACGAAGAGGACGCTGCGGCCGTCCAGGTAGTCTGCCACCAGCCGCCTTAGGTAGAGGGGCACTCAATGGTACCGGAGTGCCTCCTTGATGCAGCCGAATGGCAGACTATTGAAGGCGTTGGCGACGTCGAGCGACACCGCCAACAGCACTTCCCTCGAGGCGACGGCCTCCGCAGCCGCGGCCTTCAGGCGCAGAATGGCGTCGACCGTAGACCGACCCGCCCGATATCCAAACTGGGCGTCGGACAGGTCGGGGCCGACCGCTCCTAGGTGCCGGACGATGCGGGCAGCGACTACCCGCTCGAGAAGTTTGCCCGCCTCGTCCAGCAACACGATGGGCCTGAAGGCCGAGACCGTATTCGGAGGCCGTCCCGGCTTCGGCAGGAGCACGAGCTTCCCCTCCTTCCAGCAGTCAGGGAACCGTCCGGACACCAGGCAAGCGCCGAACAGCTCCCCGAGGCGGGGCTCAAGGTGGTCGAGGACCAGGGCCAGCACTCGGGCGGGAACCCCGTCCGGCCCGGGGGCGGCGCCTCTCCGCATACGCGCAGCCGCCGCCCCCATTTCCGTCGTCGTCACGGGCGGTACCTCCCCGTCGTCGGCCTCCCGGTCACCATCTGGCGGAGCCATGACCGGGGGCGTGTGCACCGCCCGTGAGGGGAAAAGTCCCTCGACCACCTCAGAGAGGAAGCCCGGCTGGAGGGTCTCCGTAAGGGGGGGGGCCTGGGCGCGGAGCTTGTTAAGCGCCGCGCGGTACGGGCGTCCCCAGGGGTCACGCTCGAGACCCTCCAGCATCTCCTGCCTTTTCGCGTCTTTGGCGCGACAGATGGCCAGCTTTAACG
This sequence comes from Leucoma salicis, assembly GCA_948253155.1. Classification (NCBI taxonomy): domain Eukaryota; kingdom Metazoa; phylum Arthropoda; class Insecta; order Lepidoptera; family Erebidae; genus Leucoma; species Leucoma salicis. Next base: position 12,536,114 of record OX411828.1, on the reverse strand, counting down.
CGGCGCGCGCACTGCTGTACGCCGCATACAGCTGGCCCTCCCGCTCTTCGTCGCGGATTCGGCGACGTCGGCTGCGGGTGTAGGACCTCCGGGCACGAATACAGGCCGCACGGAGGTCCGCCAGCTCCGGGGACCACCAGTAGACCCCCTTCCGTCGAGGCGGGCGCCGCACGCGGGGCATGGCCGCATCGCAGATCTGCGTAAGCATGCCGCGAATGCGGCCAGCCTCGGCGCCCACGTCTTCCGTCAGGGGGGGAGGCAGCCAAGATTGAAAAATGGCCGCCTCCACTAGCAGGTCCCGGTCGAGCCTACCCACAGCCCATCGCGGAAAAGCGGGAGTTCTGTCCGCTGTACACACTCGCCCTAGGCCTGTCTCGTTGCGTCTCGACGAGTGTGTACAGCCGGCTTTATTGGCGATTCAATTCCGACGAAATTCAAAATAGGTGTGTTGTTGTATTTCGTACCATGATGTCTAATTGAGCGATCTTGTTTAGGTTGTCAAGTAAGTTCATGGTACGAATTGCAATACAAAGATGTCATATTTGCGATTCAGATTATGTGCGGATTCGGCAAAAAACAAAAGATTGCGTCTTTGACACGTCATGGTACGAAATTGCGATTATCAGTTTAGTTTGGGTCCTAAACTGGATCACTATAAGAGTTCGTGGTAAGCCTGCAGATAGTTATATTGTTATATCTAAATTCTATTTTAGCTAATAAACCCATTAATCACCGATTTACTCTAAAAATTACAATGGATTCGAAACTTAACCTTTGTCACGTTTTTTAGTAGCGTTGTTAATGATTCGATGGCGGCTAAAAAAATGCTTAATTTGTAACCTGTCGTTGTTGACGAAAATGGTATATGTAGTTATTTGGTGACATCCACGGACTACTACGATACTCCGTGGTGACATCTTTCGCCGGAGTTATCGGTATGATGTCATGTGTCTGTAATGTCTTAATAACAGCTTTTTACTAAATGCATATGAAAGTATATACGTTGCTAATAACGAAATACAATTTTTTATTTTTTTTTGTCTGTCTGTCTTATTGTTTCCGGAACCACTTTATTTAGACGGGATTTTCCCTGGCAGATAGCTGATGTTATAAGGAGTAACATAGGTTACTTATATTATGGAAAAGTAATAAAGGGAACCAACAGAGAAAAAAATAACTAAATTTTATGTGAACGCAGTCAATAATAACCAATATATAAATGCATTAAATATTAGTGTACTACTACTACTTATCATTGCGCCATTTCCCTTGCGGGGTAGGCAGAGAGAACAGAGAGGCTCTATTCTTGCATACATCTCTCGCTTCCTTAACATTCATAATTCTCTTCTTAAACGCCAGCCGGTTTCGGAGGCTCCCGACTCTACCTTCCTTCAATACATGACCGATTTGGTCTAGGTAGTTGAGTCCCGGTCTCTGAATCCGTAATATTACTGTAATCATGATAAATTCTAGGAATACGCACTGTATTGTTTTTTTACCCACTAAAACCACAGCGGCCTTTTCCACTATTAGCGGGGCGCCGGAGGGTCATCTTTAGACATTATACTCCGACGCCCCAGGCGGATGGCCTACTGGCTACACCCTGGTGTCATCAAGTCGTGGGAGGAGGCGAGCGTAGCGACGCGCGCTGTCTCCTCCGGCAGGCCAGCAGAGGTCTGTTCAACGACCGGGGCAGCCACAGTGACCGTGCAGCCGCCTTCATACGGGCTGGTTCAGTTGGTCCAATCTCCACCAGCAACATAGCCACCTCAAGCCGCGTGAGCTTGGCCTCCAGCTCCGTCACCTGAGAATTGAGGCGGCAATTTTTTGGTCCACATTTCTGCCACTTCTGCCACGAGGTGGTCGTTAGCCGCCTGTAGACGCTGTGTCTCCTCATTGGTGGAGCAACTGGCCAGCGCCCCACCTTCTTGTTGTCGGCAACCACCTCCTTTGCGGTGCGCACGAAGGTTCCCTTGATGTTTGTGGACTTTGTTGCCACCCTGTTAGGGATGGCCGCGTGGTCCTAGGCTCTCTTTTTCAGATTCGTAACTCACAGGGACTTAACATCCTCCTTGGACTCGCGAGAGAGAGCTTCAGAGAGAGCTGCTTGACTTCTTCTTCGGCTTGCAGCTCACCTTCGGCGCGCTTCGCTCTACGAGCGGCAGCCTCCGACACAATTGGCCCCGGTGTAAGAGGCCGCATAATTCCTCGCCCTCTGCGGACAGTGCGCGCCTGCGGCGTCGGTTTTATATATAGAATTGTGGTTTTTTTTAGACTAGAATTTTTTAAATCGGTCCAGTAGCTTCGGAGCCTATCCAATGCAAACCAAAATTCAAATTTTTACAGTTTATATAGAATGTTCTGGAACAAACTGATTTGCTTGTAACGCCGTAGTGGTAAAAAGACAAACTAAATTAAAGAAAAATTTGCTCTATTACGCTGTAAAATACTTTTTACCGCTAGATGGATTTTGATCTAGGGGTGGAGGCTCTATAGTTGTACCTCGTCCCCCGAACACCCGCATTTAGCGACGGTTCGTTCTAAAGGGATTTTTTCCTTGAAACACCTCCGCTATTTTTCCGTACTCCGTGGGTATGACAAAGATTTACGTACAATTGGATATAATATAGAAAATTATTATCATCGAGTGCTGCAATCGAAATCTCTGTTTCTAATTTTAATATGGGAGTATAGAATTATATGATCATTTTGAGACAGGGATTGATCCTCAGACGGATTTGTGAAAATAGGTACTGGCTGTAAAGAAAAAAAAATATAAAAGAGAATACTTACCAATTTCTCTGAACGTAGCGAGTTGTTGCCAGCATGTTATGAGGCTGCAGGAGCCGGATACTCCATGACATTTGCACGTTACACGGGACTTTGCTATTACTGCCTATGAAAATAACATATGTATAATAATCCTGTATCAGTTAAAAGAAATAGGATTTTAATATATTTTTGAAGTGAAAACTTCTATATGGTTTGGATAACCGCCGGCGGACCACCGAAGGAATGTAACATAGTTCCAGTGGCCCGCCAATAAAGGCGGAGAGACGGCACACGGCGGGTTTCTTTAGTGGGTGAGGGCCCCACACTACCCTGTTCGTTGCCCCGAACGACCGGGTGAGCGGTTAGGTACATTTTTTCCCACCTTAACAAAAAAAAAGAAAAAAAAGGGAGTAAATTCATGTAAGTCGTCATTCACATGGCCACGTGACGTGTCGTAAATAAATTTCAATCAAGAATTTTTGTTTCTTATTTCAGTTACCATAAGCCTATTTAATTGTATCGTTTCTAGAATATAATCAAATGATTGACAGTACAAATAGCTTAAATATTGTTGAAGTGAATGATAATGATAGAGAGAATTAAGTTAATTGAATGCAGATATTAGGTATATAGATAACAAAAATGTATATTTGTTATTATTTTAATTAAATTGTATTTATATTTAATACTGGGCTTGCGCAGCCCACGTGTCTTGATTATAAATAAACCATATGAAAATAAATATAATTTTTGCTCAGTGCCGATAGATGTCAAAACCCGATAAATAACAGTTTTGATTTACAAGTTTTAAGATAAAACAATTAATTTGGATATCCAAACAATTAATTTGGATATCCAAAAATAACAACTATTTGTTTATAGTTTAAAGTTTTCACTTCTGTCGGCCAGTCCTCATGACTGTTTTTTTAATTTTTTTTTATGTTCTAAACCAGTTACAGAATAAATATACAATGTGGCTTAAAGGTAAGTTTGTTTGGTTAGTAGAGAGTCTAATTAGGATTGGGAGGGACACAGGTTCGATTCCCGCTCGCATTAAAGTACTCTTTTTCCTAATTCAGAAATAATAATCTGTACTTTAAAGTAGCTGAGCACGTCAAGTGTTAAAAATACAGATCAAAATGTTTTTTCTACACTATAAGTGTATTCGAAATTCGAATAATATTAGCGCCATAAATATAGTAACTTATAGATCACCTGACAGCTCGATAAAGCGTAACCAATTTTGATTTGTCAATGTGTGCGTTGGATAGTGATGTAAGTTTTAAGAGTTAGACTGACTATCGATAAAATGATAAAACAAATCAGTTTCTTTAACGAACTCGCTCATTCAAATAATCATCTTCAAGTAATGAAACAAATTAAATATAAAACAAACATAATTATGGTTTTTATTTATTTTACCAGCAACGTCAGTCAACGTTATTAAGTATGCATTTTATAAGGGAATTATACACTTGACTGACAATATCTGCTGTAGAACTTTTATTGCATTTTTTCCATTAATGTGTTAGGAGAAAATGTTCCAAGCATTTAGGATAAATATCGACAATATACCTTGTCGATAAAGTCAAGCCCTAGTGTATATGTACCTAAAAACTTTTCTACTAAAATCTTGCAAATATGTAACAATGCGACATATTTCTATGTAAAATATAAACAGTAACAATGAAATTGAAATTAATTTGTAACTGAAACAGAAAATATCAGTAACTAGCCGACCCGACTGACGTTGTCCTGTCCTAGCTATGAAAATTCAATTACTTGCGAACTGTCAAATGTGATAAGATAAAATAGTCGTTAAGTTTTCTGAAATTTTCCAATTATATGCGCAATTTTCTTAATTTTTTCTTTCATAAGAACAATAATAAACACAACAAAAAAAAGAATTAGCGAAATTGTTCCATCCGTTAACGCGTGATGCGATGACCAAGGGAAATAGAGATTCATTTATATATATATAGATTATGACCTAAAATAAAAGCATTTAAGTTGTGATAACATCCTGAGAACTTACCTGTGAAACATGCAATTATCAGGATTGTTTGCATGATTTATATCAGAGGCACTCACGGAACAAACAACCATTGTGTTTAATAGCTATATACATATAATAAACAAGATTTATAACACAAATAAATCAAAAATCGCGAAGCTAATTTCAAGCTAGAAGACTGTAGAATACCTGTCATTCAAATGGGTTACAATGACATTAGATTTGCTTTCCTCTTCCATCTTGCTATGTTGCCGTATAAGATTTTCTTCTCGCTCACACGCTTTGTTGATCTATACGTTACTATATCTATGATTAGCGCTAAAGATGAAAAAATTTAAGCCCCATGTCAATTCGTATAACCAGAATTAATATTTCTTTTTGAATATGAAGGAGTTATGTACTGGGAAATATCAAAATATAATTATACCCGTCTTCCTGCTTCATTGTTGTGACGATTCATTAACTGGCGACCTTGCTCCCGACTGCCTCTCTTCACCTTCCGTTCTCGCTCTCTGACGTCAACGAACACTTCTGTAAATCTGTTTAACAAAATACAAAGAAAATATTAAATCATGTGAACGTCAGAGCTATAATGAAGTGCATTCAAATAGGTATCTGAAATAATAATCTGCCGGTGGACCACTGAAGTAATGTGACATAATTCCAGTGGTCCGCCAATAAAGGCGGAGAGATGGCACATGGCGGATTTAATTAGTGGGTGAGAGCCCACACTACCCTGTTCGTTGCCCTGAACGACGGGGTGTGCGTTTAGGAACATTTTTTTCCACCTTAACAAAAAAAAAGGTTACTGCAATAAATGTAGCTAAATCTAAAATTTAATTTTTCTCATCTCAATTAAAATTTAACAAATAATTTTGCTTGATTAATAATTTTAATTGTTAATGTTTTTGTCTTACGACGCTAAAATAAATTCCAAAGAAACAGTTTTTCCTTGTGCCATTTCAGTCTAGAATATAGTAAAAACTTTCAAGATAAACGTGTGGATTAACACATCCTTCTAACGTATGTACTCCTGGTATACGATGCCGGAGTTAAGCGTCCGTAACCGGCTAAATCCGGGTTATAAACCGGGATATCCGATTCAACCCGGATTTGTTGTTGTTATAATAATATTTTTGTTTGCAAATATTGCTAGTGTTTTGTATAAATGTTATGATATTATAAGTTTCAGTATTTAGGTTGGTAATACAAATTTGTGCTGATTATTTCTTATTATACATGCATAGGTACCTAGTATGTTTATCGTCTTTGTATAAAAAAATATACTTATATCCTTAAGGAACTAGAGCTTCCATTAATACGTTGTACCTTATTTTGCTAGTTTGGCTGTAAGATGTAATAAAAAAGGTTTCTTTCGAATATAAAAAAAAAAATTAAATAGGTATTTAGTATTTACATAATATTAAGAAGTTATAAAACTCCAATTAAAAACCAGTGTCACGTGTGAGTAAGAAATACCACAGTAATTTGGTTGCAAACAGAGTACACCTATATTTATAATATTATCCTTATTACTTGGCGAATAAATGACTACTTACGCATATTTGAAAAGTATATTCATACTTCAATGTACACTGTGGATGGAAATATTCCGCTTGTTTTCAAAACAATCCGAACTTTGAAGCATAAAATTTTCCTGCTCCTGGTAGCGATGAAAAGCTAGGAGCATGAGAGAATGGGGTTGGAAAGGGATAGCTATGCTTTTGCTACGAACCCCTACGTTTAGTGGGCGTAGCGATGTCTACGAGCCTTATCGATTAAGTGAACGTCCTTCATCGCAAAATCGACCTTGTGATCAAGGTATAAAGTTTAATCGTGCCATATTATAGAAACAGAGTTCTTCCCTCTTTGGAAGATTGAACTCCTGGTAGTATTCCTTAGAGAAAATGTGGTAAGAAAGTTGTGATGTACATTGCGTGTTTTGTGCATACAGTGCCAGCAATTGTAAAGCTGCAATGTATTGTCGGATCCGGTTAAGAATGGATTAACTGCACCTTTCATCTCATGCTTGCCTAGTACAATTTAGCGGCTTTAACCGTTTAAAACCAGCTTAACCCAGGCTTATCCAGGTTTTTGCGTTCTTTAGCAACAACATTGCTGTTTTTACTAAACCATACACCGACTTTTGTTGTTAAAGACATACCTTTACTGTTCCCTATAAATACTTCTAAAATAGTTTTAGGAGGGTTATTATTTATTACCTTAGACATTTAGTCCGATTATCAATTGCACTAATTAGTACCTAGTATTTTACAATTTGTAATAAACTAATGACTAAATATTAAAAATGAAAATTCTTTAAGTATAAAGCAAAGAAACTTCATAATGTTATAAATACCCACCATATTGTTTATGGCTTCATGGTAACCATTAGATTTAATATGTCGTTTTAATGTCTATATAAGAGAGAGTCCTTTTGGTAATAAAATATTTTACAAGGGTTTTATAGTCAACTGGCTCAAAGCCGCCCGGTAGAAAGTTATTATTACTTAAAATATATTAAATATACATTTATTGTGAATTGAAAATTTTTACATTGGTGTTATAAAAAAATTGGTTGCCTGTAAAGTCGGTATACGGGCGAAAGTTTTACGTGACAACGACTTTGAGTGGTAAAATAATTTTAATGTGAATATTCATTCGTATAGTAGGAAGAAGGATGAAATAATAGTAACAATTTAAAACATTTATTTATACAAAGAATTATATTTAAAACATTAATTTATACAAAGAATCTCGCACTGAATTTCATATTAACAAAATTTTATTTCTTCGTCTCTCTCGCTCTTAGGCGGGCTAACCATGCCCGAGTGGAAGGGACGCGTGCCTCTCACTCGCTCTCATTGTGAGCGCATAACGTGAGCGGAGCGTAACGCAGTTTCTTGAAGTGTCACCCGGCAAACCAATTTATAAGACGTTGTCACGTCAAAATCAAAGCCTCTCTATATTTTTCCATAAGCATGCAATATTATCATAAAAGAAAATAAAATAAAGCCACCAAAACTAATACTTTTATCGTAAAACAAAATACTTTGTCATAGTTATTTGTGTTTTATTTATTTGATAACAGGGGTGCTATTATATTGAAGTTATTTGTTTACGAAAATATTAGGGACTTGCAAGCCTGAGACACGTTATTATTATTATTTAATCCGTGTGGTGATGGACTAAGAATACAAGTGTTACTACCCCATTCTCTGCCACGGGTGTTGTACGAGGCGACTAAGGAAAGTAAGCAATTATCACCCATTACGTGACTTGTGGTAGGGCCGGGTTTCAAGTGGGAGTACTCACTTCCTATCGGGCCCCAGCGGGTTGGTGCCACCATCTCCCATGTGACCGGCCATGAAGCACCACGGTGTGTTTTGTTTGTAGCAGGAGATAGCCGTTTTTGTTTAAGATCTTCTCGTCCAATATTCCGCAGTGTCTGATAACGAAGGTCTACGACCAGTGTGTGTTACCAGTTGACATATGGAACAGAGACGTGGTCTCTGAATGTTGGCCTCGTATCAAGGCTCAAAGTCGCTCAGCGGGCCATGGAGCGGCCTATGCTTGGTATTTCTCTACGTGATCGAATCCGTAATACGGAGATCCGTAGGAGAACGAGAGTGACCGACATAGCCCGCCGGGCTGCCATGCTGAAGTGGCAATGGGCAGGTCACATCGCTCGACGAACCAACAACCGTTGGGGAAGAAAGGTTCTCGAGTGGCGACCACGTATCGGACGGCACAGCGTAGGACGGCCCCCCACCAGTTGGACCGACGATCTGGTCAAAGCTGCGGGGAGCCGTTGGATGCGGTCGGCACAGGACCGCTCGTTGTGGTGTTCTCTTGGGGAGGCCTATGTCCAGCAGTGGAAGTCGAAAGGCTGATGGATGGATGGATCAATCAATCAGCCTATTGCAGTCCACTGCTGGACACAGGCCTCTCCTAACACGCGCCATTGCACACGGTCCTCCGCCTTCCACATCCAGTCTGTCCCAGCGACCTTTTTGAGGTCGTCGGTCCAACTAGCTGGGGGCCGTCCTACCTTGCGCTTACCAAGTCGCGGTCTCCACTCTAGGACACGCTTGCTCCATCGGCCGTCGGTCCTTCTGCAGATGTGACCAGCCCATTGCCACTTCAGCTTACTGAGCCTGCGAGCTATGTCGGTAACTTTGGTTCTTTGTCGGATTACCTCATTACGAATTTTATCCTTCAAAGAGACGCCGAGCATAGCCTGCTCCATAGCCCGCTGCGCGACTTTCAATTTGTGGACTAGTCCCACTGTGAGTGTCCACGTGGATGATGGATAGCCGTTTATTCTTTTATTTCATATCTGTGAAGAAGTGGCTTGACAATACTCTAAGTAAAGTTGTATCCACGTGAGTGACGGTTACCATCTACCATCAGATGGGCTGTAGCTCTTCTGCCACCATAAGCAATAAAAAAGAAACAATGCAATCCACACAGGGCAGAAGTGAAAGCCTATTACGAGAGATAGAGATGGATATAGACTCGGATCTATATCCAGCTTTATATAAAAGATAAATGTAAGGTTTATTATTTTTTTTACCAAGCTTAAAATGACAAAAAATTAATTTAATATAGCATTAAAATTAATTTAAATTTTGTTTTCTGCAACGATATAATGGATCCCGTGGGAACTTATGGGACAACTTTGGTAAAAGATCTTGTGAACCTCACCATAGCAACATAAATAACAAAAGTATATAATAGGATTCACCTCGGGATTCCTATACTTTTTGTGACAAACAAAATATATTTTAGAGTTAAAATAACTTAAATGGACTATTCTGCAACTGACTGTTTAAATCCATTTATGTGTTTGTTTCCTTATCGTGACGCATTTTCGTTTCAACGAGTTTCAAATCACAACGATTCTAAAGAAGTATTCACTTCAAAAACCATTCTGGATAGTTTATGATGCCTGACCAGCTAATGCTGCGCTTTAAAATTGATGAGAGGATAACGATGATCTTAACATAATAGAAGAGTTCAATATAGATCCTTTACTTATTACTGTTTTATGTCCATTCATATTACGCGCTTGTAATTAATAAAGCTACATTAACTCATTGGTTAAAAACAATATTAAATATAGGTATATTTAGTAAGTACAAGTATTGTACATACACAAAGCCATATGTATTGAGACTGGCATCTACAAGTAAAATACACGCAAATGTAATCATTCTATATAATTATTTTGGAAACATCAAAGTGTGACTCCATTTCAATTTTAATAGAGCTCAGAAAATGTAAGGAATGCCGAGAATTCGCCGAGTCCAAGGGATTTCACTGCGTTCTAAGCATTCATTAAATTCCACCCGGTGTTCTACGTCTCATGATCTCCTAGTAACAAAAATTCTCGAATGCGGGAAAATCTTCTCTATGAAGTTACTGTGAGAGAGCGTTTTCACCATTTTTGAACGCATACCAAACATTCTTTAAGCCTCTAGAAAACATGTTATCCTAGTACAGAAAATTTAAACGGTGACGTCGGAAAAGCTTTTTTAAAGTGTGCTTTACCAAATAAAAAAACTTAAAAAAGATCCCCTCCCTGTACACTTTCCCGGAGCTATGTAGGAGTAAGAAGCTCCTCCCATTCGTGTATGTACATTCTATACACTCACACTTACTCGATTTATAACTTAGGGAAAGTTGCGAAAACTTTCTACCATAGTATGAACGCCTGGTATTATGTCCCGAGGATTTTTACAGAGCTTTGTTCTAAAAGATTTGCTGTTGAAACTGAAAATCCTTTTGAACTAATAATTATTAGGTAGGCACCTTATATTTTAAGGAAACACCCAGTCTAACTATTTTTTTTTTTTTTTATTTGTATTAACACCAAATATATTCTAATCAAAATCAATAAATTTAATCAAATTAGATTTAGTCAGTCAGTTTTAAACATATATTTAATTTATACCTACTATAATATATTAAATCTATGGTTTTAAGTCAGTTAATTTTCATATCTGTATATGAAAATAAACATAAATCTGTCTCATTAAAAATAATTAATTTACAGTATCGGAATATTAAATAATTATTAAATATAAATATTACCTAATATTATTTCCCGTATATCTACTTGTATTTCTTAAGCTAAAGCTATCACGCTAGAAAGATCTTTATGATGGCAGAAAAGTGTTATGACGTCACGGATATGTTTTGAATCCCCACAAACTTCTAAAGTCCTGGTGGAACAGCATCAAACAATGACGTTTTCGCTGACGTGTACAGGGGAACTTTTGCTTAATGTTACCACTCAATATTCTTGCAACCCTGGTAGGAATAACACAAAATGAACAGACATTTTCACATTTTTTGAGAAGTTATGTTGTTAATTAAAACCAATTAATTTATTTAATAAATTGTAGAGCGCTTTTCGAGCATAAATGGAGCTCGGCTAGGGACCACACTCTCACAAAAGATTAGCGTCGAACGGTACTCATACTGTGGTGTTTTTTATGGTGAGTGAAAGCACCGGGAGCCGAAACCCTCTCCCTTTTCTTTTTTGAGTTGGCGAGGCGCGAGTGATGTCTCTGGTGTTGCTAGCGTCTGTAGGCTCTAGTAAATGTGATATAATTACCAAGAGTGCCCTGGTAAATTTTTTAAATTTGGCTTTGTAACACCAAAAGTTCTTATTATATCATCTCATCTCATTTCATGACATCGGTATCGCACTAGTATCATTTCTGAAAGGTGTTCAGAGTTGCAATATTGTAGTAATCATAGGTAGTAATATTCAAATATATTTGTAATAATCACGCTATATTTATTATACTGTAGAATATTCTACAGTATCCTAACTATTGCTGAGCTGTATCTTTTTAGATTGTTTGTCTGTTTATCTGTTTGTTCGTTCGCGCATCACACAAAAGCTACTGAACGGATTTTGGTGTAACTTTTTTTTATTTGATAGTTCTTGATTAGACTTAAAAACTCGTATAAATTTTGTCCCGCTACTATATTGCGAACCTGAGATATAATCTAAAAATTAGCTTTTGGCTGCGGCGGAGCCGTGGGCAAAGACTAGTGATAAATATACATATGATTCTTTTGCGTAATATTTTTAACGTAATCTGTATTGTATGTCATTAAAACGATGTCTACATTCTGTGTTAAATTTGATCGTTTCATTGCTCAGCCTAAGAACTAGACAGAGCAAAGAAAATTCTTTGACATGTATGAGCGAGAACACAAGATACAATTTACTGGTGCAAAAAACAGACAAAGTCATAGATTTTTGTCTTTGTCGCCGTAGCCAGTTTATTGTCACGATGTCAAAATGCTTTGTCTGTCACGATTCAACTTACATAATCGAAATTGGCGAAATTGTGCTCACACTGCCACAACAAGAGCCATTAAACAAGAAGATAAGATACATAATCGAACATTTGTACAAAAATTCGGGTTTTACATTATATATATATTTACGTATTAAATCAGTGTTTTTGGAAAAGGACTACGTGATAATAGTGCTTGTAAAATAGTTTACTATGCTATAAAAGCTACAGCGAGCGAAAAGTACAGGTAGGAACATTTCATTCATATGTAGTCGAAAATGAAATAATTTAATGATTGAATGCTATAAAGTGATATAAAATGGACTTTTTTACTCGTAATTAATAATTGCTACTTAGATACACTCGCAAAATACGTTTTCTAGCTAAATTTCTATTACTGAGAATTGTTTCGGTGTTGCCTTATTGCGAATTTAATTTGTTAGTAAAGTGAAATCTGGTCACTTTACTAATAAATTTATATGTAATTTATGAGATGATGATAAAAAATTACCATTTTAGGTTTTCCTCTAATCCAGATGCGAGATCGAAATGGGTGGATGCTACGGGAAAACGAGGCAACCCACGAGACACCCAAAATATGTTTCACGATATTTTGTTGATGTTTCATTATACATAATAAGAAAATAGTAACGTTGGGAGCAAAATCATTGCCAGTGAATATGTTCATGTAAGTATAGCTTTTAAAGTCTTTGTACTTCAACTTTGTAAATAAATCTTAATTCTAGATTACGACTACCGCTGTAGTCATAATCTAGAATTCAGAGAAACTATTTAGATATTTTTATATATATTTTTAGCATTTGACATGCTTAGCACTATACATTAAACACAAAGTGAAAAATGTGAAATCGAAAATAACAGTCAGGAGCAGGATTTGAACCTGCATCTTCTGGATACCGTCCAGATGCTTTACCAATTCAGCCATCCTGACAATTGCTCCTGACTGCTAATTTCGATAACACATCATACTTAACGTCTTTGGGTGACGCCTGCGCCATCTGTCGGAAGTATTTTCATACATTATACCGACCAGGTAAACTTAATTTTACAATTAAGATTTTACCTAATAATGACGCAAATCCTTTAAATATTTAGATACTTTTATATATATTTTTAGCATTTGACATGCTTAGCACTATACATTAAACACAAAGTGAAAAATGTGAAATCGAAAATAACAGTCAGGAGCAGGATTTGAACCTGCATCTTCTGGATACCGTCCAGATGCTTTACCAATTCAGCCATCCTGACAATTGCTCCTGACTGCTAATTTCGATAACACATCATACTTAACGTCTTTGGGTGACGCCTGCGCCATCTGTCGGAAGTATTTTCATACATTATACCGACCAGGTAAACTTAATTTTACAATTAAGATTTTACCTAATAATGACGCAAACCCTTTAAATATTTAGATATTTTTATATATATTTTTAGCATTTGACATGCTTAGCACTATACATTAAACACAAAGTGAAAAATGTGAAATCGAAAATAACAGTCAGGAGCAGGATTTGAACCTGCATCTTCTGGATACCGTCCAGATGCTTTACCAATTCAGCCATCCTGACAATTGCTCCTGACTGCTAATTTCGATAACACATCATACTTAACGTCTTTGGGTGACGCCTGCGCCATCTGTCGGAAGTATTTTCATACATTATACCGACCAGGTAAACTTAATTTTACAATTAAGATTTTACCTAATAATGACGCAAACCCTTTAAATATTTAGATATTTTTATATATATTTTTAGCATTTGACATGCTTAGCACTATACATTAAACACAAAGTGAAAAATGTGAAATCGAAAATAACAGTCAGGAGCAGGATTTGAACCTGCATCTTCTGGATACCGTCCAGATGCTTTACCAATTCAGCCATCCTGACAATTGCTCCTGACTGCTAATTTCGATAACACATCATACTTAACGTCTTTGGGTGACGCCTGCGCCATCTGTCGGAAGTATTTTCATACATTATACCGACCAGGTAAACTTAATTTTACAATTAAGATTTTACCTAATAATGACGCAAACCCTTTAAATATTTAGATATTTTTATATATATTTTTAGCATTTGACATGCTTAGCACTATACATTAAACACAAAGTGAAAAATGTGAAATCGAAAATAACAGTCAGGAGCAGGATTTGAACCTGCATCTTCTGGATACCGTCCAGATGCTTTACCAATTCAGCCATCCTGACAATTGCTCCTGACTGCTAATTTCGATAACACATCATACTTAACGTCTTTGGGTGACGCCAAAGACGTTAAGTACACATTTTTCACTTTGTGTTTAATGTATAGTGCTAAGCATGTCAAATGCTAAAAATATATATAAAAATATCTAAATATTTAAAGGGTTTGCGTCATTATTAGGTAAAATCTTAATTGTAAAATTAAGTTTACCTGGTCGGTATAATGTATGAAAATACTTCCGACAGATGGCGCAGGCGTCACCCAAAGACGTTAAGTATGATGTGTTATCGAAATTAGCAGTCAGGAGCAATTGTCAGGATGGCTGAATTGGTAAAGCATCTGGACGGTATCCAGAAGATGCAGGTTCAAATCCTGCTCCTGACTGTTATTTTCGATTTCACATTTTTCACTTTGTGTTTAATGTATAGTGCTAAGCATGTCAAATGCTAAAAATATATATAAAAATATCTAAATATTTAAAGGGTTTGCGTCATTATTAGGTAAAATCTTAATTGTAAAATTAAGTTTACCTGGTCGGTATAATGTATGAAAATACTTCCGACAGATGGCGCAGGCGTCACCCAAAGACGTTAAGTATGATGTGTTATCGAAATTAGCAGTCAGGAGCAATTGTCAGGATGGCTGAATTGGTAAAGCATCTGGACGGTATCCAGAAGATGCAGGTTCAAATCCTGCTCCTGACTGTTATTTTCGATTTCACATTTTTCACTTTGTGTTTAATTCAGAGAAACTGATTTGCTCTCTCTTGTGACACCTGCCTGGGATTTAAGGGTTTCAAAATAAAACCCAGGAGTAAAACAAAATTAAATAAGATATATTCACACCCCAAATGGTAGGTGGCAACACAAATTTATAAGGTCGTGGTATTCGTCCTATAGCTAACTTCACCACTTATAGTACTCTCTCTCCCGTGGGACCGACCATGAAGCACATCGTTGCGTTTTGGTCGTAGCAGGAGATAGCCGTTTATTCTTTCATTATATATCGGTGAAATGAAATGGTGAGCAGCGGCTTGACAATACTCTCAGTATAGTTGAGTCCATGAGCGACGGTTGACATTTACCATCAGATGGGCCGTGGCTCGTCTGCCACTAAATGCAATAAAAAAAGTTCTTATTCAATTAATTAAATCAGCGCTGGAAGGATGTTAATTCTTTACTTATTTGACCCAGAGAAGAAAGAAAAGATAATTTAATTGTATTCTTGTGTACTATTATTTTATTAAATATAACTTATTAGGAGGTCCGACATAGCCCGCCGAGTTTGCATGCTGAAGTGGCAATGGACAGGCCATATCGCTCGACGAACTGACAACCGTTGGGGAAAAAGGTTCTCGAGTGGCGACCACGTATCGGACAGCGCAGCGTAACATGCCCTCCCACCAGATAGACCAAATATATGGTCAAAGCGGCAGGGAGCCGTTGGATGCAATCAGCACAAGCCCGCTAGTTCTGGTATTCTCTTTGAGGAGGCCAATGTTCAGCAGTGGACCTTTAAAGACTGATGGTTGGATGAATAGAAGGGGTGGCAGATTTACTATTAAATAATCATTTTGATAAACGTTGCGATTTTCAATAAAATATTTAATGTACAAATTATAATTTGTGAATAAGGAAAAAGAGTATTTTAGTACGAGCGGTAATAATTTCCGGGGAAGTGCTCTAATCCATTGAGCTATCGTACCATTTCTAAAAATATCAAATTTCCTCATCACATTTGTCTTAACGACCAACGCCCTCTATCGGCAATGCATTTACATGCATTCATCCAATGTAGTAAGTTTAATTTTGCAATTAAAATTCATACTATTTGAAGGCGTGATTTTTCAAACATTTTGATCTATATTTTAGCATTTGACATGCTCAGCTACTCTTAATGTACAAATTATAATTTGTGAACAAGGAAAAAGAGTATTTTAGTACGAGCGGGAATCGAACCTGCATCCCTTCCTTTCCGGGGAAGTGCTCTAATCCATTGAGCTATCGTACCATTTCTAGAAATACCGAATTTCTTAGTCTGAGCTTCATTGCATAGACAGAGGATATAAACGCGAAAAGGATAAAAAACTTAAACATGTGTCTCGCTCACTCTTGCTATGACCTAATTTGTACATCCTTTTTTTGATCCTTAGTATTAAAATAGTAGCGAATCTATTAAATCCTCTGTCTACGTTTCATTGTGATCTGTCACAAACTCATACAAGTTTTACTTCAATTGGGCGTTAAGGCTTTATTATAAACATATATTGGCTGTAGAGAAAGAAAATCCTTAACTGACCAAAATATTTTTGGATGATATATTCCTAAAAAAGACATAAAAAAGGGCATAAATAAATAAATAATAATTTTATTATTCACGGACATTTTCACACAACGTCCTTCGGTCCGGGTAAATATCAGGAAGTATTTATTAATTGTAATCCGTATTAATCGCAATTATGCGAAAGTGAGTTTGTCACACTTTCACGTCGTAAGTACTGAACCATTATCATTAAATTTTGCATACAAATAGTCTTGAGACCAGAAAAAGATATAGGCGTACTTTTCATGGCAGAGAAATTGATGGGTCTCGTGGGACCGGTGAGTGGCAGATTAAGTTAACTTGATGCCCTAAGCAATCTTCTCCTGTGGGCAAGGATAGAGTCCTTAAGTGAACTACAAATAATTTATTATAAAAAAATGGTAGTACGTATCGTAGGTTATGTAAACTGTGTTGTTCTTCCTGCCCTTATCCCATGCTAGGTGAGGTCGGCACAACATGATTTTACATGTTGTCCTAAGATTTGGCTATATTTTTACGATCGGCCACCTACATGACGTCAACTCACCTCGGGAACATCTTACACAGCCAACATATGTGTTCGTCACATTTGACCGTGGGTGGGAATCGAACACATGACCCACGGCGTTGAAGGCAGGGTCACTACCGACTACGCCAACGGGCTCCCCTGAATATATGTGTTTATGAAGGACGAAAAAGATATGTAATTAGAGTAGGAATAGAGTAATTAATTAATTATTATTAGAAACTAAAACATTTTTATTTATTTATTATATGCGAATTGCGATTTTTTCGGACATTAAATTCGTGGTAAATAGTTTTTAAGTCTAAGGTTTTGAGCATATCAGATTCTATATAATAAAGACAATGCATCTCTCATTTTTTTGAACCATGGCGTTCTTTTTTCATTTTTAATAATGTTTAGTTTTGAAAATGATCCTTCTGCAGTATAGTTGGTGATCATTAATGTTAAAAAAATACGTCAGACTACGTCGACGTTTGGAAATTCCGATTCTAATTTTATCTTAGTGTAAAATTCTATATAAACCTGCATGAGTTGGGTTACTTTTTGAGGTTTTTTTTTATAAAATAAGAATGAAACAGTTGAACTTCTACTTCCAAGTCTGTTTAGATCATTTGGATATTGTTTGATTAAATTGTAACCTTTTTTAATATATATGCTATTTTACTTTCCGGTACTTTGTTTAAAAATAAACATCTTTATAAATATTAGCCCTTCTCCGTATCTTGGAATTTAATTATTTGTCTATCATATAATAGAAAGTAAGTACATGCTTAAAATTTTTCACGTGGGGTGAAATGATTGTCTTCAGTAGGTCCATCGTGGGGCATTCTTTTTTCTCCGTCTTTGATGAGTATCTTTATAGTCCACGTCGGATAGATTTTGTTTTGCCTGTGATTCTATTCTATCGAAGTCACCCCGTAATTGTTCTAGAAAATCGACGAGTGAATTATAGAGACGCGTACACGTGCCCAAAGTAACTTCAGGGTCTTGTAGAAAATTACTTCCCACATGTCGTGTGCGCGTTTTTTTTTTCTCGGTCGTTTCTGGTGCCCCCCTTGGCGGGATGCCCTAAGTAATTGCTTAAATAGCTTATAGGCTAATTCAGGAATGCGTGATATACCATTTTTTATTTAAAGTTACTATTATACACTGAAATTCTGTCTAAACAAACAGACTTGCGGGCAAAATCTAGTTCACGGCTGCTGCAACGCAATTGAAACGTGGGGCTAAAGATAGTTAAAAATTTCACCTAATTTATACGCGAAAAAAGACACGTTTATCTTACTTTATACGTGATAAGATGTTGCAGTTTTTTTTAACTACAATTTTTTATATATAATATATTTGTAATGTGAATATGAATTTAAACAGAGGCGTCGGAAAAAGATTAAGTTGCGTCGCACAAGTGTTGTTCCAGACATTTAAAACTATCATCATGCTTCTCCTAACATGGACCGGGTCGACCATTTAAGTACCACCCTCTCAGAGAAAATCGTAGAAAAAGAACAAGTAAGCAACGGTAGATACTCCTACTATTGTGTTTCATTTGGTGAGTGAGAGTGCCGTAGGCCGTCACACTCATAAATCTTCTCATCATCCTCTCCTTCACTGTTCACCTTGTCTCCTTTTTATCATTCTTGCTCTTCACGTCCTATCCTTTCCCTTGGGGCTGGCAACGCAGGAGTAAAACCTTGGTGTTTAACATTAGACGTTTAGCATAGGCGGGACTTGTTTGTCACCATAGTAGCCTTTAGCATACTTTGTAGGCATTGAAAACTAATATGACGTCACTATTCCAATTTATACTTGTAAGAACTTATGAATTCCTGGTACCATAGCCCGAGACGATGACGTTTCATATGGAATGAAACGTCACAGATTACGTCATCGAACGTGAACAATGAATGGAGTGCGGTGAACCTCCTTCATATGCTGCTGTCCTGGTAAACTCGATTCGAAATGTGGAGAAAATCGTACATTTTTTGGAAAATCTCTGAAGTTGTTTGCCTTCTTCGAATAGAAGTGCATAAGTAAGTTAGTGTTTTTATATTTTTACATTTTAATTTGTCCGATAACCTCAATATCAACGTTCCAGTTTCGCTATCGAGGGTGTTTGTGTGTTTGTTATTCGCAAATTTTATCATTTTAATTCAGAAAGTAAAAATACAACAACCAAGGACTGTTTTGTGTTTGGAATTTATAAATACTTAAGGGAAACGATCGGTTTTCAGAGAGTTCCACGTGGTAATAATTGCTGTGTGGGGCCAGCTTTAGAATTTTTCCACCCCTCTTCATGGGAGTCGTAAGAGCCGACTGAGGGATACCGGGGGAGTGGGCAGCAGCACTCCCTCGAGTTTTAACAACATCCACTGCGATTGCCAACCCGCCTGCCAAGCGAGGCGATTACGGCACTATCCCCGATATGAGCGAAACACATGTTGTGGTGTTCTCTTGGGAAGGCCTATGTCCAGCAGTGGACGTCGAAAGGCTGATGGATGGATGGATGGATCGGACTTGTTCCGGCATTTAAAGTTTTATTGATCAAATTATTTCATAGAAATTAGAAATGCCTTCAAGTTTTCACGTCAACCATTTAAATCAAAGGATTTCTTCATTCATTTCATGAAAGAATTTATTTATATACCCTTTTTCAGTTTTCAGTGGTGGTTATAACCCTTCCAGTACGTGAAAAGATGTTAGGGTTTCATAAGAAGGCAGGAGGCTCTACGCGTACTACGTGTTGCTACGTAAAATTATAACTCGGTCCAAAAAATGGGCAACGGAATGTGATTTTTTTCAATAGATATTAATTACGTAGGCTATTATAGACTTAGTCCCTTCTACTGAAAATATAAGCTTGAATAATAGAAAAGAAAATAATTCCTTACTAATATTATAAATGTGACAATGATTTTTGTTTATGTTACTTCTTGACGCCGTAACTACAAATCTGACTGTCTAATGTTTTTTATGCTAATATTGCATGCTTTTAGCAGAATATGGCGAGGCTATGATTTCTTTATAACACCAATGTATAAATACCTATATTCGCAATAAATGAATTTGAATTTGACATTCATTAAGCTAAGCTATATTCCAGAGTAAATAGAAAGCCATTGGGTTATTTTTATCCTCAAAATATAGAGGATTCTTATTTTTATTTTTGTATAAAGCTTATTTAGGTATGTGCGGGATGGTGACGTAGTAATATTACCGGTAGGTTTTGATTTTAACTCTACCACGGGCGTAAGCTACTTATTAAATACTTAAAAAAATAAGATAATTACATTTCTTTATTTTGCAGGAGCGTAAATAGGGGTTAATTTAACTACAGCTACATATATTGCATAAACGATAGGTAGCTTAGTCCTACCAGGATACTATAAGATTTTGGAATTAGGGAAGATAGGTTATGCAATAGACAAGTAAAAATAGTGCTTGTGATTCTCTAATAAAAGACCGGTCTTCATCTTAATAATAATTTATCAGCTAAGAAATGCAAAGAAGAAGAGGAAGTCTAATATCAGTAACGGGATGTTAGTTTTTGTCAAAACCCATTTACGAACAAAAATGTTGAGCACGATCCTTCTTATAGAAAAGTAGTAGTAAGTAATAGCAAAGTAAATCGCCTTTTAACATATCATATTTAGCTCGAATACTATGGAGTCAATATGTTTTGGCGTAGCTAAAAAGACAACGCTTGTAAAATATGGATAGCTGTAATAAGAGACACCGTGTATTCTTGTCCGTGTGATAAGCGAAAAGAATACACTATCATTTATAGTGTATTTTTCTTAACTTGTCTTATTACGTAAACAGAAATGGCGTCCTGGTAACCAAAGACAATTGATAGTGTTGGGGCATTATCGAATGAACAATTGAACAAATAAAGTTTGTGACTGAATGCTTTTCATAATGTGGGATTTCCTCAGAATTCATTTGGGTTGGTTTCTTATTTATTCCCAGGGTTCTTATTTATACCCTGGGAATAAATAAGAAATAATTTCTGAAAATCATCTTTGCCCTATATAAAGAAATAAAACGACAAGTTATTTTTATTTTCTTTTATTAATTTGAGGCACTAGTTCCTTCACTAGAGGAGTCTTCCAATTCTGATCCGACGTGTATTATAAAACTCGAGGTCAGTGCGTTTGTTGCAGCATCTATTAATCCGTCAAGCTGCATCATTTTATCATCTTCTTTTATTAAGTGATTAATGCAATTGAAGACACCTTACCAATTTGGCCTAAGCCTTCTTTTATTAACTCCTTGACTTTAGCCATTTTAAAAGATGTATTATTTTTGGCAACATAAGTTTTTAACTGTGCCCATATAAGTTCTATTGGGTTTAATTCGCAATGATAAGGCGGAAGGCGTAAGATAATAATATTTTTGCGGGCTGCCATCTCATCCACAACTTTTTGACGTGACAGGAAGTTTCCGACAGTTAACCGGCTAAAAAATTATTTGTCAAATAATAGTTTTAGTCTATGGTTGGGGTTTTTTATCGAAATAATTCCACTACTACATTACTATAACAATACAATAAAAATAAAATCTCATTTATTAGTCGGGTAAATTTTATAATGTTCTATTTAATGATAGTTACAGTTCACTCACTTGTCAGAAACATTCAATCACTTCTCGCATCCCTACGATCTAAAGACAATCTAGGATTTAGAAATGTCAAATAGAGATGATAATTTTTATCTCTTGAAATGGATTCTGATATTTTAAACATTTTATGAAAATTATTGTGTTTAAATAGTTAATTTGAAGCTATTTTTAGTGTAATGTGTGTGTAATATCAAGTGTAATAATCAAGACGCTCATAACTTAGGTTAAGGTTCTGATTGATGCCAAAACTCATGATTTTCGTACTCAGTATGGTTTCTTTACTTAGGACAAGTTAAGAAAAATACACTATACCTATTCCTTCCTTTTTCAGTAATACATTCTACTTAAATGTTATAATAATAATAAATGAATTAATTAATTTTATTTTATCTAAATACTGGGACGTAATGTCCTAAGAAGCAGTCGACACTCGAATGACAGGGGGAAAGGTGTTTACAGACTAATAATGTAAGAATTCTAACAATCAAGAAATCTGTTAAAGCAATTAATAGTTATGGTGGAATTAAGGAGCTCACATACATGTACCCTAGAAAAAATATTATACTCCTTTTTTGGGCAGTCGTTTAATAAAGTTAAAGATTATATATTATATAGCTTGGGATGAATTCGGCCGCTCAGTGAGAACGTTACGTTACTGAATAGAGCCGGTACTACGCACAACTAAAGAAAAAGAAGAAAATAAACCTGGAGATGTATCAATTTGTGAACCTCACTATAAAATGTACACAAGCAAACGATTTGTAGCTGAACATGGTGCTAAACTTCTACTCGATTCTGTTCTCCTAGTACTCGACCTGTCTGAAACCATGGTTTGACATCCCGTGAAGCCCAACTGACAGCTGAGATAATGAGACCAATTTTTTAAATATAAAGAAATACTTTTGTTTTGTTTTGTTTTTTTTTCACATATCTAAAAGAAACATTATTTTATTTTATGATGAAAATTCTATTATTTAGCCCAATAGTCCTTATATTTTTTTTACAATCTAACTGTTAATTCAATTATAATAAATAATCAAAATAAATAATTACACTCTAATAAAATAGTTTTGCAATGCAATATGATAATATCATTTATACATATAGTCTATGTTATAAGTTATAATAAATAAGTACTTAAATATTATTGTAATTAGTTATTTATATAAAAACATGAAACGTTTTACTAAGAAGTAGGGGTAAGGAAGAAATTGATTGCACCTGAGAGGTAAATGAAAAATTTCACCTGTCTTACATTTCACCTGAGTATCAGGAAATCATGACATCCGTGGAGTAAAATTTACCTTTGCACCTGAATTTTCAGAATCACACACTTACATTACAGTTATGTATGTGTTCCCCTATAAATCACACCAAATTGTTGAAGGAAAGGAAAGGCGTGTTAATTCTATCCTTTTCTAGCACTTTAGAAAATATCTTGTTTCGCACACACACAGACGTAAATTGAGTAACTTTTCTTTCTTTTTATCTGTGGAAATTGGCTTCACACAAACATATTTTGAACTTAGAACGAGAGGAAAAGAGAACGATTTTCCCTAAATTGTATAAAGTGCGAGGATACACATATACAAGAACCCGCAGGTGAAGTTTTCAATGGTTTGAATGTGTACGGTACAGGTAACGATAAAATTACTCCTCTTGAGTCCTGCGATCTTAGTGTACAGGTGTACGCGAAACAGGTGAGCTTTACCTGAAACTTTCAGGCGACCACTATTGAATGAAATATTTACAACTACCATAGACATTAATAAACTTGTAGAGCCTTTCTAGAGTGAGGAATGTGGTTAATTAGAATTTTCGGGGTTTAAGTTATTCTTATCAAAAAAAGGAAAAACATTTCTTTTTATACAAAATATTGATCTTATGTATATTATATTAGTGTATAAAATATCCTTAATTACGTATGGATATTGATAGATATACTGTACTCGTAACTTCTGTCTCATTTTTAACGCATGTCAAACATACGCTGAAAAAAGTGAAAATCAATATTATTTCTCTGCCCTTCTAATTCGCGGATTGCCGCTAAATAAAACTTTGCGGGAAATATATTCGATAAAGTAGGGGAAAACTACCAGGATATCAGATTGCAGAAAGAGGTTGTGTTTCTAACAACATTTTCTCAGCTGAGAAGGAGCTCTACGTATTTAAATAAAACAATAATCTCCGCACAGGATAACATAAGTGTGAGATGGTAGTATCATAGAATTCATACAACTAGAATTACGTTTTCAAGGTTCCTAGTTGTAGTAGAATATAGTAGTCGGTATACGGAGAACATGATTGTAAAGAGTATAAATATAGTTTGTTCTTATAAACTCGTGTACAATGTAATACTTATGTTTTTGTAGGAACAAATTGACATTGAATAAGTAAGTTAATTTTGCTAAGTATCTTGGATAATAAGTAATTTGGGGAAGTAAGTCATATGGTTTCTCGGATCGTAAATAATTTTGTATACGTAAAAGCTTTGCTGGGGTCAGTAAATATGGCTTATGATAAACAGCATCGATATATTTTGATCTATATTGTAGCACTTGAGATGCTCAGCTACTTTTTAGAGAACAAATTATTTGTGAATGTGGTTAGACACACTTCCCCGGATTAGAAGGGATGCAGGTTCGAATCCCGTTAGCACTAAAGTTCTCTTTGTCCACATTCAAAAATAATTTATTCTTTAAAAAGTAGCTGAGCATGTCAAGTCCTAAAATACAGATCAAAATGTTTAAAAAAAATCGCGCCGTCCATTAGCATGAATTTTAATTGCAAAATTAAACTTACTATATTGGATTAATGCATGTAAATGCATCCAATAGATGGCGTGGGTCGTAAAGACAAATGTGATGTGGAGATTGGGAATGGCCAATCAGTGTGATGGCTTAGCGGTTAGAGCACTTCCCCGGATTGTAAGGGACGCAGGTTCAAATCCCGCTCGCATTAAAGTTCTCTTTTTCCACATTCACATAAAAATTGTTCTTTAAAAAACATTGATATAACTAAAGTACATGTTCACACGGATACTCACTTATAGCCATACTCAAGGTTGTCTCCGCATCCACCCCACACCCAGTCGTTGTGCAGGTTCTTGGGGCGGGAGGCTCTACTACAGCTGCAGCTGGATAGGCGACCGTCCCGGCACGCTCGAGACACGGACAGTGAGACACCCGCAGTTGTGATAGCGTGAGTGAATGCGGTCTCGCGGGAGGCTATCGAAAAAAATCTAATTATTTTACATTTTGATCTGTATTTTAGCACTTGACATGCTCAGCTACTTTAAAGTACAAATTATTTGTGAATGTGAGCACTTGAGTGCGCCATCTGTCGGAAGTATTTCAGCAGGCGTCACCCAAAGACGTTAAGTATGAATGTGTTATCAAAATTAGCAGTCAGGAGCAATTGTCACGATGGCTGAATTGGCAAAGCCTGCTCGTGACTGTTATTTTCGATTTCACATTTTTCACTTTGTGTTTAATGTATAGTGCTCTAAGCATGTTAAATGCTAAAAATATATAAGTATAAAAATATCTAAATATTAATAGGGTTTGCGTCATTATTAAGTAAAAATCTTAATTGTAAAATTAAGTTTACCTGTTCGGTATAATGTACGAAAATACTTCCGACAGATGGCGCAGGCGTCACCCAAAGACGTTAAGTATGAATGTGTTATAGAAATTAGCAGTCAGGAGCAATTGTCACGATGGCTGAATTGGCAAAGCATCTGGACGGTATCCAGGAGATGCAGGTTCAAATCCTGCTCGTGACTCTTATTTTCGATTTCACATTTTTCACTTTGTGTTTAATAAAATTATTTTATTTAGATTTCGTTTGCATTGATTTGTATTTAATATTAATACTAGATGACCCGGTGAACTTCGTATAACAGTAATTTTATTCAAATTCAGAACATTCAAATTCAGAAAGAATGACTGTAGTCTCATTTTATCATCTGTTAGCCAAAAAAAAGTACTAAGGTACATATTTTTTCTGCAATAAAATGTGT
The DNA here is from genome assembly GCA_948253155.1 of Leucoma salicis. NCBI lineage: Eukaryota > Metazoa > Arthropoda > Insecta > Lepidoptera > Erebidae > Leucoma > Leucoma salicis. Next base: position 12,510,317 of record OX411828.1, on the reverse strand, counting down.
GAAATGTCTTCGGTACAAAGGCGTATTGTTTATTTATATGTTTTAATAGGCTATTGAGATAAGCACAGAAAGCTGATATCCAAGTCCAACTTCAACGGGCCTGGTCCCCCCCACAAACGCTGTTCACTTTAGGATAGATTTATATCATAATGAGAGTGTATACAACGGATATAATTAGCGCTACTCTTTCAGTAAAATGCTTAAAGCTTCTTTCGTATTACGTGTAAAATCTTTTTAATAATTTCACCACGTATATACATAAATATATTTACCAACTGTTATTAATTATATCAATATCTGTGCATATAATAAAATTGTAACAGTCCTATGTCTGTAAACAATTTCTAGAATTATTGTTACATGCACCTCGCAAAAACTGCTGCACGGATTTTGATGTTTTTTTATAGCACTTGATTACACTTAAAATCTGGTATACGTTGGATTCTGTTAATATATCGGAAATCTGAGATATATCCTACAAACTAGATGTTTGTAAAAAAATCAAATCTCATTTTTTTGGATTTTTTGTGGAACTACAACTTTGTATTGCACTGTATTGCATTTTTTTGCGGGGCCTGTGATAGGCTGATGGATGGATGGATGGGTAGGTAATTTTTAAGCACTGAAGCAAAAAAAATGTACACATCCTTCACATCACACTGTTTCATGAGAGTTAGTACCTATTCTATAGAGGTATCTTTATTATATAAACAATAACGAATAATTTTACCAATTCACAATAACGTATCACAAAAATTCGTTCCATTTTCTTTTAGCGTTCTCGTAAAATGTTATTTATGTGTTCCTTTTCTTATATTCAATCTCATTCCCTAATATTTATTACATAATATTATACACACATAACATATAAACAAAAGAGTCTTTTTATAACGCAATTGTTGTAAGAAATTACGTCATATTCCGGAAAACTATTATTGTATTTTATTCCAAGGCATTGTCTTGAATACTTTACCTTATTTTTATATATAGGTACCCTATGGTAAAAAACGGGTCTTTAGATATTTAGATATTTTTATATATATTTTTAGCATTTGACATGCTTAGCAACATACATTAAACACAAAGTGAAAAATGTGAAATCGAAAATAACAGTCACGAGCAGGATTCGAACCTGCATCTCCTGGATACCGTCCAAATGCTTTGCCAATTCAGCCATCGTGATCCTTGCTCCTGACTGCTAATCTCGATAACACATTCATACATAACGTCTTTGGGTGACGCCTGCACCATCTGTCGGAAGTATTTTCATACATTATACCAACCAGGTAAACTTAATTTTACAATTAAGAATTTACCTAATAATGACGCAAACCCTATAAATATTTAAATATTTTTATATATATTTTTAGCATTTGACATGCGTAGCAACATACATTAAACACAAAGTGAAAAATGTGAAATCGAAAATAACGGTCACGAGCAGGATTCGAACCTGCATCTTCTAGATACCGTCCAGATGCTTTGCCAATTCAGCCATCGTGACCCTTGCTCCTGACTGCTAATCTTGCGCGGGCAAAGGCTAGCCTTTGCCCGCGCCTCCACCGCAGCCAAAAGCTACTTTTTATGTTATATCTCAAGTTTCCGATACAGTAGCGGAATAAAGACCAAGACAAATGAACAAAGTTGCATCAAAATCCGTATAGTAGTTTTTGCGTGATGCGCAAACAAACAAACAGATAAACAAACAGACAAAAATCTAAAAAAAATGTTTTGTGTTTAGACACGCCTATATAGCCTAATACAGTATTTTTTTCTTAAATATCTTAAATGTACAAGGCACAACTCGGTTACAGCTTTATAATAGTATAGATGTATCTATCAATCTATCAGCCTATCCACGTCCATTAGATATAGGCATATTCTATTATACCGAATGAGTATTCGGTATATAATATGAGTATAAAGGAACCGTTTAAACGCATATACCTCTATGTAAGTGTTCTATAGACAAATCCAGCGTGTAGCAAAGCTCTAAATCTTTCACCCTATCCCGACAAATACAGAGCAGTTAGTGATTTATAGCGACATTCGTACATTTCAACTGTTCCTATTGTACTAGGAAATATGCTTGGAAAAACGAGGAGCCAAGTACGTCTAGCTAGGACGCAACTATGGAGACTAAAAGAGGATTTATTCTCCTCGTGAGATGACAAATGCAGTAGAATATAATAGAATTTTATTTGCTGTCCGATAAGTGATATATACATATTTATTTATCTATTATTTATCATTATATATTAGAAATACTTTTCGTCGAGTAAAGGCTTATAATATCTTTTTCGAGAGGGATTAATTGTTGGTATATTACGTAAACATTGTCGATAGCTATTCATCTATTTGGTACTTATGTGTAAATTCATGTTATTACATTTTTTGTGAACACACTCATTAAAAAAGTCTAAGAAACGTTTACGGTTTTAAACTTTTGAACGATTTTTACTATTGTAATATTTTTTTATTTATATTTCTTTTATAAATAATAACTAAGCATTATGATTGGCCGTGTGGGGCCGGCTTTAATAAAAATTTCTAGATAAAAATATTACATTTGAGGAAGTTTACTTTATTGTAACTGACAGTTTTTTTTTGTTAATTTCGTTTTAACTTTATTTTATACTAGCCTTTGCCCGCGGCTTCGCCGCAGCCAAAAGCTGGTTTTTAGGTTATATCTCAGGTTCCCGATATAGTAGCGGGATAAAATGTATAACAGTTTTTAAGTCTAATCAAGAGAACTTATCATCACGCCATTTTCCTTGCGGGGTAGGCAGAGAGAACAGAGCGCCAAGAGATTCTATTCTTGCATACATCTCTCGCTTCCTCAACATTCATAACTCTCTTCATACACGCTCGCCGGTTTCGGAGACTCCTGACTCCACCTTCCTTCAATACATGACCGATTTGGTCTAGGTAGGTGAGTCTCGGTCTCCCCCTGTACCTACATCCTTCCACTTTCGCATTGTATATCTTCTTAACCAGTCGCTCGTCCGACATTCTTTCCACATGTCCGAACCATCGGAGCATCCCCTTTCGCATCTTTACACCAATACTCTCTTTCATACCTACTCGCTCTCTTACGTCATTGTTACGAATGCAGTCAGTCAGCCTCACTCCACAGATTCTCCGCAGAGATCGCATTTCGACCGCATTGATTTTACTCTCATGCTCTTTTTTGCATACCCAACTCTCGCTTCCATACAATAACGTTGGGACAAGCACTGCGTTGTTCATTGCGACACGTGCCTTCTGGCTGAGGAGATGACTGCCGAGAAGTTGTCCCAATGCTCCGTTCACTCTATTTCCCGCATTCACTCTTCTGTCTACATCAGTGGTGTACCTTCCATCCCGACTGAATCCACATCCAAGATATACAAATTCATCCACTTGTTCTAGCACACCATTTCCTACTCTAACATCTGTTCTGGCTTCTTCTCTTTCAAACACCATTATTTTGGTTTTGCTCACATTCACACGTAGGCCCCTTTTCTTACAATCTTCTGCCATTACGTCGACTAGGGTTTGCAGGTCAGCCGCGGACTGGCAACGATTTCTCATTGAATTTATGAAATTGTTTATCTATACGGGTTAATTTTTTAACCAGTGCGTCAAATTTTGAGAGAATAAACTTAAGCAAATTTTATTAAACACGTATTTTGTATTTTGATATGTCTTAGTACTAAAAAATAAAGTTATCGCTAACGAAAGGTTTTACTTTTGAAACAGATTTTATTGTCACACTACGCGCGCGCTTCCGTAAATACCTACATCGGTGCCTGGTCAATGCACCGATGCTTAGGTGTCTACGAGTGACCGCTAATTTTATCAGGTTCGAAATAAACTTTTTAAGTTTAGGTCGTGACCTGAAGTTATTTGTAAGAGTAGTCCCAATTTTTCCTTCATACTTTCATGGGCTTAGGACCATCAAAAAAAAATCAGAAAATAAAGCTTCTAGCTGCTCGTAAGATTGGTGTCCATATTTTAATGATTTCAAGCCGGATAAAAAAATTAAAAAATTGGATTAAACAATTAATGCAAATGTGTTCTATTACTGATATAGCACCCCCAAAAATGTTTGCGCACTGGTAAAAAATTATCCTGTATATAATCGAAATTAACAGACCTGAGCAATTGTCACGATGGCTGAATTGGAAAAGCATTTGGATGATATCCAGGAGATGCAGGTTCAAATCCTGCTTGTGAAAATAACTTTCGATATCACATTTTCACACTGGGTTAATTTATATGTCTAAATAAAATATTCACTGACATTTTTACACAACGTCCTCTGGTCCCAAACTAAGCTTAACGCTTGTGCTATGGGTACCAGATTACGGATATAATACATATATTACTTTTTTTTTGTAAATACATACATATAATGGCTACATAAAAAGGCTGATAGATGGATGGATGGATACATATAATAGATAGAAAACACCCAGACGCAGTACAAATATTTGTGTTCATCACACAAATAATTGTCCTGAGTGGGAATCGAACCCACGATCTCATGCACGGAAGTCGGTTACACTACTTACCGACTACGCCACGAGAGCCGACAAAAGCTAAGCATGTCAAATGCTAAAAATATATATAAAAACTAGCCTTTGCCAGCGGCTTCGCCGCAGCCAAAAGCTAGTTTTTCGGTTATATCTCAGGTTCCCGATATAGTAGCGGTATAAAATGTCTACCAGTTTTTAAGTCAAATCAAGGCCTTTCAAATAAAAAAAGTTGCATCAAAATGCATCTAGTAGTTCTTTTAAATACATTCTACAAAAAATTCTAGTTTAAATAATTTTCTAGTTTTTCGGTTATATCTCAGGTTTCCGATATAGTAGCGAGATAAAATGTATACCAGTTTTTAAGTCTAATCAAGGCCTTTCAAATAAAAAATGTTGCATCAAAATCCGTTCAGTAGTTTTGGTGTGATGCGCGAACAAACAAACAGACAAAGAGAAAAAAATTCTAAAAAAAATTGTTTTGTGTTTAGACACGCCTATATAGCCTATAACAGTCATTTTTTCTCAAATATCTTGAATGTACAGACACACAGCTCTGTTACAGTTTTATAATAGTATAGATAGATATCTAAGATTTTTTTTTTGGTTCAAACACAGAAGGTGCACACTATCACGGAAATCGTATGTAAAAACCAATTATTTTTTACTTTTTTAATTCCTGGGTGATCTTTTAAGGCGGTTTTTTTTTTTTTTTTAAATCATTTTTTCTGGCCTTAACAGAAACATAGGGTAGAAAAGTAAATATATAACCACTCACCAATTAAGGCCAAAGGCCCAAACACAGTCTCGTCCTGGGTCACCGTGCAGTTCCAACGTCGATCTTGGAATTGGTATTGGCACTCGTTGATACCCTGCTTCACTCCCGCGCTCACAACTGGCATATGGTCCTTGTGACGACGACACACTCTTCTTTGGCCTGGGGTCAGCCCACGAAGCCGACCGCAAAATCGAGACTTCTCAGAGAACAAATTGGGCTGATTCGACCATTTCTCAAATTCCAGTAGACCCATATTGCTGTAACAACGAAAAAAAAATTTTTTTTAAACTGTTTCTGTCCCTATATGTCTCCTCTAATGATGAGAGCGTTTAGGCCATAGTCATAGTCAGAGCGGGTTGGCAGACTGCACAGGCCTTAAGAAAGTCTCTCAGGCACGGATATTTCCTCACGATGTTTTCCTCACCGAACAGTAATAAATGTAAATGTTATTATTTTTCTCTATACTATAATAAAGCTGTATCAGTACATTTAAGATATTCGAGAAAAAAATGACTGTAATAGGCTAATATAGGCGTGTCTAAACACAAAACGATTTTTTTAGAATTGATGTCTGTTTGTCTGTGTGTTCGTTCATGCGTCACGCAAAAACTACCGAACAGATTTATATGCAACCTCTTTTGTTTAAGATCTCTTGATTAGACTTAAAAATTGGTATACGTTTTATCTCGCTACTATATCGGGAACCTGAGACATTATAAAAAATAGTTTCAGTAGTAGTAGAACCTTGCTTGAGGCCCTCTCTCAGGGAGGCCTATGTCCAGCAGTGGTCGTTGAAAGGCTGATGGTTGGATGGACATCTTTATTATTGAATATTAAAAGCCACTACTTAATTATGACGATTTGAACTATCTAAAGTTGTTCATTGGTTTAATACAAATATGTAACTTAGTTTTAAATAAGAATAAATCTAAATGTATAAAATTTGCCATACCTAATGTAAGATAGGTAGAAACCAATGTTCAATTTGGCGTACAATTTGACCTACAATTTCTCCAGGTATCACTATATACAACAAACTCCAATGGGGGACCCCATTGAAAATTGTGACAATGGTTTAGTTCCGCGGAATTTGCGGTAAAAAATATTAGATCATTGACTATAACGAATCGGCTTGAATAGTTTATGCGATATGTTATGGGGATGCCACGCAGATTTCAATAATCTTAGTATATTTTAGTTCATGAGCGATAGTTACCATTGACCCTGACTCATCTGCCATCATAAGCAATAGAAAATAATAATTCTTATTTTTCCAAGTAGGAAACTATAAATAAAATAACCATTATCTCATTGTAAAGATAAGTGCAATATTATCTATTTACTTTACTATAGAGAATAAATGGTATACATTTATATTTTCTCTATAGTGACATGTCAACAACAGCTTTTGTATTTTTTCTCCTTGGGTTAATCGGCTCTGAAAATGTCACCACCAATCTTTAACACGAAACAAATATGAAAACTCGAAACAACATTACTTCGTCTAGCGATAATGGCATTGTATAATCAATATCCATCCATCCATCCATCAGCCTTTCGGGCGAGCGGTCCCGTCATGGGGGATAATGCCGTAATCGCCACGCTTGGCAGGCGGGTTGGCGATCGCAGTGGATGTTGTTAATACTCGAGGGAGTGCTGTTGCCCACTCCCCCGGTATTCCCTCAGTCGGCTCTTACGACTCCCGTGGGTAGGGAGGGGTGGGTAAATTCTAAAGCCGGCCCCACACGGCCCAATATCAATATACACAATCTTTTGAAATAAAACTGCGTTTGCGGAATCTATCGCGTTTACTTGATTTTTATGCTATCCCGACGTTCGAATACTTTACAGCATTCATGATCACGGGTGGACTTAGATGGTAGATGTCCAAAGCTGATATGTTGTTTCAACGGTTTTTGGTTTATTTATTTCAACCCACATAATATTCTTTTAGAAACACAATTAAAAATATCTACTCTAAGTTGTATGCATACAATGTATGAGATTTTAAGCTAGTATAATAAAATAAGTATAATACTCCTTTAAGTTTTAAATTTTTTTGTTTATATTTAGTGCTTAAAAATTCTACCACAAACTACCAAATTTCAAAATGTGTGAAATTCGCGTAAATGTTAGAAAGTATAATATACACAATCAATACAATAATCAATATATCGATGTGTATTTTAACAATTTACATGCTCATCTAATCTATCTATCATCTTTAAACAAGCAATTCTTGTATATATATAATCTGAATCTCGGAAACGGCTCTAACGATTTTCATGAAATTTAGTATGCAGGGGGTTCCTGGGGCGATAAATCGATATAGCTAGGTTTTATTTTTAGAAAACGTCGTTTTCTCCGGGTTTTCAGCCAATGAAAAACTGCTACAATATTATTAGAATACGAAGGCAAATTTCGCTACCATCTACAAGGTTATAATAGCTCAGGTGGGAAATCGGGTGGTCCCAAAACCAGAAGACCCCGGTTCGAGTTCATTCTCCAGTTCGATTATTTTTTTTCCCTTTTTTGCAGTTCTTTCTTTTGTGAGAAAAACTCACGATTTACCAAAAAAAAAAAAACCTATCAAAGCTCGTTCATCCAGGTACTCTAGTATAAAGGACACATTATTTGTGAAAGTGGAAAAAGAGAACTTTACTGCGAGCAGGAATATAATATACCTCCGATAGATGGCGTGGGTTGAAAGTCATCTAAAACAGATGTGAAGTGGAGATTGTGGGTGACCGTTAGGTGACTGCGATAGCTTAGTGGTCCATAGCTCTTCTCCGATGCAGGTTCGGATCCTGCTCGCAGTAAAACTCTCTTTTTCATTGTCACAAATAAATTGTATAATAGGTTTAAAGAAGCTATAAAAATCAGACTTAGTTGTAGTGGTTATAATACAATTTCGGATTATTTTGAAGATATAACAAAATGGGCTTTAACTCCTCTTCATTTCATAATAGTGTTTCAAATGAGCAAATACCTACCCCCTTTCATTGTAATATATATTTTTTTATTTGTATTGTGTGTCCTTCTTTTTTGTTTAGGCGGGCAACATTTTTTCTAACTGCACACCCCGTCGTTCAGGGCAACGAACAGGGTAGTGTGGGGCCCTCACCCACTAAATAAACCCGCCATGTGCCGTCTCTCCGCCTTTATTGGCGGACCACCGGAACCATATTACATTCCTTCAGTGGTAATATTGTATTTCCTACTTTAGTTATAATAAATGGTACAAAAATGTACATACTGTAACATAGTATATAGCATCACACCTGTATTCCCCGAAGGGGTAGGCAGAGGCGTATTATACACCCACGACTCGCCAGCTATGTTTAAGTCCCACGTAATAGGGGGCGAGCCTATTGACGTCTACCGGGCACATTTCCAAACTCCAGGCTGCTCTGAGAATTTTTCTTATTTTTTTTTTACGAAAAATCTCAATAGTACTGGCCGACCCGGGGATCGAACCCGAGACCTCATGATCAGCAGTCGCTTACACTACCGCTGCACCATGGAGGCAGTTAGTGGCACATAGTGGCGATTGTAAATAGGCTCGTGATTTTTTTGCCGGGTTCTTCTAATAAAAAGCCTTTACTACAGAATCCGACTGCTTGTGACTATTGCAATCACGACATTAGTTGCGCATGCACTTGCTTCAAGCGTTTGTGTTAGTTATTAGCAAATTAAAAATTTTAAGTGCTATATAATAAGGCTATGAAATAAAGTTATTTTTGAATTTGAATTTGTAGGTGAACTTTTCTTACAATACCCGAAACATCGTAATATTTCTCTCACACCCTACCGTTCGGGCAACAAGCAGAGACACACTGCGGGTTTATTTAGTAGCCGAGGGCCTACACTACCATGTTCGTTGTCCCGAACAACAGGGTGTGCGGTGAGGTACATCCTTTTCCGCCTTATCAAAAAAAAGGTAGTAATGTGCTGTTGAGTGACGTATTTATATTTAGAAATCGACGCGTCAAAAGTCGCGGACAGTATCTAGTATAATATATTATAATAGCCCCTTTGGTTATTATTCTGATCTCATGCATTGTCTATAACACCCCACTGGCTATATAAAACTCAGCTCAACCGTTCAGACCTTAGTATACATCAAGCAAGAAAATGCAAACTCCGTCACTAGCCGTGTTTATTTCACTTTTCATTTTCTGCTATTGTCAAAGCCATGATTTAATAATAGGACAAGCGACATACGGAGACGTGCTGCTGTTCAAATGTGACCAGTATAAATACGGTTTCCCTATGATCATCTCGAGGACATCGATAATTAAATATCCGTCAGAAGGGCATCAGAACAACGCGTTTATCAAAGTGATTTATATCAAAGATAATGTCCAAGATGGCACAGGGGGGTATCCCTCCATTTTGAATGGAGGTATAGGATTTCCATACGTGAAGATACAACTGAAGAGTCAAGCGGGATTTGCAATGAATTTCACTGTGACGATTTTCGGGCGGCATGTGTCAACGGCTCAGAAATACTAAAAGTGTGTTTTATTGGATCAGTGTTATGAAATATTGTTATAAAACTTATTGTTAAATTCTTTGAAGACTAGTGGTGCGATATATATATCTGTGTGTGTAAAAAAATCATCACAAATTTTCGTTTAGAAGTTTAAAAGATTGCGAATGTATTTAGGTACTTTTTATGTTGTGCCTTTGCCCGCGGTTCCGTCGTAGCTAAAAGCTAGTTTTCAGATTATATCTCAGGTTCCCGATACAGTAGCGGGATAAAATGTATACCAGTTTTTATGTCATCGAGAGCTATCAAATCCGTTAGTTTTTGCGGGATGCGCGAACTAACAAACAGACAAACCGATAACCATACAAACAGACATAACATCTAAAAAAAATTGTTTCATGTTCAGATATGCCTATATAGCCTAATACACTATTTTTTTTCTCAAATATCTTAATTGTACAGACGCAGCTCTGTTACAGTTTTATAATAGTAATACAAATTAAATAATACAATCTACTCTCGGACTATCAGCAATAGATTGAATAAGCAATGACAGTTTCAGTTGCATATATCATCAATAAATAATTGTGTAATAAGTATCTATGTGTAACCATTTTGTTTTGTTTAGGCGGGAATATTGTATCTAACCGCACAACCTGTCGTTCAGGGCAACGAACAGGGTAGTGTGAGGCCCTCATCCACTAAATAAACCCGCCGTGTGCCGTCTCTCCGCCTGTACTGGCGGGCCACTGGAACTATTTTACATTGCTTCAGTGATCCGCCGGCGGGTCTATCTGTAACCAAATGTTTAAATTAAATTTATAATTACGCCGATAATTTAAATTAGAGTATCTTTCTATATTTATCCACTGTTGCATATAAGCCACCATACATGAGTGCCACAACAAATGGTCTCACACCACCTGCATCCAATGTCTTCCTGGGTGATGGGTGTTCGTCGAGCACATTTTCCTTCGCTAAGTGTTGTCAGTTCGTCGAGCGTGGTAACTTGCCCACTGCCCTGAGTGTCCACAAGTGACGGTTACTACTTATCATCAGGTGGACTTTGGTTTGTCTCCCAAAAAAATTCATCGTTAATTATTTCTAAGAGTTGTAGCGTGTGATTAGATAGCAAGCGTGGGTGGCAAACAAGCATACGGCCCAAATCCAAAAGTGCACGCCTCATAATTTTCATTTTTCACAATAAAATTTATTATTTGATAAGTAACTAATAATGTGTTGGTCTTACTAAGTAGTTTTCAATAAATCACATAGATAGCACTAATTTCAAAAAGTACTAATGTCGTTTTCATGTCTTATACGCCATCTAGCGTTAATTTTAAGAAGTACTTCTATATTGGTCTCTAGAAGTAGTTCTCACGAAATAAGGTAGGTTTTGGTGTCGAGTCGAGCATATTACATTCACTATTTTTTTTGTTTATTTAATAACAAATAAATCACTTCGAATCAGACCGTGAAAAGTGATAGAGCTCTATTCGTAATTATACTGAATCGTAAAAGAAAAAAAAAAGACTCGATTAGTAAAGTATTTCGGTCGTTATCGTGTTAACATATATTACCTACAACACACGGACATCCAAGACAGAAGTTTTTATAATACCAAAAATGCCATCAAAATATCATGAGTGTTAAAAATAGTGTTTTTTCTTGATATGTGTGTGTATATGTATATTATTTTACAAGTGCAATATATGATAAATAGAGACATTTTAAGTTTGAAAAATCAGTTCTTCTGCGTGAAGCGAGAGTAATACCCACCTCAACGCTTCGCTTATGAGGCTTGCAAAAGCAGGAGGAGTGTAATTATCTACAGATAATTATACTGTGGCGCAGTCTTTCCGGGCGCACCCTTAGCAGTTTTAAATTTTGTTATTGTGTGCGTGTGGCGACTCGTAGGTACTGGCACGCACACATGCAAACCGCGCTTGGTTCGTTTGTATCTCAACTCACTTTTTGACTTTTACTATGATAATAAGGAGAGGTTAGGAAGGATAAAAAAGAGAGGATAGGAAGGATTATAAGGGGAGGATAGTGAGAGGGTTTGCAAATCCGGCGCTCTCACTTCCCATACGTAACACAATGGTAGGAGTACCTACCGTTGTGGTGGTCTACTGTAAGAGGGTGGTACTTCCCCGATCGAGCCGGCCCATGCATGCTGGGATAAGCGAGGCTCTACCACAAGAAAATTTATGTGAGTACTTGTTCACAAATCATCACTGCTAAGTGGAAAAATAAACATTACGAGTAAGCATGTATGCCAGAAATATTTATATTTTATTATTTGACGGGCCTCGTGGCGTAAGTCCGTAGTGTAACCGACTTCCGTGCACGAAGTCGTGGGTTCGATTGCCACGCAGGACAATTATTTGTGTGATAAACACAAATATTTGTACTACGTCTGGGTGTTTTCTATCTATTATATGTATGTATTTACAAAAAAGGAACATATTATGTATTATATCCGTAATCTGGTACCAATAGCACAAGCATTAAGCTTAGTTTGCTCTTAGTTTGGGACTAGAGGACGTTGTGTGAAAAGTCCGTGTATATTTATATTTATTTACATTCAGTCAAGAAAGTATTGGGAATGGATGATTTGTATATGGTTCCAAATTAAATTTTTTACTTTTTTTTGTTGTTGTTAGATTGGCACAACTGTTATCCATTTTGGCGCGGAGTTTGAGTTGCATCGGTTATTTATATTAAATACAGTGCTGTTTTTAGTAATATCATATCTAGTGTGTATTACGAATTGCATAATGGACAAAAACATCGAACAAAGAGTTGGTCTTAAATTTTGTATCGGCAATGGAATTTCGTGTTCGGAGTCACTAAAAATGTTACAGAAGGCTTACCGTGAATCGACTTTATCAAAAACACGTGCTTATGAGTGGTACAAAACGTTTAAAAGCGGTCGAGATGTGATGGAAGATTTGCCTCGCTCTGGTAGGCCATTAACGTCCGCAACTGAATTTAACATTGCAAAAGTGAAGGAAATAGTGACTGAAAATCCTCATTCAACTTTGAGAGAGATAGCCACCGAACTTTCTGTGTCTTACGAGTCCATCCGTACCATTTTAAATAATCACTTGGGTATGAAACATGTTTCCGCTCGGCTAGTCCCAAAAGACCTGAATTTTCTCCAAAAACTCAATCGCATGAGAGTCGCTGAGGACATGCTAGAACGAGTCAATTCCGACCCAACATTCATGAAACTGGTGACGTGGGTTTACGAGTTTGACATACAAACTAGTCAACAAGCTTCGGAGTGGCGACTTCCAACTGAACCGAAACCGAAAAAAACCACGCCAAAGTCGATCAAAAGTCAAAGACATGTTGACTGTTTTCTTTGACTATCGCGGTGTTGTGCACTCGGAATTCTTGTCAGAAGGTCAAACGGTAAATAAAGAATATTATTTGAGCGTTATGCGGCGTTTAAGTGAGCAAATTTGACGAAAGAGGCCAGATTTGTGGAAAGAAAATTCTTGGATTTTGCACCACGATAATGCGCCTTCGCACAAGGCCATCATTGTGAATTAATTCTTGTCCAAACACTCAACAAATACCATCGAGCAACCACAATATTCACCAGATATGGCTCCAGCCGACTTCTTTATTTTTCCTAAATGCAAATTACCACTTCGTGGCACCCGTTTTCAGTCGGTAGAAGACATAAAGGAGAATTCGCGGCGAGAACTGAACTCAATTCCGGAAACAGCGTTTAAAAATGTGTTGATGATTGGATTATTCGTTGGCGTAAGTCTATCGTTTCTGAAGGAGCATACTTTGAAGGTGATAAAATAAATGAATGTGATGAATAACAAACAAATTGTGTATTATTGATCCTTTCCCGGTACTTTCTTGACAGAGTAGTATTTATATTTTCTCGACGGTGAATTATTTTTACTGACTCTGAGCCGGTGGCTTAGGACCACCACACTGCATGGTTTAAATGTCTTTCCTACTGAGAGGGGCTCCGTGTTCAACACTGTAGTAGTGTGATGGTACCTAATAGGTTTTGAATAAATACTATTAAATGCTAAAACATTTTTGGAAATTGATTGTTACTTCAAGTGATTATAGCGTTTAATTAAACAAAAACCAATTAATTAGAACACAAAGTCAAAGTGTAAAATAGAAAAAGATAACTACGACATCTTTACATTTTGTGTTCTAGTAAATAGCGGGGTATGCCAACTTAAAACTACATATTTCGCACTTTATCTGATACTAGCATTTGCCCGCAGCTTCGCCGCAGCCGAAAGCTAGTTTTTTGGTTATATCTCAGGTTCCCGGTATAGTAGCAGGATAAAATGTATACCAATTTTTAAATATAATCAACGCCTTTCAAATAAAAATAGTTGCATCAAAATCCGTTTAGTAGTTTTTACGTGATGCGCAAACGAACAAACAGACAGACAAAAATACAAAAAAAAATGTTTTGTGTTTAGACACGCTTATATAGCCTATTTTACAGTCATTTTTTCTCATATATCTTGAATATACAGACACAGCTCTGTTACAGCTGTATAATAATATAGATATGGTAAGTACCAACACACATCAAAAAAAGTTTGAGATCACTTTGAAAATTTAAAATATTTTTGTTGGCAGTATGGTGAAACTTTTTTATTTTATGTCTATGATTCTTTATTTAAAAATGTGATATTTGATCAAAAAACAATATCAAAAACATGTTAAAAACAATTGTTTTTCCCTATACAAAGAAATTCAATCTTTGATTACGCTTATTCGGAAATCTGAGCGACAAGATTCAAGCATATTTTTTTCAATTTTTCGTGTAAAAAGTTGATTTGGACAGATGTCGAAATGATTGCCTGAAGCTGAAGCAAGAATTGTTACTTTGCGGGAAGAAGGATATTAGAGAAATAGCTCGCCGAGTTGCTGAATCCCAATCCTGTGTCGTGAACACGTTGCGGAGGTATCGCAGCATGGATAACTTTGCTGATCAACCTCGCAGTGGTCGCCCAACTGTTCTTACTGCTGCCCAGAAATGTTACATAAGACTGCTGACTGCCCGCGACCCAACAATCAATGCCACTAAAATAAGAGCTGAGTTTCGGGCTGTCACTGGACTACAAGTAAGCACTCAGACCATCAGGAATTTTTTAAAGTACCAATATACAAAATATACAATAGTAAGTTTAATTTTGCAATTAAAATTCATACTATTTGATGCGCGATTTTTTAAACATTTTTGTTCTATATTTTTTAGCATTTGATTTGCTCCGCTACTTTTTAAAGTACAAATTATTTGTGAATAAGGAAAAAGAGATTTTTTGTACGAGCGGGAGTCGAACCCTCGCATTGGAAAAGTCCAATCCGGGGAAGTGCTCTAAGCCACTGGGCTATCGTACAGACCTATTTGGTCATCACACTTTCCTCATCACATTTGTCTTTACGACCAACGCCATCTATCGGAATGCATTTACATGCAATATAACAATCCATCAAGAATTGCTTTGCTGGATTACGAGCAAGGAGATCCTGGCGAGCACCTCTGAACTTACGGCAATGACAGCAACGCAATTGCAGTGGGCTAGGCTCCGCCAAAATGAAGATGATGACGAGGAAAACATTTGGCAAAATTGCTTCTTCGTTGACGAAACAAGAATAAGCACTCATCCAGACAACCGACGTGTCCGTGTCTGGAGAAGACGTGGGGATGCAGAGAGACAAAGAACTGCCACTGGTACTGTTCCACAAGACACGAAATCGGTGTCCTTTTGGAGCGGAATAATGATTGGAGCTAGAGTGCCGTTAATCCCGTATAGGGGTTCTATGACTGCAGCTTTGTAGCAAAATGTTGTTATCCAAGAAATCGTCAGACCATTTAGAATAAATCATGGCCACCAATTCGTATTGGTTGATGATAATGCACCACACATCGAGCTCAACGAGTCAATGCTGCTCTCCGTGATCACAACATTGCCAGGTTAGACTGGCCTGCCGGTTCGCCTGACTTGAACCCGATCGAACACGCTTGGAATGCTCTAAAGCGAGCTGTTTGGAACTGTCAGCCACCTCCTCAGACACTGCCAGAGATCAGGACCCCGATTCTCGTTTTGTAGAGATAATGTCTAATTAGAGATAATCTCTAATTTTAAAATCTCTACGGAAAATGTCGCCAAAATGTCTACAGTATCATAAAATTGTATTCTCGGTCACAATAGAGATTCTTGTCTTCGACTTTTCTATAGACATATAATAATGACGTTCCGTTTCCTGGATTATTTTATAAAAGTATAGATTGTGTTGGGAAAAATATCAATTAAGCGATAAAAATGTTTTAGGTGTTTATATATACATATACCACCGAAGGAATGTAACATAGTTCCAGTGGCCCGCCAGTAACGGCGGAGAGATGGCACACGGCGGGTTTCTTTAGTGGGTGAGGGCCCCACACTACCCTGTTCGTTGCCCCGAACGACGGGGTGTGCGGTTAGGAACATTTTTCCCGCCTTAAAAAAAAAAGAAGGTGTTATATATATGTAGCGTCAATTTAATATTATAATTCTATTCATTATTGCACAGTTAGGAGATCTCCTAGTGCAATATTAATATATGTATTATAAGTATAACAAAAAATTGTAGAAAGACTACTGGCATTATACGAAATGTTTTACCATAACGATAAAAAGTAAAAATCCTACAATATAGTATTATATTTATCAGTGTCGTTTGTTTGTTAATTTGTGTTTCTAAGTATAGAATAATTAAAAAATGCAGGGTCGTGTCCTATACCACCGAAGGAATGTAATATAGTTCCAGTGGCCCACCAATAAAGGCAGAGAGACGGCACACGGCAGGTTTCTTTAGTGGGTGCAGGCCCCACACTACCCCAGGTCGTTGCCCCGAACGGCGGGGTGTGCGGTTAGGAACAGTTTTTCCCGGCTAAACAAAAAAAAAAGCGTCGTGTCCTATGACATGAGACTGGTTCCACTATGTCTATTAGTTCATCCGTCAGTTCCTTCGATAGGCGAAAGTTTTTTCGGAACGCTGCATCTCTTAACTCCATAGCGTTATAACGCCACAGACCTTGCCGACGTGGAATACCTAGTGCCGCACCTTCTGTAGCCTCCACTAGATTATTAATAAATGCGACAATTAGCTCATCACCCATTTTCTTGACTTCCACTTGATGTCAAGGATTGGGTTGAAACAAAATTAAATTTACAAGACGTTTCACAACCACAAGTCCACAACTATTCACAACAAAAAGTGACGTTCGAATTATCATTCGACTTTGCATTCGACACATCATGTCGATTGCTATAGACTACTCGTTGCATGTCGTGCGCTGAGTGGTAGACATATCTCTATCGTGACATTCCGAGAATACGAAAATTGGTTTTTACTCGACATTCGCCATTTTTTTCGACATATGTCGAGTTCGAGATAAAAGTCTAATGCACGAGAATCGGGGTCCAGGGATGCTGCTATTGAAGAATGGGACAGGTTACCGCAAGAAATCCTGAATAACTTGATTCTCAGCATGCCCAGGAGGATTGCTGCTTGTGTTCGAGCTAGGGGAGGAGTAATCTTGTACTAAATAAAAATAATTTCGTAATAGACTCTTAATAATGTTCCTTATTTCGTCGTTTTCTTTCATTTATTTCTTAGTCACAATTGCATTAAAATTTTCAAATCAAATTTTTATTTGTAAAATACTTAGTAAAAATAGTTAATATTTTAGTTTCAATAAAGTTATTTGCTTTTTAAAAATATATATCACGAAAGCACTTTTCATTTATAGTATGAAATTTAAAAAATACAGCTTTTTTTGATGTGTCTATACCTATATTGTTTTCTGTTGAAAACAACAGAAATATTTATGTGAAATGATGATTTAGTAAGTAAATACTCCGTGAATAAAAACATTATGGGGAAACCAGCATGCCTCGGTGGCTTGTGAAGCCGAAATCCCTCCTTGCCCAATATTAGGTAAGTAAGTATTAAGCAGTAATAGCCTAGCGGTAAAACTAAGGACTGTAAAGACAGTGGTATGGAATTCGATCCCCAGTCCAAGGTTAAGACCACGTACAGCACACAACAATACCTTTTCGAGATTTTTCGAAATTATGTCTTTACAATTTATAAATGCTCGGTGAAGGAAAACATCGACAGGAAACTTGCATGCCTGGGAGATTTTCTTGGCGGATTGCGAAGTTTGCAACCACCACTGGGTCAGCTTGGTGGACTAAGGTCTCCTCTCACCATGAGAGGAGACCAGTGCCTAATAGTAGGATAGAAAAAGAGTTGAAAAAAAGGAAATACTGGAATGTTTTTCCAATTGCGGTATGAATAGTAACAGACACATTAATACAGTCAATTCTATTTTACACACATTTATTCCTAGTATAATAATTAACAAACATAGCACTTTTAACATAACATAACATGAAAAACATTTGAATGTTCTGGTTATCTACGGGTAATATCTTCCGTAAATGGTTATAGTGAAATTGAAACCATTCCCTCGCTGGCTCTTCAATTTGATCTTGACATACTTCTGGCCAATACCTCCTGAAGATATCGATGCATATCCTCCGCTTCCATCATGACTGTTATCCTTTACGTAAATAGCTGTGATATACGCGTAGTTCGCTTGCCCCGGTAGTGGGTATTCGATTACACTGGTCCTGACCATCCACGGGAACGCATATTTATACTCGTTATATTTATAGATGATCACATCACTATATGTTACGTGTCCGAGCATCAAATCATGGCTTTGGCAGGAACATAATATTATAAAGCAAAACAACACGGCATTAATTAATGATCGCATTGTGGTCGTTCGTTTAACACTGAGGTGTTTATGCGGTTTAGTTTTATATGTAGAGAATGGCTTATCCGTAATGGAAGTAATAAATTCATTACGTCACAAGGCGATTAGCTGTGTTAAGTATTATGTGAATTTAACTTAAAGTAAAATTCAATAAAAATTGATACTGCTAGTGTACCAGACCGTGACCATCGCTCGCAGCAGCAAGCGGTGAGTCCGTCGCCCCTCAGGCTCTAAAGCCCCTTCTCCTTCCCAGGGCCGGGGGGCCACTCTAGCCCCGCTGGCCCTCCACGGCGGACATCCGGCCAACCGGTCGCAGAAGTAAGCGGTGAGCTGCTCGCCCCTCAGACTGAAAAGCTCTGTCTCCAAGGACGGGGGGGTCACTGGCTCCGCTGACCCTCCACGGCAGACGTCTGGCCTATCCACTGTGCCCTCTGCTAATCAGAGGTCTATTCTTTTATTTTTTATTATTAAGGTAGGAAAAAATTTACCTAACCGCACACCCCGTCGTTCGGGGCAATGAACAGGGTAGTGTGGGGCCTTCACCCACTAAAGAAACCCGCCGATTGCCGTCTCTCCGCCTTTATTGACGGGCTACTGGAAATCTGTTACATTCCTTCGGTGGTCCGACGGCGGCTTACCCTTTCGGGTACCTTCTACTGAGCGACGCATCCGCAGAGGAGCGCCTTCGCGGGTGGCCTTGCGGATGGCGGACGTTCCCCGGTCCATCCACCCGCAGCCTCGGATAGGGCGGCATGAGGCGCAAATACCTGCGCCTGCGCCGCCCCGGGTGAGATAACCTCCTCGCAGAAGGCAGCGACCGCGGCCCAATTCCTGTCACTGCGAAGCATCGCTCTGACGACGATCGGCAGCGAGAGGTTCCCCCCTATTTCCACGACGAGTTCACGGCGCTGCTCGGCCCAAGCCGGGCACGACTCGGGCGTGTGCCGCGCCTTGTCCTCGTCACAGCCGCAGTGGTGACAGCCCGGGGTCGCTTCCCTCCTTGGGACTATGTGCAGATATCTGCCGAAGCGTGCCCCGACAGCACCTGCACCAGTCGGAAGGAATGTGTGCATTGTTGGGTCCGCCCATATTCGGCCTGAGCCCATGCAAGGGCGGACGCCGCACCGACGAGCCTCGGGAACACGCGCCACCGCCCGTCCAGCACCAGGCCCAGATATTTAATGTGGGCCTGCACCCCAATTAGGCCCCCGCTTTCGGCAGCAGAGCTGCCACTGCCTTTCTTGGGACTACCCGCGAGCGTCTGCTTCCTGCCACGGGTCTTCCCCTTCCTCGCCTTTTTCGCCTGCTTCTCCTCTTTTTTATTGCCCCCCTCAAATACATGGGGCTGACGGGGCTGGTCTTGGAACTCGGCCCCGTGAGGGATTCTCCGGGTGCATCGCACCCGGTACCCTCTTGAGGACTACATGTGTTTTTTACTTTCACCATTTTTGTTAAGTTTATTACGTCCTCCGACGTGCCAACCCTCGTGACTGAGCTCCCCTCAGCCATGCATCCCCTGGCCGGGCGGAAGAGCACGGGGTTGGGGTAATTTTTTATAGGGGTTTTCTTCCCCGCGGTTCGAAGACCCCCGGTCCTGTCCGTTCAGGATTACGGGTTGGGCCGAACGGTAGTCTGCATCAGACCGTGCCCACCAGTCGCAAAACAAGCGGTGAGCCCGTCGCCCCTCAGGTTAAAAGAAGCCACGTCTCCGTCTCCAAGGACCGGCGGTGAGCCCGTCGCCCCTCAGGTTAAAAGAAGCCACGTCTCCGCCTCCAGGGACGGGGGGGGTCAATGTAACTCCCCTGTCCCCACCACAGAGTCGGGGGGCCACTGAAGTCCCGCCAACCCTCCACGGCGGACGTACGGCCTATCCACTGTGCCCTCTGCTAATCAGAGGGACACGCAGAGACCCGTCCCCTGCCAGGATTCAGCTGCCAGCACTAGAGTGCAGACGTTGCCCGGGGTGCACCAACGCGGAAGTATCCCGACCTGCAACCCAAAAGTGTTAACCCTAAGATATTTATTCTCAAGTGATAATAAAAATATAGTATTCTTTCTTTCTTTCTCTATAATAGGAACCTCCTACGTACATGGATAGTGTCTGTTGACACTGGTCATCCTGACCGAAATGACGATCAGGAGTTCGTAATTATTATTACTATTTATAACTGAGCAATTTTTTTGTCGTGAAGTAAAGCTTTAATTTTTTGATGTGAAAACATCTAATGCGAAGGGAGGGTAAAACCAGCTGTTGTTTATTTATTTTTTATTAACGCTATCTGTTGACAGAAACAACTAACTAGGAAGTATAATGTTAATCAGTAAACCAATAATAGTTTTAATTCGTCTATGGATAACGAGAGGGTGATTACCAAGAATTATATAAGACTCGAACAATATTCGAAGAAAGAAAGAAAATCGATGTTTTCGCATATGCGAGGCGTCCCGTGAATAATCCTTGTATCGCGGGGGACTTAACAAACACACAATTTCACGGACACAAAGTATACAGTGAGAGACTATGAGAGGAGACCCGTGCCTAATAGGGAGACAGAAATAGGGTTGAAAAAAAAGAAATACTTGACTGTTTCTCCAATTACGGTGTGAATAGTAACAGACTCACTAATACAGTCAATTCTATTTTACACACATTTATTCCTAGTATAATTATTAACAAACATAGCACTCTTAACATAACAACATGAAAAATATCCAAGGTTATCTACGGGTAATATCTTCCGTAAATGGTTATAGTGAAATTGAAACCCTTCCCTCGTTGGCTCTTCAATTTGATCTTGACATACTTCTGGCCAATACCTCCTGAAGATATCGATGCATATCCTCCACTTCCATCATGACTGTTATCATTTATGTAAATAGCTGTAATGTACGCGTAGTTCGCTTGCCCCGGTAGCGGGTATTCGATTACACTGGTTCTTACAGTCAATGGGAACGAATATTTATACTCTTTATATTTAAAGAGGATCGCATCACCATGTGTTACGTGTCCGAGCATCAAATCATGACTTTGGCAAGAACAGAATGTTATAAAGCAAAATAAGACGGCAATAATTAATGATCGCATTGTGATCGTTCGTTTAACAATGAGGTGTTCATGGGGTTTAGTTTTATATGTAGAGAATGGCTTATCCGTAATGGAAGTAATAGATTCATTACGTCACAAAGCGATTAGCTGTGGTAAGTATTATGTGCATTTAACGAAAAATAAATTCAATTAAACATTGATGCTGAATTTAAGTAAAATTAAAGGTAACGAAAAGGTGGTTCTATACCATATATAATTTACCAGACTAGTACTAGTGCCTCGGTGGTTTAGCGGTAGTGTATGCGACTGCATATCATGAGGTCCCGGGTTCGATCCCAGATCGGACCAGCAAAAAGTACGGATTTTCCTGTTGACAAAAGCATCTAAATAGCAAGTATAATGTGTTACGATGTAACCGAACAAATTACTATATAAATTATAAAGTCGCATATTCAATTGATACCGGATACCATATCCGCAAATTTAAAATACGCGCGGTTGCCTAGGCCCCCTACCCAGTTAGATTATCGCCAATGGGTCGCATGATTCCACTCCCACAAAGGCCAGAATCAAATATTATTACCATGTATGGCCAGCATGCGATCCCGGATGCGAGCAAAGTACGCCAGGGTTCGAGAACGTTCTATAGCTACTCCAATCGCAAGCGTATGGATAGGAAAAGTTCTAGAACAAAAAAACTATCCACCAATGAGTAAGTCGGGGCAACAGCGCTAAAATGAGATAGCAATAATAGAAGGATAGAAGGGGGTATTATTAGAGGTAAAATATAAATATGGCAGTGCGTAGATTTCTTTTTCTCTGACTCGGAATTATCGTGTGTGTCAAGGCAGATAACACTGCTTAAATTACTATAGTAATTAATAACATTTTTTTTGCCTAGGGCATTTAAAAGTAAAAGTGTGTGACTAGGAAAACCCCAAAGAACTGAGCTGAAGGGAGCGCCGGTCATAAATATACCGCCCCCCATATTTGATCACTAACTTCCGAATAAAAGGTAACGTACATTTCTTTTATAATTCCAAATTAACCTTGAAAAATAGCCCAAGTCTGCTGCACAATTTCGTGTGTGTTTTAAAAATTCTTATGGAGGAATTTTTATTCCAAATTTGTCAATACTAATTATTTAAGTTTGTAACATACAACTGCAATTACAATTTTATTCGCTTCTACCTGTAAAATATAGAACACAGTATATAATTTAAGAATATTGCTTTTTGCTACTTGCTACTTAACATCACGCTGTCTCCCTTATGGGGCAGACAGGCACTTTTAAAACAGTTATTTCATAAATGTTTTACATCATCACGCCGTCTCCCTTATGGGGCAGACAGGCATTTCAAAACAGTTCCATCGTTAGATGTTACTTATCATCTAGACTATTATGCAACTAGTTTTTTTGTTTAAATGTAGTACTGCGTAAAATCCGTTCTCGGAGTCAAGGCGAGGAGGAAAACATAACCATATATTTAGCAGTGATGCACGGTATGTTCTCTTGGTTATCTAAGCCAATACCAGAGGCAGATAGGCTAGATATTATTTTACACAACATCCGACCCTGTTATGCTGGCGTTCTAGCGACACAACCGAACATCACAAGTGTTTCGGAACTGCGTGAAGTTTGTCGAAACTTTGAGAGAATAAACGCTCGCTACTCAAATTTTAGGGAACCTTCGTGTAATCCTGGTTTTTCTTTGGCCCCAGAATTTAATTACGTTTCGAAAAAAGTTATTAAGTCAAATACAAATAGATTAGCTTCCGTAAATTATAATTTAAATAGGCATTGTTTTAAATGTTGTTTTAAAAATCACACTACACGTACTTGTCCTAATTGTAATAATAATAAAGTTTCGTCTAATAGTTCTTTTATAAGCCCATTTCGTTGTTATAAATGTGGTGAACGAGATTATAAAGTAACGGATTGTCCTAAATGTAACAGTAAAAATAAGGTATCTTCACCAGACCATAAAAACACCACAAATAATTCAAAAAGCTAGTTAGAAAAAGTTGCGGTCAGGACTGGCCTAACTGGCTGGCAACTATAAAAATTTTTTTTACTTCTTATCGCGTTGCTACTATTTTTAATAAAATACCTAATAATGATCCTCGTCCTTATGTAAAGGTTTCAATTGCAAATCATTCTAATTTTGAGTATTTAGGTCTTTTAGATTCGGGTTCAGCAATCACGATTTTAGGGAATAATTTTCATTTGCAACTTTTAAATGCAGGTTTTATATTAAACACTGCTGATTTAATATCCGTAACGGCTACGAGTGGTCAATCTTATGATTCCATTGGAAATATTTTGTTACCAATTGTTTTTGAAAATACAGTTAAAGTCTTAAGAGTTCATGTAGTATCCCAAATCGATTCTTTTCTTATTCTTGGTATTGATTTCTGGAAACAATTTAATATCTGTCCAAAGTACTTACCAAATTTAGAATTTTATAGTGACACTGACCCTAAATTATTTAGTATAGCATCGTCTTCTGGTTCCGTAAACGTTCATTCATATGACGCGTTAGACGCATCGGAGAGGATAATTGCGGACAACGTAATAGACAGTTTTAAAGATATCTCTTTTGATCGTATCGGTTTAGGCAGAACGTCTATTATATGCCATAGAATAGATACCGGTGATACTCTTCCGATTAGACAGCGCTCATATAGACTATCTCCGGAAAAACAGAGGATTATATCGGAACAGGTAGATGAAATGCTTAAATTAAACGTCATTTCTCCAGGCGAGAGTCCTTGGTCTTCTCCTGTCATAGTGGTCGAAAAAAAAGAAGGTAAACCTCGGTTCCGTCTAGACTGTAGGAAGCTCAACTCGGTCATTAAGAAAGATGCCTACAGCCTTCCTTATATTTCAGAGATTCTGGACAACTTAAGGGACGCTCGTTTTCTCCCATCAGTTGACCTCTCTAAGGCGTTCTGGCAGGTGCCGTTACAGGCGCAGGATAGGGAAAAGACCAGTTTTTACGTTCCGGGTCGTGGAACTTTTATGTTTAATGTTACGTCTTTTGGGTTGACTAATGCACCAGCAACACAACAAAGGTTAGTCGATGCTTTATTTGATCCAGAGTTTGAGCATAAAGTCTTCTGTTCCTGGACGACGTAATAATAATAAGTAGTTCATTCCAAGAACACGTGTCCCTTTTGCTGCGCGTATTGGAAAAACTCAAAAAGGCGAATTTATCAGTCAATTTCGAAAACTGTCAATTTTTCAGGGATAGCTTAAGGTATTTGGGTTATGTTGTCGATGCTGAAGGTCTTCGCACAGATCTTCTCAAGGTTGAGGCCATTCTTAGTTATCCGACACCAAGGACAAAGAAGGATGTAAAAAGATTCTTAGGAACCGCGTCTTGGTATCGACGTTTTATACCAAATTTCAGCACCATTACGGGTCCCTTGAATGCTCTTACATCCACTAAGAAAAATGCTCCTCCCTTCGATTGATCTGTAGAAGCAGAAGAAGCCTTCACAAATCTGAAGGCTTGTTTAGTTAAAGCGCCCATTTTGTGTTGTCCTAATTATGACCTACCATTTGATGTCCATACGGACGCTAGTAACTTCGGTTTGGGGGGAATGCTCACCCAAAATATTGATGGCATGGACCGCCCCTTTATGAGCCGTTCATTGACGGGTCCTGAGCGCAACTACAGTGTTACGGAGAGGGAGGCCTTAGCAGTGCTTGTCGCTTTAGAACACTGGCGCTGTTACCTTGAAAACGGCAAATGTTTTACGGTTTATACGGACCATTCCGCCTTGAAATGGTTCTTAACCTTATCTAATCCTACGGGTCATCTTGCTCGTTGGGGCTTTCTGCGTTTAATTTCGAAATTAGGCATCGGAAGGGTAAAGATAATGTCATACCGGATGCATTATCGAGATCAGTTCCTATCGCAGCTATAGGTGCCACAAGTGATCAGGTGTTGAACACAAGTGACCAGTGGTATTTGAACATATTTAACGGTTGCACAAGTTCACCCACTAGCTATCCAAATTACATGGTGTCGAATGGAAAATTGTACCGTTTCTCGAAGAGTAACAACGCACTCACTTTGGAATTCGAATGAAAGGAGGTTGTTCCAAAAGAAAATCGGCAAACGGTACTGAAAGAAAACCATTCCCCACGTTGGGCGCCAGATTGTTACGGGGAAAATCCCTAACAATTTAAATAAAAGAAAATGCGAAATTTACAATTTAATTCTAAAAAAAAAAATTACAAAATAATTATTTAAAAATTTATCGATTAAAAAAGCAAAGAAATGAGAACTCAGGGGGGAGGTTTGCAACTCAGGGGATTGTCTCGACTTACTCATTGGTGGATAGTTTTTTTGTTCTAGAACTTTTCCTATCCATACGCTTGCGATTGGAGTAGCCATAGAACTTTCTCGAACCCTGGCGTACTCTGCTCGCATCCGGGATCGCATGCTGGCCATATATGGTAATAATATTTGATTATGGCCTTAGTGGGAGTGGAATCATGCGACCCATTGGCGATAATCTAACTGGGTAGGGGGCCTAGGCAACCGCGCGTGTTTTAAATTTGCGGATATGGTATCCGGTATCAATTGAATATGCGACTTTATAATTTATATAGTAATTTGTTCGGTTACATTGTAACAAATGTCAATCAGTGAACCAATAATAGTTTTAATTTCATCTATGGATAATGAGAGGGCGCTTACCAAGAATTATATAAGATTCGAAGAATATTATTTTGAAGAAAGAAAGAAAATCGATGTTTTCACATCTGTGAGATGTTCCGTGACGGCTCAATTTTTTTAAAAACAAAACCCTGCACTAAGGAATAATCCTTATATCGACAGGGACTTTATAAACATACAATTTCAGGTACACAAAGTACACTCAGATTCAGAACAGCCATTTGTGGATCACAAAAAGAGTTGTCCTGTGTGGGATCCGAACCCACAATATTCGAGCGGGAGGCCGCTATCTATACCACTCCGCCATTCTGTGGAGTCACAAAAAGCAAAGTCCAATATACCGTTTTGGACCCAATATGGGTGTTCTCGGTTAGAAGGCGTAAGTAATGATCGTCCCTACATCACATCATCCACGTACAACAGCCGGGTTGGGTTTCAATCGGTAAGTGATACCAGCGGTGGCCCAAATCTCTTCATAATATTCTATAATATTTTCTCTTAGCCACGCACACTTTCCCTGGGGTCAGTATTACCTCTATAATTTTTAGACTGGCCCTATACAATCAGGCAGTCATTTGCTTATTTGTCACTTGTAGTATAGAAAAATATGGCAATAGGATACCGAGGTAGCTAAGGAGACAGTCAGGTCACTACACTACTACAGCTTCTACGCTCAAAAGAGGAGACTAACTTGGATCAACTGTATTAAAATGAAATTATGCAACACAAAAACTATTAAAGTGCACTTTATTAGCTTAACAACTATCACATTCGTAACATATAATAATACCGTTTCGTAAATAATACAATTGTTATTTGTTTCTAATAAATATTTATATTCCTTGGGACTTCATCATGCATCGTTCAAATTGAGGTCGAGAAGTTGGTATACAGGTACGTATAGCACAATATTATACTTTTAAAACAATTTAGAACTTATTTACATTAAATATTTTGTCATCAATTTAACTCCAATGTTCAGTTTTAAACATTTATAAGCAAAATAACATTGAATCATCGTTTGTTTACGAATATATTCAATGGAATTTTCTTACCAATTTATTTTTTGAAAAAAAATTGATCGTTGTGATCATGCTGTGTCCCATTTTATCCAGTAAAGAATATTTTACATTTTCATGCAAATTTACATGAGTTAAACTTAAATATCACACGAGCCATCGCTAAACTTCACAACAAGTCCAGATAACGTTTACACAAATCTCCCGTATACGGTCACCGTAAAATTGAATCCACTTCCCCTCTGACTCTTCAATTTGATCTTGACGAATCGCTGTCCAATACCACCAGCAGCAATAGATGGCCAGCCACCGCTGCCGTCGCGGTTATTATCCTTGACGTAAATAGCTTTGATATAGGCGTAGTTATTTTGTCCTGGCTCCGGATACTCTATAATGCTTGTCCTCACGATGAAGGGAAATCCATATTTATATTCGTCATATTTAAACACGATCACATCGCCGTATGTTGCCTGCCCGATAACCAAATCATGGCTTTGACAGAAGCAGGAAGTTACAAGGCAGAGAAGTATGGCAAGATTTAATGTTCGCATTTTGTCGTTCGTTTAGCACTAAGGTGTTAATTGCGGCGCCAGATTTTATATAGGTAGTAATGGTGTTATGTATAATGTAAGCAGTAAACAAATGACGGTCAGAAAATTCTGTGGTAAGCGTTATGTGATATGCACTTTAAAATAAAAACTGCTCATTACCCAAATTTTTATTTTGTACTAGACTCGGCTCGCGACTCTATGCACGTGGATCACTCTACAGTAGATTAATTATCTCTATATAAAAATAGATCTCCCACGCTAACAATGCATTTTTCCGGAATAAAAATTTAGTATTCTGAGCTCACATATAGTCTATGTATACTAAATTTACTACAAAATTAAATACTAAATTTTCTAAAAAATTTAATGATGATTGGTTCAATATTTACGCTGTGAAAGCGTTACAAATTAAGAAAAAAACAAAACTAAGTAGTGCTTGTCTAAAATAGCAATACGGAATATAGTAAAAATGTCATACAAAGATTTTAGTTGGAAAATAAATAATAACGTATACTAAGAGTTTAGTTCATTACGAGATACAAACAAAAGCAAAATTCTACTAAATCCTACGATCAGACATTTTATTCATAAGATGAAAGAGAATTTAGAACAGAGATGCGCAAACTAAATCACCAATGAGATCAGTGATTTATAAATCTTTTTCCTCGAAAGATTTAAATCACTCTTTTAAATCTTTAACTCTTTTAAATCTTTGGTTACGAATGACGTTATTCATTCGTTGATCATAAGTGATGCAAGTATCTATTAATTCATGTAGTTATTCTCTCATTCCCTTAAGTCGCAAGCGGTTTGAGCTTTTCACTAAAACGACAGAGAGTCTATGTTTCTGTGTACCTATCTTCATTGTATTTCAAAAGAGTGCGTTTGTGCGTGCCTACAACTTATGTTATCTCTTTTCAATTCACAATATCCTTTATCTATTGTCTCATTCTAAATTTACGTCCATCATTCCATTCCATCTAATCAATCCTAACGTAGTGAGCTAAAGATGTATTTTCGAAACCAAAGATTTAAAGAGTGATTATGCATTTTGAAAGATTATACATGTTTTGTATCAATCACTCCTGAGTTACACATCTCTAATTTAGAACATAAAAAGTGGTGAACACATAGTAACTAGCAAAACCAACAATTTTCATCATAAAACATAACTTTTAAAATTGATTGCATCCATCCATCCATAAGCCTTTTAAAGTCCACTGCTGGACATAGACGCTTTTGGTGATCGCAGTGGATGTTGTTAATACTCGAAAGAGTGCTGCTGCCCACTCCTCCAGTATTCCCTCAGTCGGCTCTTACGACTCCCATGGGTGGAGAGGGGTGGGATAATTCTAAAGGCGGCCCCACACGGCCGCAAAAAAAATAAAATTGATTATAACAAGTATAATTTTCACACATGTTTTTTATTTTTACCTACATTTTTGTCTTGGCTCAATCTTTCATAAAACCATTCTAGGTAGAACAAACAAGAGATATCTTTTGTGAGGTGTATCCATCACGACGAACATGTCATATGACGATGTAGCTCAATGTCATTGTTTAAAATAAACAGCTCTTTAAAACAAGAAGGAAAAACTAAAGGATACTTTTACTTTATCTTTTAAACATACAATGCTATCTTTCTGACGCTTATATTCTGTTGTATCAAAAATTCACCTTGCTGTAGACATTAAAGGACGTTTAATATTCAGTTATGTCTCTCACTTCATTCTCTGTATTATATAATGAGTGTATACTAGAATATAAAGGCGTTTCTCTTATAGTCGAGATTGTATAACGAAGCCTTGATTATGCCCTGAATTAAAAAAGGAGGTAGGTAATGTGGAACAAATTGAAGGCAAATGATGTATTGCCTTCAATGTTGATAACGAATCCCATTCTGTCCATGACTGGGAAAACATCTTATCAATGAAATGGTGAACAATTTCGGTGATATAATATGTATATGCCTGTGTACTATTGCTGGCCGGTTAAGTATACATTATTACTAAACCTTTAACTAAAAGATTTATGAAGCTTATTGATGCATAAAAACGAAAATATCCACAATTAGACACTAAAAGTAGATTATTCTACTCTTTGACTAAAAGTGTCCACTATAATGAGTGCAGATTACGCTTTCCTGCATTTCGTTTAGTGGTGTTTAGAGGCGCGAGCAGCCGCATCTGGCCGCAACGTCCGCGACTTACCAACATGCCTAATAATACTAAAATCTCTTTTGAAAAACTCATTGACGTGGTCTTTTTTCTCTCGTTCTTTCTGAATAGTTACAGCACCTAGTTAAAAGTTGTTACTATATTTACACGCTTTTTATTAGCTTCACCTGTATGTTTCTTTGTATGTTTGTAACCGACTCCTTTGCGCGCGATTTGGACCCACTTTAAACGGTCGGATTTTGTTCAAATTTTGTAGACTTATCGAGGGCCGATGGCAAATTAACAATTCGTTGAGATTATCTCATTATCCTAATTAGGATCAACAGGATTAATTATAACGAAATCTTCGAACGTTTTCAACCACTTCAAAACGTCGGATTAATTTGAAACTTTGCACACTTATGAAGGACCGATGATAATGCAATGATTTGGGTTATCGAGTTTATCGGTTTTTAGGGTTCCGTAGCCAATAAAGATTCCTTATATTTAGATATTTTTATATATATTTTTAGCATTTGACATGCTTAGCACTATACATTAAACACAAAGTGAAAAATGTGAAATCGAATATAACAGTCAGGAGCAGGATTGGAACCTGCATCTCCTGGATACCGTCCAGATGCTTTGCCAATTAAGCCATCCTGACAATTGCTCCTGACTGCTAATTTCGATAACACATCATACTTAACGTCTTTGGGTGACGCCTGCGCCATTTGTCGGAAGTATTTTCATATATTATACCGACCAGGTAAACTTAATTTTACAATTAAGATTTTTACCTAATAATGACGCAAACCCTATAAATATTTAGATATTTTTATATATATTTTTAGCATTTGACATGCTTAGCACTATACATTAAACACAAAGTGAAAAATGTGAAATCGAAAATAACAGTCAGGAGCAGGATTTGAACCTGCATCTCCTGGATACCGTCCAGATGCTTTGCCAATTAAGCCATCCTGACAATTGCTCCTGACTGCTAATTTCGATAACACATCATACTTAATGTTTGAGACTAAAGAAGAAGGAAATAAAATATAGTTTAAAAAACTAAAATAACACACTTTGAATAGCTAGTTGAACTAAAAAGTAAATAATGTTACAATAAAAAATGATTGTAAAAAAACGTGAGGTACCTACTTAAAATCAAATGTTACAAATAGTTCAGCGATATAGTAAAAACACCCTTTACAATCATTATTTTGTGTGTTTACAATTTTTTAGTTCAACTAGCTATTTAAAGGGTGCTATTTTAGTTTTCTAAACTATATTTTTTTATAATATAATTCGAAATTGCTGCGTACAGTCATAACATATTTAAGTTATACCTATACAACTTTTGCCACGGTTTTTATATACAACTAGCTAACCCGACAGACCTTGTTCTGTCTTAACTATGAATACTATTGAATTCGAATATGTATGTATTAATAAAGAAAATATTATTCAAAAATTTATGTTGTCATTAAGTTTTCTGGATTTTCTTCTTCCGCTCAACTTTCTTATTTTTTCTTTCATAAGAACCTTCTTCTGACATTAATAAACACAACAAAAAAAGAATAAGCGAAATTGTTCCATCCGTTCATGCGTGATGCGGTGACCAAGGAAAATAGAGATTCATTTTTATATAAATGTGTTTCCTTAATTTAAAGATCAATGATGAAGCATAACTTTTAGATTTATTTCAGAAACCGGACTCAGAAAATCCATCATAAAGTTAAAACGCGCTCATTAATTATCCTTATAAGTTGTGAGTAAATAGTTGATTAATTCATCTCTTAAACACAAGAATCAATAAATAACTTTTTAAGTATCTATTTTAAATTTGAACATAAAACGTCAGTACCGACCGTAATTTTTAAATCCATTAGCAATTTAATGGCTATTAATTTTGAAGTGCTATTTCACTTTATATAACTTTAAAACTAGCTTATGTTACAGTCATAACTTCGGCAAAGCATTTACATATAATGTATTTAATTTGATTGCACATAAGTGAGTAGCTATCGCGACTATTGATTTGGAACGTGGTGAATACTTGTGTTAGAAAGCTGATATTTTTTTACACACACACTACTGAAGCATTGTAATTATTAAAATCTATACTAAATGTAATCTACAGTAATAGATTTCATTTTTTTAACATGAGGTGTCTGTCCAGCCATTCTATGCAACCGATTTACTCATTTATGTTTAAAAAAACATAGCATCACGCCCAGGATATGGGCCTGGTCAGTAAAATGTATGTAAATACTTCCGACAGATGGCGCAGGCGTCACCCAGGACGTTAAGTATGAATGTATTATTGAAATTAGCATTCGAGAGCAGTTGTCACGATGGCTGAATTGGCAAAGCATCTGGACGGTATCCAGGAGATGCAGGCTCAAATCCTGCTCGTGACTGTTATTTTCGATTTCACATTTTCCACTTTGTGTTTAATGTATGGCTAAGCATGTCAAATGCTAAAAATATAGATATATAAACATTTCTAAATAAGTTATAAGCTATTTATTTTAATGTTATCATTGGAGCGAAGTAATTAGTCAATATACTATGCGACAGCAAAGAAGGTTTTAACTGTGAAAGAAATTGAAATTAAAAAAAAATATACTATTAAAACCATAAATATAGTAACGTATAGATCACTAAAGCGCGTGAGCGAGAAGAAAATCTTTTACGGCAACATAGCAAGATGGAAGAAGACACCAAATCTAATGTCATTGTAACCCATTTGAATGACAGGTATTCCACAGTCTTCTAGCTTGAAATTAGCTTCGCGATTTTTTATTTATTTGTGTTATAAATCTTGTTTATTATATGTATATAGCTATTAAACACAATGGTTGTTTGTTCCGTGAGTGCCTCTAATATAAATCATGCAAACAATCCTGATAATTGCATGTTTCACAGGTAAGTTCTCAGGATGTTATCACAACTTAAATGCTTTTATTTTAGGTCACAATTACTGATATTTTCTGTTTCAGTTACAAATTAATTTCAATTTCATTGTTACTGTTTATATTTTACATAGAAATATGTCGCTCGACATATTTCTAAGATTTTAGTAGAAAAGTTTTTAGGTACATATACACTAGGGCTTGACTTTATCGACAAGGTATATATGGTCGATATTTATCCTAACTGTTTGGAACATTTTCTCCTAACACATTAATGGAAAAAATGCAATAAAAGTTCTACAGCAGATATTGTCACTCAAGTCGATTTAGTTAATTTAAAAATTAGGTATAAGTAGGTTTATGTTGCTAAAAGCTGAGTGTATAATTCCCTTATAAAATGCATACTTAATATCGTTGACTGACGTTGCTGGTGAAATAAATATCCCATCCATCCATCCATCAGCCTTTCGACGTCCACTGCTGGACATAGGCCTCCCCAAGAGAACGCCACAACGAGCGGTCCCGTCATGGGGGATAATGCCGTAATCACCATGCTTGGCAGGCAGATATACAATGCGAAAGTTGAAGGATGTAGGTACAGGGGAGACCGAGACTCACCTTTCTAGACCAAATCGGTTATGTATTGAAGGAAGATGGAATCAGGAGTCTCCGAAACCAGTGAGCTTGTATGAAGAGAATTATGAATGTTAAGGAAGCGAGAGATGTATGCAAGAATAAAGTCTTTTGGCACTCAGTTTTCTCTGAAAGTAAGGAAGATGGCGTGATGATAAATAAGAAGACAAGGCATATTTTTTATATACTAGCTGACCCGGCAAACGTGGTTTTGCCATTTAAATTATAAACAAATCATAATTTCTAAGTCAAAAAAATATAGCTTCCGGATAAGTAATCACCAACATATCATATACTAAACCCTTCTCCGAAACACGCTGCATCTTATGGTATAAGTATTATTCCAATCGGTTCAGTGGTTTTTGCAGTATATCCATCCATCCATCCATCAGCCTTTCAACGTCCACTGCTGGATATAGGCCTCCCCAAGAGAACTCCACAACGAGCGGTCTCGTTACGGGGGATAATGCCGTAATCGCCACGCTTGGCAGGTGGGTTGGCAATCGCAGTGGATGTTGTTAATACTCGAGGAAGTGCTGCTGGCCACTCCCACGGTATTCCCTCAGTCGGCCTTTACGATTCCCGTGGGCAGAAAGGGGTGGGACAATTCTAAAGCCGGCCGCACACGGCAACGGTGGTGAAATAAATAATAACGAATTAATTGTGTTTGTTTTAATTTATTATGTCTGTTTTGTCTTATTAGTTGAATATGATTATTTGAATGAGCGAGTTCGTTAAAGAAACTGATTTGTTTTATCATTTTATCGATAGTCAGTCTAACTCTTAAAACTTACATCACTATCCAACGCACACATTGACAAATCAAAATTGGTTACGCGTTATCGAGCTGTCAGGTGATCTATACGTTATACTATATCTATGATTAAAACAAAGGGAAAAAAAGTAATTTAATTTATCAAAGTACAAATTACAAGAGCGACCTTCTATTGATGACGCATAACTTGTTTGTATGTAGCGACATACAAGTGTATCTTCTTTTCAGACTAATTTATTTATCTAATTATAATAGCTATGTGACTCATACTCAAAAGAGTGTTCATAGCACTT
Organism: Leucoma salicis; assembly: GCA_948253155.1. NCBI lineage: Eukaryota > Metazoa > Arthropoda > Insecta > Lepidoptera > Erebidae > Leucoma > Leucoma salicis. The sequence continues at coordinate 12,475,612 of OX411828.1, read as the reverse complement.
TATATACTCAGCAACTTTTGGTTTAAACTCAACAGCCTGTTGACAACAGGTATCATTTGGTCTATTTAAAGCTTTTTAGTAATACCTATCCGAACTGAATGTCTCCGTCTTCGATCATCAATACCAACTGATCGAAGGTCTCCGTGCACAAACACTGTAAAAGAGGCCAATGCATATTTTATATCCGTTCGTGCTAGATTTTCGTACGGCTCGATACGATAACGGAGAAAAGGTTCATTTTTTTTATTGTTTTTAGTGGCAGACCACAGAGCCACGGCCGTCAATGATGACCGTCAAAAAAATGGTAACCGTCGCTCATGAACTCAACTATACCGAGAGTATTGTCAAGCCACTGCTCACGATTTCATTTCACCGATATGAAATTAAAGAATAAACGCCTATCTCCTGCTACAGCCAAAACGCAACGATGTGCTTCATGGCCGGTCACACGGGAGATGATGGTACCAATCCGCTTGGACCTGATACCAAGTGAGAACTCCCCTTGGTACTCAGCCCTACCACCAGTCAAGCAATGGATGATAATTGCTTACTTCCCTTAGTCGCCTCATACGACACCCGTGGGAAAGAATGGTGGTAATACTTGTATTCTTAGTCCATCACCACACGGACAACATCGTGTCGCTTATACTCTTTGGTTTAAACTCAACAGGTATTATTTGGTCTGTAAAACTTTTTAGTAAGTAATAGGTACCTATCTGAACTGAATGTCTCCGTGCACAAACAGGTCAATGCATATTTTACATCCGTTCGTGCTAGACTTTTTGTCCTGTCGTTGTTACGATAACGAAGAAAAGGTTCTAGTACTTACTTAGTACATTTAGATTAGCAACTGCGAAAAGGAGGTCATTTATTAGCTTCTCGTTGTTTTGTGCATATTTAATTACAAATTGTGACACTGAAAGAAAACTGTGGTGAGTCTGGTAATCTCGAATGCAACTAGCGTTGTATTTTTTATTTTTTTATTGTTCTTATCTGCGGAAACTTACAATTGGCCTTCATACATATGCACCTCAGTTTCATATGCTTAGATAATATATATAATTAATTGTGTTACCTAGCTGTTAGTATTCCTAAAATACTATAAATAAATAAATAAGTAAATAAATAAATATTGGAATAGTGTATGTCAATAGGTGGCGTGGGTCTTAAAGACTTATAAAATAAATGTGAAATAGATATTGGGGGTCTCCATTAGGTAACTGCCATAGCTTAGTGGTCCAGAGCACTGCTCAGATTGGATGGGTTCTCTTCCACTTTAACAAATATTTGTTCTTCAATTTTAACATTTTTATAACCAATCAGTCATACTCCCTTCGTGTACTCGTAAATAGGTACATAGTGTTTGTTTGTTGATAATTGTAAGATATATTACGTAGGTACTTGATAAATATAATTATAATGTCACATGTGCTTACATATACAAAATGAATCATTAGTTCTATAAAAGATGTCGCCGACGTGAAACAATACTAAGTATATTGCGCAATTATGGAGTAATCATTTGTTTTGTAAAGCTATGGTTATAAAATATCACACCCTATATTTGGAAATAATGGGTGTGGTCTCTAGTGGTATAGCTTTGCTTATCTCAGTATGAATGGGCTGGCTCGATCGGGGAAGTACCACCCTTTCACACAAGAGCAACGAAAAAAACAACGATAGGTACTCCTACGAATAGTGAGTGATCGCCGGAGGCCCAAACGCCCTCTCTATCCTCTCCTTATTATCCTTCGTATCCTCTACTTAGTATCCTACCTATCTTCTCCTTATTATCCTCTGCCTCCTCCTATCCCTTCTCGAGATGGCGATGCGCGAGTGATGCCTCTGGGGTTGCTAGTGTCTAAAGGCAACGGTAACCGCTTACTATCAGGTGGACCGTATGCGTGTTTCCCACCCACATAGTATAAAAAAATAGTCTCTTTATCATGGGTAACTTTACGAATATTCTATATAAAGTATAGCTAGAGTCAGGCGGTAGACGGGTTATTGCTAGTACAGGCTGTTGTCTTACTTATAAAAAAATAAAAATTGTTTCTGGACCACACAAATACTTTCATTGTTTTATAATCGAATCAAATACATCTGAGACAGGAGGTATATAGGTAAATCATATGTACATTGTTGCTTTTGCTCAATGGATATGTAAATAACATAGCATCACACCTGTATTCCTCGAAGGGTTAGGCAGAAGTGTATTATACACACACGGTTCGCCAGCTATGTTTAAGTCCCACGTAATAGGGGGCGAGCCTATTGCCGTCTATCGGGCACATTTCCAAACTCCGGGCTGCTACTGGGAATTTTTCTTTTTATGAAAAGGCTCAATAACACCGCCCGACCCGGGAATCGAACCTGAGACTTCACGATCAGCAGTCGCTTACACTACTGCTTGGTTATATTACCAGCTCATACTACGTTCCACCACGTTGGGTTTAAAAAATATTCATTAGTTCAACATACAAAATATATTTCATCCATCCATCCATCCATCAGCCTTTCGACGTCCACTGCTGGACATAAGCCTCCCCAAGAGAACGCCACAAAGAGCGGTCCTGTGCTGTTTCGCTAATATGAGGGTAGTGGCGTAATCGAACCCGAGACCTTATGATAAGCAGTCGCTTACACTACCGCTGCACCACCGAGGCTGAAAATAAAAGATACAAAATTTCACATTTATGACACTAGTAGGATATTCAAGTACCACGGGAACAGAAAGCGGTAAGAGTTAGCTAAGCTACATTAGCGCAGCGGGTGACGTAGATGTTTCTAATGAGCAAAAAAATGTAATAATTAAACCTCGCCTACTGCCCCTTGTCAGTGCCATAAAATCGGCTTTAACCCTTTGGAGTGGATTGAGTAGGCTACCTCACTCTAAACACCAGACTGAAATAATTAGCGGATATTAAAAGTGGGTATAACAGTGGCACTAACCAATTAACAATCATATGACGCCATGACTAATCCAAGTTGTTACCTACGAGAATCCTAATTAAACTTTTAATTTTGATGTCCAAGGCTTCACTCTCAACAGCCGTAAGTAACTAATTATCGTAAACTTCATGCAGGCTAATAAAACTAAATGAATATATTTTTTTTAGGCCGTGTGGGGCCGGTTTTAGAATCGTCCCACCTCTTCTCCACCCATGGGAGTCGTAAGAGCCGACTGAGGGAATATCGGGGGAGTGGGCAGCAGCACTCCCTCGAGTATTAACAACATCCACTGCGATCGCCAACTTGCCTGCCAAGCGTGGCGATTATGGTAAAACCCCCATTTTGTGGAGGCCTATGTCCAGCAGTGGACGATGAAAGACTGATGGATGGATGGATGGACCCACTAACATAAATTCAGGACATCTTTTTGTTCTAATAATCGAAATTTTAACCCCCAAACAAGTACAAAACAAAGAAGAAACAATACTTATTTTTTTCTAAGAGTTCGTGTAATGTCGTGTTTCGGGTCGTCAATATTTACTTGCACCTATGTGTGCATATTCAAATTTCATTATCAACTTGATTGATAACAATGATGTCACAGAATTGAAACTAAAAGGACAATGACTGTTATTTTATATATAGGTATAAGTAGGAAAAATCCGCTAACACACAAAGTAAATCTAATAAATTTAAAGGAACAGTTCTTATATACCTACATTTGTTTAAATATATTTTGTGTGCCTCGGTGGTGTAGCAGTAGTGTATGCGACTGCTAATCATGAGGTCTCGGGTTCGATCCCCGGGTTGGGCAATGGTATTGAGCTTTTTCCTAAAAAGAAAAATTCTCAGTAGCAGCCCGGAGTTTGGAAATGTGCCCGGTAGACGTCAATAGGCTCGCCCCCTATTACGTGGGACTTAAACATAGCTGGCGAGTCGTGGGTGTTGTAATACACCTCTGCCTACCCCTTCGGGGAATACATACATGATGCTATGTTATTTTGTGTATTTCGGAAACGGCTCTAACAATTTCGCTCAAATATTTTATCGAAGATGTTTAATTTGTTTTTTTAATTGCTAAAGATGGCAGACAAGCCACGGCCCACCTGATAGTTAGTGGTAACCATCGCTCATAGACTCAACTATACCGAGAGTATTGCCAAGCCATTGCGCACCATTTAATTTCTCAGATATGAAATGAGAGATATCTTTTAAAGATTGAAGTCCTTTTTATTTTTGCCATATAGGGTAAACTATAGTATTGCTGGCACCCCCTTAGTCATTGGCACTTTGGATTTTAAATGCAAATATTAAGGACGTGTATAGCAAAAAACATTTGTCTACTTTTTTTCATAATCTGCAATAGTAACATTGCTTGCAGAAAAAAGTAGATTTTATAATATTATAACTGGCAGCACTAAAGAAAATAAATATATACCGGCGCCATGCACAACTGTTAAAACATCACTTTCTAATAAGGATCATCAATTAACGACTGTAAAATAGATTATTTATTATTATGGTAAATAACGGCTACGATTGCTTTTTTTTGAACAATTTTCTGTTATAATCTTACTTTATTAGGTGCCAATGACTGACTTAATAACAGTAACTGTACATGGTGCCAATGACTGTAATTTCAAATATATTTTTTGTTTTTTATTGTTTTTCTATTAAAAATCTCTATAATACTTTCTAACATTTACGCGAATTTCACACATTTTGAAATAAAACTACGTTTACGGAATCTATCGCGTTTACTTGATTTTATGCTATCCCGACGTTTCGAATACTTTACAGCATTGCTGTAGTTTTATTTCAAAATAAAAATCTCTAATTAGATTGACTAATGCATTTTCATTTGAAAATATACATACCAGAGAACCCTTTATCAATGTTTGCTGACTTTTTAAACACCAACACTTTTTAAACATTATATATATATATATATAATTATATATATATATATATATATATATATCAATCTTTAATATGCTTAGAGTGCCAATCATTATACAGTTTACCCTTTACACTTTATATCACACCAAGGAAGTTGTTGTTAGTCCACTGGAAGTTCAAAATTAACTAAATCAAAATCAGGATAAAGGAATTAAAAAACCCGTTTTTTTCCAACTCTACACAGAAGTGACATTAGATCAAAAGGTAGGTAGGTACTTACAACTTAAATGAGAGCGTGTAAACTTTACGCGCGATTGAAGTAAAACTTCTTGTGATTTTCTATTTCACATTTTTAGACTTTGTGTTAAAACATTGAAATAAATGAACACACAAAACAATAAGTTAATTATGCAATTTATTCAAATCATATAACATACATTATTATTTAGAACTTCCTAGCGTATTGCGTTTCACCATAATATTGGTTAGGGTAAACCCTATTCTGGTAACCACTACTGGGATTGTTTCCGTAAACTTCAATTTCAAACTTATATCCTCGGAGTACATTGGGACTTTCCAATCTGATAGTCACACTCTTCATTCCAACTCCTCCACTCTCAATATACGCGTTGCCATCTTTGTCTGGCCTCAGATCTGTTACGTAAATAGCATCGATTACTTCATTGTGCGGTGCATTTACGATAATATCGTCAGTTCTCGTCCATAAAGCAGGATTAGCTTCTTTTATTTCACTGTAGATCTTTCTAGAAGTCGGTGTAGCATATCCGACGCGAACATCATTGGGCTTTACAACTCCCAAGCAGAGAACGAACACAGCTAAAACTCTTGAATATATCATGATTATTTTGTATGCAATACTTGAAGTTAAATGATTGTAAAGTATACTCTGGGATTCTTTATATATGTATACCTTCTATGATCTCATGCGTTCTTAGTAGTTCAATTGACATATATGTGTTAATAAAACATCGATATATACACATTCGTCCATACAAGTTATTACGATTACAAGGAATTTACATCATAGAAGCATCGATAGTGATTTATTTTGAAATTTATGATATAGAACTGCTACTTAACTGATGTATTGTTTTTTTTTTCTTTACCATTCGAACATGTTTTGATGATAGGGAATTATCATTAATTTTATGACACATGGGTAACTAACATGTGTACCTGATGGTAAGCGGTTACCGTAGCCTATAGACATATTTTGGCCGTATGGGGCCGGCTTTAGAATTGTCCCACCCCTCTCTACCCACGGGAGTAGTAAGAGCCGACTGAGAGAATACCGGCGGAGTGGGCAGCAGCACTCCCTCGAGTATTAACAACATCCACTGCGATCGCCAACCCGCCTGCCAAGCGTGGCGATTACGGTATTATGGGATATTACCCCATGACGGGACCGCTCGTTGTGGCGTTCTCTTGGGGAGGCCTATGTCCAGCAGTGGACGTTGAAAGGCTGATGGATGGATGGATGGATGATAGACATATTTTAAGAAGATATAAAATGCAAAAGTGGAAGGATGTAGGTACAGATCTCCCAGTCTCTCGACTGAGCCTGACTTACCTAGACCAAATCTGTCATTTATCTCCGAAACCGGCGAGCGTTTATGAAGAGAAGGAGATATAAATGTTGAGAAAGCGAGAGATGTATGCAAGAAAGAGTCTTTTGGCACTTTGTTCTCTCTGCCTACTCCACAAGGGAGATGACGTGATGATAAGGCAGGAAGTAAGTAAAACGCAATAAAAAAATAACTTATATCCACCCATCCATAATCATTGGTTAGTCGAATGCTCATTAAACAATGATATCCTAATTACTGGTTTTAATTAGGTACAGTTTTTTTCCTATACCCACTAAATTTATATGCCTTGTGTTACTAGGAATAGACGGGGTCGGCTTCCTGATTTGTTCTACATGGAGAGCAATCGTACCGTGGCTTGTTGAATGTCACCACTAATTCGCGCACGCCGTCAGTTTAACGCTTTCTTGCAAACAACACATCGATATTATGCTTGAGGATTAGATAATTTGAAAACCATAGATTTGATATTTTGTGAAAACTGTTGTTAACAGACCAATGGTATAGAGGCAACATTGATAACTCCAAAGGTGCAGTTATTTGACATATACAATAACAATTTTTTTTTTATGTAAATTTAATTACCTATGTAATCGTATTTTATATCTGAATGTAACTTAATTTTAGTATTTGTAATTTCTTATTTTATCCGTGTACTAGAATTGTGTGATATGAATGTAAATGGTTCACCGTTTTCATCTCCATCTATATATATATATATAAATGTATCTCTGTTTCTCTTGGCCATCGCATCACGCGTGAACGGATGGAACAATTTCGGTAATTTTTATTTTGTTGTGTTTATTATTGTTAGGAGAAGGTTCTTATGAAAGAAAAAATAAGAACATTGCGCATAAATAATTGTAAAATTTTAGAAAAGTTAACGACTATCATAAATTGGACAGTTCGCAAGTAATTGAATATTCATAGCGAAGACAGAACAACGTCTGTCGGGTCAGCTAGTAAATAAATAAATAAAAAGTTATGTGTGTGTGTATTAATGTACCACAAGTAAGAAGTGAAACTTGTTTATGACATCATTTTTCGAAAAATAATCTACTATTTATAACTTTACAGTAATTGGTTAAATAAAGCTAAATTAGATAAAGTTTAAGCAAAAGGCTTTTATTATCATAGACAAATATTACAATTATTTCACTTTATTGCTACTAAGATTATTATAGCATTTCATTAATTATAATAGAATTATTACGGCGTTTTATAGCAGAGTGCCTATTGCCACCTTCCAGATCCATTATCAGACCCTGGATACTATCTAGAGACAAAGTACTCGCCAAGAGTAATAAAACGAGTCCTAACTCGATGGGGTTGCGTTGTTTCATTACAGGGTTACTGTGGCCATCGTCCAGCTCCATCATCAGCCCCTGGATACCAACTAGACATAAAGTACTCGTCAAGACGAATCATACGAGCCCAAACTCCATGGGGTTATGTTGTTTTATAATGGAATTCCTTTGGCTACCTTCCAGCTCCATCATCAGACCCTAGATACCATCTAAAGATAAAGTACTTGTCAAGACGAATCAAACGAGTCTAAACTCGATGGGGTTGCGTCGTTTCATTACAGAGTTACTGTGGCCATCTTCCAACTCCATCATCAGTCCCGGATACCATCTAGATACAAAGTACTCGTCAAGACGAATCATACGAGCCCAAACTCCATGGGGTTATGTCGTTTTATATTGGAGTTCCTATGACCACCTTCTAGCTCCGTCATCAGACCTTGGATACCATCTAAAGACAAAGTACTCATCAAGACGACTAAACTCGATGAGGTTGCGCCGTTTCATTATAGAGTTCCTATGGCCACCGTCTAGCTCCATCATCAGATCAGCTTTATGTCATCATAACTACATTGTCACGCAATATACATAATTATGTCTTATAAATTAGTCTTGTAACCCATATTTAAAAAAAAACATATAAAATAAATATGGCGCGTAACAGAAAAACGTTGCATTGAAACGTTACATTGAAAATTTCTCCCATACGTCCGCATAGTTCGAGGGACTAAATAAGTCTTTATCCCGAGGTAAACACTGTTCTTTTCATTACGAATACGAGGAAACTAAAAATAAAAATCATCAATTAGCTAAAGAAAAAATGGGGACTTTAAAAAATTTAATTTGGAATCGTCGATTTTGTTTTTTTTCTGTGGCCTGTCAGCTATTCAGCCATTATTTTTCATTTTAATCATTGAAAAAATATAAATCTTCGTTATTTAACAGATATTTAGTTGCAACTTTATTAAAATAAAGTCATATAAAAAACAAATTCTTTAATAAATACTTAACTTTATGTTATTTCAATTTTACACCGCGCTGTAATTGACTGACTGTACAGAAAATATAACTGTTTTATTTTTTATAATTACTCAGCTGTCAGCTGAAAGTAATTCTCCCTAGGGCTGAAAAGTATTACTTTCAACCCGCTCCTCAGGCAACTTCAAGCCTACTTTCAGAGTATGAGTAATGAAAAAATATTTTCAATTAAGTCAATTGCATCTGTAGTCTGTGCAGAGTAAGGGCGGGTCGCTAATGTAATAAGGTGCAATCCATACAGATTAATTAACTTAGTGGTGCATGATTCTAGTGCTATCAATACAAACAATGTCTATAGCAGTGTAAATGTTTGGCGAGGGTATTATATTTGCGTTTATAATAATTTTTGATTTAACTTTTGTATAACAAACTATTTAATAATTTATGATACCAATTATATTTAAACTAAAAAACCGGTTTACTAACAGAAGAGAGAAATGTACGAAGCTATTTTGTCCTTGTCTATTTTACGAGGCCTCTGGAGATCAGGATGGCTACAAGTCTTTAATAATAAATAAAAATAATAATAAATATTCACGGACATTTCACACAACGTCCTCTGGTCCCAAACTAAGCTTACCTAACGCTGGAGCAATGGGTGGAGCAGATTACGGATATCATACATATATTACTTTTTTTTGTAAATACATACCTACATATAATAGATAGAAAATACCCAGATGCAGTACAAATATCTGTGTTCATCACACAAATAATTGTCCTGAGTGGGAATCGAACCCATGACCTCATATGAAAGTCGGTTACACTACCGACTACGCCACGAGGCCCGTCAAAATAATAAGGCCCGTCGTCACACTTAATCGTTCAAAGCCTGAGTACGTGAATTATATTTCCACCTTTAAGCAGAGTCCTCTAGTTACCTATATTTATATATTAAATTTAAACACAAAATCGTATCGACATCGTATCGTCTCATTGTGATTGGTTGAGACGTCGACGCGCCAATCATGGCGATCATTCGATGAATTACAATGATACGATGTGATTTTGTGTTACATTCTAAACCCCTTAGGTCGACTGGAAGAGCGCGGCTGGAGGAGCCCCGGGCCGGTCTTTGGACCGTAGGGGCGCTCCAGCCAGTACTGGAAGAGTGGGCAGGGCGACGGCACGGAGTCCTTACCTTCCGACTGGTGCAGGTGCTGTCGGGGCACGGTTGCTTCGGCAGATATCTGCACATTGTCGCAAGGAGGGAAGCGACTCCGGGCTGTCACCATTGCGGCTGCGACGAGGACACGGCGCAGCACACGCTCGAGTCGTGCCCGGCTTGGGCCGAGCAGCGTCGTGAACTTGTCGCAGCAATAGGGGGGGACCTCTCGCTGCCGAGCGTCGTCAGAGCGATGCTTGGCAGCGACAGGAATTGGGCCGCGGTCGCTGCCTTCTGCGAGGAGGTCATCTCGCGGAAGGAAGCGGCGGAGAGGGCCAGGGAGGCTGATCCTTCCGCAGACCCAAACCGCCGCCAGCGACTGGGGCGGCGCAGGCGTGAATATTTGCGCCTAATGCCGCCCTAGCTGGGGCTGCGGGTGGATGGACCGGGGAACGTCCGCCACCCGCAAGGCCTCCCGCGAAGGTGCGACGCTCCGTGTACGGATGCGTTGCTCAGATGAGGGTACCCGAAAGGGTAAGCCGCCGGCGGACCACCGAAGGAATGTAACATAGTTCCAGTGGCCCGCCAATAAAGTCGGAGAGACGGTACACGGCGAGTTTCTTTAGTGGGTGAAGGCCCCACACTACCCTGTTCGTTGCCCCGAGCGACGGGGTGTGCGGTTAGGAACATTTTTTCCCGCCTAAACAAAAAAAAAAGGTCGACTGGAAGAGAATGCCTTGTACACTTTTATTGTGCAAAAGTTATAAATAAATATTTATATAAGTACCATTTTTCTGGGCCCTTTAACGTAATCTTGTAGGTCTCCAGCGCCCACAAGGTGGTATTGGCTAGAGCAGCTATAGACCGTCCCGACGAAAAGGATAAGTGGCAAAGAGGAATGATGAATAGGAGAGGGTGGCCCTTCAACGCTTTCACTAGCTGAATAGATTGTTTTAAGCACAAACCTGCGCGAATAAAACACAAAGAGTTATCCCTCGGGGAATCAAACTCACAACACTCCTCCAGGAGGTCTGCATCTAAACCACTCAGCCATCTGTGCAGTGTGCATTGATAATATGTTCATTCTAATGAATTAGCTTTTAAAAATGGATTATAAATATATTTGTCACATTATATTGAAAGCTTTATTTCGATACATTCTTTAGCAAATTATGTAAGTATATTTACCTACAAAAAATGTCTAAATAATAATGTTAACGAGCATAAACTTCTACTAAAAATTTGTATCCGGTTCCGCGTTCGCTTTCCAGCCTTATAGTGACATTCTTCTGTCCAATACCACCGCTTCTGATGTAACTCCTACCATGTCCATCCAAATCGTTCACGATGACAGCACTGATCGTTTCACCTCTGATCCCTTTGACAACTACATCTTCGTCCCTCACAATCAAAGGTATCGCGTATTTCTCATGAATTTGATGGTAGATTAGGTCAGAATTGATGGCAACACCAATTGATATATTACTGCGACCGTTCAAGGATAGCGCGGAACTTACGAACAATATCAATAGTATTACCTTAGTCGCCATCTTGGATATTGATGTTAATTTGTGGCTTCAGTTATTTAAATACGCTGTTAATTATTTAAAATGTGATGCGGTTAAGTTACTGGTTCCGTTATACTGTTTTAATATAGATTTTAATTACAGTAATAGGTTTTTAATTTCTTTACGTAAAGGCTATACTTGCGAGTATCTATGGTATGTATACCTCGAGGATACTTAAAATGCGGTTAAATTTATTGTCTATCCGAATTATGTTGTCCGTGGCCATTAATTGACGAGGAATATTGGCGGGAACATGAAAAAAATCATATCATCGCTCTGCGTTATTTTCCTATACTTGTGTTATTTCAAATATTAATGCGTAAAAGTGGTGGCCTTTTGCTTATTAACTATTTGTGTATGTGCATAAGTGTTGGCATGTGATTCGTGTTTCTACCAAAACTATAGAATTTTCAGTAAAGTCACTACCACTTTATTAAGGCGTAACTTTGACTAATTTTATACGACTTTGACTTCAACTACGACTTATTAGATTAATTAAACTTATCTGTGATCAGAGAATAACTATGTTTGTTTTAAGTTTCCGTTAGGCTCATGGTATTGCCAAATCCTTAAATAATAAAAAAAATAACGATATCAATATCAACGGACATTTTAATCAAAAACTTTTTTCACAACCCATTAGGTGTATACTGCCCCTAGACGAGCACGAATCTTCTCTCAGAGCGAGAGCTATTTTTTTGCACCCAGCAGTGATAAGTTCTTAGAAAATACTTATATAATTTCGAACAGTCAGAGTTGTAAGTCTCGAGAGGGGACCGAACTCGATATAAATTGTTGACAATAATGATTGAGTTATTAAGAATTATATATGTATTATTACTTATGTTTTAATAAAATCTTGTATATAAATGCTTCAAGTATTAACAGATTCGTCTCGGTAAGACGCCTTTATTTTTGCAAAGAGCAATAAGTTAAACGCATACTTTTATTCTAAAAGGGTGATCATAAAGTGAGAGAACATGTTAAATCCAAAATGATAATCACGAGCAGGATTTGAACCTGCATCTCCTGGAATACCATCCCCAATCAGCACTTCTTTTGTATGAATATTAATTGTAATAATTAAGCTTACCTAGTTGGAATAAATAAACCTCCACGAAATATCCCCTACTACCTCTTTTATTAAATTTAGCCATCGAAAACAAATTCTAGGGCTGCTAATAGGAAACCACTGAAGGAATGTAATATGGTTCCGGTGGCCCGCCAATAAAGGCGGAGAGACGGCATATGGCGGGTTTATTTAGTGGGTGAGGGCCCCACACTTCCCTGTTCGTTGCCCCGAATGACGGGGTGTGCGGTTAGGTATATTTTTTCCCGTTTTCTAAACAAAAAAAAGGGCTGCTAATAGGAGGCATCACTGAAATAATGTCACACAGTTCCAGTGGTCGGCCAGTACATGCGAAAAGACATCACACCGTCCGTGTGGTGACGGACTAGGAATACAAGTGTCACCACCCCATTCTTTCCCACAGGTGCCACGCCCATCGGTCGTATGAGGCGACTAAGGGAAGTAAGCAATTATCACCCATTGCATTACTGGTGGTAGGGCTGGGTAACAAGTGGGAGTACTCACTTGGTATCGGGCCCAAGCGGGTTGCTACCACCATCTCCCATGTGACCGGCCATGAAGTAGGTACATTGTTGCGTTTTGGCGCTTGCAGGAGATAGCCGTTTATTCTTTCATTTCGTATCTGTGAAATGAAATGGTGAGCAGCGGTTTGACAATACTCTCGGTATAGTTGAGTCTATGAGTAACGGTTACCACTTACCATCAGATGGGCCGTGGCTGAAACGGCCGGTTTATTTAGTGGGTGAAGGCCGCACACTACCCTGTTCATTGCCCCGACAGATGGGGTGTGCGGTTAGGTACATTTTTTCCCGCCTTAACTAAATCGAAAAACTAGGCTACTGTTTATAAACGAAAATAGTAAACAAAGTAGATAAGATAGATGTGCCTAGTATTTAGTGTGTCCGATATATCTCGTTGTCTCGATAAAGCATTTATAGCTTACTAGTTTTTACCCACGACTTTGTCCGCGTAGACTCCAGAATATTTAAATACAGAACTATCATCACTCCATGGTCCTTTCATCATCTCCATGTAATAACAGCTGTCTATCCCACAGAAACCATTCATTTATCCCGGATAAATAGTAGCCTACAACGACCTCCAAACTATATGTAAGTAAATGAAATTTGACAGGTCTCGTGGCGTAGTCCCACTCAATTATTTGTGTGATGAACACAGATATTTGTACTGCGTCGGGGTGTTTTTTATTTATGGGTGTTTTATATATTATATGTATGTATTTACAAAAAAATAATAATATATGTATTATATCCGTAATCTGATACCCATAGCACAAGCATAAGCTTAGTTTGGGACTAAAGGACGTTGTGTGAAACGTCCGTGAATATTTATTATTGTTATTATTATTTTTATTACTTTTCTAACATATTATTTTATATATTTTTGAACAGATTATAAAAGAAAACACTGAAATACACTATTACAAAAATACTCACAACAAAATATAATTAATTTAAAAATACATAAAATCGTGTCCACTATCATATGTCATATCATTGACATCGGTGCGGTGGTTAGTCGTCATGCGGAACAGTGACATCAACAATTAGTGCACGGCGCTCTGATCGGTCCACCACCACTATATCAGGCTTATTAGCAATAATAGTCCTGTCAGTAATGACAGACCGATCCCAGTACAATGTGGCACGATCATTTTCGAGAACTGGGTCGGGCTCATACACATAGTACGACACTTCTACTTCCACCAAATTGTATTTAAGAGCAAGTTGCTGATGGACAATCCTGGCTGCTTGGTTGTGTCTATGCAAATAATCGCCGTTTGCAAAACGAATGCAACCAGAAACAATATGCCTGAGAGATTCTCCGCGTCGGTGACATGCCCGACAGATGTCAACCGTACCATCTTTCAGGATATATTTTTTATTATTATAATTATTATTCTCTATATTTATTTTACAACATATTTTTAAAGATATTATAAAAATAAATAAACACAAAAACTCAAACAGCTAAATATAATAAATTAAAAAATATATAAAATAGTAGGCCACCGACATCGGGTGCAGGGACCAAGCTGCCGGTGGTTATTATAGAGCTCCAGTGAAAGGAACTTCCTCAAGCTGCTGGTGGTTAGGGCTCCAGAGAAAGGAACTTTCTCACAATAAGTGCCGTGTCGAGGAGTACTGCCTTCTGCATCAAGCCCTTGATCCAGCTATCTAACGAGGGTCTCTAGATGTTGGCCGAGACTAATAATAATTATTATAATTATCGGTTCTGAAGTCACGGCGTAAAAGTGTTACAAACAAATAAACAAACCCACTTTCATATTTATAATATTAGTAAGGATATATAATTTTGATGGTTTCCAAACCAACGATGCACGTAAAATATAATGACACTACATTAATTATCATAAAAATAAAATAGCTATTAAACCAAAAGTGGCTTAACTACTTACAAACCACCTGTTTTACCATTCCAAAAGAAAAAAATACTACGAAACATTCGTCCATACAGAGATAATAATATATATTACACATAATAATTTCACTCAACAAATAATTTGCGGCCGACAAATAGCTTAGTGGGAATTAACCTCCTCATAATTTGTCCTCCACTTAACCACCTGTTTTATCATTCTAAAAGAAAAAAAAATACCACGAATCACATGTCCACAGAGTCAATAATATGTATTAAATAATTTCGTTCAGCGAATAATTAGCGGCCGACTAATAGCCGAGTCTGTATTGTCCCTTATAATTTGTGGTCTCGCACGAGATTATACACGATAATGGCCCTAGCGTGATTATTATGGACCATAACAGAGTTTAAGTAGCGTTAATGAGGCCCTTCCTAGATCAAAAGGGTCTACGTTTTTGTCCCAAACTGGTTTCGAAGGGCCTATTAATTATTCCCTGCATTCAGATAGCGTATGAATAGACGTTTGGTGGCATCTTACTGTATTTTGCTTTTTGTTAGTCTAATATATTGTTATTTTGAACTAATTCCCGCCCACGGGTTCATTCGCGAGAATTTCAGTTTTATCTTAATATCTTTATACGAAAATAACTTTTTTGAATAAGGTGCGGTGCATTCGGGTATCGCCGAAAATCGGGTAATTCTAATAACTACAATTTTCTACCAAACGCTGCAATATTTTGTGCCCTTGCACTTTTACGTAGGAGCCGTCGTAGATACGCTTCCCGCTATTCGTTGCCTCCGACTGCTACAAGTGACCATATGAGCGCAAGTGAACATTTTTGTAGACAACTGCGATTTCGTGATTTTTTTGGATTATCATGATTTACCCGAAGATCTATAATTAAGAAATTTGGTAAGTTATTAAGTTGTTTTTTTATTTGATACCTAGATAATCGCTTTTTTGCAATTTTGGGTGGGCTTAAAACTGTCTAGCTCAAGATTTTCTGTTATTTTCTGATTTATCCGACTAGGGTAATTCCGAATCACATAGTCATTCGCATTTACCCAATGTTGATTTTTCATAGAAGTTGCCAGTGGTTCTTAAACTTCTTTTAAAGTGCAATCAATGTTATGATTTAGGTACACTGGTTCCTATAAAAAATTTTTCCCGTGACTTATGTCTATGCTATAAGTTGTTACGTTTTTTTGTAAATAAATAAAAAATAAATCCCTCATATAAAATTTATATTCTTTTTTTTGGAAGAAGGTGGAGGTTGTGTTCTTAATCCGTCACCACACGTGTCCTTTTTGTTAGATTCATCTTAAGAGCGGTATTCCTTAAAAAAATAGCTAAATATATTTTAAGGTAATTTTGTAAAGATTCTGGTTTCTTAATAAAAAAAAACAAGTGACCAAAACATTTCATATACATTGTCATAAAATTTTACGGTACTTACAAATATTATTCGTGAACTGCTAAGATAGTAGAACTAAATTTATTTATTGAGTTATGATTGTGCTCTTGAGACATTGTTAGCTATTTATAAGTAACCCAATATAAGTAATATATGTAATGACCTTAGTTTATATACTTTTAAATTATTTCAGAAACGAAGCTAAACGCATATGTAATAAAGAAGATTCCAAAATATATACAAGATATCCCGTGCCTATGCAACATTATTATTTATAATAAACTTAAATTTTTTTCATTATTTAATTTATTTGACACCTTATATTTTAATAACTTATATTGTTTAAAAGTTTGAGTACCGTAGGCTAGATATCGGGTAAGGAGGGGAGGCTGGTACTCCTGCCGAAGCCGGGACGAACGCCGGATTCGGTCGGGGCCTTCAGGCCCATCGTGCTGCTGGATGAGGCGGGTAAGATGCTGGAGAAAATCCTCGCTGCCCGCATTGTCCAGCACCTGCGCGACGTCGGACCCGACTTGTCGGACGCCCAGTTCGGTTTTCGAGCTGGTCGTTCGACAGTCAGCGCGATCATGCGTCTGAGGGCCATGGCCGCGGCGGTCGTCAACGGCGGAGAAATGCTGTTGGCGGTGTCGCTTGACATCGCCAACGCGTTTAATAGTCTGCCATTCAGCTGCATCAGGGAGGCGCTCCGGTATCACGGGGTGCCTGTTTACCTGAGGCGGCTGGTGGCGGACTATCTAGAGGGCCGCAGCGTCGTCTATGAGAGCCGCATAGGGGACGTTGTGAGGAGACCCATGTCGTGCGGTGTCCCACAGGGTTCGGTCCTGGGGCCGCTGCTGTGGGACATCGGTTACGACTGGGTGTTGCGCTGTCGGCTCCCCCCCGGGCTGGCGGTCATCTGCTATGCGGATGACACGCTGGTCGTGGCCCGGGGTGGAAACTTCGAGGAAGCGGCGTTCCTAGCCACCTTAGGGACCTCGGAGGTGGTCAGGAGGATCGGGGCGCTGGGGCTTAGGGTGGCCCTGGACAAGTCGGAGGCCCTACTTTTCCATGGGCCCCGACGTCGGCCACCTGCTGGCGCCTCAATCACAGTGGACGGGGTCCAGATTGGGGTGCAGGCCCAGATTAAGTATCTGGGCCTGGTGCTGGACGGGCGGTGGCGCTTTCGCGAGCACTTCCGCCAACTGTCCCCGAGGCTAGTCGGTGCAGCGTCCGCCCTTGCACGGCTCATGCCGAATATGGGCGGACCCAACAATGCGTGCCGACGGCTTTACGCGGGGGTGGTCCGGTCGATGGCGCTGTACGGCGCACCCGTGTGGGCGGGGTCCCTGGACGCACTGAACAGGGCTCTTCTGTGGAGACCACAGAGAGTCGTTGCGTCCAGGGTCATACGTGGATACCGCACGGTGTCGACGGAGGCGGCCTGCGCGTTGGCCGGAATCCCCCCGTGGGACTTGGAGGCGGAGGTGCTCGCTGAAGTGTATCGGCGGGCGTCACAAGAGCGGGAGGGGGGCGGACGCCCCCTACCCAGAGAGGTGGCCAGGTGGCAGGGCAACGCCCGCCGAGCTGCCATGGCCAGATGGAGGGCACGGTTGGAGGCGCCCCGGGCCGGTTTTTGGACTGTAGGGGCGCTCCAGCCAGTGCTGGAGGAGTGGGCGGGGCGACGGCATGGAGTCCTTACCTTCCGACTCGTGCAGATGCTGTCGGGGCATGGTTGCTTCGGCAGATATCTGCACATAGTCGCAAGGAGGGAAGCGACTCCGGGCTGTCGCCACTGCGGCTGTGACGAGGACACGGCGCGGCACACGCTCGAGTCGTGCCCGGCTTGGGCCGAGCAGCGCCGTGAACTCGTCGCGGAAATAGGGGGGGACCTCTCGCTGCCGAGCGTCGTCAGAGCGATGCTTGGCAGTGACAGGAATTGGGCCGCGGTCGCTGCCTTCTGCGAGGAGGTTATCTCGCGGAAGGAAGCGGCGGAGAGGGCTAGGGAGGAGGATTCTTCCGCTGACCCAAACCGCCGCCAGCGACCGGGGCGGCGCAGGCGCAGATACTTGCGCCTCATGCCGCCCTAGCAGAGGCTGCGGGTGGATGGACCGGGGAACGTCCGCCACCCGCAAGGCCTCCCGCGAAGGTGCGACGCTCCATGTGCGGATGCGTCGCTCAGTAGAGGGTACCCGAAAGGGTAAGCCGCCGGCGGACCACCGAAGCAATGTAACATAGTTCCAGTGGCCCGCCAACAAAGGCGGAGAGACGTCACACGGCGGGTTTCTTTAGTGGGTGAGGGCCCCACACTACCCTGTTCGTTGCCCCGAACGACCGGGTGTGCGGTTAGGAACTTTTTTTCCTGCCTTAAAAAAACAAAAAAAAAAAAAAAGGCTACATATCGGGTAATCCCGAAATTCAAATTACACACTTATAACGTTTAGGCCCCATAGTACCCAAATTCGATACATAAATTTCGTGATTGTAAACCTGAACAAAAAAGAATCTTGTTCCTTATGCCCAATATACATAATATAATTTTTTCAGTGTCATTCAGAATTATCTGAACATAATTCGGAATTGCAATCTGATTTCAAAAAAATAGCAAAGTTTTCAAACACTTATATTTAATAATTTTAGATTATAATATAAATCTTTTGGATATAGAACTTTGGCCCACATATTTCAGAAGACGATATAATTTAAACTGGTAACATTACGTTTATTAAGGCTGACTTTTTGATGATTATACAAGAACCCTATGAACTCATCAAAAATCCTTTCGTAAATACCCGAATGCACCTTAATATAAAAAAATAAACAAGCATACGGCCCTGAAGGTAAGCGGTTACCGTAGCCTATAATAGACGCTAGCATCACCAGAGGCATCACTCGCGAGTCGCCATCTTTATGGAAAGGGATAGGGGGTGGAAAGGAAGGATAATAGGGAGAATAGGGTTAAGTTTGAGCCTCTGGTGCTCTCGCTCACCATACGAAACACAACGGTAAGAGTAACTACCGTTGTTTTATGCCGATCTTCTATGAGAGAGTGGGACTTCCCCGATTGAGCCGGCCCATTCATGGGATACACAAGGTTCTACCGCGAGAAGATATTCGATTTAAATTAAATAAATCTAATCTACTTGAATAAAATTCATTATAGTAATAATAATAACTATTTATAATGGGGGAGTGGGCAGCAGCACTCCCTCGAGTATTAACAACAACCACTGCGATCGCCAACCAGCCTCCCAAGCGTGACGATTACGGCACTATCCCGGGGAGGGCCTAGGGGAGGCCTATGCCCAGCAGTGAACGTTGAAAGGCTGATGGATGGATGATTACATGTAATTGAATGGGTTTCAAGTAGTGGTGGAGGTGGCGGGCGGGTGTTGTCAGTACCGTCACGACTATAAAACAATTTGGTGCGTTTTGGTTGTAGCGATAGATAGTCATTCATTCATTTTCTATCAGCGAAATTAAATGGTGAGCAGAGGTTTGGTATTAAAATTTACCATTAGGTGCTATAGTAGTCACAACGGATCTTTGTGTTTCAAGTTGGCTGCAAGATTCTGCGCAGTAGCTATTTTAATGTCACAAGGGATGTGCGTCTCCTACAGTTTACATTAATCGAAAAATGTTCGATTATAAATTAATAATTTTAATCGATAATCGTATTTATTTATCGATCGTACTAAAAAATGTGGACTCTTCTATATCTAGATTAAAGCTTATTCACTCAAATAGCTCGTATAAAGTATAGATTGAATATAAAAATAATAAACCTAAAGAATTAGATATGAAAACATTATCAATTGTTTCGTTAATCGAATAATAACATTTGAATTGGTCAGCACTAATAGTATGAATCCGTCACAATCCCCACTTCTTGCTCTGTGCCTAACTTCAGAGACACAAAGATCCGTTGTGAACTACTATACATTTCTGGTCACATGAAAATGCAATGAGGAGCGTATTAAAAAACTATAACGACTGAATGATTTAAAACAAATATTTTTATGAATCCATTGTGCCAAATTTAAATTTAATTAATAATTAACCACAGAATGATATACTAGGTATCATTAATTAATGATTTACTTACAACATCGTTTACCTCAAAATCCTCCGTTTGATCGGGCCGAACAATTAAAAATAGCTTACAGCATTTATCACAAGCTGTTAATATACGTAAACACACACATAGCATCACGCCTGTATTCTCCGAAGGGGTAGGCAGAGGTGTATTACATACCCACGGTTTGCCAGCTATGTTTAAGTCAAAGTACCAAGTAATAGGGGGCGAGCTTATTGCCGTCTACCGAGCACATTTCCAAACTTCGGGCTGCTACTAAGAATTTTTCTTTTTACGATAAAGCTCAATAGCACCGCCGGGGATCGAACCCGAGACCCTATAATCAGCAGTCGCTCACACTACCACTGCACCACAGAGGTAAACAAACGTATACAAAAAGTATTTTTAAAATACAAAGGCCGCTCTTTATCTGAAAGATAACGGTCTCCCTCACGGGTGTTGTGAGTTCGATTCCCACACAGGATAACTCTTCGTGTGATACACAAATGGTTGTTCTGAGTCTGGACGTACTTTGTGTCCGTGAAATTGTATGTTTGTAAAGTACCCCGCGATACAAGCATTATATTGGTGCAGGGCTGTCTTTAAAAAAATAAAGAATGGAGGTTTTTTGTAAGAATCATCCGAATGACAGCGTCGTGGTTCGCCGTCCGTCACGTCTCATTTCCACGGGGGAGAAAAGTAAGCAGCTGAAAGTTGTAACAAGTGGTAATCTATCGCCTATTCAAATCTCTCCGGGAAAGCGCAAGTTTATCTACTCTAAGTATAGTTATTTTTTATTTTGTTACGGCGGGAAAAAATGTACATGGGTGGGCAAACAAGCATATAGCCCACCTGATGGTAAGCGGTTACCGTAGCCTATGGATACTAGTAACACCAGAGGCGTCGCTCGCGCGTCGCTATCTCCAAGGAAAGGGATAGGAGGTGTATAGAAAGGATATTAACGAGAGGACAGGAAGGGTACTAAGGAAAGGATAGAAATGATAATTAGGAGAGGATAGGGAGGAGGTTTGGGCCTCCAGGACTCTCACTCACTATACGAAACTATGACTTCCACGCTGTTTTTGTGTGAGAGGATGGTTCTTCTGCTAGGATAAACAAAGCTCTACCACAAGAATATATATCCATCCATCCATCAGCACTTCATTGTCCACTGCTGAACATAGGCCTCCCCAAAATTGGGGGTTTTACCATAATCGCCACGCTTGGCAGGTGGGTTGGCGATCGCAGTGTATGTTTTTAGTACACAGGGGAACGCTGCTGCCCGGTCCACCGATAATCCCTTAGTCGGTTTTTACGACTCCCATAGGAAGAGACGGGGTGGAGCTATTCTTGGTGCCGGCCCCACACGGCAAATATAATATATATATATATATATATATATATTAGAGATATATTTTCTTAACATTATCCTTTTAATTACTTAATTTTAAGATTGTTTTGGAGTTTTGATCTGTATTTTAGGACTGGACATGCTTAGCTACTTTAAAGAACCACATACGTGGCGTGGGTCGTAAAGACAAATGTGATGTGAAAATTGGGAATGGCTGTCGGCCACTGAACTTCCTCGGATTAGAAGGGACGCAGGTTCAAATCCCGCTCGCAGTAAAGTTCTCTTTTTCCACATTCACAAATAATTTGTTCTTGTTTTGGAGTATCATAATAATGACTTAACGATAATGGTCGTATCTAATCGGATAGTACGAATCGACGTATTCGATATAGATACAAACGATTATTTATATTTTATCTCAAATCATCATTAAAGAGGTTTTAATTACATGTTATTATTAAACATTTCGAATTACGTATGAAGAGTGCGTGTTGATAAAAAAAAATAAAAAAATACATAAGTACCTAGATGAAAATATTATGTGTTTTTCTATTTTGTTTGAATGTTTACTATGTGATATGTGTTTCTATAAAACCAGTGGCAGTTGTGGAAAATGGAACGGTGGAATCGATCACGCAAATGAACACATTGATATATAAAACTATTCATAAATATTACTGTAAGATTGGAGATGTTGATGGTGAGTAAGTAAATTATAAGAAATGCGATGACTACGCTTATTTGTCCATAAATTATGTTTAAACGACGAAACAGATTTAGATGAAATTTGGTGGGTGAATACTATGAAAAACTAGGATAGCTATTTATAGACCTAACGTATATTTTTATTTGCCCGCGGCACCACCGCATATAAAAGCTAAACTGGTATAGCACCGGTTTTTTAGTCTAATCATGAGACTATCAAACAAAAGTTGCATCAAAATCTGTTCAGTAGTTTTTGTGTGAACAAACAAACAGACATAAATTGAAATAAAATGTTGTCTGTTTACATGCTCCTAAGCCGAATACAGTCATTTTTACTAATCGTCTTAAATCCAATTAAATACAAGTTTTTAAGTCTAATCAAGAGCTACGAATATAATTTTATCAAAATCCGTCAGTAATTTTTGAGTGATGTGCAAGTGACAGACAGACAGACCAAAAAAGATCTTAAGGATGACTGTTATGGCTTCTGTTGCTGTTCTAAAAACCCTCTATATTAAAATTTCCCAAAAATCTCACGTCGGCTTCTTATAATTTTAATCTTTATAGATATAATTCTACTGTACGTGTGTATGTCACTGAACTCCTCCTAAACGGCTGGATCGATTTGAATGTTTTTTTTGTATGCGTTTGGGTGGCGCCCTGGATGGTTTAGATTTACATTTGGACCCAGTAGGTGGCGCCACAATAGGATTTCTGGACTTTTTCTTATATTTATTTGCGAATGTTTGAGTAAGTAACGGGATGGTTTAGATTCACATTTGGACCCGGTAGATGGCGCCATGATAGGATTTCAGGATTTTTTTCTTAATTTTTTTCTTATATATTAAGATTTACCTACCTATCAAACGAGTCCAAATGAAACGCCAATGTTTGGACAGGACAACGTCTGTTGAGTCCACTAGTAGTAGTATAAAATGGCTTACACGGCGCACAGTCAGTAAAGCTCGTCGTAACGTCAATATGATTTTTTCTCCGAAATCTTCAATAATAATCAAAGTCATACGTCAGCCAATTTGCATAAGAGCTAATTAATTATACAACTATACCTTCTTCAGGAATCACCTCATCAATCAGCGAAAGCCGCATGTTAATCTGTCCGGTAGTTTTAGAGTTTTTTAGTTAGGATTCGTTCCAAGAACACCGCCCCCGGCCCGGACGGGATACCCGCCCGGGTGCTGGCCCTGGCTCTGGACCACCTGGAGCCCCACCTCAGAGGACTGTTGGACGCGTGCCTGGCGTCCGGACGGTTCCCTGACTGCTGGAAGGAGGGGAGGCTCGTACTCCTGCCGAAGCCGGGGCGAACGTCGGATTCGGTCGGGCCTTCAGGCCCATTTAGCTGCTGGACGAGGCGGGTAAGCTGAAGGAGTCGGACCTGACTTGTCGGATGCCCAGTTTGGTTTTCGAGCTGGTCGTTCGACGGTCGGTGCGATCATGCGCCTGAGGGCCGCAGCCGCGGCGGTCGTC
Source organism: Leucoma salicis (assembly GCA_948253155.1). Lineage (NCBI taxonomy): Eukaryota > Metazoa > Arthropoda > Insecta > Lepidoptera > Erebidae > Leucoma > Leucoma salicis. The sequence goes on along the minus strand of OX411828.1, from coordinate 12,451,618 downwards.
GCCGCCGGTAGCGTGCTGTTGGCGGTGTCGCTTGACATCGCCAATGCATTCAACAGTCTGCCATTCAGCTGCATCAGGGAGGCGCTCCGGTATCACGGGGTGCCTGCATACCTGAGGCGGCTAGTGGCAAACTATCTTGAGGGCCGCAGCGTTCTCTATGAGCCCCGCATAGGGGACGTTGTGAGGAGACCCATGTCGTGCGGTATCCCACAGTGTTGGGTTCTAGGGCCGCTCCTGTGGGACATCGGTTACGACTGGGTGCTACGCTGTCGGCTCCCCCCCGGGCTTGCGGTCATCTGCTATGCGGATGACACGCTGGTCGTGGCCTGGGGTGGAAACTTCGAGGAAATGGCGTTCCTGGCCACCTTAGGGACCTCGGAGGTGGTTAGGATTATCGGGGCGCTGGGGCTTAGGGTAGCCCTGGACAAGTTGGAGGCCGTGCTTTTCCATGGGCCCCAACATCGGCCACCTGCTGGCGCCTCGATCACTGTGGACGGGGTCCAAATTGGGATGCAGGCCCAGATTAAGTATCTGGGCCTGGTGCTGGACGGGCGGTGGCGCTTTCGTGAGCACTTCCGCCAACTGTCTCCGAGGCTCATCGGTGTGGCATCCGCCCTTGCACGGCTCATGCCGAATATGGGCGGACCCAACAATGAGTGCCGACGGCTTTACACGGGGGTGGTCCGGTCGATGGTGCTGTATGGCGCACCCGTGTGGGCGGAGTCCCTGGACGCACTGAACAAGGCTTTTCTGTGGAGGCCACAGAGAGTCGTCGCATCCAGGGTCATACGTGGATACCGCACGGTGTCGACGGAGGCGGCCTGCGCGTTGGCCGGAACCCCTCCGTGGGACTTGGAGGCGGAGGTGCTCGCCGAGGTGTATAGGCGGGCGTCACAAGAGCGGGAGGGGGGTGGACGTCCCCCACCCAGCGTGGTGGCAAGATGGCAGGGCGACGCCCGCTGAATGGCCATGGCCAGCTGGAGGGCGCGGCTGGGGGCGCCCCGGGCCGGTCTTCGGACCGTAGGGGCGCTTCAGCCAGTGCTGGAAGAGTGGGCAGGGCAACGGCATGGAGTCCTTACCTTCCGACTGGTGCAGGTGCTGTCGGGGCACGGTTGCTTCGGCAGATATCTGCACATAGTCGCAAGGAGGGAAGCGACTCCGGGCTGTCACCATTACGGCTGCGACGAGGACACGGCGCAGCACACGCTCGAGTCGTGCCCGGCTTGCGCTGAGCAGCGCCGTGAACTCGTCGCGGCGATAGGGGGGGACCTTTTGCTGCCGAGCGTCCTCAGAGCGATGCTTGGCAGTGACAGGAATTGGGCCGCGGTCGCTGCCTTCTGCGAGGAGGTCATCTCGCGGAAGGAAGCGGCGGGGAGGGCCAGGGAGGTGGATTCTTCCGCTGACCCAAACCGTCGCCAGCGTCCGGGGCGGCGCAGGCGCAGGTACTTGCGCCTCATGCCGCCCTAGCTGAGGCTGCAGGTGGATGGACCGGGGAACGTCCGCCACCCGCAAGGCCTCCTGCGAAGGTGCGACGCCCCGTGTGCGGATGCGTCGCTCGGTAGAGGGTACCCAAAAGAGTAAGCCGCCGGCGGACCACCGAAGGATTGTAACATAGTTCCAGTGGCCCGCCAATAAAGGCGGAGAGACGCCACACGGCGGGTTTCTTTAGTGGGCGCATGCCCCACACTACCCTGGTCGTTGCCCCGAACGATGGGGTGTGCGGTTAAGAACATTTTTTCCCGCCTTAAAAAAAATAGAAAATTAAAAAAAAAAGCTCGTGCCATAGTGTTATCTCGACAAAATTATGTCTGAGGTAATATTATAAGTATGTATAAATTATAACATTATTGATACTTTGATACGTTTAATGATCAAGAATATGATGTCACGCCAGTACTATCGTTATAAACCAAGTTTTGAGATAATTTTTTCGTCAGGAAAAAATGTAGGTGCCAAACCGCACCCCCCGTCGTTCGGGGCAACGAACAGGAACCCACTAAAAAAATAATTACTTCTATTTATTTATTACTAGCTGTTGCTACCCGCGACTTCATCTGCGGGGAATTTGACGAAAAAGTTTGTTTTGTTCGCAGAATTGAAAAAAGTGAATAATACAGAATTTCTTGTAAAGAAATATACCCATGCTAAGTTTAATCGCATTCATCGCAAAGACGATTGCTACGGTTTTTTTTTATTTTTTTTTTTATGTTTTCTTCTGTTTTTTGTTCATTTTGGCTCTTTGTTTATTACTTCTCTTTAAAAATCTCTATATAATCTCTCTATGTAAACTTACGGGGTGACAAAGGTAAAAAAAGAGTTCAAAGAAAATAAAACTGTAAGCTATTTAATTGTGTGTCCAACAGGTATCAACTTGATTATGTATGGAGCAAATTCCTGGACGTTTCCCGTACAAGATGTCAACCTAACCCTGAGGTTCCCGACTTCAAACGTGAGTACGTGGATATTTTTTTAAAACTAATCCCTGCTTTACTTCTGGGGAGGTTAAAATAAGCAGAACTTGCAAGTCTAGCCACCTTTTCTTTGTTAAGGCAGAAATAAATTACCTAACCGCACACCTCGTCGGGCCAACGGACAGGGTAGTACGGGGCTCTCACGCAGTAAATAAAACCGCCGTGTGCTATCTCTTCGCCTGGTGGACCACTGGAACTGTGTGACATACATACTTCAGTGGTCCGTTGGTGGTACAATAGCCTATTATGCCATATACTTGGCATTGGTGCTTTTCTAAACTGACAGAAAAGGCTAGCAAGTGGCGAATAAGCAGCGAAACGATGCTCTCACTCTCCTAATGTCGACTCTATGCGTAAAAGTAATACTTTCCCAGCGAGCTGATTTATTCATATCGGATTCAGTAATGCGTAATTATCATAAGAAACCATTTTGCAAGAGCTGTGGGCCTAGCCAAGTTCGCTAACGCTATAGAAAACTATTAAAATGTATATAAATTTGACATCTCTAACGTTAAGATCTCGAAGTTGTCGATCACTATGTCTACCTGGGACAAACAGTCCAGTTAGGTAGGCACAACTTCGAGAAAGAGGTTAATCGACGAATCCAGCTCGGTTGGGCAGCGTTCGGGAAGCTGAGGAAGATCTTCTTGTCCAATATTCCACAGTGTCTGAAGACGAAGGTCTACGACCAGTGTGTGTTACCGGTGATGACTTACGGAACAGAGGCGTGGTCTCTAAATGTTGGCCTTATAGCGTTATAGATATCGTTAAAGCTGTCAAATTCCCATACATTTTGATAGTTTTCTATAGCGTTAGCGATCATAGATTGCAACTTGGCTAGGCCCACTGTATTCTGACGCGCGCACGCGCGACTGTGTATTATGAAGGTAATATTTAGTTTGGATTGATAGAATTTAACTGTACAGATGGCGGAGTGGTTTAGATACCGGCCTCCCATCCAAATATTGGTGGTTCGATTCCCACACAGGACAACTCTTTGTGTGATCCATAAATGGTTATTCTAAGTCTGGGTATTCCGTGAAATTGTATGTTTGTAAAGTCCCCCGCGATACAAGGATAATTCCTTAGAGCAAGGTGCTGTCTTTAAAAAAAATGTCTACTACAAAAGCGTTGCTTTCCTTTCGTTGCAGTCAGATGATGCTGAAAACGGAAGACCTAAATCATGTAGTTGCAATATTGCTAAATCATGGAGTGGGCAGCAGCACTCCCGCGAGTATTAACAACATCCACTGCGATCGCCAACCCACCTGCCAAGCGTGGCGATTACAGCATTATTCCCCATGACGGGACCGCTCGTTGTGGCGTTCTCTTGGGGAGGCCAATGTCCAGCAATGGACGTTGAAAGGCTGATGGATGGATGGATGGATGGGATACGTTTATTGTTGTCTTGGTCATCCCAGCATGAATGGGTAGGCTCCATCGGGGAAGTATCACCCTCTCACAAAAGACAAGCGTGTAACAACGGTAGTTAATCTTACCGTTGTGTTTCATATGGCGAGTGAGATCGCCGGTGGCCCAAGTCCCCTCTCTATCCTCTCCTTATTATCATTCCTATCCTCTCTACCTATCCTCTCCTTGCTATCCACCCTATCCATCTCCTATCCCTTTCCTTAGAGATGGCGACGCGCCAGTGATGCCTTTAGTGTTGCTACGGTAACCACTTACATCAGGTGGTATGGTTGTTCGCCATTCACGTAGTATAAAGAAACACGCTTTAAAAATAGGATATAACTCAATTGATTTAAGATCTTTTTGCATCACCTTAGATGGATGAAACCTCTGAATGGAATGATTACCTCGTTGCCGGTTTCCAAGTGGTTCTGTACATCGATGGTCCAGGAAGCAATGGGTTTATCACTTACGGAGGTATTTTGCAGGTATGCTATCAGTCACAGTATGCTTAGGATTGCTATAAATTGTTTTTTTTTATATTGCCTTCTAAAGAACGGATGTGGCCAGGTGTTTACAAATAGGTGTAATTTTTCATCAATCTGATGCTGGCGAAGCGAAAGTTGCTTAACGTTGCCGGTTGTTTGAGAGGCACAACCAGTTTACAACAGTTTACTCCATCTTCTCAGCAGTCAACTACGTGTAATTAATTAATTGATTAATATAAAGCACGCTATCTAATCTAGCGACAATACCTAGAATTTCCAAGACAATCAAGATGGGACTATAGTTTAAGTTCTCTACATTTAAGATATTTGAGAAAAAATTACTGCTATATAGGCGTGTCTCAACACAAAACACGATTTAAAGTACAAATTATTTGTGAATGAGGAAAAAGATATCTCTAGTGTGAGCGGGAATCGAACCTGCATCGCATCGGCGTGCGTTTTCTTCATTCACAAATAATTTGTACTGTAAAAGTAGCTGAGCATGTCAAGTGCTAAAATACAGATCAAAATGTTTGAAAAATCGCGCCATCAAATAGTATGAATTTTAATTAGAAAATTAAACTTGCTACATTGGATTAATGCATGTAAATGTATCCGATAGGTGGCGTTGGTCGTAATGACAAATGTGATGAGATTGGGTATGGCCGAAGGTCAGTGCGATAGCTCAGCGGCTTAGAGCACTTCCCTGGATTGGAAGAGACGCAGGTTCAATTCCCGCTCGCACTAAAGTTCTCTTTTTCCTCATTCACAAATAATTTAAGTAGCTGAGCATGTCAAGTGCTAAAATACAGATCAAAATATACAAATCAAGGTTTTTTAGATTTTTCGCCTGTTTGTATCTGTTTGTGCCGTGTGGGGCCGGCTTTAAAATAGTCCCACCCCTCTCTACCCACGGGAGTCGTAAGAGCCGACTGAGGGAATACCGGGAGAGTGGGCAGCAGCACTCCCTCGAGTATTAACAACATCCACTGCGATCGCCAACCCGCCTGCCAAGCGTGGCGATTACAGCATTATCCCCCATGACCGCTCGTCGTGGCATTCTCTTGGGGAGGCCTATGTCCAGCAGTGGACGTTGAAAGGCTGTTGGATGGATGTATGTATTTGTTTGTACGTTCGCCCATCACGCAAAAATCCCTGAAAAGATTTTCATGCAACTTCGTTTATTTGATGGCATTTGATTAGACCTAAAAAAACTGGTATATAATTTATCCCGCTACTATATCGGGAACCTGAGATATTACCTAAAAACTAGCTTTTGGCTGCGGCGGACCCGCAAGCAAAGGCTAGTCGTTTATAATAAAAACGTGCAGTTTATAGTCATATAATTTTGTTACTAAATTATAAGAGATTTTAACGTTTATTCCTTTTTTCAGGAATCCATAACTCTATCTTTCACCAGCAATCAGATCACGACTATGCGCTACCAGTTTTGGGTGTACGGCATCAGAAGAGATGACGCCCTAAAAGTTGACAACGTCAAACTTACTCATGTGTTGTGCTTGACATAATAGTTATTACTCACATCACTAGCTATCCGCCTGAATGCAATTATATTACACTAGCTGATACCTGCAACTTCGTCCGCGGGGAATTTATTTATTTTATTTTTTAGTGCAAAATCCTAATTATTTTTCCAAAATAACAGTAGTGATCCCCATCCTGTGAAACCCGTCCAAATCAGTGCACCTGTTTAGGAGATTAGCCGTGGATGTATATTCGATGTATACATCTATTTGAATCGGTATTCATTCACAATTCCATGGGCTTTATTTTTTTCGCGCGGTACCCTAATTGTTTTTCTCAAAATAAAACTTAAGTTACTCCTTATAATAACATCTATCTGCTAGTAAAAATCCAAATCCGTCCAGGCGTTCCGGAGTTGTATTCATTCACAATTTCATGGGTTTTTTTACGCGGAGCCCTAATATTTTTTCTAAAACGAAAGTAGCCTAAGTTATGCCCTGTAAGAGCAGCTATCTGCTATTGAAAGTCCCGTCCAAATTGGTCCTGCCATTTCGGAGATTAGCCGGAACAAACAGCCAGACAGACAGACAAAAACTTAAAAAATTGGTGTTTTGTTATAGGTAGCGTATACACTCTCGTATACATTTTAGTAAAATATTATTATTTAGATATTACAAACAGACACTTTATTTTTATTATATGTAGGTATAGAATAGATATATTGTACACTATCTTTCCCGGCGGACATTATAGCGCTTTAGAATCTATAACTGCCTCGGTGGTGTAGCGGTAGTGTATGCGACTGCTAATCATGAGGTCTTGGGTTGGATCCCCGGGTCGGGCAATGTTATTGAGCTTTTTCCTAAAAAGAATAATTCTGAGTAGCAGCCCGCAGTTTGGAAATGTGCCCGGTAGACGTCAATAGGCTCACCCTCTATTACGTGGGACTTAAACATAGCTGGCGATTTGTGGGTGTGTAATACACCTCTGCCTACCCCTTCGGGGAATACAGGCGTAATGCTATGTTTTTTTTTTTTAGAATCTATAAATTTTGATAAAATATTTTTTTTACAACCCTTTTTCTGTCCCGCTGTTGGACACGGGTCTCCTCTAAGGGTGAGAGGGTTTAGGCCATAGATCACCACGCTAACCCAGTGATAGCAGATAGCAGGCCATCCAGAAAATCTCTCAGGCTAGCAGGTTTCCTGACGATGTTTTACTTCATCGAATAGTAATAAATTTTCACACATAATTTCGAAAAATCTGGAAAGGTCCGAGTTGTGTGCCGTACGAAGTCTGTCTGGCCTTGCACTGGGAATCAAACTCGATGCCACTGTCTTTGCAGTCCTTAATTTTACCGCTAAGCTCACCATATCTCTGCGTGGGTATATTTTTTTTAACATACATTTTTATTGACACAAAGTACACCCAGACTCAGAACAACCATTTGTGGATCACAAAAAGAGTTGTCCTGTGTGGGAATCGAACCCACAACACTCGGGCGGGAAGCCGGTACCTAAACCACTCCGCCATCTGTGCAGTCGAACGTGAGATGTTTAATTTTTAGCCGAAATGTATGAGAAAAATAAATTTTTGTTTGGGACATTTTTTCCATTGTTTTAATGGCTGCTGTTCCCGGTGGAGACCAATCCATCAATCAATTGAACCTGCATCTCCTGGAATACCGTCTCAGATGCTTTGCCAAAAGTACAAATCCAGTACACCATATGTCCGTCTGGTGATGGACTAAGAATACAAGCGTCACCACCCCATTCTTTCCCATGGGTGTCGTATAAGGCGACTAAGGGAAGTAAGCAATTATCATCGATTGCATGACTGGTGGTAGGGCTGGGTACCAAGTGGGAGTACTCACTTGGTATCGAGCCCGAATGGGTTGGTACTACCATCTCCCGTGTGACCGGCCATGAAGCACATCGTTGCGTTTTAGCTAGCAGGAGGTAGCCGTTTATTCTTTCATTTCATATTGTGAAATGAAATAGTGAGCAGCAGCTTGACAATAATACCGAGAGGTATAGTTGAGTCCACGAGCGACGGTTACCATTTACCATCAGATGGGCTGTGGCTCGTCTGCCACGAAATGCCATAAAAAAATTGCTGATATAACACTCTAGTAAGTTTTGGTAGTGTGAGCCGTGTGGAGGCTTTAGAATCGTCCCACCCCTCTCCACCCATAGGAGTCGTAAGAGGCGACTGAGGGAATACCGGGGGAGTGGGCAGCAGCACTCCCTCGAGTATTAACAATATCCACTGCGATCGCCAATCCGCCTGCCAAGCATGGCGATTACGGCACTATCCCCCATATGAGCGAAACACATGTTGTGGCGTTCTCTTGGGGAGGCCTATGTCCAGCAGTGGACTTCGAAAGGCTGATGGATGGATGGAAGTTTTGTTTAGAAACAGAGAAGTCCACATAAATCTTTTTCTGATCAGCGTTTTGCAAATCATGAATATTTTTTTTTTTTTGCATGTAGTGGCAGACGAGCTACGGTCCATCTGATGGTAAATGGTAACCATCGCCCATGGACTCGACTATACCAAGAGTATTGTCAAGCCGCTGCTGACCAATTCATTCCACAGATATGAAATGAAATATATATGCTATCTCCTGCTACAGCCAAAACGCAACGATGTGCTTCATGGTCGGTCACACAGGAGATGGTGGTACCAACCCGCTCGGGCCCGATACCAAGTGAGTACTCCCACCCGGTACCCAGCCCTACCACCAGTCATGCAAAGGTAGACAATTGCTTACTTCCCTTAGTAGCCTCATACGACACCCGTGGGAATGAATGGGGTGGTGACACTTGTATTCTTAGTCCGTCACCACACGGACACAAATAGAATAGTAGTTACTTTTATCTTTAGGCTGGTTTTGAAATTACAAGTAATAAAAATGCAACGTTAAAATTACACACCAATCCAGCACTTTATTATAAGCACGTGAACGGTCTGAATGGTGAGGATATTTATGACGCGATATAACATGCGACTTTATTACACAGGCAGGCCACCTGAGCTCGTGTCTAGACTGCTTAAAACGTATACTTAAGAGTTAAGGCTTTTAAAATAAAACAACTTTTACGGAATCTATCACGTTTACTAGATTTTCTAACTATCCAAACTATCGCCTATGACCCCAGGCCCCAACCTAGACTAAGTAAAAAATAAAGACACCGCAATGTCAATTTAAAAAGTGAATTCACTGTTTGAAAAATGTGTGCGTGAAAGTGTTGTCACCGGAAAGAAATAATCTCTATAATTTGGGTAAACTTTTAAAAGTTTTATGTTTAAAACATAATGGAAGTAAAACTATAAAGTAAGTTTACAGCAAATCATATAGGGAATATTATGGCGCTGACGACGTATTCATATACGTAACGTACGTACAAAATCGTCGAATCATTTGGGGTAAGCTTTTATCATACTCTGGTAACACTCGTTGTTTATGACACTTCGTATTGGCATGCTTTTGTTTGTATTTGTGTACGCGAGCACGTGTAATATCAAGTTTGGCTTGCTTTTATATGGCTTATATTTGTTAGTTGTCTGTCTGAGCCTATGATATTGCAAAGTATTGTTACTAAGATTACGTCGAATCCGTACATTAATTAAAAAGTAAACTTGTACCTCTAAAATGATGACCTCCTTAAACAGGTTTTGTAACCCCATCAGTGTAGAAAATTCAGTAGACAGAAAAGTATTATGAAATTAAATTACAGTAGCAAAGGATCTATGACTCACTTGACGGTAAGTGGTTAGTAACTGCCGCTTATGGACTTAATAATAGAGGTATACTGTCGAGCCGCTGCATATCCACAGGATACTACAAGAGAAGGTCCGTATCAATATGTTCTACCGCTAATCACTGAGTGCTTAGATAAAGAACCTATAGATGTAGCCATCGCGTGGCCACTCATGAGATAGCAATATTACACTAGTGTGGCTATTACGTACAATTCGCAAAATAAATGTGGCAAAAATTAAATGAAGATCACGATATAATTTTTACCACTATTTGAATAAATCACTAATTGATTAATACATTAATATCGACTACTTTTTATCCTAATTAATATTGTGAATGCAAAATTAGGTGATAGTTTAGACATAATAAACTCTCACAAAATTTTAACGTAACTATTTATAAAAGGTATTATTTTCTATGTTCAACACTAAAATCCTATAACATCACGTAGTTATTAGTAAATGTATTGTAGCAATTTCACATCGGATATTGTGATAAATACAATGTATGAAATACTCGTAAAGGCGTGCAAAGGTACGCTACCTTTTACAATCTGAATCATATTTATAAAAATACTTAGAGCTATAACATTAAAAAAGAAAATCCATCACAGATATCCTAAACTTTTCTCTTGAATGTAGTGTGTTAAAGTAAGTTTTTAGTTTTTGTTTTAAGTAGGAGAAATAAGTATCTGTGATATCAGACAGATATATTATGAGATTGATGATTTCGGTGAATTTAGGGCAATTCAAATAAAGTTTGTTTATCTGACATATTTTTATATATTTTGTACGGAAACCTTCTTTTTAATCACTGTAGCTATAGGAACAATATGTAATTATTATTATTATTTATTATTATAATCAGGTGCGAAAGTCTGTTTTTTAATAAATTTGTTTGAGACACGATATTTTTTCAATCCCAAAACACGGCACCTTATTTTCCTTTTAATGGCATCCCTGGTAGTCATGGTGATTAAGTTATATGGCGAACTATTTTAAAGTTCGCCAGTTGAAAAACCTGTACGTCATATGAGATAAGAAGATGCGATACTTTGTCTCAATTTTCTTAGGTATTTCGTGTATGCCCGTCCCACTTCCACACTTCCTAATATATCATGGCTACATCTATAGGTTATTTATCTAAGACTGAGTGTATAGGAATTCATTCGAGTGTGACCAAAAGAGAAAATTTTCCCTTGGCAGTAACCACCAGCGCGTATTTTATTAAAATTTGCCTTTACTACAAGCAGAGGTTGATACTGGCAGCAATGTCTTAATGATGAATGTATTCTTAATTATTCATTATTTTATATATTTACTTGTTTTTCTTCTTTTTGATTATGCAATTGCTGCCAGTGTCAAGTTTCTTGTTGCATCAAGTAAGTTTAGTAAAATGAATTCGTAAGTTATAGAAAATTTGTCATAGTCAAGTCAGTCATTCCTCAGTAAAGTGATGGCGATTTTACAGGAAGCTTCTATGGAGTTTTGGAACATGAAAAGACAAGTTACGCCATATATCACAAATAGTTAATTTGTAAAATGCCACCACTTTTACACATTAATACTTGAAGTAACAGAATATTTGGAAAATAATGTTGAGCGAAGACATGATTATTTTATGTTCCCGCCAAAACTCATATATTTACTTTTAAAAACTTTATAACCTCATTTATAAATGGACATCATTCACTTAAGAACGCATTCGTTTTTTTAATTAATTCGGATGTGTTTTTTTTTTCATTTATTAAAATATAAATATTAATTTCTTTTCTCATCGGAAAGTGTCAAAACTAGAGCGGTAGCCGACACTGGTGTGAACTAGATCAATGGATAAAGTAGGTATCTTGATCAAAATACTGGTCACCGGTCGTTAACTAATTCTATATACTTAGTTGTACTACGCTTTCTAGTAATAATTTTTATATGAGGTTCTAAATAATGTAATCTATATATATATAAAAATGTATCTCTATTTTCCTTGGTCATCGCATCACGCGTGAACGGATGGAACAATTTCGCTAATTCTTTTTTTGTGTTTTATATTGTCAGGAGAAGGTTCTTATGAAAGAAAAAAATAAGAAAATTGTGCATATAATTGAAAAATTTAAGAAAACTTAAGTTAAAATAACTTAGCACTAAAGACAAAGTGAAAAATATGAAATCGAAAATAACAGTCAGGAGCAGGATTTGAACCTGCATCTTCTGGATACCGTCCAGATGCTTTACCAATTCAGCCATCCTGACAATTACTCCTGACTGCTAATTTCGATAACACATCATACTTAACGTCTTTGGGTGACGCCTGCGCCATCTGTCGGAAGTATTTTCATACATTATACCGACCAGGTAAACTTAATTTTACAATTAAGATTTTACCTAATAATGATGCAAACCCTTTAAATATTTAGATATTTTTATATATATTTTTAGCATTTGACATGCTTAGCACTATACATTAAACACAAAGTGAAAAATATGAAATCGAAAATAACAGTCAGGAGCAGGATTTGAACCTGCATCTTCTGGATACCGTCCAGATGCTTTACCAATTCAGCCATCCTGACAATTGCTCCTGACTGCTAATTTCGATAACACATCATACTTAACATCTTTGGGTGACGCCTATCGCATATCTAAATAACTTAGCACATTTGACAGTTCGCAAGTAATTTAATGTTCATAGCTAAGAAAAGACAGACAACGTCTGTCGGGTTAGCTAGTGGTAAATACTTTTTCTTAGAACCTTATCCTTACTAATATTATAATATAACTAGCATTTGCCCGCGACGCCGCCGCAGCCGAAAGCTAGTTTTTAGGTTAGATCTCAGGTTCTCGATATGGTAGCGGGATAAAATGTACCAGTTTTTAACTCTAATCAAGCCTTATCAAATAAAATAAGTTGCATCAAAATACGTTCAGTAGTTTTTGCATGTTGAGCGAACTAACAAACAGATAAACAGACAAACAGGCAAAAAAACTTAAAAGATATTGTTTTGTGTTTAGACACGTCAATATAGCCTAATACAGACATTTTTTCTCAAATATCTTAAATGTACAGACACAGGGGGGTTAGGCAGAATGTCATATTTCACGTGTCGACCGTATCGAGATCACTGTGATTTGTTGAGAAATGACCGTGATTGGCCAACGGATTATTGTGACATCACGCGTCGGTTTCTCAACCAATCACAGTGATATTGATACGGTAGACACGTGAAATATGACATTCTGCCTAACCCCCACAGCTCTGTTACAGCTTTATAATCGTATAGATTAAAAAATATACTCGCGAAATGAACTGACACGCGAAATGATACAGTGAGCTACGTCTTGACAGTACTCTTAATAAAGTAGGCTTCATGAAAATCGATTATTACTTAGTTAGATGATATCATGCACCTATTTTACAAGGTATCGTCTTTATAACCTTCTAATGGTTGAACTTATGAGTTTACTTCATTAAAACTTAGTAAAATGCCAATACATTACCAATTCCAAACAAATAACAAACATTTCTTGTTTAATTCGTCTTATGAAGTTTTGTCAAATGTCATATTGATAAAGTTTTATTACGACTAGAATATCAGTGCGCTCAACGAGTGTACTTGAGATTCTTGAGCGCGTTTTAAACAAGGGCAGACCCAGCTTACCAGTCTTGGGATACTTCCTGACTGGTAAGCAACCTAATATTTATTTATTTATTTGATTTATTTGTTTATAATGAGGTAGGTAAAAATACGATATAGATAATTTTAAAAGAACAAGACACATTATGCCGTGATATCATGACATACAAATGTTTAGCATAATATATAAAGCGATTGAGAATTATTAATTAAATTAAATTGGTAAGATTAATTCAGTCCACATAAAATATAGGATATTATTACAACTTACAATAGATAATTCATCAGGTACAATTAAATTTTAAAGATAATATATATATATAACAATACTTATACTATTATAAAGCTGTAACATGATAGCCGTGTGTACCTACATTTAAGATACTTGAGAAAAAATGATTGTAATTGGCTATATAGGCGTGTCTAAACATAAAACAATTTTTTTTTTTAAGTCTGTTTAAAGTAACATATATGGGTAGCAGCCGTGGTCACAGGACAACTCTCCAGTTCAACAGTTGTCCCGTGACCACGGCTGCTGCAACGCAGTTGAAACGTCGAGTAAAAGTAGTTAATAATTTCGTATAATTTATACGCGAAAAAAAAAGACCCGTTTATGTTACTTTCAATATGTGTACAATTCGCGAATCTTTAAAAATTACTTTTGTCTGTTTATCTGTTTGTTTGTTCGTGCATCACGCAAAAACCATTGAACGATTTTTTTTAAATTGAAAGGCCTTGATTATACTCAAAAACTGGTATACATTTTATCCCGCTACTATTTAGGTACCGGGAACCTGAGATATAACCGAAAAACTAGCTTTTGGCTGCGGCGAACCCGCGGGCAAAGGCTAGTTTCTAATAAAATATGACAGTTTTTTTTTTAATTTTACATTATCATTATCCGAATAAAACCTCCGTTGAAATATAGTCAAGCTCTAGTGAGACAAAAATCTAAATCTCGAATTATAATAATAAAGTACATATACATACTGGATGAGACCGAGACTATCCTATCTAGAACAAATCGGTCACGTATTGAATGAAGATGAAGTCAAGAGTCTCCAAAACCGGCGAGCGTGTATGAAGAAAATTATGGAGGTTGATGAAGCGAGAGATGTATGCAAGAATAGAGCCTTCCGCATGGCGTTACAGCATTCCGTTCTCTCTGCCTACCCCGCAAAGGAGATGGCGTAATGATAAGCATAATAAAGTAATAATAATAACAGCATTTAGTCATTTACACGTCGCTCGCGCATGTGTTTACCATCATTCAAAGATTTTATGTTATTAAGTTTATCAATTAGATTAAACAAATTGCCAGTATCAGATTTAGCTCTAAGGGGAGGGGCCAGAACCCCCATGACTCCTATCTGCCCTTATGTTAGAAGCTATCAGTAGTGGGCCTTTTTTTCTTTTATTGCTAATGATGGCAGACGAGTCACGACCCACCTGATGGTAAGTGGTAACCGACGCATATGGACTCAACTATACCGAGAGTATAATTGTCAAGCCGCTGCGCACCATTTCATTTCTAAGATGTGTCATGAAAGAATAAACAGCTATCTTTTGCTACAGCCACTGACGTGCTTCATGACCGGTCACACAGGAGATGGTGTTACCGACCCGTTCGGGCCTGATAACAAGTGAGTACCTACTCTCACTTGGTACTCAACCTTATACTTGTGGATTACTGGTGGAGTAATCAATGGGTAATAATTGCTTACTTCCCTTAGTCGCCTTGTACGACACCCGCGGGGTAAGGGGGGATGCGGATAGGATGGTGACATTTGTATTCTTAATCCGTCACCATAAGGACTAACTAAGAAAAGATAAGGTCGCTAATCTGTTCTATTCTAGCCATCGAGAGTCGATTAAAATTTTTTCACAGCCCAATTTTTGTCCTACTGTTGGGCAGGGGCTCCTTTGCAAGTGAGAGATTCAGACCGTGATCAAACACGCTGGTCCAGTGCGAGTCGGCAGACTTCATAATCTCTTCAAAATCCGTTTAACAGTTTTTACGAAAAATAGGTGGAAATTAAAAAATGTTTAGTGCTCAGATACGTCTAAATAGCCTAATACTAGTAATTTTTTCTCTTGTATTTTAATGGTACAGATATAGCTCTGTTACAGCTTTATAATAGTATGCTTTTCATTTGAAAGAATAAATTGATACTGGACAAATTGTATTGCATTTATCGTAACAAACTGTCAAGGTATAAAATGTACAATTAATGCAGGTGATATTAAGTGACAAATATAAATATGATCGTAATGCTGTATAATTTGAACATACATGATGCATATCTTATTTAATCGGCTTACATATTCTAGATAACAGGTCCAACGTCATGGACACTGATTTATTAAGGCGATTTACCGTGAAAAATTTAAAGACATTTAAATATCTAGAGTTTATAGCGTCGTTTTTTATTCTACAAGAGTAGCAAATAAGCATACTGGTCATCTGATGGTAAGCGGTTACCGTAGCCGCTAGCAAAACCATTACTCACGAATTAACTCCAAGGAAAAGGGATAGGATGTGGAGACAAAGGATAATAAGGAGGGGATGAGAATGGAATAAACCTTCAGCGCTCACACATATACGAAACACAACAGCAGGAGAACCCACCGCGTTTTTACGTTTTTTATTTGTGAGAAGGTCGTACTTTGAGCCGGCCTATTTAAGCAGGACGAAGCAAGGCTCTACTGCAATTAGTAGTATTTAGAAACTCAGTACAAACTCTAGTATATAGATCTCAGCTCTCTTTCCGAGAAAAGAAGAGTATGAGTGCTAAATAAGGTGTAATCCTGAAGAGCAAAGCTAATCGTGAGAGTGGGCGAACAGAGAAGCATTTTATAAACGCTCGCAAAAGCTGGCAACTTTTCCATCTACGGCGGATCGCAGATATTACCCGGCGCAATCAATTTCCATGTCACATTATTTTGTTATATACTCTACCTATTATATATGTATTTACGTCAAATGCTAAAAAATAACAAATAATTAAAGTATACATTATTTGTGAATAAGGAAAAAGAGATTTTTAGTGGGAATTCCATCCGTAATTTGGGATGATCGAAAGGTCAGTAGCATAGCTTAGTGGCTTAGAGCACTTCCCCGGATTGGAAAAGATGCGGGTTCAATTCCCGCTCCTACTAAAAATCTATACTAACCTATAATAACAAATAATTTATACTTTAAATCTATAATAACAAATAATTTATACTTTAAAAAGTAGCGGAGCATATCAATTGCTAAAAATATAGATCTAAAATAACAACTTATGTTTTCTACCAGTATTTGAACATTTTAAGAATTATACGTGAAAATTATTAATTAAAGTGTACTCACAACCAGCTGCCATTAGTCCAGGGGTACCTCTTGGTCTCGTTCCTGTCTTCTGCTAGGATCCACACGAGCGCCGCAAGCAGTATTAAGAATCGGAACACACTGCTCAACGCCATTTTATCAGGTCACGCACAACACAAAATGTCTGCCCTCACATTATTGTTACTTTAATATTATTTAATTTTTATTTATTTTCACTAATATATAAAGTCAATCACATAACGAAAAGTTTACATTATAAAAATTATATACTTCATTAAAAACCCTTATCCTTATAATGCACGCGCTTACAGGTGTAGTTGCGAAGAACGACCGGCCCAACCAATAGCAAGTTCGTTTTTATGCTGTTCACAATGGCCTCCATGGTTGAAATTAGGGTTCAGGGATTATTATTATTAATGCTTAGTATAGGCATTCGATTAAGAGAATACCTACACATTTAATTTTACCACCAAAAGGACATAATTCTACTTGACACGGCAATGTACTCCGCATTCTTTGGCAATATAAATCTTATTTTAATTAGGAAATTCTCAATAGAAGCACGGAGTCTGGGACATTTCCCGGTAGACAATAATATCCCTATTACGTTGGGATAACATTAAATTATATAGACAATATGCCATCTTCATTATACCTTCCGGGATAGAGGCGCGAGACTACAGATATGAGCTGTCATGTTATTTTAAACTACCATAACCGGGTACACGATATCCTACTCGTTAAGAAATCCTGGTGAACAATTCCAGTGCCATCTATTGGCTCATTTTAATAATCTAAAATAACCCGTAAACCACTCATACCTACAGACACACAACAAAGATCATCATAATCGATCCAGTCGTTTTCGAGTTTTTGCAAAACTTATGCACGAGAAATGCTTTTAAACTTTCGCGATTTGTACACATCCTACACAAATGCTGATGCAATACGGTAGAAATGTCGGGAAGTAAAGGTATTTCACCTTAAAATATCTACTCTATTAAGACCCGGAACTTAGTATTAGTGTACAATGCACGACAATCGATTTATTTGTGTATAATAATATAGAAAACCAAGTCGGGTTAGTTACACCTTTATAACTCAAGAATGGCTATACCGATTTTTATGATCTTTGATTCGTTGGATTTGTATCCGCCCGGAATAACAGAATATCAATAAAACAATAGAAAAATTTCCGTAAAATATTACTAAGAAAATTATTTATTTATTGTATACTAGCCTTTGCCCGCGGCTTCGTCGCAGCCAAAAGCAAGTTTTTAGGATATATTTCAGGTTCCCAATATAGTAACAGGATAAAATGTATACCAGTTATTAAGTCTAATCAAGAGTTACTAAATAAAAAAAGTTGCATCAAAATCCGTTCAGTAGTTTTTGTGTGATCCCCGAACAAACAAACAGACAAACAGATAAACAGACAAACAGAAAAAAATCTAAAAAGAAGTGTTTTGTGTTTAGACACGCCTATATGTATAGCCTAATAAAGTAATTTTTTCTCAAATATCATTACAGCTTTATAATAGTATATCTATACTATACATATATACTATACATTATACAACAAACAAAAAAAAAACTAAGTTTAACTCAGCTAATAAGTATCTATTTATTTTGAGGCGGTAAGAAGTTCACTGGCTCACCCTATGGGCTCACCTAATATACCTATATAATTTTATTATATATAAATTCAGAATGAATTGGGTGACTGCACAGATGGCGTAATAATTTAATACAATGTAAACCTATCTATATTTTTCGTGAGGAGAGTTATGGATACGATGAGAATGATAGGAAAATAACTGCGTTTCACAGTTTCTCCCATGATACAGAATGTTGCTTAGCAAAGTATTTATTTTTCGTGTGGAAACTATCGTCATTTATCAATCTTCAGTTTGAAACTAGAAGCTGCTTTATCACAATTAAACTATTGTAGTTGTTTGTTGTTTAACTATACATAGAATTATAACAGCAAAATCCTCCACATAACATCGTCTTGATCGTTAACTGACTAAGCTATAAATCTAGACTCGCACGTCAAGGTATTGGCTGGTGGGTGGACATCTCTGATTAAATTGCTAGTCTATTACGACTCAGACAGATATCATGAAAAATAAACCAGATTAGTTCTTGTGCCCATACTGATAATAATAATAAATATTCACGGACATGTCACACAACGTGCTCTGGTCCCAAACTAAGCTTAACGCTTGTGCTATGAGTACCAGATTACGGATACAATTCATATAGGTATTGCACTTTTTTTTGTAAATAAATTCATAAATAGATAGATAACACCCAGACGCAGTACAAATATCTCTGTCTATCACACAAATAATTGTCCTGAGTGGGAATCGAACCCATGACCTTGTGCACGGAAGTCTGTTACACTACCGACTACGCCACGAGGCCTGTCGAAACATATCAAAATGTCGAAACTAGTCGTTATTTTAACGCTGTAAATATTTTTTATTGTACAAATTATTAGTGAAAATGGAAAAAGAGTACTGGAAGCTGGATTCGAAAAAATGTCGCATCCAATCTGAACCGCTAACCTATCGCAGTTACCAACGACGACGCCCAATCTCCACAATTGCTTTTAGATCTCTTTATGACTCACGCTAATTGCATGCATTTACATACATTATTTCACAATGTATAAAGATTAATACTTACTTATCATCACGCCATTTGCCTTGCGGGGTAGGCAGAGAGAACAGAGTGCCAAGAGGCTCTATTCTTGCATACATCTCTCGCTTCCTCAACATTCATAACTCTCTTCATACACGCTCCTGACTCCACCTTCCTTCAATACATAACCGATTTGGTCTAGGTAGGTGAGTCTCGGTCTCCCCCTGTACCTACATCCTTCCACATTCGCATTGTATATCTTAAACACAAAGTGAAAAATGTGAAATCGAAAATAACAGTCACGAGCAGGATTTGAACCTGCATCTCCTGGATACCGTCCAGATGCTTTGCCAATTCAGCCATCGTGACAATTGCTCCTGACTGCTAATTTCGATAACACATTCATACTTAACGTCTTTGGGTGACGCCTGCGCCATCTGTCGGAAGTATTTTCATACATTACACCGACCAGGTAAACTTAATTTTACAATTAAGATTTTACCTAATAATGACGCAAAGCCTATAAATATTTAGATATTTTTATATATATTTTTAGCCATTTGACTAAGCATGTCAATGCTAAAACAAGACATAGCATCACGCCTGTATTCCCCGAAGGGGTAGGCAGAGGTGTATTATACACCCACGACTCAGCTATGTTTAAGTCCCACGTAATAGGCGGCGAGCCTATTGACGTCTACCGGGCACATTTCCAAACTCCGGGCTGCTACTAAGAACTTTTCTTATTTTTTTTTTTACGGAAAATCTCATTAGCGCTGGCCGACCCGGTAATAGAACCCGAGACCTCATGATCAGCAGTCGCTTACACTACCGCTGCACCACGGAGGCAGTTAAATGCTAAAAATATATATAAAAATATGTAAATATTGTATATCTTCTTAACCAGTCGCTCGTCCGGCATTCTTTCCACATGTCCGAACCATCGGAGCATTCCCTTTCACATCTTTACACCAAGACTCTCTTTTATTTTGCAATTAAAATTTATACTATATATTTGATGACGTGATTATTTAAATATTTTGATGTGTATTTTAGCACTTGACATGCTCAGCTACTTTAAAGAACTAATAATTTGTGAAAGTGGAAAAAGAGGGGTTCATTGCGAGCGGGATTCGAACCTGCGTCCTTTCCAAACTGGGGAAGTGCTCCAGACCGTTTAGGTTATATTGTTTTCTACTGAAGGAATGTAATATGATTCCGGTGGCCCGCCAATAAAGGCGGAGAGACGGCACACGGCGGGTTCTTTTCGTGGGTGAGGGCCTCACACTACCTTGTTCCTTGCCCCGAACGACGGGGAGTACGGTTATGAACATTTTTTCCCGCCTTAACAAAAACAAAAAAGAAAGATTATATATTGCTTTAAAAGAAGTCTATATCCTTTTCTGGATTCCGGAATATAAGCATGCTAAAATAAACAGTTGTGTAGTTACGACGTGACAGAGTAACAAACAAACAAAGTAGCGTAACAAAATAGCAAGCAAGTACTCCCACTTGGTACCCGACCCTACCACCAAGTAATGCAATTGGTGATAATTGCTTACTTCCCTTAGTCGCCTTGTACGACACCCGCGGGAAAGGATGGGGTGGTGACACTTGTATTCTTAGTCCGTCACCACAGAGACACTTTCATATTTATACTTCGATCATCAATCGTTTTTGATCGAAGCATTTATAGTACCTATTATACTCAGGAGTCAGGATGTAATTAAAGACTTTACAATTTGCAAAGTTATTAGGAGATATTATAATAAAATTGTAGTTATGGTTGTTCCAATATTAATTAGCGTAAGTCATTGAACTTGGATGTGAGACACCAGTATCTACAGCCAATGTCACCCACACGACGAATTACATATTACTAATTACATTGGCTTCTTTGTAAGTCCTTTAAAATACGTGTTAATAGTATTAATTAATGTACATATTGATGAACAGGATAAGCAGAATACTCACTCTTCTCAAGATCGCTAAACTATAGGTAAGTACTTCCGATTGATTTGAAAGGCAAAGGTACTACCTATTCTTTTAGCAAGATAGATAACTCATAAGAACAGTTTTTAAACAAATCCTATTCATATATAAAGCTGTAAAGATAATAAATTCAAATTTGGATTACTTATTCATGTAAATGCGTTCCGATAGATGGCGTTGGTCGTAAAGACAAATATGATGAGGGAATTGGGATGACCGAATAGGTCTGTACGATAGCTCAGTGGCTTAGAGCATTTCCCCGGATTGGAAAAGACGCGGGTTCGATTCCCGCTCGAACAAAAAATCTCTTTTTCATTATCCAGAAATAATTTGTACTTTAAAAAGTAGCGGAGCATGTCAAATGCTAAAAAATATAGATAAAAAAAGCTTTAAAAAATCGCTCTATCAAATAGTACGAATTTTAATTGTATAATTAAACTTACTATATTGGATTGATGCATATAAATGCGTTCCAATAGATGGCGTTGGTCGTAAAGACAAATATGATGAGGGAATTGGGATGACCGAATAGGTCTGTACGATAGCTCAGTGGCTTAGAGCACTTCCCCGGATTGGAAAAGACGCGGGTTCGATTCCCGCTCGTACAAAAATCTCTTTTTCATTATCCACAAATAATTTGTACTTTAAAAAGTAGTGGAGCATGTCAAATGCTAAAAAATATAGATAAAAAATGTTACTTATTCTTTTTGTTCATATTTTATTTCGTAACTGTAACATAATCTAAAAAGAGTCTATATAATCTGAGGTCTATATATAAAATATTAAACTTGCAATTTGATAAATCAAAAAATACTCTAAAATGCTCAATTACGTCAGGAACCGCTAAACAGTATATATACAGTGTGTGCGTAGTCTCAAGTACTTTGTGTCTGTGAGTATTTCATAAGTATATTTTTGTGGATAGTTTGATTGGTTTGCAAGAACCATCAGCCTAACAGAAACTTAAAACCAACATCGTAATTCTCTAACCACAGGTAAGTTTAATTTAGCAAACAAGCCGTAGTCGAAGTCAGTCATATAAAATTAGTTAAAGTCAAAGTCAATTTTTGGATTTTGTTTTAGATTGAAGATGATATGCTTAGTACTCAAATGGAAATACTCTTCATGCAATCTCTTTTTTATAACTATCGACAGCAGACGAGGCAAAGATCATCGGATGGTAAATGGTCACCTCATGTACATAGTAATATCATGGTTACAGGCAATCCTATCTACCCTGTAGATAGAGTAAATTTAGTTTATAACGTTCGATAAAACTCGTAAGATTTATTTTAATTTATATTTATACAGAGTGATCTAACCATGTTATCAGAAGCGGTAGGGTTAGGAAAATATATTATTAGATACATATTTTAATCTATGGCAATCTATCTACACTACTGCCGTGTGGGGCCGGCTTTAGAATTGTCCTACCCCTCTCCACCCATGGGAGTTGTAAGAGCCGACTGAGGGAATACGGGGGAGTGGGCAACAGCACTCCTACGAGTATTAACAACATCCAACCCGCCTGCCAAGCGTGGTGATTACGGCACTATTCCCCATTCTTGGGAGGCCTATGTCCAGCAGTGGACGTTAAAAATCTGATGGATGGATGATCTATCTACAATTATAAAGATGTAATAGAGCTATATATTTAAGATATACGAGAAAATGGAGTGTATTTAGGCGTCCCTGAATATAAATGAATGTATTTTTAGAAGTTTTATCTGTTGTTTTGATCGTACATCACGCAAAACTACTAACTTTGCGTGTTACGGCTAGTACAAAATATATTAAAATGTACTCGCAGTACATATCACCCTGTATATTTGTAACAAAGCAATGCCTTTTAATATACGCCCCTTACATGCTCCGTGCATTAGACAAGAAACACTTTATAGACTCGAGATAAGATAAGTTAATTGGAAGATTATTTTTATATCTCTTAGTTTATAATGAACTTTAATCAAGATACCCTTATTTTTTCACATTTTACAAAGAATTAATTGATGTTTTGAATTAATCATTCCTTGTACCTGACTCGTTAAGTGTAGTGGTAAATATTCATGGATACAAACAGTCGGTTTCTCTCACTTACCATTAGGAATTTACTTGTTCTGTCAGAAAGGGGAGCTTTTTTTTATTGCATGTAGTGGCAGACGAGCCACCGCCCATCTGATGGTAAATGGCAACCGTCGCTCATGGACTCAACTATTCCGAGAGTATTGTCAAGCCGCTGCTCACCATTTCATTTCACAGATATGAAATGAAAGAATAAACAGCTATCTCCTGCTACAGCCAAAACGCAACGATGTGCTTCATGGCCTATCTCCTCGCATTAGATAGGATTTGCGTAAAACCCTTTTTAGTACTCACCAACAGTATTCAAAGACACATACTTAGACAGACATAGAAAGACACATAATGTCCACGGTCTTAGCTCTGGGAGTTTAGCTGTGCGTTGATATGTAAGTCAGTCATTTAGTCAGTTAATTCTTTTATCTTAACTATTATAAAGCTGTAGCAGAGCTGTGTTTAAGATATTTAAGAAAAAATGACAGTTAAACCTGTCTGAACACAAAACAACTTTTTTCAGGTTTTTTGTCTGTTTGTCGGTTTGTCTGTTTATTCGTCCGCGCGTCATGCAAAAACTACATAACGGATTTTAATGCATTTTTGATAGCTCTTGATTAGACTTAAAAAGTGGTATACATTTAATTCCACTACTATATCCCTGAACCTGAGATATATCTATATATATATATGTGTGATATATATATATATATATGTGTGTGTGTGTGTGTATATATATATATATATAAGTTTTATTAGGTACTTTAACGATAAGAGATATTCCATGCGAGTGGAGCTGCGGGCAGCTAGTAAGCTAAACAAAAGAAGAAAAATACAACTATAGAATATTAAATCCAATGTCACATGAATAATATTTGGCAAATGTATTTTATATAATATGAAGCTTACACTAACCTAATCTATAATTTCGTCGATGTATAATATAAGAAACCGGATGTCTCCGCGTCAGACATCGAGTCGCCAAGGTTCCGCATATTATA
Organism: Leucoma salicis; assembly: GCA_948253155.1. Taxonomy (NCBI): domain Eukaryota; kingdom Metazoa; phylum Arthropoda; class Insecta; order Lepidoptera; family Erebidae; genus Leucoma; species Leucoma salicis. Next base: position 12,427,327 of record OX411828.1, on the reverse strand, counting down.
ATATTTTTACTTTAGTGATAATTACTTACTTCGCAAGGGTAAATATGTAAACGTCTCTAGGTTACATAAAGGACTAATACTCTCTATTACAATATTTAAAAAAAACACCTTATAAGGTTTAACCATCACCTGCAGCCAAATAACTTGTTTGATGGTCCAGCTATGGAGAGACAAATTGAAAGAAAACTGTTTAAAAAAAAACACATATAGCATCACGCCTGTATTTCCCGAAGGGGTAGGCAGAGGTGTATTACACACCCACGACTCGCCAGCTATGTTTAAGTCCCACGTAATAGGGGGCGAGCCTATTGACGTTTCTACCGGGCACATTTCCAAACTCCGGGCTGCTACTGAGAATTTTTCTTTTTTTTTACGAATATCTCAATAACACTGCCCGACCCCGATCGGTCGAACCCGAGACCTCATGATCAGCAGTCGCTTACACTACCGCTGCACCACAGAGGCTGTTTTTAATTGCCACTTTGTCCAATTGAAAGATAAAATAAACTTAAATATGTGACAAATTTATTTTAAGTAACAATAAGGCCCCCATTCAGCAACGATATCGCAGTGCCGCAGTCAAGATGCACTGCAACGCTGATTTTTAATGAAGGCCTTAATGGCGTACGGATGACAAATCAGCAACTATGTTAATAATAAATACATATGTAAGACAGTTCAGAACGGGGCAGTGGAGGTGGTTGGTTGTACACAATGACTATGAGCCATAGCAACCTCACCTTCAAGAAAAGTGCTTACTGATGGGCACGGTTGGGACGATCGTTCTTCTGGCATGTTGTCACTCTGCCCAATCTCCTATCGAAAATGTGCTGTGGGCTCACGGACCCCTAAAATCTTTGTTGCTGATCCGGTCGGAGCACCCATAGAGAAATTAGTTCCACCTAAGGCTATGCTATTGTGTTTTATAAAATTTAAATTATTAGGGGTGGTCGTGACGACTGGGTTTTCAAGTCCCTCAGTTTATAATTCATATACAATGATTGAGCATAAAAATGTTCTATTTCATATGTTACGTTCTTACTAATATTATTAATGTGACAGCGTGTTTGCTTGTTTGTTACGATTTCAGGCCGTAGCTACTTTACTGATCTACATAAAATTCTGTAAGTCTGGAACCTAAGATAAATATCTTGTCTTTCATCCCACAAAAAAAAAACGATTTCTGTGGGATAGGGTTAGACTATTTTTGCGGAAAGGAAACAATTTATGTGTCGCAAAGTATTTATATAGATACAATACTAGCTCACCCGGCGGACTTCGTACCGCCATATTTTATTTTAGTGAATATTTTGCAATAAAAATTATAGTACTAACATCGTTATTAAAAAATAGAGGTTGGCAGTAGAAGGGTAAAAATTTAGGGTTGTATGTATTTTTTAATGCCGAATCATAAAAAAATTAAAATAAAATTGTTGGTCCAAAAAATTAATAAATTTTTTGTGGTGGACCATTATCACTTAGGGGCATGAATAGATAAGAATAGTTTACATCCTATTCTCAAACCTACTGAATAATCGGCCAAGCCGTTTTGGAGATGAATGGCGACAAACATTGTAACACGAGAATATTATATAATATGTATTAGATAATATATAGGTAAAAAATTTGGTAAATGAATGTTTTCATGTATTAATAATTTTAACTAACCTAACCTTATTATTAATCCTACCTAACATATATCCTCCACAAATAACTTATTGTTTAAAATTGTTTTGTAAAACGTTCTAGATTTTCTCGTCTAGACGTACTTACGAGTACCTACCAACGATTGTGGGGGCGATACCAACAAAAGGCTAATTTAATTATGCGTAATCGACATATTTTTTGTTATTCTGATTGTATTATGTTTATGAATATGTAATAGTACATTGTTAACCTAGGGATGAAAGCAACAATAGTTCGAGGGACTAAATAAGTCTTTATCCCGAGGTAAACACTGTGCTTTTCATTACGAATACGAGGAAACTAAAAATAAAAATCATGAATTAGCTAAAGAAAAAATGGGAGACTAAAAAATGTAATTTGGAATCGCCGTTTTCCCGCCGATTTTGTTTTTTTCTGTGGCCTGTCAGCTATTCAGCCATTATTTTTCATATTAATCATTGAAAAAATATAAATCTTCGTTATTTTAAAGATATTTAGTTGCAACTATATTAAAATAAAGTCATAAAAATCAAATTCTTTAATAAATACTTAACTTTATGTTATTTCAATTTTACATCGCGCTGTAATTGACTGGCTGTACAGAAAATAGAACTATTTTATTTTTTATAATTACTCAGCTGTCAGTTGAAAGTAATTCTCCCTAGGGCTGAAAAGTACTACTTTCAACCCGCTCCTCAGGCAACTTCAGGCCTACTTTCAGAGTATGAGTAATGAAAAAGCTATGTACAATATATATAAGGTTTAAAAACCTGGTAATATTTAGGAGGATGTGATAACAGCAAGGTAGCATGTAAACAATAAAATAACTCGTGAAATTCGATACAACTATGCAATGTGGAAGGAACCCCAAAATCTCGTAATATTCGGCAAAATACCGAAAACAAATTTGACACGTGTTTAGCCTCTATAGAAGGCATCCTCCGAACCACTTGGCAAAGAAAGAGCCAAAACACATACTGTAGCTCTACTGCGAGCAGCTGTTATTGAGTAGCAATTGCTACTATAATTTAGAATTATAAATTACTATTTCATATACATAGCATCACGCCTGTATTCCCTGAAGGGAAGCCAGATGTGTATTACACACCCACGATTCGCCAGCTATGTTTAAGTCCCACGTAATAGGGGGCGAGCCTATTGTCGTCTACCGGGTACATTTCCGAACTCCGGGTTGCTACTGAGAATTTTTGTTTTTACGCAAAAGCTCAATATAACTGCCCGACCCGGGATCGAACCCGAGACCTTATGATCAGCACCACCGAGGTCGTTACTATTTCATTACCATACTAGGCCGTTTCCCACAAACCTATAGAATGTACTCTCTTAGAATTAATATTTTTATTAGAATCTAAATAAGATGACATAATGTTTTAGAAGTATATCTAAAAACTACTTTGATTATTCAACATATCAAGCGCCTAAAAATATATTAGGCGCTTGATATGCTGAATAATCCTACTAGTCCTACTAATATTTTAAATCCATAAGTTTGTGAACATGTTTGGATATTTAGATATTTGGATGTTTGTCCGAGAATTACGAAAGTCCAACGAAATACCTCTTTATCAATAACCAAAAACAAAATCATGTGAGAAAAGCCAACACAAATATTTTTATAAATATTCAATAGTTAATCTTCTTATTTACGCACCTATTAAGATACGAAATAGTATGGATATTTTTAAAGAAATTATACATTATGAGAGTTATAAGCTGGCAGTTTGGTTATGTTGCCTTTGCCTACTTTGTTAAGGGATTTGGCGCGAATATATTGTTGGTATTAAATTATTAATTTAATTTTATACATTGACTGTCATTTCAAATAAAATATTGATTAAACTGTGCTAGCAATAAGATAGCTACTGGAATTTATTCAGTAAATATGTTTTAAATTAATACCTATATATAAGAATGATATACATATTAAGAAATGTTGATGGCAGAGATTGCTGTTAGCAATAAAACCGCCCATTGTACATACTTATTGATAGTTTGTATTTATTGTAAATTTGGTGTACAATATATTGTGTTCTGTTCTAATGGAATCCAGTTCTCAAATTACTTTAAAGCTTAAATATTATTTTAGTCCTCATTTCCTTTGTAAAACTATATGAAAACGCAATTATCAGTTATTAGTTTCAAAAAAATGTATTTTATCGTATGAATCATAAACTAAACATGAATATTGGTTTACATGATTTCTTATAAAGTCTAAGATTAAAAAAAATAAGTAATTGTAATTTGTACCTGCACATGAATTTAGATGTCTACAATTTCATGCAGTAGGTACTATATATTTTTAAAATTAAATAGATTGCGCTACAAAATCCACCAAATCTGACCAACGAATCTACCTAGGGCTAAGAATTCAACCGCCAAGGAGTTCCCAAACTTGGAACATATTAAATAAAAATAAAATCAAGTGTCAATTTCAAAAATAGATCTATCATTCAATCAAATCAGATTATGGTTAATCCAATACAAACAAGGCAAAGGCAACATATCCAAACTGCCAACTTTTAAAAATATATCCTTATAGTCATAATATCTTTTTTTAATAACTCCAACAAGAGCAACGGACTGAGTATAATCTATAGGTATCAAAAAATTAAATTTACCAAAACTTGTTAAACAAAATGCATAGGTGCACTGATACATTACACTACACTTTAATATTAGACATTCCACAACCATAACAACTAAAACAAACAAAACAAAAAGTTTGCATTCGCCAATATAACTCTCAAAGTTTAACTTAACAAATATCAACAAAAAACGCATGCAATATAACACCTTATTACATTTAAGAACAGTTGATACGATAGTTATTGCTAAATCAAATCTCGAATTAAGTTTCGATTAAGTTACGATTAAGTTAGGACGTGCGAGTCCTCTCGCGCGGTAAGGCAGACTGTCGTTCGTTTCGCAGGCTGTGTAACTTGACTTAACTTAGCGATAAAGCTGGGCATTCACTTGCCGAGATTACGTCTGACCTTTAACAATTCTATATAGAATTGATCTAATCTTAGGAGTTTCATAAGAAGATGCACAGGTTTATTGTTAATGCCACAAAACAATGTAGATTAATAGCTATGATAATTGAGTGAACATTATTTGACATTTTTTTTAATTGAATATATCTTACCGTATTATTTTCATTAATTCATCATTCTCTCATATTTTAATATTGGTAAATACTTTCTTAACATTTTATGGTATTAAAAAAACAGTTATACTTAAACACTACTCAAAATCGTCAGCTATTTAAAAACTTTCCAAATTCAAAACTTTAAAAATATAAACTATATTAAATCTGGCTATTATTTTTTTTCTTATAATCCATTACTGTTCCACTGTTTAGCATGGGTCTACTCTCAAAGTGACGGCCATTTTGCTGGCTCAGTGAGGCTTACCAGACTTAAGAAACCGTCAAGAAAATCTCTTAGCCATGCAGGTTTACTCAATATACTTTCTTCTATCAAGTAGAGATAAAGGAGAATGTCAATTTTGTTAGGCAATTAGGCCAAGTACAATAATCCACGTGCCTTCTTGATTTCTCATATATCTAATAGAAAAAAATGTCTAGTTTCATAATCTATAAATAGTTTTCATTTTGGTACCCGAGTTAAAGAGAAATTCGTATTTTCATTTAATAAAGTGAGATTATAATGCCTAAACTAAAACTGAATTTATTTATATGAATATGCCTTAATTTGAATTTATTTAAAAATCTAGCATTTATGATTTATTTGTTCAGAACAATATTTTCAATCGGGAAACTAATCAATAATAGTTCGGAGTCTGACTGAAACCATGACGCTTATTTATACTTAAGTTGGTTATCTAGTTACCTATGTTTTATAGGGAATTATGATCCTGAAAACAAGTCTATGCCTAGTTAGAATGCCTAGAATATTCATCAATGAGAGTGGGGATCATGTAGTGTGGACCATAGGAGCACTTCAGCCGATGCTGAAGGAGTGGGCAAGTCTTTATATTCCAACTGGTACAGGTGCAGTCGAGGCATGGATGCTACGGCAGATACTACCTTAGCTCTGCAGATACGTCACTCAGAGAGGGTACCTGAGGGTAAGCTGCCGGCGGACAACTGAAGTAATGGCATACAGTTCCAGTGGTCCGCCAATACAGGTGGTCAAATGACACGTTTATTTAGTGGATGAGAGCACACTACCTCCTTGTCCTTTGCCCCAATCAACAGGGTGTGCGGTTAGGAATATTTCTTCGCGTCTTAACAAAAAAGGGGGAAGTCCTGTAGTAGCCATGTGGTGAATAATGTTAGATACCTGTACCTAGTCATCACAGAGCGTTCGCTGCATTTTAAGCAGAATACGCGCGCTGATTACCGCGTGCATGTTTGCAGTTTTGCTGTTGCCCTATCTTATAGTACTATTTAAAAACTGAAGAGTGTGAATGTTTAGACTCAGTAGTCTCAGAAACTATCCTGCTGATTTCAAAAAGTCCTTGTGCGCTAGACAGCCCATTTATCTATTTATTCACAGACACAACACTGACATTTTGAGATTTTTCGAAATTATGTGTGCATTTTTTTTTGCCATTTATCATTGCTCGGTGAAAGGAACTATTTTGAGAAAACCTGCATGCCTGAGAGATTTTCTCAACAGCTTGTGAAGTCTGTCAATCCGCACTGGACCAGCTTGGTGGACTATAGCCTAATCTTTCTCACCATGAGAGGAGACCCGTGCTCAACAGTAATACATAAAAAAGGGTTGAAAAAAGATCCTGATAGAGCCTATATATTGAGGAAGGTTACATAGGTTGACGCGGATTAAACCACGTGAGGTAGTTAGCAAAATATAGAACGCAGCAAATTATCCATAAATTAAAAAAAACTACCATGTTATGAGCACACTAATGAACAGACAAGAAGAATAAATAATGAAAAAATATCTCAAGTTTAGGATAGGGTAATAAATAATGAACAAAAGCTTATTTTTAAAAGTTTTATTATATTCTTCTTCTTTTTTGATTATGGCAATCAGCCTAAGCCATTTGTTGCCAGTATCAAGTTTCACGTTGCATCAAGTAAGTATAGTAAAATTAATGTGTCACACAAGTCAAACTCCTAGAAAATTAGTCATAGTCAAATCAGTCATACCTCAGTAAAGCGGTGATGACTTTACTGGAAGCTTCTACGGAGTTTTGGAGAAACACGAAAAAACAGGTTACAGCGCAATATGTCACTTGCCAACGCTTATGCACATACACAAGTTTTGGGTAATAATGTAAAGCTACCACATGTTTCTTTCATGTTCCCGCCAAAACTCTCTTCATAACATTTGATTTTGTTCGTCAAAGATATTGTCTAAACATCGAGATAGAGCAGTTACATCATTAAAGTGGCCCCAGCTCAAGTACCATAGTGATAGTACAGTCATAGTGAGTGCACATCATCCTTTTCTTTAAACAGAAAATATACCTAATCACACACCCCTTCTTTGGGGCAACGAACAACTCGTGTGGAACCCTCACCCACTAAATAAACCAGCCATCTATCTCTCTCTCCTCCTGTAAGTACTAGCGGACCATTGGTACTGTGAGTCTGTGTGACATTACTTCAGTGGTCCGCCGGCGGTTTACCCTTTTGGGTACCCTGTACTGACAGACGCGTCCGCACACCGAATTGTCGCAACTTCGCAGGGGGGCTTACAGGTGGCGGACGTTTCCCGGTCCGTGGCCAAGAAGTGTGCAGACGCCTTCCCTATAACTAAAATAGTAAGCTGTTAATGTTCTAAACAAAATCGCTTTTTTAGTCTTTACTAATTAGTAAATAAGAATAATAAGCTCTTGACATCTATTGTGAGTTCTATTGTTACATGTTGTGAATTGATTCTGGCTCTGATTAAATCATTATTTTGACCTAGTATTACAGGTAAATAACAATAAGTGCCATTTACTCGCACAAGCTCCCCGTAGTAGAACATTGCTTGTTTCAGTTGGTAAGACCCCACCTTTGTAAATCATTTTGATATTTTTATATTTTTTTTTTGCATTTGACATAGCCATATAAATTATCATAAAGTGGGAAAATGTGAAATCAATAATAACAGTCACAAGCAGGATTTGAACCTGCATCTCCTGGAATAGGTACCGCCCCAGATGCGTTGCCAATCCAACTATCGTGACAATTGCTTGGGACTGCGAATTTCTATAACACATTCCTTCCTAAATGTCTTGGATTGACTTGAATGGTAACCGTCGCTCATGGACTCAACTATACTGAGAGTATTGTCAAGCCACTGCTCCCCATTTCATTTCTTATATATGAAATGAAAAAATTAATGGCTATCTCCTGCTACAACCAAAACACACCGACGTCCTTCATGGCCACAGGTCACACAGGACACGGTGGTACCGACCTGTTCGGGGGGAAGGTACAAACAAAACTAGCGTATAGTATCGTAAGAAAAGAACCTATCCTAGGAGGAATATATCAAAGAGTAGAATAATCTAAAAAAAGAGAATAAATCTTCTTGTAATTCAACTCAATTGTTGTGCTGTGATGGATCAGGTGACATGACAGCTCTGTGAAGTATTAAATTATTATTGCCATATTAAAATTACTTTGGACTCGATTATCAATATCGAATGATAAAAATAAATAAAAAGAGTCATTATTAAAACCTAATTAAAAATATTACACAGGTACGTGTATTATAACTACCACCCATTACAAATATATATGATAGTTAGTTATCCTAGAAACAAATACTACATGTATTTGAGGGCAAGGGCACATCTTCATTTTCGAGTATCATTATGATGGTCAGACATGACGCAGTGTGATTTCAAGATTACCCATCTTGAAATCATACTGGGTTATTGTTCAATACACTGATCTTTATGGGTAGCTTAGTTTTGGTAACAAAATAATAAGTGATGCTCACAATATTTTAGGATGTAACTCTCAAAATAATCACATGGAATGCAGTGAGGTTAGTTATATCGCGACCACGACCAACTGTACGCGCTCTTGCCAATCGAATGAATATCGTAGGAATGTCTGTCCTCCTTCTAAATTGACTAACTGCTATCCGTCAGCTGTCAGCTTTCAGACGTCACCTACCGCCTGACGTCTGTCATCGCATCACAACTAAACACACTCAAGCAATAATCAAAAATCACATCAAATAGTCTAGTAATGAAAATAACAAAAGTGTTAGGGGGTGACCGAGACTCACCTACCTAGGCCAAATCGGTAATGAAGGAAGGTGGAGTCAGGAGTCTCTGAAACCAGTGATCGTGTTTGAAGAGAATTATGAATGTTGAGGAAGCGAGCGATGTATGCAAGAATAGAGCCTCTTGGAACTCTGTTCTCTCTGCCTACCCCGCAATGGAAATGGCGTGATGATAAGTTAGTTAGTGAATGCTTGACATTCCATTAATTGCCATCTTTAAATATTATGCTTTGCGACACATATATGTTTGCGTATTGTATCGCACCCGATATATACGGTATCATACATTCAACACATACTTTACCACAGAGTTATAGCTTCACGCCTGTATTCCCCGAAGGGGTAGGCAGAGGTGTATTACACACCCACGATTCGCCAGCTATGTTGTTGCTCGCCCCCTATTACGTGGGACTTATCCCACGTAATAGGGGGCGAGCCTATTAACGCCTACCGGGCACAATTCCAAACTCCGGACTGTTACTGAGAATGTTTATGTTTAGAAAAAAGCGCAATAACATTTCCCGACCGGGGGATCAAACTCGAGACCTCATGATTAACAGTCACATACACTACCGCTACACCACCGAGTCAGATACAGAGTTATATTATATGTTTTAAGCTTTGCTGTTTGTTTAATTAGTATCGAATGGAAATCGATTTGATATTTTCTAATAATTACAAATTATTAAATCCTGGCAATATTTTATATGAAATTAATATAGGATATGATATATAAGCAATTTTATGACTATTAATTATATATTTTTTTTGTCCGGTACGAAAACTTATAATAATAATTGCTTGACAATAAAAAAAAATTGTATGAATTTAGGTAAGTAATTTATTTAGGCACATTGTTGTTTTTCCTGGGCCCAAAAATGGGCACCGTCCTTTGTATCTATTTACATAATTCTGTATAAAAAATCGCAAAGTCAAGACGTCTGTCCCGCACCCCAGACTGGTCTGAACTTGATACCACTGTCTTTGCAATACTTGGTTTTACCACTACACATAGTAAGCATATAGGCATAATAAGCGATACTACCGCCTTATGTTCATTATGTTCGTCCACTGCTGGACATAGGCCTCCCCAAGAATGGGGGATAGTGCCGTAATCGCCACGCTTGGCAGGCGGGTTGGCGATCGCAGTGGATATTGTTAATATTCGAAGGAGTGCTGCTGCCCACTCCCCCGGCATTCCCCTAGTCGGCTCTTACGACTCCCATGGGTGGGACAATTCTATAGCCGGCCCTACACGGCTATGCTTATGTTCATACGTCTTTCAATACTAGCAGCGAGGTGTCCTGTTCGAATCCTGGCACCAGCAAAATGTGTAACCAACAGCAAAAGCTGGAATCGTGTCCAGTAGACCACAAAAAGCGCGCCTTGTTACGTGGGAGTGAATTATAATTGCTATACAAGACTTGAAGTGTGCTACGGCAACGCTACCAAGCCGAGTTATCTCGAGTTACGAATTAAGTCGTGTTCGTGTCGCGCGTATTCACCGGCTCTACCTGAGCAGTATATAATTTATTTGGCTGTGTATCTTAGGTGCCTCTCATAGCCCTAATAGGTAAACAGGCATTGTTAATTCCATTTCAAAACGATAAATAAGAAAGGAAGGGCTCTAATGTAATTTGTGCACAGTATACACTATCACTTTCACTCTATAAAATTTTGCTTATTTTGAGTTATTTTTTAAATTCTATGAGTTTGGCAAACAAGAAATGTTTTACTTTTTTTTATACTACATGCGCGGCGAACTAGCATACGGCCCACCTGATGGTAAGCGGTTACCGTAGCCTATAGACAGTAGCAACACCAGAGGCATCACTCGCATGTCGCCATCTCCAAGGAAAGGGAGGTGGATATCAAGGTTAACAAGGAGAGGATAGCGAGGGGGTTTGGGCTTCCGGCGCTCTCACTCACCATACGAAACACAATAGTAGACGTAACTACCGTTGTTACTCGCTGATCTTTTGTGAAAGGGTGGTACTTTCCTGATCGAGCCGGCCCAGTTGTCCTGGGATAAGCAAGGTTCTACCATTAGAAGAACACCACACCTACAGACGCTAACAGCACCAGAGAATAAAGATAACAATGAAGTCTATGTTGTTGCTAGAGTAAAGGAAAGAGATGGGAGATGGAGAGGAACAAAGACAGAGGCGAGGTGATAGAGGTAGATTTTAAGGATAAGAAAAGGAATGAGGAGGGTGTTTGGGTCTCTGACGAGTGACGGCACCGAACATACGAAATGCACGGTTTGCCCTACGGTTGCTTTACGTTGGTCTTCTGTGAGAGAACTGGTACTTCTCTGGTCGAGCCCATTTATGCTGGGAGAAGCGAGGCTCTAATTCTTGCGCAGATTCTTCATTGGAATCAAAAACTGGCTCGCTATGTTGTGTTTCCAAATCAGTCAGGACTGACCAGTTTTTGTATCATATTTCTAGCCTTATCTAAAGCTTTGATAGTGTTGGTTTCCGATATCATCAGAAATTATATTATGGAGCGACTGTCTATCTGACATCTACGACTGAACTGAGGGGACAACTGGCGATTTCGGAACAAGACCGGAGTCAGATTTTTATTAAGGTCTCTGACAATCTTTAACGACTGCCAACATGTTATTTGACAGCTGGGACTAGTGCGTCCTAAGCAGTGGCATTACGTGCCTTCTGAAGCACGGAGGAGTTAAGGCATGAACACCACAAAGTAACACAAATAGATGTTATTTTTTGGTCATTCGTATGATGTCAGCTGAGCGAATGGTGCTTAGCTTTGCCGATCGTTCAAGCTGCAAATGCATAATTAAGCTACGACGTCTTCGTTCAATGTGACATCTATCTATCTATCTCCATCTATTCATCCATCCATCAGCCTTTTAACGTCCACTGCTGGACATAGGCCTCCCCAAGGATGGGGGATAGTGCCGTAATCGCTACGCTTGGCAGGCGGGTTGGCGATCGCAGTGCATGTTTTTAATACTCGAAGGAGTGCCACTCCCCCGGTATTCCCTCAGTCGGCTCTTACGACTCCCGTGGGTGAAGAGGGGTGAGGCAATTCTAAAGCAGGCCCCACACGACAAATATATCTATCTATACTATCTATCTATCTATATATACTATTATAAAGCTGTAACGGAGAAGATATTTAAGAAAAAATCGATGTGTTAGGCTATTTAGGAGACTCTAAATGCAAACCTTTATATTTTTTTTGTATTTTTGTCTGTATGTTTATTCTAAATTTACGCAAAAACTACTGAACTGATTTTGATGATACTACTTTTGTTTGATAGCTCTTTATTAGAATTAAAAACTGGTATACATTTTATTAGGAGAGGTCGCTACTAAGCTCGTGTCAACATCGTTTCTGCGTATTATCGAAAAAAAATATAAAAATCTGTTAATTAGTGCATAAAAGGTTGTTAATTCTTCAGTATATGTACTAAACCTATCGAAGAAGTATTATCTGTGAAAAATTCTGCGTATGCAAGAAGAAAATATGACAAGAAAAATTTAACGTACCTTCCTACATCAGCAAAAGGTAGAAAAAATAACCAGAAAAAAACACAGAAAAGAGATCTATCAGAGTCACCAAGAAATTTAGACTTACGTAGTGAAAAGAAAAGAGGAAATAGTGTATATCAAAGCCGTTACGATATTTCAACATATATGCAACGGTCAGCTTCACCTCGCACTAACACAAGAGAAGAGCATGACGACTCTGAATAACAATTAGCACCCCTCTCACAGCATCCTCTAGGCCGGTTGGTCCCCAGAACTATGGTGGAGGATGTAGATTATAGCCCCCCAAACAAAAACCAAAAGAGAAACAAAATGTAAGAACTCTAATGTCTAACTCAAGGTTTGTAGAAGTAGATTAACAGAAGAAACCAGAAGGAAAAGAGAAGAAATAGAAGAATATTCTGAATTTGTCTTATATCACACGAAAAGTAGACAGGGTCAGGGTGGAGTAGGATTCGTAGTAAAAAAATACTTAAAAAAGAGCATCATTTCCTTCAAAGGTTATTTTGAAAGAGTAGCGATTTTAGAAATAAGCTTGCCCAACAATAACATGTTGACCTTTATTCTAGTTTATGCACCCACCGAAAATTGCAAGGATGAAAAGCTAGACGAATTTTACACTACTCTAGAAACAGCTATGGAAGAAACTAAATCAAAAAATCTTATAGTCATGGGTGACTTCAACGCCCAGATTGGGCGTGCCGTGCACGGAGAAGAACTAGCATTCGGCATGTACTCCAATGGTAAAAGGTCTAAACATGGACATAGGTTGGTAGAGTTTGCTCTAGAAAAGAACTTAAGATTCACTAATAGCATGTATAAAATTAGAAAAAATAAAAAATGGACTTGGCAGTCACCAAATAGTTTATGTTACAATGAAAGTGATTATATACTTACAACCAAGAACCTAACGATACATAACTTTAATATAATCCAAAATATTAATTTTAATACGGATCACAGAATGATCAGATGTAAAATACGAGGGGAGGTCAAAAAGATCGCGGAATGAGAGGGAAGGAGGTTGAAACTAAACACCAAACTATTTTTTCTTTTCAATATACTTTCCCTTAACCCTAATACATTTTTCGGATGTCTCAAATAATTAGTTTACACCATCGAAAAAAAAATATTTTTCTTTGGTGGCAAAATAGGCAGAAATTGCCTACTTGACTTCTTCATCGTCGTCAAATTTTTTTCCCCGTAGCTCTCTTCTTTTTTGGAAATAAATAGTAGTCACTGGGGGCCAAGTCTGGACTGTGTGTGGGTGGTTCAGTTGATCGAAGCCGCACCGATGAATGGCAGCCGTCGCAACATGGCACGTGCGAACGGGTGGGTTGTCGTGCACAAGGAGCACACCTTTTGACAGTTTTCCTCTTCTTTTTTCCTTGATGGCTTCTTTCAATCTCTCTAGTAAAGAAACGTAGTATTGTCCCGTTACAGTAACATCACGTTCTTTATAATCAATTGAATAAATACCTTCCATATCCCAAAAGACAGTCGCTATGATCTTTCCAGCCAATTGCGACACTTTGAACTTCTTTGGAGGAGGTGTGCCTTTTTTATGCCATTGCATAGACTCTTGCTTTGACTCAGGTTCATAGTTATGAACCCAGATTTCATCTCCAGTAACAATCCGGGTCATAACTTCTTCCTTTCTCTCTCCATAGAGCTTCAAAAACTGGCGAGAGCACTCAACACGCTCGCGTTTTTGAAGTGGCGTGAGCATTCTCGGAACCCACCTTGCACTGACCTTAATCATGCCAAGATGATGATGTATGATATTTAAAATACTTGTTTCGGATACTCCAACCATTGCTGCGAGCTACTTCTTCTTCAGTCGGGCATCTTCCAATACAAGTTTTCTATTTTTTCGACGATTTCCGGTGTGGTGGCCTCAATTGGCTGTCCAGAGCGGGGATCGTCTTCAATGGACTCTCTTCATTGTTTGAATAGACCATGCCACTTTGTAAACCACTGTCTTACCAGGGGCAGAGACCCCGTAAACCGCTAACAGCTCTTTAAAAATTATATGAGTGGATTTTCCTTGCGAAACTAAACTAAACCTCGAAAGAGAGTGAAAAATATTGGCAAGAAAGGTTTACAACTGCTGTGGGAAAAACATTAGATATACAAAGACAATACAATAATTTTGAAGAGAAAATGTTTGACCTGTCTAAACAAATACCTGAACAAATGAAAATTTACAAGATGAAAAGAAGTCCCATATAAAAAAACTACTTCAAAAGAGAAAACAACTATATCACGAAAGGAGAACCATAGAAATCAAAAACAAAATTGCACAATAAGTAAGCAAATCAATAAAACAATTTGTAAAAGGACAAAGGCGCACAGGAGATGTACCTTCGAAAACTACATAAGTAAGGCAGGAGCTATGAAAAAAGCGTACAAAGAGCTTCACACATCTTCAAAATGGATGACAAATATTACAGGCAGGACAAGGAACAAAATAACTAAGCGATTAGATATTATAAAAGAGGCTACAATTTTTTATCAGGAACTCTACTCCACACAATCGGCGTTGAACTTTAAAGTATTTAGTAAGGAAGGAAAGTGAAGAAACGTTACCTTTAATATTGCTTTCAGAAATAGAATTTGCAATTAAATCACTGAAAAATGACAAATCACTTGGAGATGACAAAATAACCAATGAGTTGCTAAAATTTATGTCTAAACCTCTACTAAGACCTTTACAAACAATGTTCAACAATATACTTAAACAAAGAAAAACTCCAATCCAGTGGTCCAAATTTGCAACGATTGTACTACATAAAAAAGGTGATAGAGTCAACTTAAACAACTACAGGCCAATAAGTCTAATGAGTAATGTCTACAAAGTTTTCTCAAAAATCATACTGAATAGGCTTTCAAAAATCTTAGATGAGAACCAACCGCGTAAACAAGCAGGATTCCGAAAAAAATCTCTAAAATCTCTTTTTCTTTATTCACAAATAATTTGTACTGTTTATATATGCTTTGTAGACTTCACAAAAGCATTCGACTCTTTGGAATACCATGCTATATGGGGGGCCCTAATGCAGCAAAACTTAGACATCGAGTACGTGGAGCTTCTATATAGTATATAGTCGCATAGTTCGACTAAGATACGACTGGATAGAGATGGACCAGAATTTTATATAAAGAAAGGCGTTAGACAAGGCGACCCACTCTCACCCAAAATATTTTTAGCAGTTTTAGAAATGGTTTTTAGGAACATCAGATGGGAAAACCAAGGAATAAGAATAGATGGAGAATACATTGTTATATTGTCAGAGGAGAGTACACAGTTAGAAAATATGATCAGCGACTTAGCTAAAGAGAGCGGAAAAGTTAGGTTGTCGACAAATGTCTCAAAAACCAAAATTATTACCAATGGCAGTGATCAAATTGTCAGAGTAAATGGAATTTCTCCATTTACTTGAGTATGTTAATGAATATATTTACCTGAGTATGTTAATGAATATACCTAGGTCAATGAATTTCTTTTGTAGATTAGACAGAAAAAGAAATAAATAGGCGGATTGCAATTGGTTGGAAAAAATATTGGAACTCAAAAGAAATAATAAAAAACAAAGACGTAAGCATAGAAGTAAAGAGTAAATTGTATAACATAGTAATTTTACCCTGCCTAACATATGGTTGTCAAACATGGTCTCTACGTAAAAAAGACGAAAATAAATTAGCCATACATCAAAGGAAAATGGAGAGAAGTATGTTGAACATTAGAATATCGGATAAAATTAAAAATGAAACAATAAGAAGGAGAACAAAAGTAAAGGATATATTAGAAAATATAAGAAATATCAAATGGAAATGGGTAGGTTATGTTTGCAGGATGACGAGTAACGAATGGGCCAAAAAACTAACAGAATGGGTCCCAAGAGAAACACAAAGATGTAGGGGTAGACCGAAAAAGCGTTGGGTAGACATTTTCAAAGAAAGATGTGGACCAGACTGGAGAAGACAAGCCAGGGACAGTGAGAACTGGAGGAAGCTGGGGGAGGCCTACGCTAAAGAAGTGACTTCCACATATAAAATGCATGGAAAAATATATTAAATAAAAAAATATATATATTATCAATTAAAAAAATTAAATAATTAAAGTAAAAACAATATTACAATAATGCATGTACATACATTTCTGAATAAATTTAATATTGTAACGAAAATTGTGGTAGAATAAAGACTATTTTTTTTATTTTATTTTTATACATTTTATCCCGCTACTATATAGGGAACCTGAGATATATTATATTTTCAGTTTTTCTTTTATAGCTAGTACAAAATTTATTTACTGGGATATTTGTCGATCTCACCTTCAACAAACAAGATTACCTCATTACTTTTACTCTGTTATACTCGTATTAATATGCAACTTTATTACTTTCTCTAATAAAGTAGCAAAATAAATGTACTATTGTGTATTCTCTTTACAACGCAATTGCTCTTCAAACCGCTACGAGCAGTCGTCTCTCATTCGTCACTTTTGAAGCCTATCATTACGACCTCTGCAGAATGGCAGTTTCTCGTAATAAGATCCTATAGTATTTATATTTTATATGGAAAGAAGTTATTACTTGGCATTATTCCAAAACCGGTAATGTGCTCTTAGATGGTAGTTCTGGCTATACGTAATAAAATAAAATATATATTTCAAATGATTTCCCATTGATAATTTTTATAAAGTACCAAGTATTGCCCCTGAGCGCGCATAAAGTTTCGGTGCCATTTTGTACTGTACTGAGCAATATTTTTTTTTTATTGCTTTTGATGGCAGACGAGCCACGAGCCCACCTGGTGGTAAGTGATAACTGTCGCTCATGGACTCAACCCTACCGAGAGTATTGTTAAGCCGCTGCGCACCATTTCATTTCTCAGACATGAAATGAAATAATAAACGGCTACTTCCTGCTACAACCAAAACGCACATGCTTCATGGCCGGTTACACCCGGTGGTACCAACCTACTCGGGCCCGATAGCAAGTGAGTACTCCCACTTGGTACCCAGCCCTACCAGTAATGCAATGGGTCATAATTGCTTACTTCGCTTAGTCGCATAGTACACGGGAAAGGATGAGTTGGTGACACTTGTATTCTTAGTCCGTCACCACACGGACAATAAAAACAATTATTTAATCCTTACTAATATTATAAATGCGAAAATATATATTTGTGTTGTTCGTGGTTAGTCTGTTACGTTATACAGTAACTACTAAACCATTCATAACAAAATTTTGCATATATATATATATAACCTGAAACTCAGAAAAGGACATATCATGATACTTTTTATCCTGTGTGGGAATCGAACCCACAACCCTCTGGCGGGAGGACGGTATCTAAACCACTCCGCCATCTGTGCAGTCTGAAGTTCACGTGGATTAGGTCATGATTAAAATCTATTATGTAGGGTAAACTATAGTATTGCTGGCACCCCCTTAGTCATTGCCACTTTGGATTTTAAATACAAATATTAAGAAATGGTATAGCAAAAAACATCTGTTCTATTTTTTTCATAATCTGCAATAGTAACATTGCTTGCAGAAAAAAGTAGGTTTTATAATATTATAGCTGGCAACACTAAAGAAAATAAATATATACCGGCGCCATGCAGAACGGTTAAAACATCATTTTCTAATAAGGGTCATCAATTAAACAAGGTAAGTTTAAAAGTTTCTTTACGAACGATTTTGTTTTTAGGTAAATAATGGCAACGAGTGCTTTTTTTGACCAATTTTTTGTTATAATCTTACTTTATTAGGTGCCAATGACTGATTTCTATGTGTTAATAACAGTAACTGTACTTGTGGTGCCAATGAATGTAATTTTAAATATTTATTTTGTTTTTTTTGGTTTTCTATTAAAAATCTCTAAATAGATTGGTTAATGCATTTTTATTTGAAAATATACCTACCAGAGAATCCTTTATCAATGCTTGCTGACTTTTTAAATACGTATCCATTTAAAATATATTATATCAATCTTAAATATAAATATAAAGCTATATAAAGCTGTAACAGAGCTGTGTCTGTACAATTAAGATTTTTTTTTAGAAAAAATTCTGTATTAGGCGTGTCTAAACACAAAACATTTTTTTTTAGATTTTTTGTCTGTTTGTCTGTTTATTTGTTCGCGCATCACGTAAAAACTACTGGACCGATTTTGAAGCAACTTTTTTATTGGTAGCTCTTGATTAGACTTAAAAACTGGTATACACTTAACATATACCTGAGATATA
Organism: Leucoma salicis; assembly: GCA_948253155.1. Classification (NCBI taxonomy): domain Eukaryota; kingdom Metazoa; phylum Arthropoda; class Insecta; order Lepidoptera; family Erebidae; genus Leucoma; species Leucoma salicis. The sequence continues at coordinate 12,408,641 of OX411828.1, read as the reverse complement.
AGCTAAAAACTAGCTTTAGGCTGCGGCGTAGCCGCGGGCAAAGGCTAGTAATATATACTAACTAGCTATTGCCCACGGCTTCACCGCGACCAAAAGATTTTTTGCGGTTATATCTCAGGTTCCCGATATTGTAGCGAGATAAAATGTATACCAGTTTGTAAGTCTAAACAAGGCCTTTCAAATAAAAAAAGTTGCATCAAATTCCGTTCAGTAGTTTTTGCGTGATCCGCGAACAAACAAACAGATAAACAGACAAAAATCTAAAAAGAAATCTTTTTGTGTTTAGACACGCCTATTTAGCCTATTAAAGTTATTTTTTCTCAAATATCTTAAACGTACAGACATAGCTATGTTACAGTTTTATAATAGTATAGATTACCATCTTTTTAGTGGCGTGTGGTGAAAGCAAGTTCAAAACATAGTAAATAGTTCTTTAAGCTCTACATCGCTAAAGCCATTGCCACCTATTGTTTAAGATCATATTCATTGTTAATTGGTGTATCAAGCATACCTTCTTTGTAAATCACATGTCACCTGCAACAAGAACGTAATAATGTGTTATAAAAATTGATAGCTTCAATCTGCTGCTGCTATAACTCAACTAAGCGAATAACGCTCTGCAACTGGTTCAATCTCCACTCACTATTTTAGACTTTTACGCACAGATTGTTATATGATGATTCAAGTTTCTTGTTAGTTTTTTTTAGTAATGGTGACTACTACTAATTACTAGTCTAGACTATAGATTAGTAATTAGTCAAGCCACGGCACACCTGATAAATTGAAACCATAACTTATAAACCAAGGACCAAAGGCATAATCAAGCTGCGTGGCGACTTGGCTATGCTTATGAGACTTATGAGGATTAAATAGGGTATCAAATTCATATTCAAAAATATTTATTTCATGTATACCTTTCATCCCGACTGAATCCACATCCAAAATATACGTATTCTTCCAATTCTCCTAGCACAACATTGCTTATTGATGTGAAACATCTAATGCGGAGGGAGGGTAAAATAGGCTGTTAGCGTGGCGACGCTTTTATTTTACTTGTCCTGTTCAAATCTTGCAAGTTGTATTTGACACACTTCCCGGTTTCCGATTGAGCTGAAATTTTACACGCATGTCTATATCGCGTGACAATGCAATATTATGATGACATGGAGCTGATATGATGATGGAGCTGATCTGATGATGGAGCTGGAAGGTGGACATTGAAACTCTATAATGAAACGGCGCAACCCCATCGAGTTTGGGCTCGTATGATTCGTCTTGCCGAGTACTTTGTCTTTAGATGGTATCCAGGGTCTGATGATGGAGCTGAAAGGTGGCCATGCGAAACTCTGTAATTAAATGGCGCAACTTCATCGAGTTAGGGCTCGTTTAAAATGTTTTGACTAGAACTTCAGTCCTAGATGATATCCAGGGTCTGATGATGGAGCTGGAAGGTGACCATAGTAGCTCTGTAATGAAACGACGCAACCCCATCGAGTTTGGAATCATTTGATTCGTCTTGACGAGTACTTTTTCTTTAGATGGTATCCAATGATGGAGCTAGAAGGTGGCCATAGGACCTCCGTTATAAAACGACATAACTCCATCGAGTTTGGGCTCGTATGATTGGTCTTGAAAAGTACTTTGTCTCTAGATGCTATCTAGGGTCTGACGATGGAGCTGGAAGGTGGTCACAGTAACTCTGTAATGAAACGACGCTACCCTATAGAGTTTATACTCGTTTGATTCGTCTTGACAAAGTACTCCACTTTGTCAAGTTATAATCATTTTATTTCTACAAAAATAATTTCGATGTTTTCACATCTGCTAGACGTCCCACGACGTTTAGTTTTTCTTTTTTTATTCTAACCTCTGTACCGGCTTCTTCTCTCTCTTAGTTTCGAAAAATCTCTCAATGTTAGAGGTGTGTGCCGTACGAGGTCTGAACCTTGGACTCGGGATCAAACTCGATACCACTGTTTTTGCAGTCCTTGGTTTTACCGCTAAGCTATTCCTGCGTATTCTTTTAATAATATAAATTAAATATGGATTCTAAGATGCGATCTCTGCCTTATAGTAGAGAGAGTTTATTATCGTAGCTCATGTACAGTCACACATGGACAGCTAATGATTTAGAGCGGCCAGCGACAGCGAGCTGCATGTTTATGGGCCAGTTAGACATAATTACGACGCACTCATTACCTATTACTTACATTGATTGCTGTGTAGACATGTAATCAAAATCATCACTCTCCCAGGCTATATTACTCACGATTCTATGGAGTTGGCTTTCTAGTGAAGACGAGTTTGGGGTAAGTATATCCATTATTCTAAGGAATGTCATTTGATTCTTTATCTTAAAGAGACGATAACGACACTTTAAAGTTAAGTCCAGTCAGGCCGTGTGGGGCCGGCTTTAGAATTGTCCCACCCCTCTCTACCCACGGGAGTCGTAAGAGCCGACTGAGGGAATACCGGGGGAGTGGGCAGCAGCACTGCCTCGAGTATTAACAACATCCACTGCGATCGCCAACCCGCCTGCCAAGCGTGGCGATTACGGCATTATCCCCCATGACGGGACCGCTCGTTGTGGCGTTCTCTTGGGGAGTTCTATGTCCAGCAGTGAACGATGAAGGGCTGATGGATGGATGGAAAGTTAAGTCACATCTAAAAAATCTAATTAATTGTTCATCTTTGATCACAAAATATATTCAAGCATTAAAAAAGCATTGAAATTTTACCACGCACCATTTGTATACTGTTTGTACCTTTATAAATTGAAAGTATAATAATAATGTATATTTAATATGTCCCCTGATTAATTGTTAACGAATCGATTCTAAAATGTTGATTTTTCATTTAATCGATCTCAGATCATCATCTCTAGTAGTTGTGGCAACATTTATTCGCAGCAATAGACGGTAACAAGGTCTGCCTTACCATTACCCACATGCCATACTACCTCTGCAGAAAACTATTCTTGTCGTGCCAGAGGTATTTGTATACAACGTGAGTGCCAAACAAGCATAGGGCTCACCTGATGGTATAGAAGGATAACAAGAACAAGATAGCAAGAATATTAAGGAGAGGATAGCAAGTATAATAAAGAGGGGATACGAAGAATAATAAGGAGTGTATAGGAAAGATGATAATAAAAGGATAGAAAGGATAATGACGAGAGTACCTATAGGGAAGATGTTTGGGCCTCCAGCGATTTCACTCACTATACGAAACACAATGATAGGACTACCTACCGTTGTTTCACGCCGATCTTCTGTTAAAAGGTGGTAATTCCCCGATCGAGCTGGCCCATTCTTGCTGGGATAGGCAAGGCTTTACCACCAGCAAAACGACCGATAAGAGTTAATTCGGTTTTATGTATATTCGCCGCAGCTAAAAGCTAGTTTGGTTTGGTTATATCTCAGGTTCCTGATATAGTAGTGGGATAAAATGTATACCAGTTTTTAAGTCAGATCACGGCCTTTCAAATAAAAAAGTTGCATCAAAATCCATCTAGTAGTTCTTTTAAATACATTCTAAAAAATATTCTAGTTTAAATAATTTTCTAGTTTTTTGCTTATATCTGAGGTTCCCGATATAGTAGCGGGATAAAATGTATACCAGTTTTTAAGTCCAATCAAGGCCTTTCAAAAAAAAGTTACATCAAAATCCGTTCAGTAGTTTTTGCGTGATGCGCGAACAAACAAACAGACAAACAGATAAACAGACAAACATACAAAAATTCTAAAAAAAATCGTATGTGTTTAGACACGTCTATATAGTCTATTACACTCATTTTTTCTCAAATATCTTAAATGTATATTATATATACACAGCTCTGTTACAATTTTATAATAGTATAGATTATAAATAATATTAATGTTCTTCTCCATAAATTTCTCTCACGACGACTGCCGACTGCTGTGACTAGTTTCGCGGGACATAGTTAAATGCATACCTAAGTGCGTGAACTCTCATAGGTACACTCTACTCTCACTAACAGGTTTAAGTACTTTCTAAGCCATACTTTACTTCGCATTAGGATCAATAGCACATTTAGGTTTAACTTGAGATCTAAATCCAATCTAGTTCTAAAATAAGTTAAACTAAACAGGCATCGTCTTTCCATACAAGGCTGGAACGCGAGGGTGTAAAGCTAATCGTGTATAGTTCGGTAATCACTTTTTTGGTAATGTTTTCCAATCTATACAAGAATGGTACGTATCTAAGCACTCGCGTATACTTCGTAGTGTTCTAATTAACTCTATAATATACGGACTAATAAAGATTAAAAAAATTATATTTAAATACACAGAAGCCTTTTTTTTTGTTAAGGCAGGAAAAATTATAACAACGTGTGTTGTCCGTCGTTCGGGGCAACGAACAGGGTACTGTGGGGCCCTCATCACCGTGCCCAACAGCACCTGCACCAGTCGGAAGGTAAAGGACTTCGTGCCGTCACCTTGCCCACTCCTCCAGCTCCGGCTGAAGCACCCCTATGGTCCAAAGACCAGCCTGGGGCATCTCCAGCCGCGTCCTCCAACAGGCCATAGCAGCTCGGCGGGCGTCGACCAGCCACCTGGTCATCTCGCTGGGTAGGGGGCGGGCGCCCTCGTCCCGCTGTTGCGACGTCCACCGATACACCTCAGCAAGCACCTCCACCTGCAAGTCCCACGCGGGGGTTTCTGCCAACACACACCCCGCCGCCTCGGTCGACACCGTGTGGTATCCGCGTGTGACGCTGGACGCGACGACTCTTTGTGTTCTCCACAGAAGAGCCCTGTCCAGGCGTCTAGGGACTCCGCCCACACGTGTGCGCCGTACAGCGTCATCGACCGGACCATCCTCGCGTAAAGTCGTCGACACGCAGTTTTAGGTCCGCCCATATTCGGCAGGAGCCGTGCAAGGGCGGACGTCGCATCGATGAGCCTTGGGGATAGTTGGCGGGAGTGCTCCCGAAACTGCTAACACCCATCCAGCACCAGGCCCAGATACTTGATCTGTCTATAATGAGGTTCAGGCCAGATAGAAGAGTAAATGAGTGAAATAGGCTGATCGAAGCCTTGGGACAACTTCTTGGCAGCCATCACCTCAGCCAGAACGCACGTGTCATTATTCACAACGCAGTGCTTGTCCCAACATTATTATATGGATGCAAGAGTTGGGTATGACAAGGAGCTTGAGAATAAATTAATTGCGATGAAATGCGATCTCTGTGGAAAAATGTGAAGTTATGCTGACTAACTGCATTCGTAACGATAACGTAAGAGTGCGAGTAGCTATGAAAGAGAATATTGGGGTAAAAATGCGAAAGGGAATGCTCCGATGGTTCGCACATGTGGAAAGAATGCCGGACGAGTGACTGGTTAAGAAGACATACAATGCGAAACTCCACTATTACATGGTAGTACTCGAAAGATCAAAGTAGGTAAATTACTTTTTCATTACTCATATTCTGAAAGTAGGCTTGACGTTGTTTTTATTTTTAGTTTCCTCGTATTCGTAATGAAAAGCACAGTGTTTACTTCGGGATAAAGACTTATTTAGTCCCGAGACGGGGTTTGGCACCCGAGCGTAGCGGGGGCTCCAATAGTTCCAATAGTTTGCTTTTATCCCTAGGGTAACAATGTACTATTTAATTAGCAGATTTTTATCCGTCAAAATTTTGTTGTTATATTTGAGTACGTATTGTAGATATTAAAAATTTAATTTTTGAGACCAATTTGAATCTGATACAAAAGGAAACCATGTATGGGCATTCTCCTTTATATATTTTATACGCGAGAAAAATACCCGTTTATGTTACTTTAAATATCTATGTATTTTTCATTTGATGCAGCATATCACATATCGTGGTGTACTAATATTTCTACGAACTTAGTGCTTAACAGTTTCTATAACTTCGTATTCGTAGTAAACTTAATGGCAAATTTATTGTCGTGTGATTTTAATGTATACAAGGCCAAAAAGCAGCCATAACAAACTGCTTGTGCATACATTGTAATGCTATTTTTAAATCTGTGATTACCATATATATGTTACTGTAAAACCCCGAACTACGGTAAATCCTAAGTTTTTCTAGTTAAATATAAGATTTACCAACTCTTAATGGTAAAAGTCTAAACCGTTCTATGATCATCGTTTATTTTGAAATTTTGCCACAATTCAATAATTATAACCACTAAGCGTATTAAGAAGATTAAAAAAAGCCCTAACCTATATGGATACGTACTTAGCAATACAACAAGGACATATTGATAATCGCGTTCTTGTTTTATACATATACTAGACTTTGCTCGCGGCCGCAGCCGAAAGTGCTAGATTTTTGGTTATATCTCAGGTTCCCGATATAGTAGCGGGATAAAATGTATACCAGTTGTTAAGTCTAATCTAGATCTATCAAACAAAAAAAGTTGCGTCAAATTACGTTTAGTAGTTTTTGCGTGATGCGCGAACAAACAAACAGACAAAAAATCTAAAAAAATATCGTTTGGTTTTCAGGCACGCCTATATAGCCTAAATCGGTAATTTTTTCTCAATTATCTTAAATGTACAGACATAGCTATGTTACAGTTTTTTAATAGTATAGATAGATTCTTACATTTACGGACTCGTGCTAGTAAAACCTAAGATTAACCAATATTCGGGCTTTTACAGTAACATATACACGAATTTTGCATACTGCTCGTGTTGATAACCTGGCGACTTATGCCTGACAAGAATTTTAAAGATATCCATCCATTCATCAGCCTTTCAAAGTCCACTGCTGGACATAGGCCTCCCCAAGAGGACGCCACAATGAGCGGTCCCGTCATGGGGGATAATGCCGTAATCGCCACGCTTGGCAGGCGGGTTGGCGATCGCAGTGGATGTTGTTAATACTCGAGGGAGTGCTGCTGCCCACTACTCCCCTGGTATTCCCTCAGTCGGCTCTTACGACTCCCGTGGGTAGAGAGGGGTGGGACAATTCTTAAGCCGGCCCCACACTGACAAAGATATAGTTTAGTAAATCATTGATTAATATATGGAATAATATAAGAGGTGATCCAGTTCGAGGTTCCCTACTTTTTTAAAGAAAAAAACAGAGAAAATTCAATTTTAATGGAGAATGTTTATTATCATTTGAAAGAACATTCTTTGGCATTTATTTTTTGAAGATTATGTCTATCAAGTTGGCCGTTGCTACGTCGCAGATGGTCCATCCGTTGAGTCCAATTTTCGATGACTCGTTTGAGCATTTCGACTGGTAACAACAAAGTAATGAGGCCCATTTCTGGCTCAATATAAACTTTATTAGTGTAAAATTAAGAAACACTATAACTTCTATACTTATCATATTTTTGAGCAGTTACTTACTTATCATCACGTCACCTCCCTTGCGGGGTAGGCAGAGAGAACACAGTGACCAAAATTTATATATAGCTATACATCTCTCGCTTCCTCAACATTCATAATTCTCTTCATACACGCTCGCCGGTTTCGGAGACCTCTGACTCCACCTTCCTTCTATACATGACCGATTTGATCTAGGTAGGTGAGTCTCGGTCTCCGCCTGTACCTACATCCTTACACTTTCGCATTGTATATCTTCTTAACCAGTCGCTCGAATTAGTGTGTAGGTATATTACCTAAAAAATTTAAATTATAAATGTAAACCTTACTTAACAAAATCTATAAAATTTTAAGACATGCATTAAGTAATAATCCCTCTATCGTTGGGCAGTTTACAGACATACAATTGACGGAGGTACACCCAGACTCAAAACAACAATTTGTGTATCATGTTACGATTGGCGATCCTGGTAAATTAGCAATCTATTTAAATAAATAAATAAATCTGAAGTGTTTGTTTACAAGTTTTGCAACGTCTAAATAACAGCCACAAACACTGTTACCCTTTTTTTTGATTAGGCGGGAAAAAATGTACCTAACCGCACACCCCGTCGTTCGGGGCAACGAACAGGGTAGTGTGGGGCCCTCACCCACTAAAGAAACCCGCCGTGTGCCGTCTCTCAGCCTTTATTGTCGGGCCACCGGAACTATATTAGCCAGCGAAATTCGGTTGAACCCAATGTAAAACGAATTTCGGCCCATCCCTACAAAATACCAACTTTTGAAATTTTTGTCATTTGTTCTGATTAATCTTCGAAACCGCTGGACGAATTTGGACGCGATTCATCGGCATATGTTTAGACATAGATTCATTGGAATAATATGAAGAATAACTTTTTATTTTAGAAAAATAGTCAGGGCTTCAGTAAAGAAACTAACTAAATTCAAGTAGCAGCTAATTACGTAATATATTTTTAATCGATAATACATTTGAGGTAGTCTGTTATTTATTTCTTTATCGCTTATAGTGGCAGACGAGCCACGTCCAACCTGATGGTAAGTGGTAACCTCCGCTCGTGGAATACTAAAAATACTAGCCGCTTTTCATCGTTTAATTTCGTATATGTATGACTGGAGGCTATCTCTTAACACTACACTCATAACATATCGAGGTGTTATAAGTTGATCACACGGAAAACGGTGGCACCAACTCGCCGTTTAATAAGTTAATATGTACTTCCTTATTTCTTTCTATCATTATTTATTTCCATTGCCTTAAGTTTAAGATTATAAATAGTTATTTATAATCTTTCCTCTTCACCTCTTGCCTATAGTTTAATTTTTGTTTTTAAATAATGTTTATCAATAACTAGTGCCATCTATGTCATAAATTGAAAACTATGGTGTCACACACTGTAAGATAAGATTTATTTTAAACTAGTGACATCTATGTTATAAAAAAAAACTATTATCTGGGGGCATCATCTAGACAATATAAGAGTTGTCTACTATTCAACACTAGATGTCACAAATAAAACTTCATTACTTGTTGTTGTTTAATTTTCTAGTAAACACTAGATGGCTGTATTGGTTTTTATTAACAAACAATAGAATATAATAAATATACCTATATAAATATAATCTTAATTATAATATACCAAGTACCTATATAGGAGCTGCGTAGAGACATTCATTAGGTATGAATGAGTGAAAAAATATACTATTCAGGTGTCTTTGAAGCTGATTATTTTCTGCTGTCATTAAATTTATTCGCGCATCAGGGCAGAGAACCGATTTTGTTAAAACTTTTTTTTATAGGTAGTACATCTAGTTTTTGAATAGACGCTTCTTCAATAAAACTCCTGAAAATATTCGAAACATGTCATTCAATAAGTTTAAGAAAGCTGTAAAAATAAGGCTTAGTATTAGTAGCTTATTATAAAATTTTGGATATTTGGAAGATAAAACAAAATGGGCTTGAACGCCTCCTCATTTCAAAATACTGTTTTAAATAAGCACATGCCACATTATTTTTTATTTTTTACATAATATTGTAAGTTCTTGGTTAGTACCTACCTACATTAGTTATGTATAAAAATTAAAAGTGGCTCATGAGTTTCTTGCCGGGTTCCTCTCATGAAATGCCTTAGTACGGAATCCAGCCGCTTGTGGCGATTGCAATAGCGACATTGCGGGTGCCTCAAGCGTCTCAAGCAACTCAACTGTCTCAAGCGTCGTGATAGTTTTAATAAGCCTATGAAATAAAGAATTTGAATTAGACTCAAAAAGTAGCGTGGTTGCCTGGAAGAGATCTCTCTGAGCGATAAGGCCGCCAATTGAAACACTTGTACAGTTTAAGCCTTTAACTTTGTTTGTAACGCTATTTTTAAGGTGTCAATAAAGACTAATTAATAACTGCCTCGGTGGTATAGCGGTAGTGTATGCGACTGCTAATCATGAGGTCTCGGGTTCGATCCCCGGGTCGGGCAATGTTATAGAGCTTTTTCCTAAAAAGAAAAATTCTCAGTAGCAGCCCGGAGTTTGTAAATGTGCCCGGTAGACGTCAATAGGCTCGCCCCCTATTACGTGGGACTTAAACATGGCTGGCGAGTCGTGGGTGTGTAATACACCTCTGCCTACCCCTTCGGAGAATACAGGCGTGATGCTATGTATGTTCAATAAAGACTTATCTATCTATCTATACCTATACGTCTTATTTAGTTACTATTTAAAAAACCACAGATATACCGAAGGCAAAGTTAGCTAGTATTTATATATTGAGCATTAACACAATACATCAGTCAAATAATGTAAAATTCACAATATCTTTAAGAGTAGTACCTATCACCACACCCGGTGTGTGTCTCTTTTAGTACCTAACTATATATTTAATTTATTAATTTCTCTATTTTATACACGAAGTTAATAGATATTAAAAAAAATAGCATTATCTATACTATTATAAAGCTGTAACAGAGATGTGTCTGTACATTCAAGATATTTGAGAAAAAATGACTGTATTAGGCTATACAGGCGTCTAAACCCAAGACAATTTTATTTAGAATTATTGTCTGTTTGTCGGTTTGTTTGTTCACGCATCATTTGAAATGCCTTGATTAGACTTAAAAACTGGTATATATTTTATCCCGCTACTACATCGGGAACCTGAGATATAACGGAAAAACTAGCTTTTGACTGCAGCGAAGCCACAGGCAAAGGCTAGTTTATAAAATAAACGCATTCTTGTACGTTTTGTAAAGTATGATACAACTGAATAACACTCGTAGCGTAAAAACTCAGGTAGTCAAGTAGTTTTTGAAAACGATGCAGCCCTCAGGAAGCATGAAGCATCTACCAAATAAATACCAAAAAAAGCCTCTCCTTACATTTAATAAAAGTAATGTTACAAGCCCAATCGTCTTAGGGTAGTTCAAAGATGACCATTGAAGGAATGTAATATGGTTCTGGTTGCCCGCCAATAAAGGCGGAGAGACGGCATACGGCGGGTTTCTTTAGTGGGTGAGGGCCAGACACTACCCTGTTCGTTGCCCTTGAACGACGGGGTGTGCGGTTAGGAACATCTTTTCCCGCCTTAACAAATCAGGTTATTTAGATATTTTTATATATATTTTTAGCATTTGACATGCTTAGCACTATACATTAAACACAAAGTGAAAAAACGGGCGTCACCCAAAGACGTTAAGTATGATGTGTTATCGAAATTAGCAGTCAGGAGCAATTGTCAGGATGGCTGAATTGGTAAAAGCATCTGGACGGTATCCAGAAGATGCAGGTTCAAATCCTGCTCCTGACTGTTATTTTCGATTTCACATTTTTCACTTTGTGTTTAAATCAGGTTAGTTAAAAAATAAAACAATTGTAAATATATTTTTATAGATAACTAGCCTTTGCCCGCGGCTTCGCCGCAGCCAAAAGCTAGTTTTTAGGTTTTATCACGGGTTGCCGATTTAGTAGCGGGATAAAATGTATACCAGTTTTTAAGTCTAATCAAAAGCTATTAAATAAAAAAAAATGCATCGAAATCCGTTCAGTAGTTTTTGCGTCATGCGCGAACAAACAAACAGATAAACAGACAGACAAACATTAAAAAAATATATATTTTGTGTTTAGACACGCCTATATAGTCTATTACAGCCATTTTTTTCTCAAATATTTTGAATTACTACAGATACAGCTCTGTTAGAGCTTTTATAGTATAGATAGATAAAAGCTTATGTTAAATATTAGTATCTACGACTTTGAATTCAGAGTAAACTATCTTTTTTTTTTGTTAAGGCGGGAAAAAATGTACCTAACCGCAAAACCTATCGTCGGGGCAACGAACAGGGTAAGTGTGTGCCTTCGCCTACTAAATAAACCCTTCATATGCTATCTCTCCGCCTATGTTGGTTAACAAGAACTGGAAGGCATTACTTCAGGGGTCCGCCGGAAAACTTCAGTGGTCCGCCGAAACTGTTAATACATACCTAGGGGTTGACTTTTTTTTTATAACTAACTAATGTAATAATAATAAAATCTACGAGATTAATCAGACTCATATAATATGTGAGTATTTGTGGTTTGATTAGAGCTAATCATTGATATATTAATTAAGGATACACAATAGTGTATACAAATCGTGGCAAATGTTGTATACATATATAATCATACTTAAATGTATAGCATTAGCATTTCAAAATTTTTTAGTAATTTCAATATTATATAAAAATTTTTTGTACTTTTAATGTACTATTTCGGCATTTCTTCATCGAACAATTAGTCATTTTGATACGCTTCGTCTACTCGCGCGTCGAAACAATACTAAACGAAAGGAGTGCAGGAAAGCGTAATCTGCACTCATTTATAGTGGACACTTTTCGTGCCTGATTGTGTATCTTCTCTTTTTTATACATCAATCAAAAACTAATGCTAATATTTTTAACTATAACCTTTTGATTTCGGAGTACTACAGTACTACACTAATGCTTTATGTCACTTCACTGGGGCATAGTTTAGTTTGTATTTGTGTGCGTGAGTGCGTGCAATTAATAGGTGGGCATGTTTTTGACTTCTTCACTAAATTTTTTGTCCCTTTTTCCTTTTTCTCGGTCTGAGGTAGCCTAGGTATGGCCTAAATCTTTGTCACTCGTGGACACTGGATACCCGTGTTCTAACAGTACAACACAGTAATGGTTTGTAAGCCAACTTTAAAAATGTTAATAGGTACATCGTTTTTGGTGCCATTAAAGTTAAAAGGAATATAAATAGATAATAAATAGTAACAGCAGGCCTACCATGAATTCTTAGCTAGCGATTCAATTCCGACGCAATTCAAAATAGGTGTGTTGTTGTATTCCGTACCATGAATCCATGATATCTAATTGAGCGATCTTGTTTAGGTTGTCAAGTAAGTTCATGGTAAGAATTTCAATACAAATATGTCATATTTGCGATTCAAATTATGGGCTGATTAGGCAAAAAACAAAAGATTGCGTCTTTGAAACGTCATGGTACGAAATTGCGATTCAGTTCAGTTTGGGTCCTAAACTGGATCGCAATAAGAGTTCGTGGTAAGCCTACAGATTGTGTAAACATAAGTTACGTAATTATGTACGTAAATGCAAATACTATGATCATGTATTATGCATATTATTATGTTGATAGGTTACGTCATTGAACTTATTTACCTTTATGAACGTTAAAGCGACGTGTATTATATTTACGCGTAGACAGAGGATTTAATACTCGACTCGCTACTATTGTAATAAGGATGAAGCAAAGCATGCACATTATAAGGTCGTAGCAAGAGTGAGCGAGTCACATGTATAAGTTTTTTATCCTTATCGCGTGTGCGTTATTTTTGTTGGGATCCAATGCAATTGAGTCCCAGCAAAGAGGTCCGTCCCCATCACCGTCTGCATTATCGGAAAGTAAGCTTGTTTTTTTACTTGCGTAAAAAAAAACATTTATTAATCACGTTATATACGCTAATGTTACACGTTCTAATACATTTTAAACAAAATATAAGGATAAATGCAATTTCTTTTGTAGTTATCCGGCTAAAACAAGTAGTGCATTTATAGTCTACAAAGTTATACCTGACATCTATTTGCAAATCAAAAAGAGTTTTAATACTAATAGAACTCCTTGCTAGGGGATCCTACCTATACTATTAAAAAGTTGTAACAGTGTTGTGTCTGTACATTTAAGATATTTGATAAAAAATGACTATATTAGGCTATATAGACGTGTCTGAATACAAAACAATTTTTTTTAGATTTTTTGTTTGTTTGACTGTTTATCTGTTTATTTGTTCGCGCATCACGTATAAACTACTGAAAGGATTTTGATGCAACCTTTTCTATTTGATAGATCTCGATTAGACTTAACAACTGGTATACATTTTATCCCGCTACTATATCGGGAACCTGAGCTAAAACATAAAAACTAGCTTTTGGTTGCGGCGGAGCCGCGGGCAAAGGCTAGTAATATATATAAAGTACAATTAAACTTAGTTTTTCGGAACATATTACATGTATGAATTAATTATATATGAGAATCAAACGTCACGGAAATTCGTAATACATTGTATAGTCTTTCAGAATGTTGTTATTAATGAGATCTTCATATTGTATCATTGCAGATTTCAGACTGTAGCTAAAAGAAATAAATAAATATTCACGGACATTTTTCACACAACGTCTTCCGGTCCCAAACTAAGCTTAATGCTTGTGCTATGGGTGTATAATACATATTTATATTACTTTTTTTTTGTAAATACATGCATACATTATAATATATAGAAAACACCCAGACGCAGTACAAATATCTGTGTTCATCACACAAATAATTGTCTTGAGTGGGAATCGAACCCACGAACTCGTACACGGAAGTCGGTTACACTACCGACTACGCCACGAGCCCCACGAGGCCCGTCAATAAAAAGCGTAAATGTAATATTCCCTGACCAAAATATCAAAGTAAGACTGAAGGAGCAATAGGAAGGCGACATCACTCGAACTGATAATTCTTAAGGATCAAGAAGATCATGAAAAAAGGTAGAAGTCTAATAACCACGCTCCAGCATAGGTACGCCAACAATTGTTCTAATCTCATTGATAAATTTAATTCAATAAAGTCTTTGTATAATCGCAAAAATTACGCGAATGATACATACAGACTTGCCGTTATAATTTTTTTTTATTGCATGTAGTGGCAGGCGAGCCACGGCTAATCTGATAGTAAATGGTAACCGTCGCTCATGGACTCGAACTATACCGAGAGTATTGTCGAGCCGCTGCTCTCCATTTCACCGATATGAAATGAAAGAATAAACGGCTATCTCCTGCTACAGCCAAAACGCAACGATGTGCTTCATGGCCGGTCACACGGGAGATGGTGGTACCAACCCGCTCGGGCCCAATACCAAGTGAGTACTCCCACTTGGTACCCAGCCCTACCACCAGTCATGCAATGGATGATAATTGCTTACTTCCCTTAGTCGCCTCATACGACACCCGTGGGAAAGAATGGGGTGGTATTCTTAGTCCGTTACCACACGGAAAAAATCTGTGTGCTCTATAATATCAAACTAACCATAATTAAAAGGCCTATTTAAAATAAAACACGATAAAGAATGATCGTATCTTGTTAACATTAGTCAATTTACCGGCAAACTACTGCAGCGATGAAATATTTAAGAGAATATATTTCTGTAATAATCTAAATTGTTATTAAAATGGGACGCGATAAGACTGTTTTATAAATAGATAACTACTGTTCATAGACAGAGTTCACGCTGCTAATCAGCAGCGTGTCATTTCCGTTACCAATTTTGAAAATAATCAAATTCTTACTAATAATATGATAAACTAGTTTTTAGGTTATATCATATCTCAGGTTTCCGATATAGTAGTATGATAAAATACACAAACATGGCATCACACCTGTATCCCTGAAGGGTAGGCAGAGGCGTATTACACCAAAAAGCCCATCCCGGGGATAGAACCCGAGGCCTCATGATCAGCAGTCGCAAACACTACCGCTGCACCACCGAGGCCGTTAAAATATATAAGTAATAGTTTTTTATTCTAATCAAGAGATATTAAACGAAAAACTACCTAATACTTTCTAACATTTACGTGAATTTTACACATTTTTGAAATAAAACTACGTTTACGGAATCAATCGCGTTTACTTGATTTTACTACTATCCCGACGTTTCGAATACTTTACAGCATTCATGATCACGGGTGGACTTATATGGCAGATGTCGCTGATATGTTGTTTCAACGGTTTCATCTACCCATAGTAATATGATTTTACAAATTTTTTGGTTTATTTATTTCAACCCACATAATATTCGTTTAGAAACACAATTAAAAATATCTACTCTAAGATTTATGCTTACAATGTATGAGATTTTAAGCTAGTGTAATAAAATTAGTATAATACTCCTTTAAGTTTTGAAAGTTTTGTTTATATTTAGTGCTTAAAAATTCTACCACAAACTACCAATTAAAATTTTTAAGTAATCAAAAAACTACTATTAAGAAGACAATATTGATTATTAGTTTCTATTATTAAATATATTGATTTTAATAGATGCTAACACTAAAAAGCTACCACCGGATCGGAACGCGACCTGATTGAGTTTTCTGGCCGGATCTTTCTCAGTCAGGCCGCTTTCCGATCCGGTGGTAGCTTTCTTAATTAGGTACGCTTTCACGTCGTATCTACTGTACCAAACATCATGAAATTTTGTATACGTATAGTATAAAGCCCAGAAAAGGACATAGCAGTCCAAATCCTGTTCGTTAAAATATTGATTTTCGTAACTTTCATAAAAATTTGTTCCAGTAAAATACGTAATAAGAATTCTGATTATTTTAACCATTTTCTTGTTAAGGCCGAAAAAAATTTACTTGAACACACACCCTATCGTTCGGGGCAATGAACAGGGTTGCTTGGGGCCCTCACCCACTAAATAAACCCACTATGTGCCGTCTCTCTGACTGTATTTGCAGACCGCTGGAACTGAGTGACATTACTTCAATGGTCTCATTATTTTAACCTAAAGAATTAGAAAACGGGTTTAATATTTTGTGTGCTTGTTCGCGTGGTATAAAGTTACAGGACTAGCTAAAGATATTAAGTTTATAACCTTCTAATAAGCACATGACCTTAGCTCTTTTTATGACAAATAAAAAATAAAAGAATGGGTTAGTAGGTTTTAATTATGATTCCCCCAATCACAAAACATATATTTACACATATATATTTACCTACGAATTCAATAACCCCTACCTGTTGGGAGTCGGTTAAAGAAGGGGCCTGGAATGACCTCAAAATACCCTCACAGGTTGTATAGCTACATTATCTATTTTTTTTATTGCTTATGGAGGCAGACAAGCTACGTCCCAACTGATGGTAAATGGTAACCGTCACTCATGGACTCAACTATACCGAAGTATTGTCAAGCCGCTGTTCACCATTTCATTTCGCAGATATGAAATGAAAGAATAAACGGTTATCTCCTGCTACAGCCAAAACACACCGATGTGCTTCATGGCCAGTCACACGGGAGATGGTGGTACCAAGCCGCTCGGGACCGATAGGAAGTACGTACTCCCACTTGGTACCCAGCCCTACCACCAGTAATGCAATGGGTGATAATTGCTTACTTCCCTTAGTCGACTCGTACGACACCTATGGGAAAGAATAGGGTGACACTTGTGTTCTTAGTCCATCATCACACTGACTTTTTGGTTTTATTAAACAACACCCTGCGTTAGGAAACAATATTCATGTCGCGGAGACTTCACGGACACATATTCAGACAATGAGTACACCCAGAGTCGCGCAAAGAATTGTTCTATGTGGGAGCTCAGACTAACGAAAAAAAAGCGACCGCATTGTCAACTAAAAACTGAAGCCATTTTTTTAAAGACGTGTGCGTGAGTGTTGTCACCGGAAAGAAATAATCCCTATAATCTAGGTAAATTTTTAAAAGTTCTATGATTAAAACATAAAGGAAGTAAAACTATAAAGTAAGTTTATAGCATATCGTATAGGGAATATTATGGCGCTGACGACGTATTCATGTACGTAACGTAGGTACGTACGAAATCGTCGAGTCATTTGGCTGGTAACACTCGTCGTTTGTTACTTCGTTTTCGCATAGTTTTGTTTGCTTGTTTGTGCGTGAGCCGTGTAATTACCTCTTTGGCATGGTTTTATATGGCTTCACTGGAGTCTTCGTAATGATCAGTCTATATTTTAAATTCTTGGTCTGAGTTTGGGATTTGAATATTGAATACTCGGCACAGGAAGTCGGTATCTTAGCCGCCTGCCGTGTGTCTATCTAAAATATGAAATAAAACTATGTTTACGGAATCGATCGCATTTACTTGATTTTCTACTATCCCGATATTTCGAATAATCGAAATATCGAAACGTCGGGATAGTAGAAAATCAAGTAAATGCGATCGATTCCGTTAACGTAGTTTTATTTCATAATGTGTAACATTCGCGTAAATATCAGGAAGTAAATAATTTTTTTATTATTATTATTTTATTACATTTTTGTTTTTCTATGTTACTTTAATTACCACAGACTTCTTAAAGGTTTTTTGTAATTTTATTATCCATCCATCCATCCATCAGCCTTTTAACGTCCACTGCTGGACATAGGCCCAAGAATGGGGGATAGTGCCGTAATCGCCACGCTTGGCAGGCGGGTTGGCGATCGCAGTGGATGTTGCTAATACTCGAAGGAGTGCTGCTGCCCACTGGCCCAGGATTCCCTCGGTCGGCTCTTAAGACTCCCATGGGTGGAGAGGGGTGGGACAATTCTAAAGCCGGCCCCACACGGCAAAATTTTATTATATTTATTTTTATTTGGTCTAGTAGTTTCGAAAATAAGAAGGGGTAGGGCCAATTATTGTAAATTTTCTTAAATAACTTCAAAACTATTTATTTTAAAATTATAAAAAGTATATATTTCAGATCTTCACAACGAGTCCTTTCATTGGATATGTCACATGATATTATAGTTCCCAAAATATTAATTTATTTTCTAATTTATTCCTCAAAAATAGGCAGCCTATTTAAAAATTCGTTCATTTACGTTACACGTCCGTTTTCGGGGCACCGACTTACAAAAGTGTACCAAAATACCAAATGTTAAAGTCCGTTGGATACAGTGGCGTAACTATAGGGTGGCAGGGCTAGCAAAATGCCACGGGCCTCGGACCGACGGGGGCCCCCGACACGAGAGGCAAGCTCAGAATAAATTTTAACACCTAACTCTCCTGGCGGGAGGTGAAAAAATCTCGGAGTTGTTGGTCAGCCGTCGGAATGAATAAAATAAGGTCTAAAGGTTGGAGACATTATTGAGTAGGTGGCACATTGTGGGGAGGCCTTCCTTGTGTGCATCTCTTATGAGAAAGCGTCGGGCACAGGAGTCTGAAAGTGACAAAGTTGAGCGCAATAGAGAAAGAAATAGAGCCCAGACCCAAGACCGTGAGGAAAGGCTTAATATTTAATATGGGTACGCTAACTAACCGCACTGCTCCAATGAGACGGGGAGGTTTCAGAGTAAACGAAAAAATATCATCGATGTATAGATTTTTTTATATATTTGTTGTATTTTAAAAAATAGCCTGTATTATTATCCGTATTAATAACCTCCTCCTTAAACACAAAGTGAAAAATGTGAAATCGAAAATAACAGTCACGAGCAGGATTCGATTCACATATTTTCGATTTCACATTTTTCACTTTGTGTTTAATGTATAGTGCTAAGCATGTCAAATGCTAAAAATATATATAAAAATATCTAAAAACCTCCTTTTTTGAAGTCGGTTAGTAAGTAAATTACAAAGTGACGATATTTACTGGGGGGCCTCATCTAATGACTTTGCCACGGGCCTCAGATGGTATAGTTACGCCACTGGTCGGATCAGTAGTTTCGGAGCAATTTTACTGTGACAGACGGACGGACAGAGAGACAAACGCACGAGTGATCCTATCCGCTTTTTCCTTTTGAGGTACCCTAAAAATAAATATTTATCTATATTATAGGCTGCAGTAGCTTTTTAGACGTTAAAAGTGGAGGAAACAAAAAGTTTTATATATCTGACACAATTATTGTAATCTTACTTACAATAATTGTGTCGAAGAAATAAAAAATATTTTAGATCTATTTCTTTTAGCAATTGACATGCTCCGCTACTTTTTAAAGTACAAATTATTTGTGAATAAAGAAAAAGAGATTTTTAGTAGGGGCGGGAATAGAACCACGCATCTTTTCCAATCCGGGGAAGTGCTCTAAACCAAATTCCAAATTCTTAAAATCACATTTGTCTTAAGACAAATGTGATTAAGAATTTGGGATGATCGAAGGATCAGTAGGGTAGCTCAGTGGTTTAGAGCACTTCCCCGGATTGGAAAAGTTGCGTGGTTCGATTCCCGCCCCTACTAAAAATCTCTTTTTCTTTATTCACTAATAATTTGTACTTTAAATAAAAAATACTTGAAATTACAGTTTATAGGTAAAAGGTCAGGCGTGCTTGCAGAACTTTCACGTTGGCCCTTACTAGAAATAAACATACCTACCACCTATTACTATATCTTGCAATATGTAGGTAAAAATAATACGTAGCGACCATAAAGGAAAAGCTAAATGTCTATGTTTTAATTACAAAACGAGTATCTATGCAAGATCACATCAATAAACTTGCAAAAAAAAAAGTTTTAAACGGGACGTTCTCATTTTGAAAACCAGAAGTGTATAGGACCAATCCGTTAATTTTCTAAACGGTCCCATGCTCGCCAACTCGCTCGCGTTCCATTCTGGAACACGTTTCAATTCGAAATTCATATTTGGAACGCTCGCAACCGGTCGCCCTTGTAATAGTTGGCCGGTGTTATCAAAAGGCCAGTGTTATTTGACCCGTGTCACTACAGCCCAACTTCTTGTGAATATCAACATAAAGAATAGCATGTCTGTTGACAGAGCTCATCGAAAAATGGTTGTAAGTCTTCGGCAAGTGCAGCGCGAACAAAAATATACGTCGCAACGAGTTGTTTTGCCGCCTTATCACTTGGTTCAAAGATTTGTTTGCTTTTTATGCCTAAGCCTTTAGACCTCCACGAAGTTATAGTGCTCTTTTAAATTAATTGGTAATGGTTGAAGATTTTTCTAGTATGTACTTTAAATTCTTGATTACTAAATTTCTTTCACATAGCCAGATTCATATTGCTCTCTCAGTATTACATTATGTATATATATATTATGTATCACATATAATAAAATAATGGCCTCCCTCGCCATGTCTGTCTGTTTAGCTGAAATAAGCTCGAAACTACCCAACGGATTTTCATGTGGTTAGATAATTGGATGGAGTGATTCATGAGAAAGTATTATGCAATATTATCCTTTTTTTTTTTTTTTTTTTTTTTTTTTTATTTTAGGTGGGCAAAAATGTCCTACCGCACACCCCGCTGCCCGGGGAGACAACGGGGTAGTGTGGGGCTCTCACCCACTAAAAACCCACCGTGCGCCCTCACCCGCCCTTGCTACGGCGGATCACGGGAACCGCGTCGTTTCTCCGCGATCCGCAGGCGGCAGCCCCTTCGGGCACCCTCTCTTGTGCGACGCCCCGCGCACTTGGGCGTCACACCTTCGCGGTAGGCTTCCGCGGACGGCAGGGTACTCCCCGACCCCACCGTCCGCAGCCTCGGCTAGGGCGGCATCAGGCGCAGGTAAGCGCGCGCACGCCGCCCCGCGCGCCGGCGGCGAATCGGGTCCGCGAAGGAGGATTCCTCCCGGGCCCTCTCCGCCGCCTCCTTCCGCGAGATGACAGCCTCGCAGAAGGCGGCGACCGCGGTCCAGGCCCTGTCACTGCCAACCATCGCTCGCGCAACGGCCGGCAGCGACAGGTCCACGCCTATGACTGCAGCGAGTTCCCGGCGCTGCACATCCCAGGCCGGGCACGACTCGAGCGTGTGCTGCGCCGAGTCCTCGCCGCAGTCGCAGTGGTGACAGCCTGGGGTCGTCTCCCTCCTAGCGATCGTGTGCAGGTATTTGCCGAAGCAACCGTGCCCCGACAAAACCTGCACCAACCGGAAGTTGAGGACCCCGTGCTGCCGCCCTGCCCATTCTTCCAAGATCGGCTGGAGCGCCCCCACGGTCCAGAGACCAGCCCGGGGCGTCTCCAGCCGAGACCTCCACTTTAGGACGGTGGCGCCGCGGGCATCTTCCCGCCACGTTGAGATTGCGCTTGGGGAGGGGCGGCTGCCCCCCGCCCGCGCCGTCGACGCCCGCCGATAAACGTCGGCGAGCACTTCCGCCTCCAGATCCCACGGGGGGGTTCCGGCCAACGCGCAGGCTGCATCGCACGAGACCGTGCGGTACCCGCGTATTGCCCTGACCGCTACGACCCTCTGTGGACGCCACAGAAGGGCCCTATTGCGAGCGGCCAGGGACTCCGCCCACACGGGCGCGCCGTACAGTGCCATTGACCGTACTACCCCCGCCTAGAGTCGTCGACACGCGAGACTCGGTCCGCCCAAATTCGGCATCAGTCGCCCGAGGGCGGACGCCGTGCCGACGAGCTTTGGCGCAAGACGGCGGAAGTGCTCGTCAAAGTGCCACCGTCCATCCAATACCAGGCCCAGGTACTTGATGTGGGCCTGGATTGGAAAGCCCACACCGTTGACCGTTATCGAGGCGCCGGCGGGTGGGCCGCGTCGGGGCCCATGGAAGAGTAGGGCCTCCGACTTTTCAAGGGCCACCCTAAGCCCCAGCGCCTCGATCCGCCTGACCACCTCCGCGGTTCCTGAGGTGGCCAGCGTTGCCGCCTCCTCGAGGGTCCCGCCCCGGGCTGTGACGAGCGTATCGTCTGCGTAGCAAATTACGCCCAGCCCGGGGGGGAGCCGGCCACGGAGGACCCAGTCGTAGCCGATGTCCCACAGGAGCGGCCCTAGAACCGAACCCTGCGGGACGCCGCACGACATAGCCCTCCTTACAACGTCCCCTTCCCGGTCCACGAAGAGGACGCTGCGGCCGTCGAGGTAGTCCGCCACCAGCCGCCTTAGGTAGAGGGGCACTCCATGGTACCGAAGTGCCTCCTTGATGCAGCCGAATGGCAGACTATTGAAGGCGTTGGCGATGTCGAGCGACACCGCCAACAGCACTTCCCTCGAATGCAATATTATCCTGACATTAGGTTTTATATAAATTGGCTGAAACCTTACGTTGATTTCTGAAGACGTCAGAGTAAAACGCGCCAAGTGGCAGCTTTTTCAGTTGTAGATTTATAACAATAGAGAACAATTAGATAAAAAACTAGCTTATATCCGCGGTGAAGCCACGGGTAAATATTAGTTTAATAACAGATCAGTTCTAGCCTTAGCCCAAACTACCAATCTGTTTAGTATTAGATGATCACCAGTATTTAGTATTTACATGGAGTGAGTTCAAATAGGCAGGCCTATTTGAACTCTTTGATCCAAGGGTCAACGAGCGGCGTCAGAACAGGAAAAAAAATAGATTTCTATTAAGACATTTTCTAGTGGTAGTGCCTTGCTTATGCCCAGCATGAATGGGCCGGATCGATTGGAGAAGTACCACCCTCTCACGGAAGATTGGCGTGGAACAACGGTAGGTACACCCACCATAGTGGTTCGTATGGTGAGTGAGAGCGCCGAAGGCCCAAGCCCCTACCTATCCTCTCCCTGTTATACTTCCTATCCTCTCTTTGTTATCCTTTCTATCCTATCCTTAGTATCCATACAGTCCTTCCTCTCCACCTCCCATCCCTTTCTTTGGAGATGGCTCTGGTGTTGCTAGCGTCTCAAGGCTACAATAACCATTTACCATCAGGTGGGCTTATCATACGGCCACCTGCTTGCTTATTTACCACCCACGTAGTACAAAAAAATAACTTTTGGAAACCTGTAACGACTTCCATGGTTTTATTTGACATTCATGCTATAACGGTAATTATAAATTTTCTATAATTGTAATAGTAATACCTATATAATTTGGCATGCAAATTCTATATTAGTCGTCATAGTAAGTATTAATTCAGCTGATATTACGTAAACGTGAATTTTCACACCACTAATAAAAATATATTTTATTTTAAACTATCTGCGCGTGACTTAGTATATATCAGTGGTGTCGGGGGCCGCGCGGGGCGAAGGCGGGCTCTTGGCCCGCCAACTTAAAAATGCCGCCGCAGAGCCTCCGAATCGATACGAAGCGCGTCACGTGCCGCCGATCGCAACCAATAGCCGCTCTCGGGCGGTTGCGGGGCGCGGGCGGAGCCCCGACCGCTCTCCGCCGATCGTCAGTTCACAAGAAGCATTCGCGTTGAGCACTCGTCACTTCGCTCGCTACATACATACGAGTTTCACCGAAAACCGGTCCGATGCATCGTGACATGTTATAGTGTGCAGTGTTTGCCGTTATGAGTGCGTGGACGGAGGAAGTGATGTCCTGGCGGGACGAGCGGCTCGGCCTCACCGAATTGAGGGAGCCAAGTACAAATAGAAGAAAACAACGAAGTGCGCCTTACAGATTACACAGGCCGCATTTGACAGCGCCTCACGTTCCGGAACTCCCCGAGCCTCAAGGAACACACATATCAAGGTTGTATCCCGAACTATTAGCGCTGATTTTCGAGAGGCTGCCAGTAAGAGACCGAGGTCGCGCAGCTCAAGTTTGCCGCGCGTGGCGAGACGCAGCTGATCGACGGTCAGTCTGGCGGGGAGTTGAAGCAGCTCTTCATCTTAGACGACCAGCGCCTGTATTATTTGCATCCTTAGCTAGACGAGGAGTACGCAAACTACAAGTTTTATCATTAAGAAGGGGGCTTAGAGACGCTGTCGCCTCCTTACCGGGCCTCGATTCGTTATCTCTCAGTGGATGCTATAGTGTGACTGATGCAGCCCTAGCGAGTGCCTTCGCGGCGGAGTTACCAGCTTTAAGGAGATTAGATCTATCTCTATGCAAACAAGTGACTGACTCATCACTCGGCAGAATAGCGCAATCTCTGAAAAACTTAGAAGAGTTAGAGCTAGGGGGTTGTTGCAATATCACAGATACCGGGCTATTATTAATCGCATGGGGACTCAAGAAATTACGCCGATTAAATTTAAGATCTTGCTGGCATGTGAACGATGCAGGCATAGCCCATTTGTGCGGCGGTGGTGAAGCAAGAGGGACCCCGGAACTAGAACATTTAGGGCTCCAAGACTGTCAAAGACTGACAGACGAGGCTTTAAAATATGCAGCGACAGGTCTTCCTCAATTGAAATCCATTAATCTTTCGTTTTGCGTGGCTGTTACGGATGCAGGGTTGAGGCATTTGGCGCGACTGCCTCATTTAGAGGACATAAATCTAAGAGCTTGTGATGGAGTGTCAGATGCGGGGGTGGCACACCTCGCTGAGAGTGGCAGGTTAAGAGCCTTAGATGTGTCGTTCTGCGACAAGGTGGGCGATGAAGCACTGTCCCACGCGACATTGGGCTTGTCCGGCCTACGCTCGTTGTCTCTCAGCGCTTGTCGTCTCACGGACGAGGGTTTAGAAAGGGTAGCTAAGCTCTCACAGCTAGAAACGCTAAACATAGGACAATGCATTATGGTTACAGACAGAGGTTTACGCGCTCTAGGCGAGGGCCTCCGTAACTTGAAAGCGATAGACTTATATGGTTGCACGTGTATTACTCCGCAAGGTTTGGACCATATCGTGAAGTTACCGCGTCTTAGTGTACTTAACCTCGGTCTGTGGCATGTGCGGTGACCACACTCACGCTAGTTAGTGGCCGTTTGCGTGTGTGAGTGCGTCGGCCATGTTGAAGTGAAGGAGCGCCAAGGTTGTAGGTATACTCTGGACAGTGAATAAAAGAATTAACCAATTTATAGATATTAATGTTCGAATTATTATTTAGGACGTGGGGTTGCTTTCTTGTGCATGTTTTGTTTTAGATCAATTGTGTTATTTGTTGTAAAATTAATGTTGTGTTCAATTTGCTTCAGTTAAAAGACAGTTGTGTGGTTAAGTTTGAAGAAAGTGGCCCTGATGCCTAGTCACAATGTTCAACTAGGCCTTTTTGAATGTTCTCTGTTTCCCTTTTTATTAAGTTCTTTTTAAATTGTTACTTATTGAGCATGAGTCAGCCAACGAAGTCAAGCTTGTGCAATTTTTAAAAAGGTCTGGTTTGTGTAATAATTTGCTCCATTAGTTAGATAGGTAACTCGATATTTAGCCATTCTTCAAATTATTGATGTTTTTAATTCGATCTCATGTGAGATAATAAAATTGTTTAGAAATTAGGCTTAGTAATTAAAGTTGGCAAATGAATTGGGAGGCAAAAGTTATCATTTGTAGTAGCTACCACTAACTATGTAATTGAGGTGACTCTTGGCAGAAGGCCATTGTTATTATGAAATGGATATTTAGAAGGAGTACCCATCAGACACGGGCTGGTGGACAATCCCAGCTGCCTTTTACACAATAACTGAAGTTCACTACTCAAGATAAAACATAATATAACAAAGGTGAATTAATACGAAACATGCTGAATTTCATAAAATGCCTTATGGCAACTCACAATTTTTTTATCAATGAGAAACAATTTGGCAATATTTGGTTATTGTGTTTCCTAAGATAGCTGGGTTTAACAATCCATGGGTGTGTGGTGGGCTCTGCTCCTAAATATCTATTTTAAAACATCTGAAATACGTGAAAAAGAACCACCACGTAAGAGTTAAATTAAACTGTCTGTGTGTAGATATTTTCATGACAAATTTGAGTACGAAGTAAAGACTGGCAATCCAGTCTTACTGTACTATAACAGTCTTGTCAGAGAGTCGGACAGAGATACTATAATCTACCCCAAACTAATGCCTGGATTACAAACTGTTTTGTTTATTTTATTTTAAGGTTTGTAAGAAATGATAACGAAGATGAAAACAAATAATACAAACTTTTATTTAAATAATCATGACTCATGATATAATAATTAATATTTTGGATGCTAAGCAACATTCAAGTTTCTTGAGCGAAATAAGGAAATCGCTGTTATAAAAAAAGCAAAGGTTCAAAAATGAAACTGAATTAATGATAAGCCTTGAAAATCTATTAAACTCTGAAATATATTGAAACTTAATAGTTTCTGATTTCTATTAATAAGGATATTATAAAATACATTGACGGAATCTATCACTTTCACTTAATTTTCTACTATCCCGACGTTTGGAACAAAAACCCATTTTAGGTGATATAATCTATAAAACTATTATTTCGAAATACTTTTCAATGAAACCATTGATCTGCTTATTTATGTGACGAAAATATCATCACTTACAACTGACCAAAATAGATAGTTGGGGTTTCTTTTGAATTTCAGTTGGCCCCGGCTTTGATATACCTAGGTACCTATATTCTTTCTGACTGGACGTATACAAAATCATATATGTTGACACTGTGATTTTCCGTCGGGATTTTGTAGTACGAAGATACGGAAACTAGTTTTATAATGACGTTGAATAACACTATCATATATTTATGATAATGCCTGTGATAAATTAAAATCAGTGATTAATAATCCGATCAATTCTAGCAAAAGGTCATCATTATAATTTCAAATGTATGCCGCAATCTTACGCTATTAATTCATTTAAAAAATATAATAAATATAGCCTTAGGTGTTTTACTAAATTTAAATTTGTTTACTCGTTTATAATATTATGCTTATTTTAATAATTTCTGATTATTCCAAATTACGAAATCATCTTAATATAATTGTGTTTTTACTATTTTGGAGTTTCGTAAATTTTACAGAAGCTGTGTTTTTTCAATTAACTAAGTAAATTAAATAGTTTTTTAAATTAAATTATTTCTTTTGTGTATCTGGTTTTAAATAATTATGTATTAATAATATGCTGAAATAGTAAAATCAAAGGTCAAAATATAAAAACAGAATTGACACTACTTTGAATTTTAAATTTAACGAAGACACGCCATTTACATAGGTACTAAAACTTTGTCTCCCGATACAATAAAGATCTCATATATATACGTAACTTTTTGATATTAATATTTAGTTTATAATCGTATAAGTATACTATTACAAAGGTTAACTCCCAAATTTTAAAGAAAATATTTTTGGCACGAGCTGTTTTATATTTGACATATGATTTAGCATTTTGATCTGTATTTTTGCACTTGACATGCTCAGCAACTTAAAAGAACAAATTGTTTGTGAATGTGGAAAAAGATAAGTTTAGTGCGGGTGGGATTCGAACCTGCGTCCCTTTCAATCCGTGGAAGTCCGGGCGTCGTAAAGACAAATGTGATGTGGAGATTGGGATTGGCTGTCGGTCAGTGCGATTGTTAAGCGGTCTAGAGCACTTCCCCGGATTGGAAAGCACGCAGGTTCGAATCCAGCTCGCACTAAACCTCTCTTTTTCCACATTTACAAATAATTTGTTCTTTAAAGCATATAATGTAGCATTTCAATTTGTGAATATTAAATCGAAGCATAACACCGTTTTCTATAGTAACAGGTTTTTGTGATAAACAGTTTGGTGAATTGACACCAGCAGATCATCCACTGGCTCCAACGGCTATAAACACGACTAATGATTTTGACTATAAAATTACAGATTTATTTTTGACGTGATAACGTCTTATAAATCGATGAACGCTGGCTGTACGCACGAAAAAGTGTGACGTTCCGCAAAATGTATGGCGACCGATGCATTGTATGTGAAACTCTCGGAAAACATATATGGCGTTATCACGTAAAATTATCGTCCGTAAACCGACTTTACAGACAACCATATATTTTTTTTGTAAGTAAATTGACGATGTAAGAACCTCATATGAGATCGAATTTAAAATAAATACTGTGTATACTTAAAAAAACGTTGTTTTTGTACAAAACGAATGTAATATAGAAAGGTGTATTAAAAGTCATCGTTTAAGTTACAGAATAACTTTGGTAATTTTATTTCACTTCCTACGAAACCCTTTAGAAGAATACAATAATTTTACTGAAAAAAATTATAAGTAAAAATTATAACTATGCAAAAAAATTAGGTTTTATTTTAACAGTTAAGATTAAAGATTTGACTTTACAGAGCAATCAAAATATTATAATCCTAACTATTATAAAGCTGTAACAGAGCTGTATCTGTACATATAAGATAAGATATTTGCGAAAAAAATACCGTATTAGGCTATTTAGTCTCAAGACAAAACATTTTATTTTAGATTTTTTGTCTGTTTATCGGTTTGTTTGTTTGCGCATCACACAAATCTTTTTTATTTGATAGCTCTTGATTAGACATAAAAACTGTTATACGATTTATCTCGCAACTACATAGGGAACCAGAGATATAAAAACTAGCTTTTGTACGCGGCAGAGCCGCGGGCAAAGGCTATTTTAATATAATTTTACAAGAATAATTCTATATCAGTCTTATTTTGTTATCGTTCATCCTCATTCAAAGGTTATCTATTAGAAAATACTGAAGGCACTGCCAATGAGTAGGTCATATTATATAAATGGAAAATATAATGAAAGGACAATTTTATATCTCTATTTATAGGATTTTGAATATAAATACTTGTTTCTACTGCGCAATTACATATATGAAATAAACATATACCCCCTTACTAATATTAGTGACAAAGACAAAATACTAAATAACTATCAGAGGTTATAATATACAACGTTTATTAGTAAGGCCCGTAGTAAAGTTTCTAGTATGATATTTCATAACTATTAAAAAATGCGAAAAGGGAAGGATGTAGGTACAGGGCAGACCAAGACTAACCTACCTAGACCAAATCCGTCATGTATTGAAAGAAGGTGGAGTCAGGAGTCTCCGAAACCTGCGAGCGTGTATGAAGATAATTATGAATGTTAGGGAGCGAGATGTATGCAAGAATAGCACTCTTACCTCACAAGGGAGATACGCCATCTCTAATAAGTAAAATTTAAAAATATCTTTGATTATCAACCAAATGGGAATACTTTGTTGTCATCAGGCCTGAGGTGGTACCAAACCACCGTCGTGTGACCGACCATGGAGCACTTCAATGAGTTTTAGTTGTAGCGGAAGATGTTGCTAATTATTTCATTTCATATGCCCTGAAATTCAATGGTGAGTAGTAGTGTACTACTCTTAATATAGCTAAGTGCATGAGCGGCAGTTACCACTTACCATCAAGTGGGTCGTGGCTCATCTGCTATTATAAGCAACTAAGTTTTTAGGTCATATCTCAGGTTCCCGATATAGTAGCAGGATAAAATGTATACCAGTTGTTAAGTCTAATAAAGAGCTACCAAACAAAAAAAAGTTGCATCAAAATCCGTTCAGTAGTATTTGCGTAATGCGCGAGCAAATAAACAGACAAAAAATCTAAAAAAAATCGCGTTGTGTTTAGATACGCCTATATAGCCTAATTCAGTATTTTTTTTCTCAAATATTTAAATGTACAGACATAGCTCTGTTACAGCTTTATACTTTATTAAGTATATTTTTATAGATAGATAACATACAAATAAAAAACTTAATTATAGAATCTCGAGACAGAACACGGATTTTTGGATTCCAGGCTACCCGTGTGGGATGTTAAGCATCCCCAATACGTACCTACCTACTATTGTTGAGCAAAATCCTCCTCTATAATAGGGGGAAAAGAAAAAAAGCTGGCCTTCTACAATACAGTGGTAGTTTTACTTTTGTTTCTTTATTTATTGCTTACGTGGCAGACGAGCTATGGGTCACCAGATGGTAAGTGTCAAACTGAACTTAGCAATATCAGAATCACAGTTAACGGTAGCCAAAAGACATCACGGCTGTTACAAAGAAGGTGGTACCTACCCGCTCAGGGTCTAACAGCAATTGATGATTGACAAACCTCAGTAAAATTTAAATTTCTTTCTGGATGGTAATGTTTACTAAGTAACTTGTTTATTTATTAGTCTGTGACTTCATTTGAGTCGCCTTAGGATTGCCAGCATATTCAAGTGTACTTCTCTGCACTGTGTTTCCTTGGTTACAAGAAGCTCATGCAGGAATGTAACATACTATTAGAGCTACGAACATAATACAATATTGGATATCTGTACCTATACCTTGACTGCACAGATGGCGGATTGGTTGAGGTACCGGCCTTCGGCCCGAGTGTTCCATCCATCCATCCATCAGCCTTTTAACGTCCACTGCTGGACATAGGCCTCTCCAAGAATGGGGTTAGTGCCGTAATCGCCACGCTTGGCAGGCGGGCTGGCGATCGCAGTGGATGTTATTAGTGCTCGAAGGAGTGCTGCTGCCGACTCCCGCGGTAGGTATTCCCTCAGTCGGATCCCATAGGTGGAAAGGGGTGGGATAATTCTAAAGCCGGCCCCACACGGCAATCGGCCCGAGTGTTGTGGGTTCGATTCTCACACTGGACAACTCTTTGTGTGATCCAGAAATTGCTGTTCTGAGTCTGGGTGTACTCTGTGTCCGTGAAATTGTATATTTGTATTTTTAGGGGACTTTCACCCGCGATGCAAGGATTATTCCTTAGTGCAGGGTGTCGTCTTAAAAAAACATTTAATCCGAGGAACTGCTCCGGACCGCTAAGCCATCGCAGGCGCCCACAGCGACTCTAAATCTTCACTTCACATTTGTTTTAGACGTCTACCTAATTAATTGTCCTGACATAATCAACGCACAGCCTAAACTCCTAAGACTCCAGAGCGGAGTTTTGGAATATAGAATTATTTTATATCGTAAGCAGGAAGGATTTTTGGTAATTCCAACTTTGGAGGGGAAATGGGAGTTGGCTCTTTGTATGAAACAACAAATTATTTGTGAATGTGGAAAAAGAGAGCTTTTCTGCAAGCAGGATTTTTTTTATTGCATGTAGTGGCAGACGAGCCACGGTCCATTTGATGGTAAATGGTAATCGTCGCCTGTGGACTCGACTATACCAAGAGTATTGTCAAGCCGCTGCTCACCAATTCATTTAACAGATATCAAATTAAATATTAACGGCTATCTCCTGCTACAGCCAAAACGCAACGATGAGCTTCATGGGCGGTCACACGGGTGATGGTGGTACCAACCCGCTCGGGTCCGATACCAAGTGAGTACTCCCACTTGGTACCCAGCCCTACCACCAGTCATGCAATGGATGATAATTGCTTACTTCCCTTAGTCGCTTCATACGACACCCGTGGGAAAGAATGGGGCGGTGACACTTGTATTCTTAGTCCGTCACCACATGGACAAAATTTCTGCTTTTCTGCTTCTGCAAGTTCTCTTTTTCCACATTTCACAAATAATTTGTTCTTTATAGTAGCGGAGCATGTCAAGTGATAAAATTGGATTTGTGTCCATCCATCCATCCATCAGCCCTTCGAAGCCCACTGCTGGACATAGGCCTCCCCAAGAGAACGCCACAACATGTGTTTCGCTCATATGGGGGATAGTTATAGGCATGCAGTACTATTTTTATGTTTACTAACTTTATTGTATGTAAGTGTTATCATTAAGTTTGCGTTAATAAACATTATTACATATTACATTATTATTACATCACCATGCTTGGCAGGCGGGTTGGCGATCGCAGTGGATGTTGTTAATACTCGAGGGAGTGCTACTGCCCACTCCCCCGGTATTCCCTCAGTCGGCTCTTACGACTCCCATTACATTCTAAAGCCGGCTCCACACGGCAATTTGTGTCAACTAACCACAAATATTTATGATTAATGACGTGTTTGGATTTTCATATTTTAAGGGGGGGGGGGGGGGGGGGGTCTGGAATAGATTCCCAGATGCTTGCCAACTCAGCCATCTCTCGGGATTGCGAATTTCTGATTTTCTGCTTTAATTTAAATGGCTAAGCATGTAAAATTCTATAAAGAAGAAAATATTTGTCAAAAAAAGAGCGTTACTGCGAGCAGGATTCGATCCTGCGTCCCATCCAATCCGGGGAAGTGCTCTGGACCGCTAAGCTATCAAAGTCACCCAACGGTGATATTTTTAATCTTCACTTTAGATTTGTTTTACGATCCACGCCATCTATCGGATGCATTTACATGCATTATTTATTAGCTCTCTTACTTATTCCACTTTCACAAATACCTAATTTGTTCTTTAAGTAGCTGATTATGTCAAGTGCTAAAACACAGATTAAATATTTCTATGTCAAATGCTTAAAAAATATATTATTATTATTACATGACATAAATAATAATATTCACGGACATTTTCACACAACTTCTGGTCCCAAACTAAGCTTAACGCTTGTGCTATGGGTACCAGAATACGGATATAGGTAATACATATACTACTTTCTTTTTTTTTGTAAATACATACATATAATAGATAAAAAATACCCAGACGCAGTACAAATATCTGTGTTCATCACACAAATAATTGTCCTGAGTGGGAATCGAACCCACGACCTCGTGCATGGAAGTCGGTTACACTACCGACTACGCCACGAGGCCCTTCAATATAAAAACATTAACTTCTAGTGCGAAACATGAAGATTTCAAAGGTAACGATGGCCAAAAAAGGCACTTCATAATTACCTACTTTAATAAGATACATACCTAGCTGTTAATACATTTTACATTGCGTTATATTTTCTCTTTTTCTATTATAATTAATAATTATAATTACAAAAGTCATTTAAAATACAAATGCACTCTTTTTTATATAAATATGCATAATATGAATTTATTATTTAATCTTAGCTAATTAATTTGTCTGAGTTTTAGACATGACTTTTTGCATAGAGATATTAAGTCATTATACACGCGAAGTGAATCTTAATTGCTTATGTATAAGTGTATTGTTTTTATTTTATATAAATAGAAAGAGTGTTTGTTACGCTTTTACGTCGTAACTATTCGACCAATCACCATAAAATTTTGCATAACCTGGTACTCAGAATAGACGTAGGCTATATGGACGTCTTTTTTTTTAATAACTTGGGTGGTAAGTAAGCATATGGGCCACCTACCGTAGCCTATAGACGCTAGAAATACGAGAGCCATCACTTGGGCGTCGCCATCTCCAAGGAATGGGATAGGAGGTGATTAGGAAGAATAATAAGAAGATACTAAGGATAGCATAGGAAGGATAATTAGGAGAGAATAGGGACGGCGGTTGG
Source organism: Leucoma salicis (assembly GCA_948253155.1). NCBI lineage: Eukaryota > Metazoa > Arthropoda > Insecta > Lepidoptera > Erebidae > Leucoma > Leucoma salicis. Next base: position 12,375,114 of record OX411828.1, on the reverse strand, counting down.
GCCTGCGGCGCTCTCACTCACCATACTCAACACAATGGTAGAAGTACCTACCGTTGTTTTACTATGATCTGTATGTGTACGTTGTTTTTATATGAGATTCATGCTCTACCACTAGATGGCTCTTACGCATTTACAATATTAGTAAGCATTATGTCAAAATAAAATATAAACGTTTTTCAGCTGATAACCGGCGTCTCTATACGACCAGCTGCAACTTGATAAGATAAAGTAGATATACACGCCACAAGAAATGAAAATTCCTTTTAGCGTTCTTAGTTTTGACAGTTTTCATGTAAAGAAAAAATACGTAGAAATATCAGTGTCCAAAAATAAAACGGTCGAGACCAAAAAGTTTTCTATGCCTTTAAAAAAATAATGTGTTGTGAAATAACCTCAAAATTGGAATGCCGGCGCCATATTGCAAGATAACACGAAGCGTTAATCGTATTTGATACCCGATAACCTGAAGCAAACATGTTTATGAGGAAAACTCACATATCTTTACATACATAAACTTCAGTAAGTCTAGCGATGATGTAATACAAACATTGAGTACCTACCTACTTGTCTTACGGTCTTGTGTCTTTCCTAGAACACAGTTGCCAGATTGAAATTAATTAATAGTAATTTCAATCTGGCAACTCGTGTATTCGTAAAATATAGTTATAGAAAATATCTTTTAACAAACAATTGCTATCAGTCTATCTAACGTTTGTTGTTTATATATATATGTTTACTAGTTTATAACATACGAGTATATCATCGTTATAGATGTATTTAGGAGCACAATGCTATCTACGCGATTCGTCCATTGCTAATCACAGCTTCTACGATGAACAGTAGACGATAAATGGTTATAGCGATTCACAACAGGCCTTCTAGAACTTAGTGCTGTAACGCTACGCTTACGCTAGGTTCACAAGTACAGGCGGATAGATGGCATACGGCAGGATTATTTAGTGGGTGAGGATACTACCCTGTACGTTGCCCTGAACGACCCCATCATGATGTCATTAGTGACATATTTATATTCCAAAAGTCCACACGGACGAAGTCGGGGGTGGAGTCAAGTATGAAGTAAATAATAAGTAAAACGTTTTTTATAGTCCAAACTCCTTGCTTAATATTTATGAGTTATTTTAACCTGCTATCGGTACTTTCCTTACTTAACATTGTAATATAGGTTTTTGTCGATAAATTTGTCGTCGAGATTGTACAAAACTGCTAACTGCACATATAGCGGAGTAGTTTATATTACGATCGACGACGAGTGTTGTATGTACGATCCCCGTGAAGGATTTTTTTTTGTGTAACCCACAAATGGATGTGCCCGTCAAATTGTAAGTTTATAAAGAAATACAGGTATTATTCCGTAGAGCAGACTGCCTTTAAAACAAAACCTATCTAAGTACCTATGTTTATTATAAGAATTTTACTGGTGGTAGGGCTGGGTACCAAGTGGGAGTAAGTACTCACTTGCTATCGGGCCCGAGCGGGTTGGTACCACCATCTCCTGTGTGGCCGGCCATGAAGAACATCGTTGTGTGCAGAAGATAGCCGTTAATTCTTTCATTTCATATGTGATTTAACTGGGCTGTAGCTCGTCCACCATTATGCAAAAAAAAGGTGTATGGCGTTGAAGTGGCATAGGACTGACCAAATTGGTTTTGTACCGCGGTACGAGCACATCTACCAACATATGACGCTCGAGAGGTAACTGATAACCGTTAGGGGAAGAAAGGTTCTAGTATAGCTTAACTGTAGGTTCACACGGCGTCAAGATTTGCTGGATCCACGTTTCACTGCATACCGCAAAACCGGATCGTGTGTTCATACCGCTATCCAGCTTTCCACGATCCTACAATCCTGTAAAACGGAACCCCGTGGGGACATACATCCTTTTTATTTGTCACTTGTCATTCCTTCGGTAACATTTGGATGCGATGGACGTGAGAAATGGTGCTTTAATTTACTGGTATTATCGCCGTATTCAGAGGCGACGTAGAAATAAAAGATTATGGATAAACCCAGTCACCAATGTGTACCTTTAATCGCTTGCCCCATCCGACTTATCGGATCCGGTTTTACTGATCCAAGCGTGTGTGACTGCATGTATAGAGATACTGTTGCCACTAAAACGGGTCCCGCATTTTATACCTTAGGACCGATTTGTAGTCGAAAGATCGGATGTCCATTTTAGCAGGATTCAGTTTTTCGACGGATCCTGTAACAGTATGCTTGTGTGAACACGTGTATTGAAATAATGTTGTCACTAAATTAGATACTGCAAAAGACATTTTCCGCAAAAATCGGATGTGTGTGTGAGCATTTTTGATGTGAAACATCTAATACGGAGGGAGGATAAAATCGGCTGTTAGCGTGGCGACACTTTTATTTTACTTGTCCCATTCAAATCTTGCAAGTTAAATTTGACACAATTTCTGGTTTCCGATTGGGCTGAAATATTACACGCATATGTATATTGCATGACAATGCAATATTATGATGACATGGAGCTGATCTGATGTTGGAGCTGGAAGGTGGACATAGGAACTCCGATATAAAACGACATAACCCCATCGAGTTTGGGCTCGTATGATTCGCTTTGATGACTACTTTGTATTTAGATGATATTTACGGTCTGATGATGAAGCTGGAAGGTGGCCACTGTAACTCTATAATGAAACAACGCAACCCCATCGAGTTTGGATTCGTTTGATTCTTCTTGATGAGTACTTTGTCTTCAGGTAATATCCAGGGTCTGATGATGAAGCTGTACGATGGCCATGAGAACTCTGTAACTAAATGGTGCAACTCCATCGAGTTAGGGCTCGTTTGAATAGTCTTGACTAGTACTCCAGTCCTAGATGATATCCAGGGTCTGATGAAGGAGCTGGAAGGTGACCACAGTAACTCTGTAATGAAACCCAACCCTATCGACTATAAACTCGTTTGATTCGTCTTCCATCCATCCATCCATCAACCTTTCAACGTCCACTGCTGGACATAGGCCTCCCCAAGAGACCGCCACAACGAGCGGTCCCGTCATGGGGGATAATAGCATAATCGCCACGCTTGGCAGGTGGGTTGGCAATCGCAGTGGATGTTGTTAATACTCGAGGGAGTGCTGCTGCCCACTCTCCCGGTATTACCTCAGTCGGTTCTTACGACTCCCGTGGGTAGAGAGGGGTGGGACAATTCTAAGGCCGACCCCACTCGGCTAATTCGTTGGGCTGATTCGTTCTTGACGAGTATTTTATTTCTAGATAGTATCCAGGGTCTGATGATGGGCCTGGAAGGTGGTCTTAGGTAATCGTTAATCAAACATCGCAACCCATCGATTCAGGGCTAGTTTAAGTTATCTTGAATAGTACCATAGTCCTAGATGATATTCAGGATCTGATGATGGATTCGGATAGCCATGGACACTATGCTATAAAACGCCGCAATCCCATCAACTTTGGAATCATTTGATTCGATTTGACAAGTACTTTGGTCCTAGATGATATCCAGGGCCTGATGATGATGATTTATGTGCATTTCCGTTATTTTACACATGTGATAATTTATGCAAGCACACATTGAAAAAGGTATGATAATTTTATTTCTACTCATGAATTCTACAAAATAATTTCGATATTTTCACATCTAGTAGACGTCCCGCGACGTCTATTTTTTTTTTGTTAGAGCAGGAATAATGTACCTTGCCGCACACTACCCTATTCGTTGCCCTGAAATTTCGTTACGATTAGTTCAGTAGTAACGGCTTGAAAGTGTATTAAACTGACTTTCGCATTTATAATGTTAGTAAGGGTTAAATAAAGATAACGATAGTCTAGCGGTATTACCAAGGACTGCAAAGACAGCAGTATCCAGTTCGATTCAAGACCTCTTATGACGAATACATAGATTTTCAATTTTTTCCGAAACTGTGTTTTTAATCATTTTGATCTGTATTTTTAGCACTTGGCATGCTCAGCTACTTTAAAGTACAAATTATTATTTGTGAATGAGGAAAAAGAGAACGTTAAGTTAAGACAATTGTGATGAGGAGATTGGGTATGACCGAAAGGTAGTGCGGTAGCTCAATGGATTAGAGGACTTCCCCGGAAAGGAAGGGACGCAGGTTCGATTCCAGCTCGCACTAAAGTTCTCTTTTTCCTCATTCACAAATAATAATTTGTACTTATGTGTTTTTATATAAAAAAATCTCGGTGAATGGTAACATTGAGATGAATTCTATAAGACCGAGAGTTTTACTCGACTACTTATGGAGCCTGCCAATCAACACTAGGCCAGTGCTGGACCAAAGCCTAAACCCTTTTCCCTTGAGACCAGACCCGTGCCTGGCAGTGGGAAGGCCATTGCTGAAAAGAAAAATAACAATAACAGTGGTAAAAAATTGGTGGCAAATGGTATGGGGTTCTTTAGAGCAATAGCGCACCAACGACCTGGCAGTGCTGCCACGACGCGCGGCCCAGCCGCAGGGGTTGCAATTTGCAACGCGGCCAAAACCGCGGCAACGATCGTCAGTTGCACATACAGCGCGCTTCAAAATGGACGTTGAGGAAATAGCAGTACTTTTGTATCTTATAAGTAAGAAGCGGAAAAAGAAAAGGAAAATATATTGGGTTCATCCCTTGCTACGTGAAAGGCGAACAAAGGGATTATTTCATACTTATTTCATCGACCTTCAGCAATATGATGACAAGTTCTTTAATTATTTGCGGATGAGCAAGTCTTCGTTTGAAGAACTGTTAAGAAAATTAAGTCCATCAATCACCGGCACTATAACTAAATTTCGCCCCTGCATTTCTGCCAAGGAAAAACTTGTTGTAACTTTAAGGTAAGCCTATGCCTATCTTCTTTTATTCAAATTATTTCTTTACGGTCCCTGTGTCTGTTTTATGAAAAAGGATGCAGGTAGATAAGTGAAACAAGTAAGGTACATATAAGTATTTAAGTACTGTATTATCATAATAATTATTAAAAAACATTTCAATTGTTTCTGAATCTTGCGAGGCCTGAGAGTAGTTTGATTCGGGTGATTGGATAGAATTTTCTTCTCTTCCTGAATCCAATGGCGGCGGCAGTTCACTGGGACGTGACAGAGAAGGGCGGCAGCTCATTGTGGCATCAATCCATCCATCCATCAGCCTTTCAAAGTCCACTGCTGGACATAGGCCTCCCCAAGAGACCGCCACAACGAGCGGTCCCGTCATGGGGGATAATGCCGTAATCGCCACGCTTGGCAGGCGGGTTGGCGATCGCAGTGGATGTAGTTAATACTCGAGGGAGTGCTGCTATCCACTCCCCCGGTATTACCTCAGTTGGCTCTTACAAGTCCCGTGGGTAGAGAGGGGTGGGATAATTCTAAAACCGGCCCCACACGGCGGAATAGCCCACATTGTGGCAAGTGGTTTGCCACAATGTGGCAAATGCGGCGCCACTTTTTGTGCCTTTGACACGTCGTAGCTCCCTGAGGAATGAGTCCCTTATATTTTTCCATTTTTTTTTGTGTGACACCTGGAAACGAAAAAAAAGTTATCATAACGTGTTTGTTTGTTCCAGATACCTAGCATCTGGATGCTCCTTCAGGGAACTAAATCATTTATTTCGCATTGGACACACAACTGTTCGAGAAAATGTACTTGAGGTTTGCGTCGCCATATGGCGAATTATAAAAGACATTGCCTTTCCACAACTCGATAGAGACAAATGGCTACAAATAAGTGAAGGATTTAGGAACAGTTCGCAATTTCCTAACTGTACTGGAGCTGTGGACGAAAAGCACACAAGAGTAATTCAGCCGACCCATACAGGGTCACCATATTATAACTACAAAAACTATTTCTCTACTGTGCTGATGGTTTTATGCGATGACAACTACAAATTTATATGCATAGACGTCGGCGCATATGGAAAATGCAGCGATTCATCGGTATTCAAGAACTGGCATTTTTATGAAAAACTTACAAATAATTATTTAGACATGCCAGACAAGAGACCGATAACTGAAACAGGTGTGCCTCTGCCTTTTGTCATAGTTGGCGATGAAGCATTCTCTTTGTCAGAAAATATAATGAGACCATATGCCGGAAGAAATATGACAGACAAGAAAAGAATTTTTAACTACCGCCTTTCCCGTGCGCGCCGGTACATAGAATGTACTTTCGGGATAGTAGGAAGTGGCGAATTTTTCATCTTCCTCTTCATGTACACAGAGAATTTGCTGTTGTAAACATAAAAGCATGTTGCGTCCTTCACAACTATGTATGGGAGCGAGATGGGTACAAATTTGAAGACACGTTGTATATTCCTCCGACTATTGAAGGAATACCTCCCTGCCAGCCTTCAAGAGGAAATAGAACATCTACACAAAACAGAGATCTATTTGCTGACTACTTCGTGGGTGAAGGACAACTCCCGTGGCAAAATCGAGTAGCTCTGAGAACACAATAACATAAACATTACGTACAGAGTTCGTTTTTTTCAGTTATTGTTAATTTTTCATTACCAAATATTTCTATGATCTCTTACCACATCATCCTTTTTAAGTCTCGGTTGGCGTAGTCTTCACAGGACATGTCCCACAACGCCCTCCTTGTCTCAATCTCGGTTATAAATATTTCCGTGTCGAAAGACATCGCGATGATCACAAATCACGCTGCAGTTCCACAATACGTGCGGCCGCCGCGGCTAGTGCGCGCACACTGGTGATTTAAGTGAGATGTGTAACTCAGGAGTGATTGATACAAAAGATGTATAATCCTTTCAAAATGCGTAATCAATCTTTAAATCTTTGGTTTCGAAAATACATCTTTAACTCACTAACTCACTACGTTAGGATTGAATAGATGGAATGATGGACGTAGATTTAGAATGAGACAATAGATAAAGGATATTGTGAATTGAAAAGAGATAACATAAGTTGTAGGCACGCACAAACGCACTCTTGAAATACAATGACGATAGGTACACAGAAACTTAGACGCTCTGTCGTTTTAGTAAAAAGCTCAAAACCAGTTGCGACTTGAGGGAATGAGAGAATAACTACATGAATCAATAGATATTTGCATCACTTATGATCAACGAATGTATAACGTCATTCGTAACCAAAGATTTAAAAGAGTGATTTAAATCTTTAGAAGAAAAAGATTTATAAATCCCTGATCTCACTGGTGATTTAGTATGCGCATCTCTGGATTTAACTACAATGCAATTGATCTCAGTGGCCGCAGCGGCCAGCGACTGAACAGTGAACACGGGCCGCAAATGCGTCGCTTCGATCTCACTGGCCGCTGCGGCTTGGTGTGGCCGCTGGCCGCGTGTGGCCAGGTGCGCGTGCTCTATGGCGATTTCATACTAATTTATCTATCTCGACGGCCGCCGTGACCTGGCCGCTGCGGCCTAGCCGCTAGTGCGCTATTGCTCTTAGTTTGCTAATTTAGTAAGCGCTAGCGGTCGAGATTATAAAAAAGTTTAAAGGTTAACGTATTACAAATTGAATTGTTGACTTTGAACCCGACCTTGAACAAACCTCTTTGAAGTTATATGCTAAGCTAAAAAAAAATGGTGCGTATTATAAATTAAGTTGTTATTCATATTATTATTTTTCCTTGAGGATGTCATTAATAATTATTCATTTGTTTATAATTCTATGGTACTGAGTTTAAGTAACGAAAATCTGCTTTACCTTGTAAGTTCAATTTCCACAAGGTAGGTAAGTACTGCAATCTTATTCGCCCAGTCCTGTCATCGTTAGATTCTTGAGTCGCAGGAGTAGAGAGTGAAGGTCATATGGCTCGTGGTTCGTCATCCATCGTTAGCAATACTAACAATGTTTTAGATATTTTTATATATATTTTTAGCATTTGACATGCTTAGCACTATACATTAAACACAAAGTGAAAAATGTGAAATCGAAAATCGCGTCATCGCGTAAGGGCGTCACCCAAAGACGTTAAGTGTGATGTGTTATCGAAATTAGCAGTCAGGAGCAATTGTCAGGATGGCTGAATTGGTAAAGCATCTGGACGGTATCCAGAAGATGCAGGTTCAAATCCTGCTCCTGACTGTTATTTTCGATTTCACATTTTTCACTTTGTGTTTAATACTAACAATGTCTGACGAACCATCCGCTCGTTGTGGCGTTCTCTTGGGGAGGCCTATGTCCAGCACTGGACGTTGAAAGGCTGATGGATGGATGATATGAAATGAAAGAATTAACGGCTATCTCCTGCTACAACCAAAACACATTGATATGCTCCATGGCCGGTCACACAGGAGATGGTGGTACCAACCCGCTCGGGCCCGATAGCAAGTGAGTAAGTACTCCCACTTGGTACCCAGCCCTACCACCAGTAGTGCAATGGATGATAATTGCTTAGTCGCCTCATACGACACCCGTAGGAAAGAAAGGGGTGGTGACACTTGTATTCTTAGTCCGTCGTCACCACACGGACAAAGTCGGTCTAAGTCAGTGTTAATTAATTAATCATACGTAATAATAAAATATGTTGATGACCAATAAGGTTCCACAATGGTCAATGATTCACAGAGAAAAGAAAAGAAAAAATTGCCAGACAAACATCCATCTTCATAAACTTTCCTGTTTACAATATTGTTTTCACCACCAACTCTCCAATCTTATTCCTTGAAGTTGTCGACGCACGAGTTATGCCATCTATCATCTATAGACTATAGTAACCGCTTATCACCAGGAAGGCCTTATGCTTGTTTGCCGCCTTCGTAGCATAATACAAGTAACTAACTAACTAACTTATCATCAAATCCCTTGCGGGGTAGGCAGAGAGAACAGAATGCCAAGAGGCTCTATTCTTGCATACATCTCTCGCTTCCTCAATATTCATAATTCTCTTCATACACGCTCGCCGGTTTCGGAGACTCCTGACTCCACCTTCCTTCAATACATGACTGATTTGGTCTACGTAGGTGAGTCTCGGTCTCCCCCTGTACCTACATCCTTCCACTTTCGCATTTTTCGAATAGTTATAGACTATCATACCAGAAAAAAACGTGCGTTGGTTTTATCCGGTTACTATACCGCAATCCTAAGACATAACCTAAAAACTAGCTTTTTAGCAAAGGCTTGTACTGATATAAAGCTGTAAAAAAGGTTTTAGGTTTTTTATCTGTATTTCATGCTCAGCTACTTTACAGAAGAAATTATTTGTGAAAGTAGAAAAAGAAAGCCTTACTGCGAGCAGGATTCGAACCTGCGTCTCATTCAATACGGGGAAGTGCTCAGGACCGCTAAAATAAATCAGCCGAAATTATCAAACAAAGAGAACAGGGGTATACAAAGCAAACAATAAAATAATAAACAAAGAAAACGATTTAATAAACAAATGCCCAATAATTATAAACTGTATAATTAGTTGACTCAAATTGTTTTTGAACGGAGCGGTACATGTCATTAAAACAAAAAAAAACAAAAAGAAGTAATACGGCCTTTCGAACCGTTTATGGTCTAACTCAAGCAAAGAATTTCCTAGTTTACAATTAAAAAAAAAAATCCTTGTCCAACTTCAAAGATCTTGGCTATTTAAATTTTTAAAAACATAACAAAAAGGCGGTATAGTTCGTCTGAAATTATTTTATTATAGTCATAACAGAAAGTAAAATGCTTGTTTACGGCGTAATAATTCTGTAACGAAAGTTGTGTTGGATATTTTTGGGTCATTGTCTATTATAAAGCTGGCTGTTGCGTTTTACAGTTTGTTGGCATTAACTACAAAATAGATCGTGGAAAGACAAGTTTAAGAGTTTTTTTTTTCGCCGAAGGTACCTTGGAAGAATAATAATAAAATCGTATGAAGCGGTTTGTGCTTGAGAGAAGCCGAGTGTTACGTTAGCGGTAGTGTATTCGACTGCTGATCATGACGTCTCGGGATCAAATCCCAGATCGGGACAGTAAAAAGTAATTACGTTCCTTGTCAAAAAAAAACCACAATGACAGCTTTTGGAGTTCGGTGTCACCCCCGTACCTTGGAAAGCACGTAAAACTGTTGATTTTCCGCTTGGTCTATCTCCGGTAGTGTGCAGCCATCATGTCAGGCATTTTAACCTCTTTTTTTTGTTATTTATGGATATACTTTTAAAAGTACATATATATAGGTATTACTACGACTACCCAAAAGAATCATATATAAATGGTTGTCTAGAAGAAATCGCTATATGCGATAAGGCCGCCAATTATACATTTTAAAAAATTCCTTGATATTTTTCTATTTTAAAATTTATGTTTAATAGGTACATAAAACTACATACCGGATTTGGATGCAATTTTTTTATTTGGTAGCTCTTCATTAGACTTAAAGTATATAGTTGTCTGTAAGTCGCTTTACGGACGATAATTTTACGTGACGTAACGTCATATTATAGATAATTATGTTGATAGATGCGTCACAAGTCCGATCGTGCCTCTCTATCACTTGTTCCACGCTCTAGTTTGCCTCTCGACTCAAGCGGAACGTGACAATGAGTTATGCTTTTTCGTGCGTGCAGCCGGCGTTCATCGATTTATAAGACGTTATCACGTCAATAAAGAGTTCATCTATATATCTAAAAGTGACAACAGTCACAGAGGTTGAAATAATATTTTATTTAAAAAAAGACATTTGAACAAATTTTGTGAATCACATAAAGGTTTGCTTAACAGTAGGATTCAACCAAGGGCATTCGCGGAGAGGGTAATTTACCAATACTTCGTTCGTTTCGTAGACAACTGACCGTCTAATCCAACCATAAAATATACCTCTCATAAAATGCAATTCAAATGAAAATGGAGGCGTACAATAGTAGACCTTGACACGATGATGGCCGCCCAAATCATAGCCAATGTCAGTCTCAACGCTACCAGTAATTGTATAGAAATATATAACTGCGTCTGACCTCCAGTTATAGTTTTTTACACGCTTTATATTAACTTAACCTGTATATTTGTATGTTTGTTTGTAACCGACTCCTTTGAACTAAATTTTGACCCACTTTGAACGGACAGATTTAATTTAAACTTTGTACACTAATCAAGAACCGATGACAATACAATAATTTGATAAATTTGTCTCATAATCCTGATCAGGATCGCCACGATTAAATCATTTTCTCACATATCCTCTGTATCAGAGCAAGAGAGATAAAGTAATCACGTGTACCGTCTACCTATTTTCCGGCTTGAGCACTCGGATTTTATTTTTATATAAGAGATCGCACTAAAAAGTGAATAATAAATATAGTTAAAAAAACTAAAAATAGCGTGATTTTAACTAAAACGTGAAAAAGAATTCTTAATTTTCGATTTCACATTTTCCACTTTGTGTTTAATGTACATATGGCTAAACATGTCAAATGCTAAAAATATATATAACAATTTCTAAATAATTATAAGGCTGTGTCATTATTAGGTAAAAATCTTAATTGTAAAATTTAGTTTACCTGGTCGGTATAATGTATGTAAATACTTCCAATAGATGGCTCGGGCGTCACCCAGGACGTTAAGTATCAATGTGTTATCGAGATTAGCAGTCTAGAGCAGTTGTAACGATGGCTGAATGGGCAAAGCATCTGGACGGTATCCAGGAGATGCAGGCTCAAATCCTGCTCGTGACTGTTACTTTCGATTTCACATTTTCCACTTTGTGTTTAATGTAGGTATATATTATGGCTAAGCATGTCAAATGCTAAAAATATATATCAACATTTCTAAATAATTATAAGGCTGTGTCGTTATTAGGTAAAAATGTTAATTGTGAAATTTAGTTTACCTGGTCGGTATAATGTATGTAAATACTTCCGACAGATGGCTCGGGCATCACCCAGGACGTTAAGTATCAATGTGTTATCGAGATTAGCAGTCTATAGCAGTTGTCACGATGGCTGAATGGGCAAAGCATCTGGACGGTATCCAGGAGATGCAGGTTCAAATCCTGCTCGTGACTGTTACTTTCGATTTCACATTTTCCACTTTGTGCTTAATGAAGGTATATGGCTAAGCATGTCAAATGCTAAAAATATATATCAACATTTCTAAATAATTATAAGGCTGTGTCGTTATTAGGTAAAAATCTTAATTGTGAAATTTAGTTTACCTGGTCGGTATAATGTATGTAAATACTTCCGATAGATGACTCGGGCGTCACCCAGGACGTTAAGTATCAATGTGTTATCGAGATTAGCAGTCTAGAGCAGTTGTCACGATGACTGAATGGGCAAAGCATCTTTTTTTAAACTATATTTATTTTAGTTCTAAGAAATGTGCAACATCACTTCATGCACAGGTAAAGTTAGTTTTTTGTTTCGTACAAAATTTCTTATTAATTTGTTGCGTGCCATGATTAATATTATTTATCCGCCATTACTGACCTAACATTGCACAATGCTCGCAGACCACTCTCGTTTAGCGAGACATACTGATGGGGTCGACGGCCTTGTCACGCACTGCATTACTTGAACTATTATATGGTAGCGATGGACGCCATACTGACACTGTCGCCAGCTGTTAATAACTGCAATTGAAATTTACACCACGTCTTTAGTTCCTGGAGTCTAATAATATTTTTAAAATTCAGATATTTTATGTAAAGAATATTAACTGTAACAACTAATCCTACTTCTTACTAGCACAAGACTAGACTAGTCTAGCAGAGACTTAAGGAGTAAGACTAATATTTTAAATATATTTTGGAAAATCCAAAAGCGCACGCCTCATAATCTTCATTTTTCACAATAAATTTGATTATTTGATAAGTAACTAATAATGTATTGGTCTTACTAAGTAGTTTTCAATAAATAAGATAGATAGCGCTAATTTCAAAAAGTACTAATGTGGTTCTCATGTCTTATACGCCATCTAACATCTAAGAAGTACTTCTATATTGGTCTATAGAAGTAGTTCTCACGAAATAAGTTATAGCGTTGATTTTAGTGTACAATCGAGTCGAGCGTAAATATTGACTATTTTTTGTTTATTTAATAACAATGAAACCACATCGAATCAGACTGTGAAAAGTGATAGGGCTCTAGTCGTAATTATACTGAAACGTAAGAGAGAGAAAAATACTTGATTAGTAAAGCATTTCGGTCGTTATCGTGTTAACATACATTACCTACAACACACGGACGTCCAAGACAAAACTTTTTAAACAGTTTTATAACTAGTTTAAATAACAAAAATGGCATCAATAATATCATGAGTGTTAAAAATAGTGTTTTTCTTGATATGTGTGTGTATAATTATATTATTTTACAAGTGCAATATATAATAAATAGAGACATTTTAAGATTGAAAAATCTGTTGTTCTGCCTGAAACGAGGGTAGTTTACTCAACGTTTCGCTTATAAGGCGTGCAATAACAAACATAGCATCACGCCTGTATTCCCTGAAGGGGTAGGCAGAGGTGTATTACACACCAACGACTCGGCAGCTATGTTTAAGTCCCACGTAATAGGGGGCGAGCCTATTGACGTCTACGGGCACATTTCCAAACTCCGGGCTGCTACTGAGAATTTTTCTTTTTAGGAAAAAGCTCAATAACTTTGCCCGACCCGGGGATTGAACTCGAGACCTCATGATTAGCAGTCGCATACACTACCGCTTCATAAGTTTATAAATATGTTTGGATGTTTGTCCGTAATCACGCCTAAACGACTGATTGGATTTGGATGGAAATTAGGTAGCTATGTTATTAGACCTCAGTCTTTTCTGAATTAGTGTAGCGGATTGTCAATTTTGAATTTTATTAGGAATATTCATCCTTACATTTACCTTAACCTTCTCATTTTTATTTAAATAAACCACCAATTCTCAAAATCGAATATGTATTCTGATCTGTATTTTAGCACTTGACATGCTCATCTACTTTAAAGAACAAATTATTTGTGAAAGTGGAAAAAGAGAACTTTACTACGAGCAGGATTCAAACCTGCATTCAATCCAATCTGGGGAAGTGTTCTGTACTGCTAAGTTAAGCGCTACTCACTATTTCATTTCGCTAATAGGAAATAAATAAGACGGCTATCTCTCGCAACAACCAACATACACCGAGGAGTTTCACGGTGATACACAAGACGGTGGTACCAACCTGCTCGGGCCAGATAACAAGTGAGTAACCCTACTTGGTAACAACCTGGTAAGGTTGTTACCACCACAACGGTAAAGAATGAGGTGAAGAGACTTTTTTTATCGCAACCAATTACTGTCCATTGGGACTCTTCCTTTCAGAATGAGAGAGACTTAGGCTAAAGGTCGACACCCTGGCTCAAAGATAGACAAACTTCACAAGCCATTACGTTCCAATGAAGTAATGTCTTCCAGTTCCAGTAGTCCGCCAGCACAGGCGGAGAGACAGCACGCGGCGGGCTTATAAAGTGAGTGAGGGCCCCACACTACCCTATTGACCCCAACGACGGGGTGTGCGTTTAGGTAATTTTTTTCCCGGCTTAGCAAAAAAATAACCAAAAATCGAACCAACACAAGCGAAGAGATGGCACACGGCGGGTTTATTAAGTGGGTGAGGGCCCCACACTACTTTGTTCGTTGCCCCGAATGACGGGGTGTGGTAGGTAAGGTACATTTTACCCGCCTTAACAAAAAAAGGCTGCTTCTAAGACGATGAGGATAACGATGACGCATAAAAAGAGAAAGAATAATTTTGCACGTTTACTCAATTACTCTTGTTTTGTACAAGAAACATCTAGTTTCCCCGTTAGTATTCACTCACGTGTGGGTCTCAGTTATATTTAAATCGCACGTCATTAAAATGTTGCGTTTGTACCCACAAAGCGTATCTACTGGTCTCGCCTACTCGTGATAATATCTTAGTTCTGCTCAGTTGGGTACCTACTTATTTTGCAATGTACGACGGTGTGAAGCAATGCTGTTGTTTCAATGAAAATGCGGTATCAAGTAGGAGTTTAGTTGAAATAACTATACTTATTCACAAAGAATACAACCTTTTTTTTATTAAGGCGGAAAAAGGTGTATGTGCCTAACCGCAAACCCCGTCGTTCGGGACAAACGAAGTACGGGTCCTCACCCGCTTCATAACATTGACGGGCCTCCTGGCGTAATCGGTCGACTTCCGTGCACGAGGTCGTGGGTTCGATTCCCACTCAAGACAATTATTTTTGGGATGCACACAGATATTTGTACTGCGTGTGGGTGTTTTCTATCTATTATATGTATGTATGTATTTACAAAAAAAAAGTAATATATGTATTATATCCGTAATCTGGTACCTACCCATAGCACAAGCGTTATAGCTTACTTTGGGACCAGAGGACGTTTGTAAAAATGTCCGTGAATATTTATTTATTTGAATTTAATAGATCAATAATAAATAGACATACGACTAGTATTATGTATGTCATCCCTCCATTCATTTCAATAGATTTCGAGTGAGATGAACAGGGGAAGTCTATAAAAGTTCCTCAGATACATTTTCAGGCGACTCGTGAGGATAAAATTTACACTAACAAGTAAATCATGTAGGTGGCGTTTGGTGTGTCTTATGACGTCATATTTGTAAATCGCATTTTGCATGATGGGTCATCAGTTGTAATATAAATTCAAGATATATCCAATATTTATTTTACCTAAATCTTTTTTCCGTGTCTATGTAATTAAACTGCTCCTAACCAGTTGGACCAATTTCGATTTTTTTGGTGTACCTATATCCACTTCAACAAGTGAATTCAAGAATGGTTAGATTCACAATTGAAGCCGGTAGATCGGGTGCGAAAGGGTTTCAGGACACCGATTAACCGACTTCAAAAAAGGAGGAGGTTCTCAATTCGGATGTTTATATTTTTTTGTATGTATGTTCGGCCATAACTCCAAAAAAATAATTTTGCAAATCCGTCAATATGAGATATTGACGGATTTGCAAAAATATTTTTTTATTTGAAAGGGGTTTATCCGAAATAGTCCCATTTAAATTTTATGGAAATCGGGTGTAAAAAAATCAACAAAAATGTATACATCGATGATATTTTTTCGTTTAGTCTGAATTTTTTTCATTTAGGGTGGCCCCATACCCTAACCTACTACCTATTTTATAAAAAAATCACTAAAAAGCAAAAAAAAAATTATTATACAATTTATTCTAATTACATACATACGAGTATAACAACACAATTTCGCACACACAAATTTTTTTAATGAAATAATATCCTTAGTAGCTGAAATAAATTAATCCATCTAAACCTAAACAAAACGCCAATGTCCGGACAGGACAACGTCTGTCATGTTCTAGTAATATAATATATTTTGGGCTATAATTATTGCAAAACGAAACTTTTCTGTATAAGTTGTGCATTTAAAGTGCTTATTAATGCAAGAATGTAAGCAGTGGGTGGGTTGTGGTGACCCATGACGTCATGCTCTGAATTATTAGCCTCCGAAAGTTAAATGGCGACTTAATACCATAGATATAGCAACGTATAGATCACCTGACAGCTCGATAACGCGTAACCAATTTTGATTTGTCAATGTATGCGTTGGATAGTGATGTAAGTTTTAAGAGTTAGACTGACTATCGATAAAATGATAAAACAAATCAGTTTCTTTAACGAACTCGCTCATTCAAATAATCATCTTCAACTAATGAAACAAAACAGACATAATAAAGTAAAACACACATAATTAATTCGTTTTTATTTATTTCACCAGCAACGTCAGTCAACGATATTATGAATTTTATAAGGGAATTATACACTCAGCTTTTAGCAACATAAGCCTACTTATAATTTTTAAATCATCTAACTAAATCGACTTGACTGACAATATCTGCTGTAGAACTTTTATTGCATTTTTTCCATTAATGTGCTAGGAGAAAATGTTCCAAACATTTAGGATAAATATCGACAATATACCTTGTCGATAAAGTCAAGCCCTAGGTATATCTACCTAAAACCAATTTTACTAAAATCTTATCTCCTATAGACGCTAGCAACACCAGAGGCATCACTCACGCGTCGCCATCTCCGGGGATAGGAGGTGGATAGCAAGGATATGTAGGCTACTTAGGAAAGGATAATATGGAGAGGATATGGAGAGGGCCTCAGGCGCTCTCACTCACTATACGAAATATAACGGTAGGAGTAACTACTGTAAATGTAACATAGTTTCAGTGGCCCGCCAATACAGGCGGTGAGACGGCACATGGTGGGTTTATTTAGTGGGTGAGGACCTGCACCACCCTGTTCGTTAACCCGAACGACGGGGTGTGCCGAATTCCCGAACGAAGGAGTAACGTAACGATCGTAGACGACTTTTCTCAATTTTAAATAGGTTATTTTAACGTCTTATAATTCATACTAGATTCTCTACTACTTCATACTAAATTCTGCCCATTACTTCGACTGCTTAGAGCTCAGGATATTACCTACGGCACACCAATTATCTATCTATCTATGCAAAAATCGCTATCCCACAGTAACTAAGTATACATTTTCAGGGATATAAAGTAGCCTATGTTCTTTTTAGCCTACATCACTTTCAGCCTATGTTACTTTTAGCCTATGTTACTTTTAGCCTATGTGACTTTTAGGTATGTTACTTTTAGCCTATGTTACTTTTCTGGCCTAAATTGTATGAATTTGATGATGATCGTTCGAATAGTTATGGCGTGAAAGCGTAACATACGCACTGCCCCCTTAGAATGAAAAACGAAACGTTAGACGAACTTTCGTTTCACTTCATTGTGATTGGTCGCCTGAATCACGTGTCGAAATCTCGACTAATCAGGAATCATGCGTCGGACTGTTGATCAATCACAATGACTCGAAACGAAAGTTCGTCTAATGTTTAAATTTTCATTCTAAGGGGGCTGCTCATTTATGATATATTAATAAGGAGTGAGGATTAGAAGACGGGCCTCGTGGCGTAGTCGGTAGCATAACCGACTTCCGTGCACGAGGTCGTGGATTCGATTCCCACTCAGGACAATTATTTGTGTGATTTACACAGATATTTGTACTACATCTGGGTGTTTTCTATCTATTATATGTATGTATTTAGAAAAAAAAGTACTATATGTATTATATCCGTAATCTGGTACCCATAGCACACAACGTGTGAAAATTTATTATTATTAATATCAATGACTGTTCTTTTCAAGGTTATTTATTAATTAATTTCAAATTAATTAATTTATAACAGTGATTATTCAAATGCTTAATATTTGTATGAAAATTATTATCTCAATAATAATCCTTGCCAGCACATAAAATATAACAGAGTATTACAATGGTAACGGAAAATAATTAAGATTAATTTAAAAAAACAACATTATATCCCAAAGAATTTCTAGGTTCTCGAACAATATACTCTATCTGCAATTCTGTAATATAATCCTTATTCCTTTTAGGACGAAAAAAAAAAGAATGAAAAGGTTCCACTAGCATTATAAGGTCCGATACAGGTAGAGAGCCTGTCATAACGGTAACGGCATCGTTCCAAAATTTACTGAGCAAAGGCGATCAAACAAGTCGGCTTAACTTCGTGAACTTTCATAATGTTATATTAGTATACGGCCTTTTGTTAGCATTCAACCTGATGGTAAGCTACTTTGTAGTCCTAACTACATGACTGTGATGATAAGCTTTGAGCTATCTTAGAGCTATAGGTACAATGTCTAAATTACACTCCAAAAAACAACGCTATTAGTCTTGATTATAAAAATTAATGTATATTTTTATCTGAACATGTGTACTGTTATCTTAACATAATATTCAATAGATATTTACTTAAAATTAATTTAGAACTATTTAGATAGAATTCTAAAATGTTGATCTTTTGTTCACGTCTTGGTCAGTCTCTTTTGAAACAGAATATTCATGAGACGAACCTCGGCGGATGAATCTAAGCCCCTTTTGTCAGAGCCGACATTTTTTCCGACACCTCGTCCTGGGCAAATAATGGGACAACCGAACGAGCTAGTATAGTTTTTGTTAGAGTTGACGGCAGATCAAAGTTGGCAGAGGATTTTAAAACTGTCAAAATTATAGTTCTAGTACCTACGTATAGTAAATCATAAAACGGCCCTAAGTTATTATCGAGTTTTTTTTTTATACTTTCTTTGTGAAGAAGATGGCATGTACCTTACTACCTACCTGATATTTCAAAATGATGTGCGTATTTATATGTATATTGTGTAATCATAACAACTTTTGCTTTTGGTTTTAAAAGAGAAACATATCATAAGGTAAAAATATTTGAAACATTCTATTGCGCGCCGCGTATGAACTGTACCAACTCAAGATAACGGGATGGTTCACCGGGAAGAACCTTTCTTGAACAGAGGAAATAAATAACTAACTTAACTAACTTATCATCACGCCATTTCCCTTGCGGGGTAGGCAGAGAGAACCGAGTGCCAAGAGGCTCTATTCTGGCATACATCTCTCGCTTCCTCAACATTCATAATTCTCTTCATACACGCTCGCCGGTTTCGGAGACTCCTGACTCCACCTTCCTTCAATACAGACCGATTTGGTCTAGGTAGGTGAGTCTCGATCTCCCCCTGTACCTACATGCTTCCACATTCGCATTGTATAGGTATCTTCTTAACCAGTCGCTCGTCCGGCATTCTTTCTTTTAAAAAAATACCTAAGTAAGCGATTATTATTTATATTATAACCATTTATCCATTTCAAATTATTCTCTCTGTGACAGAGTCCATTGACCTAATATTAAAATTCACATTGGAACAGAACCCTATACATAATAATAAGTTCTTGCGTAATTACAGGCTTCTGTTTGGACAGTTCTTAAAGCAAAAAAAAAAAATTTATTTCGTCAGTATTTACCAAAAGATTAAAGAAACAATAATTAAAAGGTAAGTACCAAAATTAAGTACGTATTTAACTTCAAAGAATTTTTTTTTTTAATCCGCGGCAAACTATTCATAAAAGGAACATTAAGTAGACAGGAACCTATATGTATGAATTATTTGAGTTTATGCTTTATATAAAAAGGTTTTACTGTGAATTGTTTCATTTAGTGTACTTTACTGGCTGACAACGTGACACACGATTCAAATTTAGAAAACGAAATATATTAAAGATTTTAATCATGGTGCAAATGAAAATTGAATTCTTAAAACATTTCGAAAGCAGCATAAAATTAACAACATGGTTTCTGTTACTGTCCGGTATAAAACTATATAAAGCCTCTTGGAATAAATTCGTCGAACATTTTATTAACAACCAGTTATTCTATTACAATTTTCTTATTTTACATTCAGTTATTTTCGGCGAAATATATGGAGTCATAGATTGCATACAAACCGGTAAATCTTTCGAGGAACTATCATTTAACCTGCCTTGCATTACAATAAGTGTGTTAGGCACAGTGAAAATTTTATACCTTTATTTGAATAGAAATATTGTATTTAAATTATATTATAAATTAAAAGAATTAAATTCTGAATATGATAATAAAAGTATTGAAGAGATTCAAAATTTATTGGGCTCCGCTGCAGACGTACGCCAAATAGTATTGAATTCTGTTAAAATATTGAATTTAGTTATTTTATTATTATGTGTGATTAGTACTGTAGTTCAAGTGATGTTTTGTTTGGTACCTCTGTTTTTAATGACTTATGATTATAATAAAACAGGCGACTTAAAAATCATATATCCTTTTATTGTTAAATATACTTTCTTTGATGTCATGAATACGTCTTGGTGGCCGTTGATTTATTTTCACCAGGTTATTGCAAGTAAGTTTACATGTTTATAAAAGTGAGCACCTTATATTTTTTTTGTTATTTTATTTCAAATATACCATTGTCCATTAGTGCAAACTAAACTATAAACGTATTATAAGGTACACGCATGGCGGTTTGTTCTATTAAAATTACACGTAGGTACTCGTAACACTGTTACTCGTATGGAATCACAGACTAGTAAGTATAATGAATACATGGAATAAATTGCCAGCGTACATATACGTATTCCGATACCTGTGTACTCGTATGAGTCTTATGTACAGAGTAGCCTGCGCTAGTATGAGTATGTATTTAAGGAGTAATTAGAGTAAAGAGGTTTTATGTATATATACCTAGTGTACTTTCCCCAGTTAGCATAGTGGGTCTTAAGAGTGTTATTGGGATTTTCCCTCAGTAAATTCTCACTAGAAGCAGTTAAAAAAAATATTCAAACACAGAATTTAACTTATCGTAATCTTTTTACTCATAAAAGTCAACTAAATTCAAATTACAAAAGAATGTATTGTGTTATTGTGATTCGTTCAACAATACTAGTATTATAAATTTCACATACCTACATTCCGTAAACTATAATGAAAGTCATTGTTTTTCTTCTGCGAGGCAAACGTGGTCTAATGTGTAAATTTACGTATATTCTCCGCGATATAGGATTTTTATAGAACTCATTTATATACAAGACCCGAATTGATACCATCTATTCGTCACGTCTAAGTTAAGCATTTCGGGGCAGTCTTTAGGAGAGATAATACAATTCAGTGGCGTATTTTCGCGCCAATTTTTTGTTTTTTTTTGTTAAGGCGGAACAAAATGTTCCTAACCGCACACCCCGTCGTTCGGGGTAACGAACAGGGTAGTGTGGGGCCCTCACCCACTAAAGAAACTCGCCGTGTGCCGTCTCTCCGCCTTTATTGGCGGGCCACTGGAACGAGTATTCCTTCGGTGGTACGGTAGGTACTCACTACTGTTATATTTTGTATGTTGAGTGAGCGTGCCAGAGGCCCAAACTCCCTCCTTATCCTCTATCCTCTTCACCTCGTGTCCCTTTCCTTGCCTCTGGTGCTGCTAGCGCCTATAGGCTACGGTAGCGGCTTACCATCAGGTGGGCAACATCCTTTTACATTTTTGTAATTTGGTTTTTGGTTGCTATGTTATTATTTTTGAAACATTATATATTTCCTTTTATTTTTTGTATATATATATATCTTATTGTTTTATGGTTTTCTTTGTGTTTGATCGACGTGAACGACGCCCGTCCCAACCGAAGACCAGCGCAAATCATCTGACCTGCTTTATGCTGAGTTGGTGTCGTTTTGTAACAAATGTCTCTGTATTTTTTTCTGTTTTATTTATAAGTTTAATTTTTGTTCGTTACAATAAATGTTTTCTTTGTCTTCCTTTTCTGGTTTGCCACCCGTTTAATATAAAAAAACATTAACAGGTGGATGAAACCGCGGGGCACACCTAGTAGTGCATAAAGAAGAATGAAGAGTTATAATAGAAGTAAATTACAGCCAATATACGTGTTACTAATCATAGGATAGATTTGAAGTAATGTAACATAGTTCCAGTGGCCCGCCAATAAAGGCGGAGAGACAACCCATGGTGGGTTTATTTAGCTGGTGAGGGCCCCACACTACCCTGTTCGTTGCCCTGAACGACGAGGTGTGCGGTTAGGTACATTTTTTCCCACCTTAACAAAAAAAGGATTGCATATACATTATGTTTTATCCAGTTTCTCTATACTCTCGGGTATCTATTACTGCTTAATATTCTACTTCTCTAATCAAGGGTTGCCGTGTGGGGCCGGCTTTAGAATTGTCCCACCCCTCTCCACCCATGGGAGTCGTAAGAGCCGACTGAGGGAATACCGGGGGAGTGGGCAGCAGCACTCCTTTGAGTATTAACAACATCCACTGCGATCGCCAACCCGCCTGCCAAGCGTGGCGATTACGGCACTATCCCTCATTGGGGAGGCCTATGTCCAGCAGTGGACGTTAAAAGGCTGATGGATGATGGATGGAATCAAGGGTTACGACATCTGTGGAATAGCAAATAGAATTGTGATAACTCTGTGCATTCCTAATCCATAATCTAATAGATCTGAATGCGAATGATGACTTCATTCTTTTGTTTTCCAGCTGTCGTAACGTGCGTGAACACATTCGGCTGTGATACACTCTTTTTTGTTCTGTGTTCTTATATAGAGTTGCATTTTCGATTACTCGGCCTGCAATTCCAAAACGCAGTGTGTAAATCAAAGGATACGACTAAAACGAATTTGTGGAAGGCTGTTGTAAAACATCAGGTTCTTATAGAGTATGTATTTTATTTTTTTAATTATATTATTAGTGGTACAAGCATTTACTTACAGACAGCCAGATTGCACATTTAGCTGCTGGTAATATAAAAATAATAATAAATAAATAAATATTCACGTACATTTTCACACAACGTCTTCTGGTCCCAAACTAAGCTTAACGCTTGTGCTATGCGTACCAGATTACGGATATAATACATTACTTACTTTTTTGTAAATACATACATATAATAGATAGAAAACACCCAGATGCAGTACAAATATCTGTGTTCATCACACAAATAATTGTCCTAGGTGGGAATCAAACCCACGACCTCGTGCACGGAAGTCGGTTACAATACCGACTATGCCACGAGGCCTGTCAATGTTACAGTATGATATAATATATAATGCAAGGTAAGTATTAATAATGTAGTATAAATGGCCTTGATTCATAGGCTGTAAAATACAATGGTATCAAATCTAACACTATTAGTTGGTGTCATAAATTCTTAGGGCTCAACTAATCTTCTCTTTAGAGCAAGCAAATTAATCTAGAGCAAGCACTTCTGTATCTATCCTTCTAAAAAACTGTAACAGAGCTGCGTATACTACTCTGTCAAGAAAGTACCGGGAAAAGATCAATAAAACACATAACGCACGGTGCCACGGTGCCACGAAGTGGTAATTTGAGTTTAGGAAAAAGAAAGAAGCCGGCTGGAGCCATATCTGGTGAATATGGTGGTTGCTCGATGGTATTTGTTGAGTGTTTGGACAAAATTTCATTCACAATAATGGCCTTGTGCGAAGGCGCATTATCGTGGTGCAAAATCCAAGAATTTTCTTACCATAAATCTGGCCTTTTTCGTCGAATTTGCTCTTTTAAACGCCGCATAACGCTCAAATAATATTCTTTATTTACCGTTTGATCTTCTGGCAAGAATTCAGAGTCACAACACTGCGATAATCAGAGTTCATTAATTTTCAAAATTGTTTTGTATGATATAATGTCATTTTAGTTATAAAGATTATATTAAATTGTAATAAATTGGCAATTTAAAAAGTGGCCCATGAGTTTCTTGCCGGGTTCTTCTCATGAAAGGCTTTACTTCGGAATCCGGCCGCTTGTGGCGATTGCAATCGCCACTTTGTTATTGCGGATGCACTCGCCTCAGGCGCTCGTGTTGATTATTAGTGTATTCTTGACGATTTTAAGTGCTATTTAAAAGGCCTATGAAATAAAGATATTTTTGAATTTGAATTTGAATTTGAAAGAAAATAGTCAACATGATTTTGACTTTTGATCGACTTTCACGTGGTTTTTTCGGTTTCGGTTCAGTTGGAAGACGCCACTCCGAAGCTTGTTGACTAGTTTGCATGTCAATCTCGTAAACCCACGTCTCGTCACCAGTAACAATGCGTTTAATGAATGCTGGGTCGGAATTGGCTCGTTCTAGCGTGTCCTCAGCGACTCTCATGCGATTGAGTTTTTGGAGAAAATTCAGGCCTTTTGGGTTTAGCCGAGCGGCAACATGTTTCATACTTACTAGAACTTTATTAGAAAAACTTTATTCCAAATATGTCGTAGAAATGAAATAATAGTGCGATCAAAATCAAACGAAATCTACTTAATATGTAACAGTATCCTGATGAAATGCTAAACGTTAATATGTGAAATTAACTTAAAAGATCGTTCCGAGCACTGAGAATTAGCGTTGTAGGTCTTTGCATAATATTATACACTATTGAACGCTTTTTTTAAGCTGTAAGTAAGAACAATGGCTGTCGATAATACATTGAAATACTTAACGTATTACAGCGAAAGGTCTCATAAAATAAGTCTTTACACTTTATCGTTTCTTAGTCATTCATGAAGTAAGTAATTAATTTACAATCGTTTAACGTAATGTTTGCAATAGCGTCAATGAGGCGTTGGCAATTAAATTATTATGATAATACTAGTTATTGTTCACGACTTCTTTACCGTAGACAAGTGGTCTAAGTACAGATCGCGAAAGGGATCTATGGGTCAAGAGAGAAACTAAAAATGTGTGTTCAGACTGATTAAAAAATAAAAACACCACATTGTAAACTAAGTCAAAAAATTGCCGCCTTTGGAATTGTCCCACCCCTCTCCACCCATGGGAGTCGTAAGAGCCTACTGCGGGAATACCGGCAGAGTGGGCAGCAGCACTCCCTCGAGTTTTAACAACATCCACTGCGATCGCCAACCCGCCTGCCAAGCGTGGCGATTACGGCACTAATGTCCAGCAGTGGACGTTAAAAGGCTGATGGATGATTGTCAACTAAAAAGTGAAGCCACTTTAAGATGTTGCGAGAAAGTGTTGTCACCGCAAAGATATAACCTCTATAATTTGGGTAAATTTTCATAAGTTTTATGTTTAAAACATAACGGAAGTAAAAGTATACAGTAAGCTTACAGCAAATCATATAATATAAAAAAAATATTCTGCTTATTTACCTAATTTTTTAAATACTTTAAAGCCCCAAAGTATATATGGCAAAAATAGTTATAATATATTAATCATTCATTTTTAGGGGATAGCCTATATGTTAGTGTAGTGTCTCACCTACCTGTCTACCAAATTTCATCCAAATCCGTTCAGTCGCTTAGAGGTAATTGACGGATAAACACCTAAACATCCAAGATCGTGACAAACTTTTACATTTATTATATTAGTGGAATGAAATGTAATACTTTCTGATATTCAGATAAATACTAAATTGTAGATGACGACTAGAACCGAGATTCGCTGCCGAAAGAATATCAAGAGTGACTGACTGTTGAGTTATTTTATTTAACTTTTCTGTGAAGTACACTTTTTCTTCTTTTTTCTTGTTCGCTATCGCTGCTGGAACTGTAATATCGGGCCTGTGTGACGTTGGTTGTTAGCCTCAGATGGCTATGACAACCTAAGCCGGACAATTGGTGAGAGCAGAGGGCTCTCAACCCAACATTTAAATAACGCTACCCGAGGGGGTGCCCCCTTGAACCCAATTTAATGAAACTTTTTTTGTTTGATAGCTCTTAATTAGACTTAAAAACTGGTTTACATTTTATCCCGCTACTATATTGGGAACCTGAGATATATAACTTAAAAATCCCCTAGATGGCACTGCTTTATATTGAAGTCTATGCTAGAGAATTGTGGGGAGCTAGTTAAATATACTTCAAAAAGATACTAGCTTTTGATCATACATGTCTTTCAGAATGGTGAATGAAACGGAGCTCGTGTACTCAAAACCGACTCTATTCCACATAGTCACAGCCTCTCTTTTAATATGTCTCAGCGCCTTTATCATCACGGTGAGTATAAGTATTCTTATATCTTAAATTTCCATTACCCATCCATTGACCAACCTTTCAACATCTACTGCAAAACACTGGCTGTTTTTAAACTGATATCAAATTATCGTAACCTTTTGGATACATCCATGTAACTTATATACGTAATATGAGAGTGACACACGGTTACCGTAGCCTATAGACGCTAAAAACGCCAGAGGCGTCACATGCGCGTGGTAGGATAATAAGGACAGAATGAAAAGGGGTTGAGGCCTCCGTCACTCTCATTCTCCATACAAAACACAGCAATAAGAGTACCTATATTTTTTTCTGTGAGAGCTTCTGTGAGAGGGTGGTACTTCCCCGATCAAGCCGGCCCGTTGATGCTGCGATAGGCTCTACCATTGCACTGGCTTGACTGTTTATAGAAAAACAAATACATATTGATCAGTATTTTAGCATATGGTTGGCGGGCGATGGTGATGATGGTGAGTGAAGTAATGCACACAAGATGTATTCACACAGTCTTTAATTCCCGCACGATTATAAATGATACAGTTTTTTATAGTAACAGTTTTAAGATAGAAGGGGTAAGAAATATATATATAGCACAAGCGATAGCGTAGAAGGTAAGTACAGAGGTAAGCTAGAATAAGATCGCGCACAGATTAGTCAAAGCGGCGGAAGCGACAAGAGACACAGGCTTCGCGTGGGACGTCTGTTTTGCCATTGGCGGCGCGGGCGCATCGGATCAGCTGGCTGTGGAACAGTGTGCGGGAGGATAGGAAATGCGTGTTTCCAATGAACCATAAGTTTATTGTGTAAATAAAATAACATGTAAATATATTTTTATTTTGTAATGTATATATAACTGTGTAAATATTTTGTAGTGTGTAATATATAAGATGGTGTATATAGGATAAGATAATGTGTATATATATAAACTGTGAGGCTACAAGCATTTGAACAAATTATTTGTGAAAGTGAAGGATTAAAATATTTAAAAAATTGCGTCATCGATTAGTATGAATTATAATTGCAAAATTAAAGTTACTATATTGGAGTAAAATGTATGTAAATACATCCGATAGGTCGCGTCAGTCGCGTGGGTCGCAAATATATCTAAAACAAATGTGAAATGGAGATTAGGTATCACCATTAGGTGACTGCGATAGCTTAGCTGTCCAGAGCACTTCCCCGGATTGAATGGGATGCAGGATCGAATGTTGCAAACTTTCACAAATAAGTCGTTCTTTTAAAACAAATAGTTACTTAAGTACCTATACAAACATACACAAATTAATGAGTTATATGTTGTTAATAGATCACAGATGAGATAAATGTAAAATTGGCATACTTCACGTTCCTGACGATGTCTCTGTCACAAATATCAATGGTTTGCTACTTCGCAGATATGCTTACGAAATCGGTAAGTTCATCAGACAATTCTTACAACTCACCACCAGGCTTTAGTTCGATTAAAAGTATTGCAATGATTTTCATTTGCTACTAGGTAGTCTATTGACGCATTTGAAGGCGCGGAAAGGCTCGTTGTGGTGATGATGATAGCAAAAAGTGGATGGGTGGATGATAGGTAGACAGAAGTGATAAACAATAGATATATAGAGTATACTTAATTAGATTTACTTATACGAGTATATTGCTAAGATTCTTTCCATCTTAAGTTTTCACTCTCCTTCATATCTTCAATAGCATTACTAAACTCGACTCGGAAGGGACTTTGTGTGACCTCAGAAGGTGCTTTAATTTGTGTACCATTTAATGTATATTTATAGAGTGAGTGAATAATTATTATAAGTAAAAATTCCTTACGCAGTATTTTTGAACTGGCTATTTTTAGGTGGTAGTTCAATAATTGACAATCGGAAGAAAAGTCAGTGCAGTTTGTATGCGTCATGCAACATACCTCACGCTCAAATAAAAAATCAGCAGGTACATAAGTGTTTTTTTATTAATATTTATATATTCCAGAGTACTCAAGTAAGTGAATCAGTTTACAATAGCTCATGGTACAAAGCTGACAGAGATGCCAAGAAGACCGTACTTCTTGTTATTATTAGGTAAGTTAGACTATCACGCTGATATGCCTTCAAATTATTGATTGAAATTTTTGCTAGCTACAAAAGTCAAAAACACATATATTCACGCCTGTATCCCCGAAGGGGTACGCAGAGGTGACTACACACCCACGGTTCGTCAACTATGTTTAAGTCCCACGTTAGTAGGGGGCGCCCCAATTACCGTCTACCGGGCACATTTCTAAACTCCTGGCTGCTATAGAGAATTTTTCTTTTTACGAAACAGCTCAATAGCTCGCCCGACCCGGGGATCGAGACCTCTCAGATCAGTAGTCGCTCACACTACCGCTGCACCACCGAGGCAGTAAAGTTTTCAACTCAAATTTTGCTAGCTTTAGATACAAATACACACATGACTATGCAACAATATTGATTTTGGGACTAGCGAGAGAGCTAAAAGTCACACCTGTTTTCAATAGATGTAGACAGAGTTCACATGAACCAGTTTCCAACAAAGTGTAGTTATTTCCAATGTGCCAGATATGTCAGGCTAGAGGTGTGTTATTTCGTATATCATGCTAGCTCCACTAGTAAAACGTTGGTTTACTTACCACCAACGGCTTAACCTGTCAATTCTGGTTATTAGATCGCAGAAGGCCTGCAAGTTGACAGCGTGGAAATTCGTTGACCTAAATCTTGGAGTGTTTACAAAGGTAAATGTATCCTTACTAATATTACAAATATGAAAGTGAGTTTTTTTTTGTTTATTACCTGTGGACCAGACAATTTCGAGCACCTCAAGCCATTTCAGTGATTTGTTTTGATTGAATAAAGATGTAACTTGTCTGTCTGTATGTCAGTAACTTCAGTTATGCCATACATACTCGTATTTCCTCGTTGAAAGCTAATCTCATGCATTTTTTTTTTGATAAGGTGGAAAATAATGTATTTAACCGCACACCCTATCGTTGGGGGCAACGAACAGGGTAATTTGAGGCCCTCACCCACTAAATAAGCCCGCCATGTGCCGTCTCTCCGCCTGTATTAGCATACCAACAGGAACTGTGTGACATTACTTCAGAGGTCCGCCGGCGGCAGCTAATCTCACAGCCTACCACGGCTGAGATGCGAAGTTAGATTACAGTATATGTTTTTTATACAACGAGGGTAAAAAATGAGCTTACGGCCCACCTGATGGTAAATGATTTTCCTAGACTTAGATAGACGCTCGTCCCAACTCCAAAGGAAAGAGGGGGTGGAAAGGAGGTATACCTATGCGAAGATGGGGAGGCATTCAAACCACAAAATAAAAATATGTAGGTACTCTAAAACTTATAATATATACATATATATATATATATATATATATATATATATATATATATATATATATATATATATATATATAAACATAGCATTACGCCTGTATTCCCGAAGGGGTAGGCAGTGTATTACACACCCACGGTTCGCCAACTATGTTTTTTAAAATTCCCACGTAATAGGGGGCGAGTCTATTGCCCTCTACCAAACACATTTTCAAACTCCGGGCTGCCGCTGAGAATTTTCCTTTTTACGAAACAGCTCAATAGTACTGCCCGACCCGGGATTCGAACCTAAGACCTCATGACCAGCTGTCGCTCACACTACCGCTGCACCACCGAGGCAGTTTCTACGCTTGGCAGGCGGGTTGGCGATCGCAGCGGATGTTGTTAATACTCGAAGGAGTGCTGCTGCCCACTCCCCCGGTATTCCCTCAGTCGGCTCTTACGACTCTTATGGTTGTAGAGGGATGGGACAATTCTAAAGCTGGCCCCACACGGCAGTTTATAAAAGGGTGTAAATGACATCGTACCGATAATTGATACCTTGGGTTCAGTAATTTATTTCCAACTCCCAGGTGGTGGAAATTTACAACGTTCTTTTCATGAAAATTGTAATTTGGTTAGTTCTATTTAAATTTGGTTTTAGGTAATAAACCCCTTAATCACCGATTTACTCCAAAAACTACGTGGATTGAAACCTTCGTCATGTTTTTTAGTCGCGTTGTTAATTATTCGATGGCGGCTAAAAAAATTGCTATCTTTGTAACCCGTCGTTGTTGACGAAAATGGGGCATATTATTACAGTCATTTGGTGACATTTTTGGCCAGAGTTATCGGTATGATGTCGTTTACATAGGTACATGTGAACATACTTTAACGTAAGTAGGTTATGACGATCAATGAGTCACAGAAGTGATTTTGAAGTGAAACTTCTAATACGACTTCCAACAAGGTTGCGTTAAACGTTAAACGCTACCATGGAGGCGGTATGAAAGCACTGTTGCGTTAAACGTTCAACTGGGGAGGGGAATAGAAAGAGACAGAGCGAGAGTGAATGCGTGGCACTCGAACGCATGCGCGTAGTATACCTGTTACAGGCCAGCGCGAGCGTTAGCAACGAGTAGCGTCCAATTTCCACATTACGAAGTTTCACTTCTTCCGCGTGGAGAGACTCCACGCACTATTATTTTTTTAATAGTTTTTTACTTCCTCAGATCCTGAGCACGTCGTGGTCTTACTTCGCTCTTCTGAGGACATTGTATAAGTAATTCTATCATAGGACATTGTTGACATAATATGTATTCATAATAAGAGACATTGTCATCATGTTAGTTACCGTTAAAATACGTATTACTTATACAGTTAAATATGTATGAGGCACTTAGTTCTGTGAAGCACAATGCTAGAAGTAGTCAAACATCACAAAGTCAAAATCAATAATTATATCAGTATATATAGAACGTCCGATTCCTCTCTGAGTGAACGAACTTGCCTTAATTTACACACTTAATTTACGTAAAGTTACTAAAGTGCACATAATAAGGTAGTATTTTTCTTAACTCAGTACATTAAGATTATGTATTTTGGAGGTGATGCCATTTGTTGTAGGTACCTAACTATAGACGATAATTTTTATTTAGTATTTAAAATTCTAATAAGATTTTTTGAATTTATTTTATTTACAATTTATTTATGTATTATAGTAAAGTTTGCATAAATACCTAATTATTTTGTTATTGTATCCTATGAAATAAGATACAAAAGCAAATATTGGCTGTTTCTTTTTTAGAAATTTGAAGAACTTTTTTTAGTGCAATTCGGTCCCAAAGCCTATATTCTCAAAGATTTCAATTTTAATTGGGTGTTTACTTCAATATTATTATTATTAAGTTGTTTTCTAACAGATTATTTATTCTAGAAATGTATCTACACAAAAGCATTCTGCGAAAATACGCTAATTTTAGCTGTATCCACTTTTACGTTATAAAAACAATTTTATCAAAAGTCTCCCATCAAATGTCATTTTTTAAATTAAGAATGTCATAGATTTCATGTTTAAAAAGTTTCACTTTGGGTAGAGTTTATGTTCCTTGGTTTCACTATGAAATTTTATACTATGCTTATTAAATTTTTATTCAAATTAGTCAGTGTGTTAAGACGACAACTTTATATTTAAACCTCTATTATATATAGAATCACAGCAGGTGTCCGACTTCTGTCCACATTGCCCAAGTAGTTACGGCGTGAAGGCGTTTCATATGTATTTATAACATTAAAATAATATTTAATAATAAGTATTACTAATATATACTTTTTCTCTATTTTATTTATTACTAGCCTTTGCCCGCTGCTCTGCCGCAGACAAACGCTATTGTTTAGGTTCAAGACATAGTAGCGAGATAACGCGTATACTTTTTAAGTCTACGCGTTATCAAGAGTCTTCAAACAAAAAAGCTTCATCGAAAACCGTTCAGTAGTTTAGGCGTGAGTTGTGAAAAATCGAACTGAGAAACCAACAAACAGACATAAATTCTAAAAAAGTAAATGTTTTGAGTTCCGAGACGCCTAAATATAAATACATTTTTTTATATCTTAAATGCAGACACAGCTTAGTTACAGCTCTAAAATAGTGCAGAAACAGATGAGGATAAAATTTAATTTAAGTATAAATATACATTAGCTAGTTTTGCACGCCTCATAAGCGAAGGGTTGAGGTGGGTACTACTCTCGTTTCATGCAGAACAACTGATTTTCAAACTTAAAATGTCTCTATTTATCATATATTGCACTTGTAAAATAATATATACACACACATATCAAGGAAAAAACACTATTTTTAACATTCATGATATTTTTGATGCCTTTTTTGTTATTTAAACTAGTTAAAAAACTGTTTAAAAAAGTTCTGTCTTGGACGTCCGTGTGTTGTAGGTAATGTATGTTAACACGATAAGGACCGAAATACTTTACTAATCGAGTATTTTTTTTTATTTTACGATTCAGTATAACTACGAATAGAGCCCTATCACTTTTCACGGTCTGATTCGATGTGGTTTAATTGTTATTAAATAAACAAAAAAATAGTGAATATTTACGCTCGATTCGACACTAAAACCAGCGCTATCCTTATTTCGTGAGAACTATTTCTACCAATATAAGACATGAAAACCACAGTAATTTTTGAAATTAGCGCTATCTATGTGATTTATTGAAAACTACTTGGTAAGACCAATACATTATTAGTTACTTATCAAATAATCAATTTTATTGTGAAAAATGAAGATTATGAGGCGTGCACTTTTGAATTTTTCAAAGTATTTAAGCCTGAGATTTATTACAATGTAATTAATAAATTATAAATAAATATTCACGAACATTTCACGGAATGGATGGGGAGGTGACACTTGTGTACTATTCTTAGTCCGTCACCAGTCACCACACGGACAAAATTTAAGATTTATACCAAATGACTTTGATGAATGATTTTGTTAATTTTATACATTTTAAGCATTTGACATGCTTTGCCATATAAATTAAAACAAAGTTCGAATTGCGTCCTTATAAAGCTGCTCAGGACAGACCTGCAAATACCTTTTTTATAACGTGAGTTAAATTAAAATAAAGGAGAAAACTAACAGTTAAAAAATCGCGCCATTAAATAGTATGAATTTTAATTGCAAAATAATATTTCCGTGTGGTGACGGATTAAGAATGCAAGTGTCACCACCCCATTCTTTCCCACGGGTGTCGTATGAGGCGACTAAGGGAAGTAAGCAATTATCATCCATTGCATGACTGGTGGTAGGGCTGGGTACCAAGTGGGAGTACTCACTTGGTATCCGGCCCGAGCGGGTTGGTACCACCATCTCCCGGGTGACCGGCCATGAAGCACATCGTTGCGTTTTGGCTGTAGCAGGAGATAGCCGTTTGTATTTCATTTCATCTGTGACATGAATTGGTGAGCAGCGGCTTGACAATACTCTCGGTATAGTCGAGTCCATGGGCGACGGTTACCATTTACCATCAGATGGACCGTGGCTCGACTGCCACTACAGGCAATAAAAAAAAATAAAAAATTTAACCATAGTAAAAGGAAAGAAGTACGTTGACTCAGACCTCGTGCGCGCGATAATTACCTACGCAAGCAGGGCTGGTCACTTTTAGTTTATTCAATCGTCATAAATACAGAGCTAGTTTTTATATACAAAATTAAAATAAATTATCTTGAAACTTAGGCAGAACATCAGGGATCCATAATACAAAGTTTCTTAATTATAAATATATTTTTATACATAGAACGGGAGCTGAATACCTATATTTTTTCCATGATATAATGTTTTAGTGTTGTGATTGGAAAAGATCTCGTCTATATGATATCCAAATACAATACAGTATTTTCTTTTCCGATATGTAGCCTGTATCTTTGAGCATGAATAAATAAATACCGAGCGGTAGCGGCGATCAACGAATCCTGGGCGCACGGCAAAGCGTACGAAATGACGGCGCAGTCTTACCGGGCGCACCTTTAGCAGTTTTTTTGTTATTGTGTGCGTGCAGCGACTCGTAAGTACTGGCAACACTTACACATGCAAACCGCGCTCGGCTCGTTTGTATACTCCGTGGTTTGTATAAAGACAACTTACTTCTTTCCTTTTACTATGATTAAACTTACTATTGGATTAATGCATGTAAGTGCATCCGATAGGTGGCGTGAGTCGTATAGACAAATGTGATGTGGAGATTGGGAATGGCTGTTGGTCAGTGACATGGCTTAGCAGTTAGAGCACTTCCTCAGATTGTAAGGGACGCAGGTTCGATTCTCGCTCGCACTGAAGCTCTCTTTTTCCACATTTTCACAAATAATTTGTTGTTTAAAGTAGCTCAGCATGTCAAGTGTTAAAATACAGATCAAAAATAACTAAGTACCAGTTATTATTCTCTAATTCTTCGTATTTAAAAATGTACAATGCTAGATATTCGAATCACGTAGCAAGAATATCTAGATCGTTATAACAATATGTGCATGAGTCAATGGCGATGCATGACACACGAACGTAAGCACAATGAATACTAATACCATGCATTGTCTTGAAAGCAGGCCGGTGGAAAGAAACCTAGCGTATTACGCGTGGATGCTTAACGTCAGTTTATTAGCGTTTTGTGTGGCTAGTCACTATTTTGTCTTTTTACTATACCGTTTCCTGATAAGGCACGAAAAAATATATCTAAGGCGATTAAAACACTGCCACGCACCACGCTGCATGTTGCATGTCGATGTATCTACGTGCGTACATGCGGGAGTGCAGATCTGCATCATCGTGCAGGTTTTTTACGCACTCACGCGCGTTGTTGCGTTTTGTGGATTCACGGCGGCGCTTTTTTACGGCACTCATTTCATTCAATGCTGTTGGCTGTGGTGAGAGTGCAGTGCTGAGCACGGCACTGCACTGGGCGGGACTCGGTGTGCCATACCTTGCGTCTCGTCCCGCACCCACGCGCGGTGTTGCATGTTTTTCCGCTTGTAGGCGCGTGATCTGCATGAACGCGCGTGGATGCATTTTCTGTGTGTTGAACTGAGCGTGTTTTCTATACAAACGGAGATACTTAAAAAACAACGTTAGGACACGCATTCACGCGCTACGCTGCGTGGTGCGTGACAGTGTGATAATCGCCTAAGCGCATACAGAGTAGTGTAGGTCCCTCTCACACTAAATAAACCTGCCAACTGCCGTCTCCGAAACTTCTTTATAAAACTTACTTAGTGGGCGAGGGCCCTCGCTACCCTGTTCGTCGCCATCACAGGCGGAGAACGGCATACTACCCTGTTCGTTGCACCGGACGAGGTATTTTGCCTCCTTAACAAAAAAATTTAACAGTGCAGATAACTAGTCGTTATGTATATAACAGCGACGTAAATGAGGTCAAGATGATATTATTATTAAATACTTATTATATACGTTGATAAAACGTTCACGAATTCTCAAAGCAATCATTTGCAGACACCCTTTTGGTGAAGAACTCTACCAGTCGTTCTTTTTGCTAGTATTGTATGAGGCGAGTGAAGAAGTACATTTATTAGCAATTCTATAAGACTATAACAGTACTGCTATGAGGGAAGTTAGGAGCCCAACTGATAGTAAGTGGTTACCGAAGCCTATACACGATAGCAACACCAGAGGCATCACTCGCGCGTTGCCATTTCCAATGAAACGGATAGGTTGATAGGGAAGATAATAAGGGGAGGATAGTTAGGGTAATGAGGAGAGGATAGGGAGGAGGTTTAGGCCTACGGCGCTCTCGATTACTATACGAAACACAACGGTAAGAATAGCTACCGTTGCTTCACGCTGATCTTTTGTGAGAGGGTGGTACTTTCCCGATCGAGCCGGCCCATTCATGTTGGGATATGCAAGACTCTACTACTAGGAACTAGTGTTTCATGTATATGAGTGAGAGTATCCTCACTGCCTTACTAATAAACGTTTTATAACCTCTGAATAGTTATTCAGTGTTTTTTTAGCTTTGTCGCTAATATGACAGTTTGACGTTGAAAGAACGGAACAAAACACTGAATAACTATTCGGAGCTTAAACAATGCTTATCAGTAAGGGGGCAAATGTTTTCCCCTGTTGCGGTGGTTTGAGTTTATGTACAAAATACGATTCGCTATCGTATCGTTTTATTGTGATTAGTTGAGGGATTAATGTGACGTCACGCGTCGGGCTCTCAACCAATAAGAATAAAACGATGCGATATCGTGTCGTGTTTTGTGTTTCAAACTACGCGGTCTGTTTTGACGAGTTCTGGAGTATCTTAATATTATCAGTCTGTAGATGGACATAGGTGGTCCGATTCACATTCCATCTCTACGGTTTAGTTATTTCTAAGTATTACACGCCGTATGCGCATGCCATAGAGCCGTTATAACCAATAAGATAGGTAGATGAGCCGGCGGCGGACTAATGAACTAAAGTAACATAGTTTCAGTGGTCTGCCAACACAGACGGCGAAACGGCTCACGGCGGGTTTATTTAGTGGGTGAGAGCCCCACACTACTACTGTTCGTTGCCCCGACCGACGTGCGGTTAGGTACATTTTTTCCAGCCTTAACAAAAAAAGGTATTATTGCATTTAAGTGAGTTGTAACGCCGAAGGCTCAAACCTTCCTCGTTCTCTTTCTACTGCAACTTTACATCTGATCCCTTTCCGTAAGGTTGTAAACTCGTCAATGACCTTTTTTTTTATTGCACGTATGTGGTGGCAGACAAGCCACGGTCCAACTGATGGTAAATGGCAACCGTCGCTCATGGACTCAACTATACCGAAAGTATCGTCAAACCGCTGCTCACAATTTCATTTTACCGATATGAAATGAAGGAATAAACGGCTATCTCCTGCTACAGCCAAACCGCAACAATGTGCTTCATGGCCTGTCACACGGGAGATGGTGGTACCTACCCGTTGGGGCCCGATACCAAGTGAGTACTTCCACTTGGTACCCAGCCCTACCACCAGTCATGCAATGGATGATAATTGCTTACTTCCCTTTGTCGTCTCATACGACATCCGTGGGAACGAATGGTGTGTACACTTGTATTTTTAGTCCGTCCCCACACGGACAACATGTCTCTAGTATTGTTGCGTGTATAGGCTACAAAAATCACTGACTATCAGATGGGATTATAACAACTTTCAATCGGTCGGATAGGTGATTATAAAGTTATATCTATTTGATAAAACCTGACTTCCTCCGGGCATTGGAGGGCACGTTAAGCAGTGGGTCTGGGCTGACAATATCCTGTCAGCAGTTATCAGAGGCCTAAATAAAAAATCGGTTTTGTTCTAAGATCTTCAGTTAAATAGTTGGATTGCGGAGATCAGATAGGCAGCCGCTCTGTGTAAATACTGGTAAAAAGCTTAAATCAAATCCGATTGAAGCCCCTCCAAGCTTGGGATAAGGCTAGCAAGATGATTATAGGTAAGTGGCAGACGAGCCACGGCCCATCGGATGGTAAGTGGTAACCGTTGCTCATGGGCTCAACTATACCAAAGGTACTAGCCGCTGCTCACCATTTTACTCAAGCCATTTTCCTTATACGGTAGCCAGAGAGAACAGAGTTCCAAGAGGCTCGCTTCCTCAACATTCATAACTCTCTTCATACACGCGCGCCAGTTTCGGAGACTCCTGACTCAACCATTTTTCAATACATGACCGATTTGGTCTAGGTAAGTGAGTCTAGGTCTCCTCCTGTATCTACATCCTTCCACTTTTGCATTGTATATCTTCTTAACCAGTCGCTCGTCCGGCATTCTTTCCACATGTCCGATCCATCGGAGCATTCCCTTTCGCATCTCTACACCAATACTCTCTTTCATACCTACTCGCTCTCTTACGTCGTCGTATGTTCTTTTACGGATACGAAATTAATGAATTAACGACTATCACTAGCTACAGCCAAAACACATCTAAGTGCTCCATAGACAATCACACGGATGACGGTTGTACCAACCCCTTCGGCCCCTATAACAAGCGAGTAATCCCACTAGGTACCCATCTCTACCACTAGGTATGTTATTTAGAAGTATTACATCATATCTATTGCAGAAAATTGGTTCAATTGGTTACAGCATTCTTTGTTTGTTTAATACACGCCTGCTTGTCATAGTAAATTCATTCAAACATATTGTTAAATTGTCATTTGGTGGCGTCACGTATTCTAAATATATAAACACTGCTCGGAGATGTCGTAAAAGGCGACTATGATCTCTAAATTGAATTGAGTCTGATGTGACTCCTATTTCAGAATGTACCCAACGGTACTTACTTATACCACGGTAGTATTATCTATATACGGACGGGCCTCGTGGCGTAGTCGGTAGTGTAACCGACTTCCGTGCTCAAGGTCGTGGGTTCGATTCCCACTCAGGACAAATATTTGTGTGATGAACACAGATATTTGCACTGCGTCTGGGTGTTTTCTATCTATTATATGTTTGTATCTACAAAAAGAAGTAATATATGTATTATACGGTATACAACAAGCATTAAGCTTAGTTTGGGACCAGAGGACGTTGTGTGAAAAATGTCCGTGAATCTTTATTTATAATAGGTATAATAATCAAGGTGAGTTGAAAGATAATTTTGATTGTAATCACTCATTTTTAACATTTTTAAATCTATATTATATAAATTGTATCTCTAATTCCTTTGGTCGTCGCATCACGCGTGAAAGGATGGATCAATTTCGCTAATTCTTTTTTTGTTGTGTTTATTATTGTCAG
The DNA here is from genome assembly GCA_948253155.1 of Leucoma salicis. Taxonomy (NCBI): domain Eukaryota; kingdom Metazoa; phylum Arthropoda; class Insecta; order Lepidoptera; family Erebidae; genus Leucoma; species Leucoma salicis. Next base: position 12,336,112 of record OX411828.1, on the reverse strand, counting down.
GAGAAGATTTTATGAAAGAAAAAATAATAAAAATGTGCAGAAAATTGAAAAAATTCAAATATGTAACAACAATATTATCTTAGCGCGATTGACAGTTCGCAAGTAATTTAATAATTCATAGCTAAGACAGGACAACATTTTAAAACGTATAAAATTGTAGACTACCGAAATCGGGTGCAGGGACCAAGCTGCCGGTGGTTAGGGCTCCAGAGTAAGAAACCTCCTCACGATACGTGACGTGTTAAGGAGTACTGCTTTTTGCATCAAGCCCTTAATCCAGCTGTCTCTTTAGGTGTTCATCGGGACTCTTGGCGATTGGTCCATTAACCGATATGACTATCGGATCAATAATAGTCGAATCAACATCCCACATGTTGGTAATCTCGTGAGTTAAATCCAAATATTTCATTTGCTTTTTTCTTTTTCATCTTTCACGAGATTCTCGTCATGCGGAATAGTGACATCGACAATTAGTGCACGACGCTCTGATCGGTCCACCACCACTAATATCAGGCTTATTAAGCAATAATAGTCCTGTCAATAATGATAAACCGATCCTAGTATTATTATTATTCTCTATATTTATTTTACATCATATTATTATTTAGTATCTACATACTACTACTGGTAAAGCTTGCTCTTCCATATCCTACCCTAAGTCCTACGTAACCAATTCAATAACTTTTAAGCAGCCTAATATACATCAAAACTGTGTATATTATCTAAACTGACCAGCTGGAAAACTATCAGTAAGTCCCCCACCTTACATTTCAAGCACTGGTGTACAGTTGACGAGTGTTTTACTTTCGTCCATAGCACCTAGGTAGCCAGTTTCTTCGAGATTTGTGAGCAGATATACGAAATATGTACTTTTTTTTTTTTGTAATGCCACCACCCCATTTATTGCGTATGGTAAGATGAGCCAGTCACCTTGACGCTCACAGTTCGCTTCCATTCTCTAATGTACAAGGCAAAATGTTTATAGAGTGGGTTGCATACATTATGATGCAGTGTAACGATAAGAAGGATTGAGTCTAAAAGATTAGACTTTACATATAAACATAGCATCACGCCTGAATTCCCGAAAGGGTAGGCAGAGGTGTATTACCACGGAGTACGGATAAAGAGTGTATTACACACCCACGATTTGCCAGCTATGTTTAAGTTCCACATAATAGGAGTCGAGCCTATTGCCGTTTACCGGACACATTTCCAAACTTCCTGGCTGCTACTGAGAATTTTTAGCTCAACAACATTGCCCGACGCGGGGATTGTTCCCGAGACATCACGATCAGCAGTCGCTAACACTATCGCTGAACCACCGGGGTAGTGGAATTTAGCGTAACGTAATTGATGAACGGCCCCTATATACTTCCGTTGGGCTAAGTTCGTCTGTCGACATTAGAAATAAACGTCCAAAGCCGGTTGTCTGCGGCTTGGTCGTATAAAATCGCATCGTGACCGCACTTAATAATCCCTAGGACGGTCACCGACAGCCCCGTTACTGCCATGCCCTCATAACATGAATATCATTTGCGTACTGTTTGAACTTATTATCATATTACATTGTTGATTTACATATTAAAGAAACCGACATTGTTTCCAGACATAAAAGACGTACATAATTTTTCTATATAGAGGCGTTTGTGTGAAAACGTATTAAGAACATAATTATGTGTCACCTGTCCATTCTCTCCTACTCTACTAAAGAGGTTGTAGTGTTGTCTACTAAATAAAATTACGTAGGTAGGTAGGTACCACTGGAAGAGAAGAATTTGGTGCATCTCCCAATCCTTAGTAAGTAATATTAGAATTAAGAAAGTGCGTTTGTTTGCGTTCGTTTGTGTGTGCGTTTGTTTGTTTGTAGTAATATTAGAACTAGGAATGTGCGTTTGATTGCGTTCGTATATCTGTGCGTTTGTTTGTTTGTAGTAATATTAGAATTTAGAAAGTGCGTTTGCTTGCGTTCGAATATGTGTGCGTTTGTTTGTTTGTAGTAATATTAGAATTAAGAAAGTGCGTTTGTTTGCTTTCGTTTGTGTGCGTTTGTTTGTTTGTAGTAATATTAGAACTAGGAATGTGCGTTTGATTGCGTTCGTATATCTGTGCGTTTGTTTGTTTGTAGTAATATTAGAATTTAGAAAGTGCGTTTGCTTGCGTTCGAATATGTGTGCGTTTGTTTGTTTGTAGTAATATTAGAATTAAGAAAGTGCGTTTGTTTGCGTTCGTTTGTGTGCGTTTGTTTGTTTGTAGTAATATATATTAGAATTAAGAAAGTGCGTTTGCTTGCGTTCGAATATGTGTGCGTTTGTTTGTTTGTAGTAATATAAGAATTAAGAAAGTGCGTTTGTATGCGTTCTTTTGTGTGCATTTGTTTGTTTGTAGTAATATGTATTAGAATTAAGAAAATGCGTTTGTTTGCGTTCGTTTGTGTGTGCATTTATTTGTTTCTAGTAATGTTAGAATTAACAAAGTGCGTTTATTTGTTTGTTCCGCTTTCACGCCGTAACTACTGAAGCAATAATCATGAATTTGAATTTCCCAGAAAACAACAAAGCCTACTTTTTATTCTAAAAAAATATGGTTTGCGGTATCTAATTATAATGGGCCATGTTGCAACTGATCTCTCTCCGCTCGAATCAGAGTACTGTCCCATAGTCCATAGGACTATTAGAGTGCACTTGTGTTTGCGCGCATACCCGTGGACTATAATATCTCCGGCGTACATGACTAATGTCTGTTGATTTTGGCCATGGCCAAAAAAAAGTCCAGAGATCATTATTAAGGTGGTACCGCATACCTATTAACTGTATTAAAAAGTAAAAATTTTATCTATCATGTCATGTCATGTCGGACAGACAGCTTGGTTCATTTGGTGATAAGAGAGTGAACGATGCAGGTAGGCTCATTGCGGATGTATGTATGGAGAGAAACCTTATTGCGTCAAACACATTTTTTCAACATAAGGACATCCATATGTATACATTGAGAAGGAATGAACAGAGAAGTATGATAGATTTAATTCTGGTAGACAGTCGCCTCCGAAGTAAAATTCTGGATACAAGAGCCTACAGGGGTCCCACTGTCGACACGGACCACTATCTCGTTATTGTGAGATTTTGTGGTATGTTCAGAAAGTGGAGACACTGGCGAAAGCGTGTCCACTTCGGAGGGCTTGAAAGAATAAAGACTGAAAAGTTGCAAGAAGAGAATGTAAGAGCAAAGTATTCAGAGGGTGTCCGTGAACGGCTGACAATGGCAAGTCAGCCGGAATCTGACATAGAAGAATGCTGGAGAGCATTGAAAGATAGTATGGTAAATACAGCGAAAGAAGTATGTGGATGCTCAAAGAAGCATAGGAAACTGAATGGTGATGCATGGTGGGATAAGTAGCAGCTTCCGTAGACCATAAGAAGGAAGCGTCGCTGGACTATGTATCTTCTTTGAACCTGAGTGTAAGTATGAAAAAACAGAAAAAATAAATATATCGGCAACGTAAGAATGAAACCAAAGTGAAAGAGAAGCGTGATAGAGCAAATATGTTTGCAGAAGAAAGGCTAATCAAAAACTTCGAGAGCAACACCAAGCTTTTCTGGAGGGAGGTGAAGAAATCTCGGAGTGGTTGGTCAGCTTTCAGAATGAATAAAATAAGGTCTAAAGGTGGAGATATTCTTACGCAAACACAAGATGTGTTAAGCTGATGGAGTGAATATTTTGGAGATATGTATGTGGATCTTCAGGGTGATGCTGGTGCCACATGTGGTCTAACAGATCAGCATTCGGTATCCTCTGTTGATATTAGTATGGATGAAGTTGAATGGGCGATTAGAAGTTTGAAAAATGGTAAGGCAGCGGGTATTGATATGGTGTCTGCTGAGATGATCAAGCTTAGAGGCTCATGTGTCTGGGAATCCTTCCTGATGCTTCTCAATTTATGTTGGAGCTCAGGAATGGTGCCCAAGGACTGGAGATGCGCAGTCATCATGCCCTTGTTTAAAAACAAGGGTTCACGTTATGACTGTGCAAACTACAGAGCCATAAGCTTGACCAGTTTGGCAGCCAAAGTGTACTGTAAGATTATTGAAAGGAGAATGAGGATGGTGTCTGATGAAGTTTTGTGTGAGGCACAAGGAGGTTTCAAGTGTTGAAGGGGATGCATGGATCAAGTGTTTCTCTGCGCGACATTGTAGAGAAGCATCTGGCTGTAGGTTAGAAGGATTTCTGCAGTTTTGTGGATTTAGAGATAGCATTTGACACGGTTGTACGAAAGGAACTTTGGGACATTTTGCCGGAGTATGGTATTAACGGTAGACTGCTACAAGCGGTGCAGTCCAACTACATGGACTGTAGAGCTTGTGTGCGGCTGGATAATGGAATGTCACTCTGGTTTGATGTCAATATCGGCGTTAAACAGGGCTGCGTTCTATCAGCCAGATTGTTTATTATATATCTGGATAAATGTCTACAAAGGTTGAATGAAATGAGTGTGGGAGTTCAGATGGGCGACTCAGTGGTTAACTCTCTGCTATATGCAGACGATGGGGTTTTATTAGCGCAGTCCGCGACTGACCTGCAAACCCTAGTAGACGTAATGGCAGAAGATTGTGAGAAAAGGGGCCTACGAGTGAATGTGAGCAAAACCAAAATAATGTTTTTGAAAGAAAAGAAGTCAGAACAGATGTTAGAGTAGCAATAGGAAATGGTGTGCTAGAACAAGTCGATGAATTTTTATATCTTGGATGTAGATTCAGTCGGGACGGAAGGTACACCACTGATGTAGAAAGAAGAGTGAATGCGGGAAATAGAGTGAACGCAGCATTGAGACAACTTCTCGGCAGTCATCACCTCAGCCAGAGAGCACGTGTCGCAATACAAAACGCAGTGCTGGTCCCAACGTTATTATATGGAAGCGAGAGTTGGGTATGTAAAAAGGAGCATGAGAGTAAAATCAATGCGGTCGAAATGCGATCTCTGCGGAGAATCTGTGGAGTGAGGCTGACTGACCGCATTCGTAACGACGACGTAAGAGAGCGAGTAGGTATGAAAGAGAGTATTGGTGTAAAGATGCGAAAGGGAATGCTCCGATGGTTCGGACATGTGGAAGGGATGCCGGACGAGCGAATGGTTAAGAAGATATACAATGCGAAAGTGGAAGGATGTAGGTACAGGGGGAGACCGAGACTCACCTACCTAGACCAAATCGGTCATGTATTGAAGGAAGGTGGAGTCAGGAGTTTCCGAAACTGGCAAGCGTGTATGAAGAGAGTTATGAATGTTGAGGAAGCGAAAGATGTATGCAAGAATAGAGCCTCTTGGCACTCTGTTCTCTCTGCCTACCCCGCAAGGGAAATGGCGTGATGACAAGTTAGTAAGTTAGTATTTATTAGTTATACAATATGTATACCTACTAATAAACCTTTCTTGGAAAATTACCTGTTTATTTATTGCGCGTGGCAGCCGAGCCACAGCCCACCTGATGGTAAATGGTAGGTAACCGTCGCTCATGGACTCAACTACTAATACTGAAAGTATTATAAGTAGCTGCTCATAATTTCATTTCACAATATGAAATGAAATAATAAATGACTTGGTAAGTACCTACCTATCTAATGCTACACCAAAACACACTGATGGGCTTCATGGCCGGTTACACGGGAGATACCACCATCTCCCAACCAGCTCGGGCCCGGTAGAAATTGAGTACTCCCATTTGGTACCCAGCTCTACCACCAGTAATGCAAGAGGTAATTGCTTACTTTCCTTAGTCGCCTGGCACGACACCCGTGTAAAAGAATGGGGTGATGACTGTTGTATTCTTAGTCCATCCTTTATAGCGACTTTACTTTATAAGTACTATGTATAAATATTAATAGGAAACGCCACCATGAGACACGCATAAAATGTTTCGGATGGACAATGTACTGGCATTCAAAAAAAAACTCAGGTACCTATTCAAACAACAGTACGAAGCAATTCAATCAAAAATCAACCTCAATATTACAAAGTAGAGTCTAATTTAAAATGAGTGTAGCATGTAATACTATCTACAGCTATTTCTTTATGCTAAAGTATCTATGCAGTTATTTACATCCCTATTACGAGACAATAACGGTCATTTTTGAAGTAGTAAAGATCTAGCTGGATATTGATAACAGCAATGTAAATTAAACATGTTGGTGACTTCTATTTCTAATAAAATAGAGACTATTTAAGTTATTTTGGACCGCATTTATAACTCGGCGGGGCTGACGACGGACCAATATAATGGAAGCGGTTGTTATAGCTCTTTTTGCCTTACATTTAAGATATATTTTAGTAAAGCTTAGTGTCAATGTAAGTTTGTCAGGCGACATGACAGAGGGTTCCTGTGTAGTCGGCAATCGGCATGCAATAGTGCCGGATTCTATAACGCACAAGAGATTGTGAATTGGAGATAAAATTCATCAAGTTATGCAAAGAGTTTTTAACACGATTAAAGTTATAGTTTATGTATATATATATAATATGTAAGAATTATTAATAACGTGTATTGAATAGAAATTCATCAATCTATAAAAATAAATAAAATTGAAGCCTATTTGTATATGTCTAAATAACTGCTTTTTACCAAATGCGTATGAAAGTATATCATTATGATATCTATAACAAAATATTTTTTAGTTTTTGTCTGTCTGGCTGCTTGATCGATTCGGACGGGACTTTCATTGGCAGATAGCTGATGTCATAAGGAGTAACTTAGGCTGGAGGCGCAGTATAATGAGTCTCAGCTATTATAAATAAAGGCTTACAACGGGACTCTTCGTAACTACTTTATAAAAATAGATACAATTAGCGCATGAAAAGTACACCCAGACTGAGAACAACTATTTCTAGACAATACAGAGGATTGTTATGCGTAGAAATCAAACCCACAACACACGCCATTTGTGCAATAAAATGCTTATTGTACCTATCAATTACTTTTAAAGGAAGAGCATTTTTCACAGCATTCCAGTGCAGTACTATGGCTAAATGTGGTAATGTAAAAGGGAGCCTATGAAACGAACAGCTCATGTCAGTAAGATATTTTTAATTTTACATACTTACCGTTGTTAAATAAGAACACGACGTTACGGATCCTTTTTCTTTTTTATTGCTAACCAGTAATAAAAACGACTCGTCTAACCAGACAAGAAGTTTTTTTTATAGTACAGCCCAGCACTGTTGAAACCAGCAACGTGAAAGTAATCGCCACGAGTAACACGGTTCAAAGAGTAGAACTCATTGGTCTAGCCAACTAACGAGTTCTTGGGCAGATGAAATGAAATGAAATTTGGGAAATTTTAGAGCGTCGTTAAAGTATTTTTACTAATGTCTAGTTGTCACGTAGTTTCAAAAGTGTTACCAACGCATTGCAGTTATAAATATCTCGGGAAATTTCTGTCCTCTGTAGCAGGTTTGGCGCGACACGAGGCAGGCGGGGCAACGCTGGCGGCCCGACTTTTTTCCTCAACGTTTCTTTTCAAACATTTTTTTCTTCGTGAAATCTGTATCGCACGATGGGTACACGAAGTTTGGTTACGTGTTTCTTTGAAAAAATATTTCGTGAGGATCTAGTTACGGGATGAAAAAAAAAGAATAGAACCGCATAGTTTATGTCGTGTTTTTTTTTAATACGGTGTTTTGCATTTCATTGCGCATTCTTATTCAATGACATTTCGAATGCACGAAATGTTGTTCATTGTTGTATAAATATATCAGACAATGGCGACTTTGAGTTTCTCTGAAGGATAAATCCATCATTGAGGGTTTACGGCAGAAAACCGGACTCACCGATTTACGAATCAGCAAATAAAAAAAAATAGTAATGGGCTGATCAATCTGCCAAGAAATAGATAACTGCTGGATGAAAAATGTCCTATAGTGGAAGAAATGACCTTGTTATTACAATCGGAGATACTGTCGTTATTGCGTCTTATCTCTAGAACTACGTGGTCAGTTTTCTTCACAAAAAACATACAAATACTGACCTCAAAATTTAGTTACAAACTTTTCTGTTAAGTAATAATTGTGACAATTACATAATTAATTATATGCAAATGGGTTAACGCGTAATAGTTTTTTATGAATATTTATAGCGAAAATTAGCGTAACCAAACTAACTGTATTTTATAATACTTACTTTAAATACTCTCTCTCATAACTCTGTCTTGTGAACTTCGGTTTCACACCTCTGAACTAAAGATAAAATTTTGCATAAAGATATACGTATCCTTTAATATTAAAAATATACTTACTTACTTATCATCACGCCATCTCCCTTACGGGGTAGGCATAGAGAACAGAGTCCAAAAAGGCTCTATTCTTACAAACGTCGCCCGCTTCCTCAACATTCATAGGTCTCTTCATACACGCTCGCCGGTTTCGAAGACTCCGGACTCCACCTTCCTTAAAAATATAGATTGATGAAATTAAAGATGGATGGAGTGTAATCCCTATAGACAACTTGAGGTTGAGTTGTTTGTGGTAATCCATAACATTTTTTTAAACATTTTTTCACACGCAGCACTAGGAAATAATTCCTTATATCGTGGAGAATTTCAGAACAGCATAAAATTAACGAATACAATATACACATTCAAACAGAACCACTATTTGTAAATAGCATAAAGAATTGTCCCGTGTAGGCATCAAACACGCACTCGGGAGGTCGGTCTGCAAACCACTATACCATCTGTGCAGTTTATTTATATAAAAATTGAAAACGATTTAAAATAATAGGTAGCTTTATCTGTAATGTGGTTGTCATTTAAAAAAAATCGTATCATAGTTGTGCACTTGTCGCTCGGCTACGGAACAATCGGCTAGTGAAGTAACTTTTGTTCGGTTAGCATTAAACGGGTGACCAAATATGAAACCAATTTGTGAACACATGATTTCCTACGTGCTTTGGAAGGTACGTTAAGCAATGGGTCTTGGCTGTCAAGTAACATCCAGGTAGACATAACAGGTTGTAAAAATCCTGTTTAAAATCTGACGTTGGTCTTATTCTGGGGTTGCCAGCTGTTCCCCTACTTGCGTGGGCAGGCAGTCGCAGGCTACATCGCTGACGAACCGACAACCATTGGGGAAGAAAGAAAAAGAAAGATACCCGAGTGGAGACCAACTATCGGACGACGCAGTATAGGACAGCCTCTCACCAGGTGGATCAAAGACCTGGTCTGTTAGACTGTGGCTGTTAGATGCAGGCGCCCCGGACCGTTCGTTGTGGAGCTCTTTTGGGCAGACCTATTTCCAGCAGTGGGTGATAGAAGTCTGATAGAGGGCTAGGCATTATGAAGGAGTACTCACTTTTTATCAGACCACAACGCATCGGCACCACCGTCTGTCATGTAACCGATCGAAAGGTACCTTGGTGTTTTTGGTGGTAGGTGTCAAATAATTTACCACCGAAGGAATGTAACATAGTTCCAGTGGCCCGCCAATAAAGGCGGAGAGACGGCACACGGCGGGTTTCTTTAGTGGGTGCAGGCCCCACACTACCCTGGTCGTTGCCCCGAACGATGGGGTGTGCAGTTTGGAACATATTTTCCCGCCTTAAGAAAAAAAATAAATCGAAATGAAAGAAAGAAATAAATTTTTATTGGCATATAACCCATTACGTAATCCTTACAGATACCTAGATACAAATACATAAAACGGACCACTGGTTATGGTGCCAGAAGGGCGAACAGCTCAGCATTATGCTTGGTTAAACTTAACCCTAACACTGGTTTACAGCTGCAATCCAATAATTGGTGAGCAGCGGCTTGGCAGTATTCTTACTATTATTAATTCCATGAGCTGCGTATACCACTTACCATCAGGTGAGCTCTGGCTACCACCACAAGCTAACCAAAATTTTAAAGTGATAGCACCAATTGGGGGTACTCTGCACTCATCTTCAATTATGTAGAGCAAAATAAAATTCAGATAAAAACTATTTAAAATCCATGACTACCAATCATAGACTAGTGGTACGAGTACTTGTAAAACTGAAGATTGCAACGACAGTGGCATCTACTCCCAGTCCAATTTCTTCGGATATTTTACGAAATTATGTGTATTGCACGCCTCATAAACGAAGCGTTGAGGTGGGTACTACTCTCGCATCACGCAGAAAACTGATTTTTCAAACTTAAAATGTCTCTATTTATCATATATTGCACTTGTAAAATAATATATACACACACATATCAAGAAAAAACACTATTTTTAATACTCATGATATTTTTGATGCCATTTTTGTTATTTAAACTAGTTAAAAAACTGTTTAAAGTTCTGTCTTGGACGTCCGTGCGTTGTAGGTATGTTCGGATAATGTATGTTAATACGATAACGACCGAAATACTTTACTAATCGAGTCTTTTATTTCTCCTACGCTTCAGAATAATTATTAGAGATGGCCCGAATGTGATTTTAACCGAATACGAACTTCGGCCGAACATTCGGTAAACATACAAAATTCGGCCGAAGTTCGGCCGAACTTCGATGTGTGCTTTTTCGAGAATAACAAGTCATATTCTGTGTGTATTTTTTATGAAAGACAACGCCGTAAAGCTATAAAAAATCAGTCAGTGTAAGTGACACATTATTTCAAATTATTGGGTGTATTGATTCATTGACTCCTGGATTGTGAAAAAAACTAATTAATTTATACATTTTAATTTATCTATAATAATTATAGTTTAACAAACAACTGACCATGCTTAAATGACTTTCGAGTAGTGGTATATGTGACTTATTTTGCAGCTTTGACAGATGTGATTTCTTTAAATTTTAGTATAAACCTTAACTTTTTCTTATACCGAATGTTCGGCATTTAAAACCGAACTTCGGCCGAAGTCACCGAAATTCGGTTAAACCGAATGTAAAACGAACTTCGGCCCATCCCTAATAATTACGAATAGAGCCCTATCACTTTTCACGTTCTGATTCGATGTGGGTTAATTGTTATTAAATAAACTAAAAAATAGTGAATATTTACGCTTGATTCGGTGGTACACTACACTAAAACCAGTGCTACACCTTATTTCGTGAGAACTACTTCTATAGACCAATATAGTAGTACTTCTTAAAATCAGCGCTAGATGGCGTATAAGACATGAGAACCACATTAGTATTTTTTGAAATTAGCGCTATCTATGTGATTTATTGAAAACTACTTATTTATCACCTACTGCTCAATTAAAGAAAACATGTTGAGGAAAACTGTTTGCTGGAGATATGAGACTGCTTGTGAAGTCTGCTGACCCGCACTGTATTAGCGTGGTAGACTATGACCTAAATCCCTCTCATTCAGAGAAGAGAACCGTGCCCAATTGTGGGACAACAATGGATTGCAAAAAACATCTTTTGGCCAACTATATAATATTGTAACCGATTCTGGTATCTACTGAATCACTTCATCCATCCATCCATCCATCAGCCTTTCATCGTCCACAGCTGGACATAGGCCTCCCCAAAATGGAGGTTTTACCATAATCGACAGGCTTGGCAGGTGTGTTGGCGATCGCAGTGGACGTTTTTAGTACACAGGGGAACGCTGCTGCCCGGTCCCCCGGTAATCCCTTAGTCGGCTTTTACGACTCCCATAGGAAGAGACGGAGACTGAATCACTTATGACCTGATAAATTTCTATCACCTTCGTCTTCATCTAGATCTGTTTTAGTTGTAAGAGCAATTAGCCGATCCTATTCCCGAAGATCTGGGAAGTCTAGTAGTCGATCCTCATGCTGCACAGCGGCTTGGAAGTGTTTCTGATAATGCTGAAGCAATAACACGAGCTGGACTGCATTATATTCTTAGGTGTGTTGGAGTGAAAATTTCCAGTGGTCCGCCAATATAGACAGAGAGATGACACACGGCAAGTTTAATTAGTGGGTGAAACCCTACCCAGTTAGGCAGAATCTCATATCTCACATGTCGATCGTATCGTGATCACTGTGATTGGTTGAGAAACCGATGCGTGATGTAACAATAATCCGTTGGCCAATCACGGTGAGCTCTCAACCAATCACAGTGATGACGATACGATCGACACGTGAGATATGAGATTCTGCCTAACCCCCCTGTTCGTTGCCCCGAATGAGTTAGATCTAGAGGGGTGCATGGTTAGGTAGGTAGTTTTCTCACCTAAACAGAAAATATAATAAATGAGTGCGTCTAACCTTTACGTACGGTTGAAGTAATACTTCATGGAGTAAAACTTCTTTAAATTTTATGGTAGATATTACTAACAAGATTAATCGTTATATTGAAAATCGATTAAGTAAACCGATAGCGATACTACGTTCCTACTGATACAAAAATTATTTTACTGAACGTCACTTCCGTTTAAAACCGTTACTTTCCGAAAAAAGATCAGTGGGCCTAGCCAAGTTGCATTCTATGACCGCTAACGCTATAGAAAAATATTAAAATGTATAAATTTGACATCTCTAACGTTAAGTCACGTGACTTAGCGTTATAGATATCGTTAAACATGTCACACTCCCATACATTTTAATAGTTTTCTATAGCGTAATTGCTCATAGAATGAAACTTGGCTAGGCCCACTGAGTTACTTTCAAGTCCCGACGATTGAAGTTTTACTTCAAAATGGAGCTTATTATATAGTAATAGTGTAGTAGGCTGATTTAACTACCAGTAGATTGACAACTATAGTGATACTACAATGACGGTGAAGGCTAATCTTATATTACCCACCCTATTACAGTCCACGTCATAGCCTTTTCCATTTATGCACGTTAGTTCGATTTTAGTAATATAAAGATATAACTCTTGACTATGACAGGAGTTAGCTACTAAAATCACAGCGTGAAGCCTTTCTCAGAAACCACTTCAATGCAATAAAGCCTATTTCTGAATTTCTAATAAAAAAAAAAGTACTGTGAATCGATTTTCATTTTTACCCCACGATATTTAAGGTTTAAATTATATGACTCATACTATAATCTTAATCAGCATGCATCTCGTTCAAAAACACCTGTAACTGTAATTATATACGGTTGATTTTAGCTTGGATTCATGGTTTAAATATTTGATAGTACCACAGACTATAAATAAAACACGGTATTTTAAGTGACAAAGAACTACCCTCTTGGAACAGGTTCTTTTAATTTATGGTTTGTCAATTTTTGTGTATGTCCGTGTGTGTATGAATGCACACTTGCCAAACACTGCAGGGGATATGGCATGCAAGGGGTGTGATGAACTAGTTTACTAGGGCTGTCGAAAATAAAATGATTTACAATTTGTCAATTTTAGGTGATATTTATTTGGCGCTAGCCTACATTCCTTAATGGGAATAAAATATTAAAATTGGGTGGATATATGTCAACAAAACTATGACATAAATTAGATACAGCGAGGCAGTAATTATGTTATTTTATACCAAATTCTGCTCACGATTTATTTTAAATACATAATTATCGCTATATAAAATAGCTATTCCACGCGAATAGATATCTTTATTGCGATAAAAAGTAGTCTATGCCCTTTTCTGGACTCCAGATTATATATACGCAAAATTTCATGATAATTGGTTCAGTAATACCGGCGTGAAAGCGCAACAAAGTGAGCATTTATTTGTGAAGTGGATATTGGGTGACCGTTAGGTGACTTCGATAGCTTAGCGGTCCACAGCTCTTTCCCGGATTCGGACGCAGATTCAAATCCTGCTAGCAGTAAAACTCTCTTTTTCCACTTTCACAAGTAATTTGTCTTTTAAAGTTCAAAATCTCCAGAGAAACTTATTTTCTAAGTCATTAAAATCACTTGTGAGATTTTGTTTTGAAAAACTTCTGAATATGTATTAAAAATCTCTTAATCGAGTGTCTGAAAAGATTTTTACTGTTTGTGTATGTTGAGGTAATCCTATTACTAAGTGTGAAAGTTTGTCTGTTTAAATGTCTATTACTCAATCCATTTTAAAATAAAACTACGTTTACGGAATCTATCGCGTTTACTTGATTTTACTCCTATCCCGACGTTTCGAATACTTTACAGCATTCATGATCACGGGTGGACTTAGATGATAGACGTTTGGACGTCTCAACCTTGGGGTTGATATGTTATTTCAACGGTTTCATCTACCCACAGTATATGATTTTACAAAATTTTTGGTTTATTTATTTTAACCCACCTAATATTCGTTTAGAAACACAGTGAAAATATCTACTTCAAATGTTTATGCTTACAATGTATGAGACTTTAAATTAGTATATTAAAATGAGTATAATACTCCTCTTTAAATTGTAATTATTACTCCTATCCCGACGTTTCGAATACTTTACAGCATTCATGATCACGGGTGGACTTAGATGATAGACGTCCAAGGTTGATATTTTATTTCAACGGTTTCATCTATCCACAGTATATGATTTTACAAAATTTTTGGTTTATTTATTTTAACCCACCTAATATTCGTTTAGAAACACAGTGAAAATATCTACTTCAAATGTTTATGCTTACAATGTATGAGACTTTAAATTAGTATATTAAAATGAGTATAATACTCCTCTTTTAATTGTAATAATTACAATTAAAAAGTAAAGTAAAGTATTCGAAACGTCGGGATAGGAGTAAAATCAAGTAAACGCGATAGATTCCGTAAACGTAGTTTTATTTCAAAATGTGTAACATTCGCGTAAATATCAGAAAGTATTACTCAATGCATGAAAAATGGTGAACAAAATTGAACGATATTTAATTGCAGGAGGTGCCCACTTAAAATTTAGTACTGAATAGTCTAGCTTATACCTAAAAACATGTGGTAGAGTCGCTAGCACAAGCAAGGTAATAAGCCATGATTTAAAGAGCAAGTAGTTATTAACATAATTATTTTATGCTTTCAAATTTATATCAGAAGAATTCAGTTGTGAATTCAATCTAGAATTGATAACTGAATCAGAAAACCATCGGTTTTAAGTAAAGATTTTAGATGACAACCCTATGTTGGCCTCGCTTCGACGAGCACAGCAGGGGTTGCCAGCCCATACGTCACCGATACATATACAACATTAAAATGTATAGGTATGTGTGAGTAAATACCGATGGCAAGCTGAACATGTGCGTTCAGCAAGTGGACCCGAAAGTCTAATTCTTATTAACTCAAAGAATTTAGCTCAATATGTCAGTATAGTCAGGTGCTAAACTAAACTGCGGCATATTTTCGAACACTTTTTTATTATACAGACGTTCAACCTTTCCTTCTGGAACTGTTACATAGCAGCTTAGCTTTTTTATCGCTACGAGTATTATTAAGTTTCTCTTCAAGTACGCTCACTGGTTTCGGGGACTCCTGACTCCACCTTCCTTCAATACATGACCAATAGGTAGGTGAGTCTCGGTCTCCCCCTGTACCTACATCCTTCCACTTTCGCATTGTATATCTTCTTAACCAGTCGCTCGTCCGGCATTCTTTCCACATGTCCGAACCATCGCAGCAATCCCTTTCGCATCTTTACAAGAATACTCCCTTTCATACCTATCCGCTCTCTTACGTCGTCGTTACGAATGCGGTCAGTGAGGCTCACTCCACAGATTCTTCGCAGAGATCGCATTTCGACCGCATTGATTTCACTTTCATACTCCTTTTTGTATACCCAACTCCCGCTTCCATATAATAACGTTAGCACTGCGTTGTGTATTGCGACCCGTACCTTCTGGCTGAGGTGGTGGCTACCGAGAAGTTGTCTCAATGAAAAATCACTGTTTCCCGCATTTACTCTTCTCTCTATATCAGTAGTGTACCTTCCATCCCGACTGAATGCTTCATGAGTATGCGAAAACAGCCTAAAGGCTATACCTACTTGTGATCACAAATACTTGTATTCAGTAAGTAATTAATAGCTCTTATTATAAATGTCTGTCTCAAACAAAAACAACTTTAATACTAACTAAAAAACTATATTGGTATATAGAAGTAGTTCTCACGAAATAAGGTATAGCGCTGGTTTTAGTGTCGAGTCGAGCGTAAATATTCACTATGTTTTTGTTTATTTAATAACAATTAAACCACATCGAATAGACCGTGAAAAGTGATAGGGCTCTATTCGTAATTATACTGAATCGTAAAAGAAAGAAAAAGACTCGATTAGTAAAGTATTTCGGTCGTCATCGTGTTAACATACATTACCTACAACACACGGACGTCCAAGACAGAACTTTTTTAAACAGTTTTTTAACTAGTTTAAATAACAAAAATGGCATCAAAAATATCATGAGTGTTAAAAATAGTGTTTTTTCTTGATACGTGTGTGTATATATTATTTTACAAGTGCAATATATGATAAATAGAGACATTTTAAGTTTGAAAAATCTGTTGTTCTGCGTGAAGCGAGAGTAGTACACACCTCAACGCTTCGCTTATGAGTCGTGCAATATTCTAGTAAATTATAAGTATAACACTTGACTGCACAGATGGCGGAGATACCGGCATCCCACACGAGCGTTGTGGATCGACTCCCACACAGGACAGCTCTTTTGTGTGATCCACAAATGGTTGTTCTGAGTCTGGGTTTACTTTGTATCCGTGAAATTGTATGTTTGTAAAGTCCCCCGCGTAATGTCAACACTAGAAAATGTAAACTGTGTTTTTAGTTAATACTAGAATTTGCCCGCGGCTCCAAAAGCTAGTTTTTAGGTTATATCTCAGAATGTCGATATAGTAGCGGGATGACATGTATACCAGTTTTTAAGTTTCACCAAGAGCTATCAAATAAATGTTTTTGTGTGATGCGCAAACTAACAAACAGATAAATAGATGAACAGACAAAAAATCTAAAATTAAAAATTGTTTTGTGTTCAGACACGCCTAATACAGTATTTTTTTTCTCAAATATCTTAAATGTACAGACAGCTCTGTTACAGTTTTATAATAGTATAGATAGAAGGCGTATGGCTTTAACTGCTTAGGTTTTATAATGTGTAACAGTAATACCAGCCAGCCTGTTGACTCATTTGATACAAAACGCAACGGGAGACATCCTCACGCATGTGGCCACACTAAGATTTAATGACATACACAAAATGGCGCAGGTAACTTAAACTGCGCGGGAAAGTATTCGCATATATGTATTATTTACTTACCTACCTTCTTTATTTTATGATCTCACATGATGCCGCATAATTCTGGGTGGCTGAACATAATTTATTCTCCAGCCTCAGACTACCTAAAAACAAAGACACCGCATTGTCAACTAAAAAGTGAAGCCACTTTTTGAAAGATGTGTGCGTGAAAGTGTTGTCACCGGAAAGAAATAATCTCTATAATTTGGGTAAATATTTAGAAATTTTGATATATGTATATATATTTAGCATTTGACATGCTTAGCCATATACATCATCCATCCATCCATCAGCCTTTTAACGTCCACTGCTGGACATAGGCCTCCCCAAGAATGGGGGATGGTGCCGTAATCGCCACGCTTGGCAGGTGGGTTGGCGATCGCAGTGGATGTTGTTAATACTCAAAGGAATACTGCTGCCTACTCCCTCGGTAGCCCTCAGTCGGCTCTTACGACTCCCACGGGTGGAAAGGGGGAAAACGAGCAGGATTTGAACCTACATCTTCGTGACTGTTATTTTCGATTTCACATTTTCCACTTTGTGTTTAATTTGGGTAAATTTTTAAAAGTTTTATGTTGTAAACATTAAGGAAGTAAAAGTATAAAGTAAGTTTACAGCAAATCTTATCTGTGTATCTTATATGAATATTATGGCGCTGACGAAGTATTCATGTACGTAACGTACGTACGAAATCGTCGAGTAGTTTGGGTTAATTTTAAGTCATATTCTGGTAACACTCGTAGTTTATGACAGTTAGTTTTGGCATGGTTTTGTTTGTATTTGTGTGCATGAGCGCGTGTAATTACAAGTTTTGGCATGGTTTTATATGGCTTCACTGGATTGTTCGTATTGCTACGTCTATATTTTTTAATTAGTCTGAGTCTCCAGCAGAGGTGGGAGATAATCCGCACAATATTTTTTCCGAAAAAAGTTGTGCTCTTGCAATTCGAACAATTGGTAAGGTGCAGCAACTTTCGTTCTACTGAAAAAACTCCTGAAAAGCGATTGCTGCGCTACCTATAGAGTTCAATTATTGTGAATTCAAGCAATCTACCCACTCAAATTTAACTTCAATTAGTCCAACAGTTCAAGAGGAGTTTAGTAACTAGGTACATTAGGTAGGTAGGTACCACTGAAGGAATGTAGGTAATATAGTTCCGGTGGCCCGCCCATATAGGTGGAGAGACGTCACACGGCGGGTTTCTTTAGTGGGTGAGGACCCCACTCTACCCTGTTCGTTGCCCCGAACGACGGGGTGTGTGGTTAGAAACATTATTTCCCGCCTTAACAAAAAAACAACTATAAGTCGCGGTCTACCAGATGTGAAAACATCAAAATAATTTTGTTGAAATAAAATGATCATAACTTGACAAAGTACTCAGGGCCGGATTTAAGCATAACGCCGCTCCTGGGCACCAGAAAAAAATCCGCTCCAATACTGGAATTTTACTTAAACTTATAGTTTATATATTTAATTTTTTATCAACATTTTCTTTTAATTCATTGGTAGATTAAGGTTTTGAAAAATGCAAAAAATAAAACCGAATTTAGTTCAATTTTTCAAACAAAAAAAAAGACTATTTAATTAATTTTCTTTAATTCCAGAAAATAGAAAAATTTATTATTATTTTAAATATCCAAGGAAATAAATTGATTAAATCACTTTGATTATTAATTTTTACCAAAAATGCCAAAATTATAATTCACAAATGAGTAATGGATGAATTGAATTTCTTGAATTATCAATTAAACAGAAAATTATTAATTAACCCTTAATTGGGCGCGTGGGGTGTCATGCACCCCTTTTTTTTTAGGTGGGCAAAAATGTCCTACCACACACCCCGCTTCCCGGGGAGACAACAGGGTAGTGTGGGGCTCTCACCCATCTTAAACCCACCGTGCGTCCTCACCCACCCTTACTGCGGCGGATCACGGGTACCGCGTCGTATCGACCGCGATCCGCAGGCGGCAGCCCCTTCGGGCACCCTCTCTTATGCGACGCCCCGGGCACGCGGGCGTCACACCTTCACGGTAGGCTTCCACGGACGGCAGGGCAATCCCTAACCCCACCGCCCGCAGCCTCGGCTAGGGCGGCATTAGGCGCAGCGCGCGCACGCCGCCCCACGCGCCGGCGGCGAATCGGGTCCGCGAAGGAGGATTCCTCCCGGGCCTTCTCCGCCGCCTCCTTCCGCGAGAGGTGTCATACACCCCAACGCAAGTTTCTAGGCGAATAACTTCTTAAAATCTTAATTTAGGGCGCTGGTCTTCTAGGTAGCTTTCTTCGGACGTTTGACGTTTACAATTTAGTCGCGAATGTTGTTAGATCTTGAAGGTTGGGCTTAGAGAACATGTTTGGGATGCACGACACCCCAGGTGATTGTTTGTGTAGACTAAATTTCCCGGTAGGTGAATAATATTTATGGTCTGCCAGCAGGATCCAAACCTGTATTCCAACCAATCGGGAAAGTGCTCTGAACCGCTTCTTAGCGGTATCGCAGTTACCTAAAAGTGACACCCAATCTCCACTTCACATTTGTTTTAGATGTCTTTAAAATTAAATGCTCTAAGTGTTTAAACACGTGTGTAATGATCATATGATCGTAGTCTGCCAAAATTTTAACGTTTTACGTTAACTAGAATTAATCTAAACCAATATTTACAAAAATGATTCTTTTAAATTTAAAAATATATTAATTATATTAAAAATGTTGATTAATATGCAATTCAAATATTTTCATTGATTGAAGTCTAATTTTGCATTGATTTCTGATTTTATTTTAATAAACTAGTTGTGGGGTGCTACACATCCCACGCGACCACTTATGCTACTTTTAAGGCGCACCCAATTAAGAGTTAATAGAATTAATTATTTATATTGAGCAATCTTGATAAGACCAGAAAAAAACTTTTTCACTTTCAAAATTTTGCCGCCCTAAAAGAAATTGCCGCCCTGGGCACTCACCCCGACTGCCACTAGTGTAAATCCACCGCTGAAAGTACTCCTTAAGACCAATCAAACGATTATAAACTCTATAGGGTTGCATAATTTCATTGCAGAGTTACTGTGACCACCTTCCAGCTCCTTCGTCAGACCCTGGATACCATCTAGAGACAAAGTACTCGTCAAGACAAATCATACGAGCCCAAACTCGGTGGAGATATGTCGTTTTATAACGGAGTTCCTATGGCCACATTCTAGATCCATCATCAGACCCTGGACACCATCTAAAGACAAAGTACTCGTCAAGACGAATCAAACGATTCCAAACTCTATGGGGTTGCGTCTTTTCATTACAGAGTTACTGTGGCCACCTTCCAGCTCCATCATCAGACCCTGTATATCATCTAGGGCTGATGTACTAGTCAAGAAATTTCAAACGTGCCCTATCTCGATGAAGTTGCGCCATTTAATTACAGAATTTCGCATGGCCACCTTCTAGCTCCATCATCAGAGCTTGGATACTATCTAAAAACAAAGTACTTATCAAGACGAATCAAACGTATCCAAACTCGATGGGGTTGCATCGTTTCATTATAAAGTTACTGTGGCCACCTTCCAGCTTCATCATCAGCCCCTGATACCATCTAGAGGCAAAGCACTCGTCAAGACGAATCATACGAGCCCAAACTCGATGGGGTTGCATCGTTTCATTATAGAGTTCCTATATCCACCTTCGAGATCCATCATCAGATCAGCACCATGTCATCATAATATTGCATTGTCACGCGATATAAACATGCGTGTAAAATTTCAGCTCAATCGGAAACCGGGAAGTGTGTCAAATTTAACTTGCAAGACAAGTAAAATAAAAGCGTCGCCACGCTAACAGCCGATTTCACCCTCCCTCCGCATTAGATGTTTCACATCAAAAACAAAATAACTGAATTCCACCAGGACGAATCGAGGGTAGCCGCTATAATATAAAGATACACCAGCCAGAGTAGATATATATCCTTTTTCTGTGCCACTATTGAACACGGGTCTCCTCTCATAGTGAGTGGGATTAGGCCACAGTCCACCACGCTGGCTCAGTGCGGGTTGGTAGACTTCACAAGACGTCGAGAAAATCTCTCAAGCATGCAGGTTTCCTCACGATGTTTTCCTTCACCGAGCTGTGATAAATATACACATAATATCTCTAAAAGTCAGTAGTGTATGCCATACGAGGTCTGAACCTTGGACTGGGGATCGAAATTGATACCACTGTTTTTTTTATTTTTTTTATTGCATATTTTGACAGATGTGCCACGGCCCATCCGATGGTAAATGGAAACCGTCGCTCATGGACTCAACTATACCAAGAGTATTGTCAAACCACTGCTTACCATTTCATTTCACCGATATGAAATTAAAGAATAAACGGCTATCTCCTGCTACAGCCAAAACGCAACGATGTGCTTCATGGCCGGTCACACGGGAGATGGTGGTACCAACCCGCTCGGACCCGCCACCAAGTGAGTACTCCCACTTGGTACCCAGCCCTATCACCAGTCATGCAATGGATGATAATTGCTTACTTCCCTTAGTCGCCTCATACGACACCCGTGGGAAAGAATGGGGTGGTGACACTTGTATTTTAAGTACACTCCTTGGTTTTACCGCTAGGCTAGATACTGTTTATTTTATTATTTATACCTAAATATAAGGTGTTACCAACAGCTACAAAATGCCGGTGTTTAAGTAAAATTACCAACATTTTGAAACAGCTATTAAATATAACGGTGAAAATTTCTAAGTATATTGTGTAAATAATTAATTAATTTTAATTTGTACCTTTTGTTTACGAAAGCACCGGCTGTTTGTTTGGGCTTATTAGTGTTAAAATATATTAGGAGGTATAAGTATATACTGTGAAGTACTTACAAATAACTGCTGAATATAGCTGGAAATAGCATAGAAAACAGAATTATTTGTGAAAATGAAAAAAGAGAGCTTTGCTGCGAGCTGGACTCGAACCTGCATCCCATCCAATCTGGTGAAGTGCTCTGGACCGATAAGCTATTGCAGTCACCAAACGGCGACTCCAAATCTCCACTTCACAGCTCGATCGGGGAAGTACCACCATCTCACAGAAGATCAACTTAAAACAACGGTAGGTCTCCTACCGTTATGTTTCGTATGGTGAGTGAGAGCACTGGAGGCCCAGACTCCTTCCCTATCCTCTCCTTATTATGGTTCCTATCAACCTCCTATCACTTTCCTTGAGGGAAGCGAAGTGCGAGGGTTGCCTCTGTGCTAGCGTCCAAAGGCTACGGTAACCGCTTACTATCAGGTGGGCCGAATAAGCATAAATATATTTGCCACCTACGTAGTATAAAAAAAACCGCAGCTCACGTAGATGACGTCACTAGCAGAATCTACTTATATATTTTAATGAAAATTAGGTAGTTGAATTGAAAATTTAAAGCAAATCCCGTCACAAAATCTTCTAATAAAGAAAAAACTAATGTCTAAATATTGTTCCTTTACGTTTAATATAAGTAGAATACTTTAATCCAAACGTCGTTGCGTCGGGGGATCGCTGTGCAACGCAAAGGGTAGTGTGGGGCCCTCACCCACTAAATAAACCCGCCGTGTGCCGTCTCTCACCACTGGAACTGTATGACATAACTTCAATGGTCATCATCTTCGTCCCTGCTATATAGGTTAATACTACATACTAGAAACCAAGATCATGACATTTGGGCAATGTTATATAACGACATTCACAGTGGTAAGGACTTGCTTATCTCGATCGGGGTAGTACCACCCTCTCACAGAAGATCACCGTGAAACAACGGTAGGTATATCCGTGTGGTGACGGACTAAGAATAAAAGTGTCACCACCCCATTCTTTCCGACGTACAAGGCGACTAAGGGAAGTAAGCAATTTTCACCCCTTGCATTGCTGGTGGTAGGGCTGCTTTGTACTTGGTAAAGTGGGAGTACTCACTTGCTATCAGGCCAGAGCGGGTTGGTACCACCATCTCCTGTGTGACCGGCAATGAAGCACATTGGTGTGTTTTGGTTGTAGCAGGAGATAGCCGTTAATTTATTAATTTCATATATGTGAAATGAAATGGTGAGCAGTGGCTTCACAGTACTCACTGTATAGTTGAGTCCATGAGCGACGGTTACCATTTACCATCAGGTGGGCCATGGCTCGTCTGCCACCAAAAGCAATAAAAAAAAAACTAGACGTGGCGGGACGTCTACCAGATGTGAAAACATCGAAATTATTTTGTAGAAATAAAATGATCTTAACTTGACAAAGTACTACTTAAGACGAATCAAACGAGTATAAACTCGATAGGGTTGCGTCGTTTCATTACAGAGTTACTGTGTCTCGTCAAGACAAATCATACGAGCCCAAATTCGATGGAGTTATGTCATTTTATAACGGAGTTCTTATGGCCACCTTCTAGCTCCATCATCAGACCCTGGATACCGATTAAAGACAAAGTACTCGTCAAGACGAATCATGCGATTCCAAACTCGATGGAGTTGCGTCTTTTCATTACAGAGTTACTGTGGCCACCTTCCAGCTCCATCATCACACTCTGGATATCATCTAGGACTGAAGTACTAATCAAGACATTTCAAACGTGCCCTAACTCGATGGAGTTGCGCCATTTAATTACAGAGTTTCGCATGGCCACCTTCCAGCTCCATCATCAGACCCTGGATACCATCTAAAGACAAAGTACTCATCAAGACGAATCAAACGTGTCCAAACTCGATGGGGTGGCGTCATTTCATTATAGAGCTACTGTGGCCACCTTCCAGCTTCATCATCAGCCCCTGGATACCATCTAGAGGCAAAGTACTTGTCAAGACGTATCATACGAGCCCAAACTCGATGGGGTTGCGCCATTGAAATTTGAATAATGAAATTGTAATAATGAATTATAGAGTTCCTATGTCCACCTTCCAGCTCCATCATCAGATCAGCTCCATGTCATGATAATATTGCATTGTCACGTGATATACATAATTATGCATGTAAAATGTCAGCTCAGTCGGAAACCGGGAAGTGTGTCAAATTTATTTTGCAGGATTTGAACGGGACAAGTGAAATAAAAGTGTCGCCACGCTAACAGCCGATTTTATCCTCCCTCCGCATTAGATGTTTCACATCAAAAAGGTACCCTTTTTGGAAAAAATGTACCTAACCGCACACCCCGTCGTTCGGGACAACGAACAGGGTAGTATGGGACCCCTCACATACTAAATAAACCCGCCGTGTGCCGTCTCTCCGCCTTTATTGGCGGGCTAGTGGAACTATGTTACAATCCTTCAGTGGTACGGTAGGTACCTATTCTCTCCATATCACCCCTCCTGTCCACTTCTTAACCCTTTCCTTGGGGATGGCACTACGTGAGTGCGTTGGTTAACAATTCGAATCGTATGTCGTAAACTGAATAAAAAAAAAGTGTTCAAAATATTATTATTTTGTATAAAAAAACAATGTTTAACGTTTTGCAGAATCTTTTAATTCAGCAATTCGGGGACTGGTTTGGCCACCTGTTGCGTTTAAAAAATGAGAACGAATACATTCCACTTATTGCTCACTCCATCGGGAAATAGAAAACGAAAAGTTTGGCACAGTCGTTAGTCAAAGGGTATTTATCTATACGTGCAGACTGGCTCGTACTAGAACAAATTATTTGTGAAAGTGGAAAAAGGGAGTCTTACGAGTGGGTTTCGAACCTGCGTTCCTCCTTATTCACCAGAGGGCTCTGGACTGAGCTATCGCAGCCACCTTCTGGTTATTCCTAATCTCCACTTCACATTTGTTTTAGATGTATTTTAACACTTTTACAAAAAAATAATGAGCATGTTAAATGCTAAAAAATTATCACAAAATTATCGCTTAGCATAATCGTATATTGGGATATCTAAAACTCCTCAGAGTTGTCAACATGCCATGAAAAATTTAAGCGACATGTGCCACACATCATGGCCGCACCATTCTCTTTTCAACCCTTTTCTGTGTCCCACTATTGGGCATGAGTCTCCTCTCATGATGAGAGGGATTAGGCCATAGTTCTAGTCCTAGGTAAGTAGATAAATTGTAAACAAATACATACATCATTTTGAAAAATCTCGAAAAGTCAGATATGTGTGCATACGACGTCTGAACCTCCGACTCGGGATCGACGTCGAAAGTGTGAAACTGGAGCTATAATCCAGAAAAGTGTCCGTGTGGTGACGGACTAAGAATACAAGTATCACCACCCCATTATTTCCCACGGGTATCGTATGAGGCGACTAAGAGAAGTAAGCAATGATCACCCATTGCATTACTGGTGGTAGGGCTGGGTACCAAGTGGGAGTACTCACTTGCTATCGGGCCCGAGCTGGTTGGTACCACCATCTCCCGTGTGACCGGCCATGAAGCACATCGTCGCGTTTTGGTTGTAGCAGGAGATAGTCGTTTATTCTTTCATTCCATATCTGTGAAATGAAATGGTGAGCAGCGGCTTGACAATACTCTCGGTACAGTTGAGTCCATGAGCGACGGGTACCATTTACCATCAGATGGGCCGTGGCTCGTCTGCCACCACATGCAATAAAAAAAAACGCGGATTCTATCTCCGTTCGAGATTTTCACACTGCTTTCTAAAAAAGTTTGTATAATCAGTAATCGAACTCAGGTTTTTTTTTTAGGCAAAAGTCAACAATGATTAGTCTCTACAGAACAATATTGTGTCGTTTGACGGCTGAGAGCTCGTCTAACAAAGCAAGCTCACCTCACAATACAGCCTTGTCTAACACAGAACAGTGGCAAAATCTCGCGTGCAACAAGTGGGCAGGGGTACAAGTAGTGTTGCCATCATTTATATCTATAAATTAGGACAAGGAGCTTGAAAACCCTAAAATTTCATAAAAAAAGAAATAAATTCATATCTTATTAAACCATTATTAAATTTGTTTTAAATAACCAGCGAAGTTCGTACTGTCTCCGCAATAATAAATTTACGAAATTAGTCAATCCGTTCTCGAGATATATGTATTTTAAAAAAAGCCGTCCCGTAAAAAATGTGTAAGAAAATTAATTTACTTTATAAATAATTAGTTTTTGTAAATATTTCCATTGTATTAATAATAATTCTGCTATTCCGGATTGAGACAATTCCAACAAATCAAAGATCATAAAAACCGGTCCAGCCGTTCTAGAGTTAATTATGTTATATTTTGTTTTATATAAATAAATTGTATGTAATTAATCTGTATAATATATAAATATTATATAGATTAATTAAATAAAAAAATGTGTTTTAACAATGTATAGGCAGTATAGATATTAAAAATATTTTTTGTGATAAATGATGTTTTTTTAGCCGTACATATTAGCTGGTGCCGGCGAATTCTTTTTGCATTGAATCTAGTTTTACATTATTATCTTTAAATGAGTACACAGATGAGATGGTGGTTGATCCGTTAACATATTGACCCCGGGCGAGTGTTTTGGGTTCTCTTCCCACACAACTCTGTGATCCACAATCAATTGTTCTAAGTCTGGGTATACTTTGTATTCATTAAAATATATGTTGTAAAGTTACCCGCGATCCAAGGATTATTCATTAATAAGTGTGTTGTCAATAAAAAAGATACACAATACAAATTATTTGTGAATAAGGAAAAATATTTTTTTTGTACTAGCGGGAATTGAAGGGGAAGTGCACTTCCCCGGATTGGAAATGACGCGGGTTCAATTCCCGCTAGTACAAAAAATCTCTTTTTACTTATTCACAAATAATTTGTACTTTAAAAAGTGGCGAATAATGTCAAATGCTAAAAAATATAAATCAAAAAAAGATATACAATTCATTGATTGACATAAAGCGTTTATTCTTTTTTTACCACTTATCCACTCGT
The DNA here is from genome assembly GCA_948253155.1 of Leucoma salicis. Classification (NCBI taxonomy): domain Eukaryota; kingdom Metazoa; phylum Arthropoda; class Insecta; order Lepidoptera; family Erebidae; genus Leucoma; species Leucoma salicis. The sequence continues at coordinate 12,309,159 of OX411828.1, read as the reverse complement.
TATTTAAAGAAACAACGGCAGGTACTCTACCGTTGTGCTTCTTTCGGTGAGTGAGAGCGCTGGAGGACCAACTCTCTTCCTATTTTCTCCTTGCTATACTTTCTAGGATCCTGCCTATCTCTTTCCTTGGAGATGGCGGTGCGCGAGTGATGCCTCTGGCGTTGCTAGCGTCTATAGGCTACGGTAACTACTTAGCCGCAGCTGGGCCGTATGCTTGTGTGCCACCCACGTAGTATAAAAAATAACTCAAAGAACTTACAAATGCATGTATACTTTTTTGTTAATAAAAAGCAATTTAAAAAAAAAGGGCAGTGAGGCTCTACCTAGTAGCTCAGACGGGACAACGCAATGTGACAAATCCAAGAAAACTCGGATGGATGGTAACCCGCAGTAGCACAATAAATTCTTTACCACGAGTTTTCGTGGAGATTAATGGCAGTATTTTTTTGCTTTGGTTGTGGAATGCGTTTATGCGTTATACAGAAGATATTTTTGTGTACTACATTTCAATTAGGTTTTTGAAGTGAAACTTCTAATGCGACTTCCAACAAGGTTGCGTTAAACGTTTAAGGCTACCATGGAGGGGGTATGAAAGCACTGTTGCGTTAAACGTTCAATGCTCCTGGGGAGGGGGAATAGAAAGACACAGAGCGAGAGTGAATGCGTGGCACTCGAACGCATGCGCGTAGTATACCTGTTACAGGCCAGCGCGAGCGTTAGCAACGAGTAGCGTCCAATTTCCACATTATGAACTTTCACTTATTCCGCGCGTAGGGACTCCACGCACTATTCATTTTGAAGTGAAACTTCTAATGCGACTTCCAACAAGGTTGCGTTAAACGTTTAAAGCTACCATGGAGGGGGTATGAAAGCACTGTTGCGTTAAAGGTTCAACGCTCCTGGGGAGGGGAATAGAAAGAGACAGAGCGAGGGGGAATGTGTGGCACTCGAACGCATGCGTGCAGTATACCTGTTACAGGCCAGCGCGAGCGTTAGCAACGAGTAGCGTCCAATTTCCACATTACGAAGTTTCACTTCTTCCGCGCGGAGGGAAACCACGCAATATTTTTTTATACCTACTATCAAGTTTTTTTTTAAATATCAATGCTTGGCAAAACTGAAATCTATCCTGTGGCATTACGGTATTAATGGAATACTTACGTCTTATCCTAATCTATCTATACTATTATAAAGCTGTACCAGAGCTGTGTCTGTACATTTAAGATATTTGAGAAAAAAATACTGTATTAGGCTATTATAGGCGTGTCTGAACACAAAACATTTCTTTAGATTTTTTGTATGTTTATCTGGTTGTTACTTCGTTCACGCGTTACGCAAAATCTACTGAACGGATTTTGATGCAACTTTTTTATTTGATAGCTCTTGATTAGACTTAGTAACTGGTATACATTTTACCCCGCTACTATATCGGGAACCTGAGATATACCTAACCTAAAAACTATCTTTTGACTGTGGCAGAGCCGGGTCAAAGGCCAGTGAAATATATAATTCTACTAGCTGTGCCTACAGCTCTGCCAGAAAAAGCCATTTTATTTTTATTGGGACAATATCCATCCTAAATGACGCTGCTCGATAGATAGTGTTTATATATACAATATTAGCTATGCGGATTTTGTTATATCTGAAATAAATAATAAATTAACACAAAGTGTGAAAATGTGAAATCGAAAATAACAGCCACGAGCAAGATTGAAACCTGCATCTCCTGGAATACCGTCCCAGATGCTTTGCCAATGCAGCATTCAGCAATTTTCGATTTCACATTTTACACACTTTGTGGTAATTTATTTGGCTAAGCATTTCAAATGCTAAAAAGGTATATAAAAATATCAAAATATTTAAAGGGCTGCGTCATTATTACGTAAAAATCTTAATTGTAAAATTAATTAGTTTACCTTGTCGGTATAATGTATGCAAATACTTCTACTACAAATGGTGCAGGCGTCACCCAAGACGTAAAAAATGAATGTGTTATCGAAATTCGCAGTCCAAGCATTTGTTACGATAGCTGAAATGGCAAAGCACCTGGGACAGTAATTCAGGAGATCCAGGTTCAAATCCTGCTCGTGACTGTTATTTTCGATTTCACATTGTCACACTTTGTGTTAATTTATATGGCTAACCATATATTATCAAATGCTAAAAAAGTAAATAAAAATATCAAGATAAATAAATAATATATAGCGTAAGTATTACACTCTTCAAAGTCCGTTCTATATTGGTGAAAGAATTTTTAAAATCGCACATGTAGTTTCGGTATTACCAACATCGAAACTAAAAAACTGAACCTTCTTATTTTCTTGTCAGCTTGTTAACTCTAACAACCAAACTAGCCATGACGTAATGCTACTTGGAATTGTCGTTGATTTCACTTTCGTTCAGTCTGAAGTCAAGGCTGTCTGCCATGATCACGTTTAATTCTTAATTCGCAGCAAAACTTTATAATATTTAGGGTAAATACATAAAATAAATAGCTGCTGCTTTATTAAATATCAGCTAATACCTGCGACTTCGTCTACGTTGTTATTATATTAATAGAAAACACACATCACTGAAAACTTAGTGCCTATAAAAATCGTTGTTTCTTAGAACATTAAGAACTATACATATATTCAATTTTAGGTTATATCTTAGGTTCCTGATACAATAGCGGGATAAAATGTATAACAGTTTTTAAGTCCAACCATGAGCCACCAAATAAAAATCCGTTCAGTAGTTTTCGCGTGATGTGCAAACGAACAAACAGACAAACGGACAAAAATCTAATAAGAAAATATTTTGTGTTTAGACACGCCTATATGTATAGTCTGATACAGTAATTTTTTCTCAAATGTCTTAAATGTACAAAAACAGCTCTGTTACAGCTTTATAATATAATATTATAGAAATATAGACAAAGATATCGAAATATTTGAATCTGTATTTAGAACTTCACTTGCTCAGCTACTTTATAGAACAAATTGTTTGTGAAAGTGGAATGGGTAGGTAGCGTGTGTCTTAAAGACATCAAAAACAAATGTGGATATTGGATATCACCTTTAAGTGACTGCGATAGCTTAGCGGTCCAGAGCACTTCCTCGGATTGGCTGGGACGCAGATCGAATCCTCCTCGCAGTCAAGCTCTCTTTTTGCACTTTCACAAATAATTTGTCCTTTATGATATCGAAATATTATTTTAGATACGATGGTATCTAGATAGTTAGATATATCTAACACACACTAGAAGTGTGTGATATTATTTCAGTAGTCTTAGTACATAAACGGGCCTGTCTAAGTCTGTCCGAGAAGATTTACGCTACTAGCTGTTACCCGCGACGCGCCCTCTATTTGATCCCTTCCATTGACAATATGACGAAAATGGCGGATCGAAATTATTTAAAAATTTATAAATATTTTGATATAAAATGAAGCTCGGAACTTTATAATTTTCTGTTATAATTGTATCAAATCAGTTCAATAGTTGGCACTTAAAAAGGTAATAAACAGCCAATCCTTTATAATAATATACTTACTACTAGCTGCTACACTCCACTCAGCATATTGGTTCATTAGTTATGGTGTAAAGCGTAAGCAAATAATTAAACAAACAAAAACACTATCGCATTTAAAACATTAGTTAGGATCGCTATGCAAAAATACTTAACTATTTCTGGGATAAAAAGTAAGTCTTGTGTGTTAATCAAGGTACTATCTGGGTGCTAAATTTCACCCAAAACCGTCCAGCCTTGCGTGATTGAGTAACAAACATACAAAACAACAAACTGTCACATTTATATGATAATATTAATATTAGATAATGTAATATGACAGTCAAATAACTAATTATTATTTACGTTACGAGTTTTCATTAATTATATATGTTTTTAACACTAAACGACAGGTAATTATCAACATATAATTGTCTATCACCTAGACAGTACAATTTATTTGTGTGTCAGCCATTCGGAAGTTAACTGTGCAAACGTAAGTACATATAACATACTAGCTTATGTCCGTGGAATCTGGGTAAAAGAAATATCTATTATCTAGACTATAATAATTTATCTGTATAAATATACTAGCTGACCCGAGCCCACTTCGTTGGGCTGTAAACATTTAAAAAAAACCGTTTAGAAATATCACTCAATAGATTACGATACCGTCGCGGTTCCATACCTATGTCGTATTATCGGTATTATCTCTTTAACCATTCGTCCAAATTATATGCAGTAAAAGAGAAAAGTCTTTTGTTTTAAACACTTGAGACGATAAATTTACTTATTTTGATAAGAATTAATAATTGTTGATAATATAACCAATAAACATGACCTAAAGATTTTTTTTAATATAAAAAACTACTTTTTGTGACTTAAATGTTAAAGTGAGACATATACTGTCACTGACTTTTTTGTAGGCATTATCAAGTTCTACAACTTTTCTCTAGGACTCAATCATATATCTCTCATCGCTAAGGCAGAGTTCGTAAGAAACGTTTTCTTTTCCCGTGACCGTTTTTATCAGACTAACTTTTCTTCAAAACCGACTACCACGAAAAAGGCTTTATATATAGCCTATGACACTTGCAAATAACGTGGCTTTCTATTGGTATAAATTTTTTTTAAATTGGTTCTGTAAATCCAGAGATTACCCCCTACAACCTCACAAACCCTCACACAAAACCTCTTTATAATATTAGTATAGATGATTGGTCACTTGCTAATAACAGCTATCCCTTTTTTTTAGGCGGGAAAAAATATACCTGACTCAGTACCCCGTCGTTTGGGGCATGGAACAAGGTAGTGTGGGGCCCTCACCCACTAAACAAACCCGCCGTGTACTGCCTCTTCCCTGTATTGGGGGACCAAAATAATAACTATCCTACGGGAACTATTAAATTTTTCGGGATAAAAGTATACTACCTATATGTTATTCTAGTGTGTGTTCTACCTACCAAAGTTTTACCGAAATCCATTTGGTTGTTTACGCGTGATTGACGGGCGATCATCCATACACCGAAACGTCTTCACACACTTTCAATTTTATAATGATAGTAGTATAGGACTAGTATTTTAATGCAATTAGCGGCTGAAATAATGCAAAATATAAGCATAAAGGCATAACCGACCCTCGTGAAATTTTGCATAGTGTCTGTGTAGAAAATTACAATATTCACAAGTTTTAATTTTTTCCAAATTGTTAGAAATATTTTTGTGTAATAGGTATTTTGCATTGTGATGATTATTGCTTTATTGTAACTGATAATTTCTATTATGAGCTTCAAATATAATCTGCAATAAACTTACAGAATTAGCACGCTCTCTTGCTAATATTAGTACCTATGCATTGCCTAGGATCTGTATTTTTTTATTCATATTCATACAGACATGTCGTATGATGCAGACGAAGTCGTGGATAATAAATAATTAAAGTTTTCCTTAATACATAAGGCATAAAGGCAATATTTTATTTAATATAATATTTAACTAAACTCAACCTTCATCTCGAATAGTCAAACTTCACCAAAAAAGTATTTTCTTAAAAAAAAATGGGTGCGTGTACTTATGTACGCGCGTGAGAAGTTATACTTCTTTGGCATCATTAAATAATATATATATATATTATTAAAAACCAAATTTAGAGAATAATAAATATATAAGACATAATTTGTACTAAATATTATCCATCCATCCATCCATCAGCCTTTTAACGTCCACTGCTGGACATAGGCCTCCCCAAGAGAACGCCACAACGAGCGGTCCTGTGCCGACCGCATCCAACGGCTCCCCGCAGCTTTGACCAGATCATCGGTCCATCTGGTGGGGGGCCGTCCTACGCTGCGCCGTCCGATACGTGGTCGCCACTCGAGAACCTTTCGTCCCCAACGGTTATCGGTTCGTCGAGCGATGTGGCCTGCCCATTGCCACTTCAGCATGGCAACCCGGCGGGCTATGTCAGTCACTCTCGTTCTCCTACGGATCTCCGTATTACGGATTCGATCACGTAGGGAAATACCAAGCATAGCCCGCTCCATGGCCCGCTGAGCGACTTTGAGCCTTGATATGAGGCCAACATTCAGAGACCACGTCTCTGTTCCGTATGTCATCACTGGTAACACACACTGGTCGTAGACCTTCGTTTTCAGACACTGCGGAATATTGGACGAGAAGATCTTCCTTAGCTTCCCGAACGCTGCCCACCCGAGTTGGATTCGTCGATTGACCTCTTTCTCGAAGTTGTGCCTACCTAACTGGACTGTTTGTCCCAGGTAGACATAATGGTCGACAACTTCGAGAAGCGCACTCCCGACTAGGACCGGTGCTGAAATGACATGGACATTAGACATGACTTTCGTCTTGTCCATGTTCATTTTGAGACCCACTAGTCGGGAAACCCTGCTGAGATCATTGAGCATGGTGCCAAGGTCCTCCAGAGATTCTGCCATGACTACGATGTCGTCGGCATATCGAAGGTGAGTGATGTATTCGCCATTGATGTTGATGCCGAATCCGGTCCAGTCCAAGAGCTTGAAGACATCTTCCAATGCAGCGGTGAAGAGTTTCGGGGACAAAACGTCTCCCTGTCTAACACCTCTCTGCAGTTGGATCGGTCCCGTACTCTTGTCCTGAACACGGACTGACATGGTGGCGTTTCTATACAAGCACTTCAGCACTTCGATGTACCGATTGTCAATTTGGCACCGCTGAAGGGACTGCAGCACCGCCCAAGTTTCGATCGAATCGAAGGCTTTCTCGTAGTCCACAAACGCCAGACACAGAGGCCGATTGTATTCTTCGGTTTTCTGTATAATCTGGCGTAGCGTGTGAATGTGGTCTACGGTACTATAGCCTTTTCGGAACCCGGCTTGTTCGGGAGGCTGGAAGTCGTCAAGCCTGCGCGTGAGTCGATTTGTAATGACCCTCGAAAACAACTTATAGACGTGGCTCAAGAGCGAGATGGGTCTATAGTTCTTCAAGAGGGTTCTGTCACCTTTCTTGAAGAACAGCACCACCACGCTTCTGGTCCACGACTCTGGAACGTCGCCCCCGAGAACGACGGAATTGAACAGCCTCTGAAGAGCTTTTAAGACCGGCTTTCCGCCTGCTCTCAGAAGCTCTGTAGTGATTCCGTCATCTCCCGGTGCCTTTCCGTTCTTTAGTTGTTTGAGAGCCATTCTGATCTCGTACAGGCTGACGTCCGGGATATCTTCGGTAAAGTGTCGAGTTAGCTTGGATCTGGGGTCTTGGACCAAGCCAACAGCAGGGCTCTGGGATCTGTACAACTGTCCATAGAACTGCTGGACCTCTCCCAATATCTCATCTCGAGAAGAAATGATAGTGCCGTTGTTGGTTCTCAGTTTAGTCAACTGACTTTGGCCAACAGACAGATCTCTTGCGAACACTTTCGAGCCTTGGTTCCGCTCTATCGCTTCTTTAATACGGGTAGTATTAAATTGGCGAATATCGTGTCGCACAGCTTTGGAGATCTGTCTGTTTAACCGCCTTAGGCAGGACCAATCGGCTGAGGACTGGACTATCATTTCTTTTCTCCTCTCCATGAGTTTGAGAGTATGGTCCGAGAGTTTACGGTTCCTACTGACGCGACGGGCCTTGAAGTAAGTCGACCCGACGGCGTGGACAGTTTGCACGAACCTGCTGTTCGTATCGCTCGCTGATTCACACTCATCTAGACATTGGAAGCGATTTTGTAGTTCGAGCTGAAAGCTCTCGGGGTTCTGGTATTGGGCAGGTGTTGGTCGGAGCGTAGACTTCATCAAACGCGACCTCTCGACTTTTGTTCTAATATTCAAGATGCCCCTGACTAGTCGGTGATCACTCCCAGTTTTAATCCTGCTGATCACTGAGACATCATTGAATATGTGTCGTTTGTCCGACAGGATGAAGTCAATCTCGTTTTTCACTGAACCATCAGGGCTAATCCAGGTCCATTTTCGCTGGGGCTGCTTCCTGAAGAAGGAATTCATCATGAAGAGGCCTTCCTTCTCCAGAAAATCAGCCAGCATCTGGCCCCTGTGGTTCCTCTGCCCAAATCCATAGTGCCCCACCTTCAGCTCATCGTCTGTCCTTTTGCCTAGTTTCGCGTTAAAGTCTCCCATAACCACCGTGAAATAGGTTTTAGACAAGTGGATGGCCTTCGAGATGTCCTCATATAGGGCCTCCACCTCGTCATCGGAGTGTGTAGAGGTCGGTGCGTAAACCTGTATGACCTTCAACGAATACCGTTTGGTTACTCTGAGTATAAGGTACGCTACCCTACTCGACACACTTTCAATCCTCTCCACGTTGCCTACGAGAGACCTGCGAACGATAAACCCGACACCCCCTTGGGACTGGTGGTCGCCCTCCCGGTGGAAGAGCAAGTTCCCGGACTGGAGGATTGTCTTACCCTCACCCTCTCTTCGGACTTCTGACAACCCTATAATGTCCCAGTGGATCTTGCTCAATTCCTCTTCCAGCTCGGTGATTCTCTCGTCGGTCCGAAGTGTCCGAACGTTGTGCGTTACCAGGGCCAGAGGTCGTTGTTTATGGTAGCCTATCCGCGACCGGAGATTCTTCGCACCCCCTGCTCCGCCGTTACCAGGCCCGCTACCGTTAGGCCACGGAATAGCGGAGCTGCCGTGACTGAGGGCCGTTTTTTGTTGGGTGCTCATTTTTTTTGGGGGATATTGCCGTAATCGCCACGCTTGGCAGGCGGGTTGGCGATCGCAGTGGATGTTATTAATACTCGAGAAGTGCTGCTGCCCACTCCCCCGGTATTCCCTCAGTCGGCTCTTACGACTCCCATGGGTGGAGAGGGGTGGGACAATTCTAAAGCCGGCCCCACACGGCACTAAATATTATAAGATTCTTAATTTTAAATGTTTATTATTGATTATTTAATATTTTAAAAATAAATTTAATAATAAATTCAAAAATTGAATTTAAGGTTGGTCATTTTTTAAATATTTTTATTGATTTCTTAATTTAATATTCACTTTTCATTTTTATCAAAAAAATAAAGAAATAAATTTAATAAAACATTTAATAAAAATTTTCATTAAATTTATTTAGTTATTTTTATAAATATTTATTATTTATTCAATTTAATAGCAAATATTAAAAATTAATATTATAATTTGATGTTCAATTTTAATTTTTATCACAAACTTTTTATTAAATGTTTTATTAAATTTATTTCTTTATTTTGTAAATATTAAATAACCAATAATAAGTATTTAACATTCATAATTTAATAATATTTAGTGTTAATTATATTAAATAAAAGTATTTTAATTTATATCAATAAATAATACATACGGATAGTTAACCTCAATTATATTGGAGCACTTGAAAAAGTATATAAGCACAATTTTTATCACTAATATTCACAAATAGTAAGTAATATCAATCAAAATATTCAATTTAAATCACTACTGAATATAATTTATTAGCACATATATAATTCGCACTTGTATGAAACTAAAACACGTGTTGTGAATGTATAAACTAGAAACATGTTGATAAATATTATAAATATGAAAACAGTGATCAGAGGTGACGAGCGTACCAACATGCGCGACTAATATCGAGGTTCAATTTCTATTTTGTTGGTAGCTTTTTTTTCGAGACTTAATGAGCGGTTAAGCAGACAACTTCATACTGTTAATTTTGTGTCACAGATGCGCGCGCATCTTAAAATTTCACTCTCATCTTTTTTTCATAACGCGCCTAAGGAAGTATAACTTCAAAAAACATTTTTTTATGTAGTCGCGGCCTCACTGCCAGCGCATTATAATCTCTACGAAAGACTCCACAGATTAGAGTATAAATAAGTGAAAAATTAAACACAAAGTGAAAAATGTGAAATCGAAAATAACAGTCAGGAGCAGAATTCGAACCTGCATCTCCTGGATACCGTCCAGATGCTTTGCCAATTCAGCAATCGTGAACCTTGCTCCCGACTGCTAATCTCGATAACACATTCATACTTAACGTCTTTGGGTGACGCCTGCACCATCTGTCGGAAGTATTTTCATACATTATACCGACCAGGTAAACTTAATTTTACAATTAAGATTTTACCTAATAATGACGCAAACCCTATAAATATTTAGATATTTATATATATATATTTAGCATTTGACATGCTTAGCAACATACATTAAACACAAAGTGAAAAATGTGAAATCGAAAACAGCATCTGGACGGTATCTAGGAGATGCAGGTTCGAATCCTGCTCGTGACTGTTATTTTCGATTTCACATTTTTCACTTTGTGTTTAATGTATGTTGCTAAGCATGTCAAATGCTAAAAATATATATAAAAATATCTAAATAAGTGAAATATGTTTGATCTATATTCTCTATGGTATAAGAAATCATTTTGAAATCCGAAACATATTATTAACACGGGCGGGATCTTCAACTGTTTTAATAACAATGGCGTGTTCTAGCAAATGTTCTGTAGCTACTATTTTCTAGTTATTTATGTTATTTGGCTACTATTTCCACACTCTTCGTTCCACATTTAAAAACTGTTTGTGCTCATGCATTAATTACTTTCCTTTTTTATATTGGAATCTTGTAAAACCAGAAAAATGTCAAGAACGTTAGGTAGCATCTTGGAACGGTATTGCTAAACACTCGTAGAATTGATGTTTCATTGCGTCTCAGTTTCCTGCATCTACGCATGGGGTCTCGTATAGATTGATGTACGTGCAGTAATTAAATAGTCTAATGGTAAAGCCAGGGACTGCAAAGGCAATAGTATCACGTTCGATCCAGTCTTAGGTTCTCGCACGGCAAATACCAAAGATATTTTGAGATTTTTCGAAATTACGTCTGTTTTACTTCCAAATTATTGGTGAAGTTAAATATCGTGAGAAAACCTTCATGCCTTAGTGACTTCGCCAATGGCTTGTAAAATCTGTCAACTAAACTGGGCCAGCGTAGATGACTATGGCCTTATTCCCTCTGGGACATAATAGGTTGAAAAAAAAAAGATGATTGACCTATTAGGTACATTAAATTGCTGCCTTTTTTTTTGTTAAGGCGGGAAAAAATGTTCTAAACCGCACACTCTGTCGTTTGGGGCAACGAACAGGGTAGTGTAGGGCCCTCACCTACTAAAGAAACCCGCCGTGTGCCGTCTCTCCGCCTTTATTGGCGGGCCACAAGAACCATATTACATTCCTTCAGTGATTAAATTGCTGCCCTGATGAGGCAACACCGTCAGTTTCACAAACGCAAAGAACAATAAACAGTTACTACCTTTCTTATAAAAATCGATAAATAGATCGATAAATCCTAAAAACTATCCTTTTCCAATCCATTATCTAGTGTGAGAATCGCTTTATTAATGTTTTATGCAATTGGATCTTCCATATAATTAGTGATATTAAAAATGCATATAAAATTGAGTTATTAAATGGAAAATACACTCGGAAAACGATTTCACTGTGTCCTCGCCCGTCTGTTGCTGTCAAATATAATTGTTATCGTTTTTTTTTCTCTCGTCAAATACAAATTGCAATTTACAAAGCGGGAGCAGAGACTATAAAATAATTTAAGATATGGCATTTCAAACTTAATAAATTTCCAACAATATTCAACTTTCGACTACATTCTGCCTTCTACTTCGTCCACTGGGCTTCAGAATATAGATACATCACTCCACGGCACACTAATTAGATTACCTCTTATCTGAGCTATCCCATAGAAACAGTTCATATTCCCAGGATGAAAAGTATCCTATGTTCTTAGGCTCCAGATTATATATGTAATCAAAATGATCAGTTCAGTAATTACGGTGCGAAGCGTATAGTATATTGATAATGAAGCTGCTCCTCCGTGTGGTGACGGACTAAGAATATATGTGTCACCATCCATTCTTTTCCACGGGTGTCATACGAGGCGACTAAGGGAAGTAAGCAATTATTGCATTACTGGTGGTAGGGCTGGGTACCAAGTGGGAGTACTCACTTGCTATCGGGCCCGAGCGGGTTGGTACCACCATCTCCTGTGTGACCGGCCATTAAACACATCGGTGTGTTTGTGGTTGTAGCAGGAGATAGCCGTTAATTCTTTGATTTCTTGTCAGTGAAATGAAATAGTGAACTCAGTAAGGAAACAACTCAACCCAATCGTGTTGGGCACGTGTAGTTTTAATTGACAAGCACTTTAGGTCTTAGATGATATCTAGGCTTTTTGATGTTATACAATATCATACGCCATTACTAATATTATAAATGCGAAAGTGACTTTGTTTGTTACTATGTCGTAACTACTGAACCAATTTTGACGTAACTACGGAACCAATTTTGACATGATGCAGATGGCGGTGGCGGCTCCCGTCCGAGTTTGTGGGTTTATTTCCACACAGGACAACTTTTTGTGTGATCCACATATGGTTGTGTGGCTGTTCTGAATCTGGGTTTACCTTGTGTTTGTGAAATTGTATGTTTATCCGCCCGTGTAAGTCCTACGCGATACAAGGATTTAATTATTCATTAGTGCAGGGTCTTGTGTTCAATAAATTATTTTAAAAAATAACATACATGAACTAAAAAGCAAAAACTAATTGGTATTTACATACGATTTTTTTTCATTAGACACCTACTGATGTTATATGATGTGTGTTTGAAGTCGGTGCCAAGTCCAAAAGTAACAAAAAAAATACGTATGCTCATATAATAACAAAAACAATACTAATGAATAATCAGCCACACTTCTTCATAAGTCGTTGTGTTCCAAATCTTCAGACAAATTAATTTCTGTTTAAAACTATCAAAGTTATACATTTAAAGTCAGAGCTAGTTACTTAAACGACTTGAAAAATAGAAAAATAACCTCTCTGAATAAATAAAACTCTTTGGTCTCCGTTATTAATTTTTGAAAAGGTATCTTTTGTACCTTATTGTACCTATTTACATTAAAAAGTATTGTCAGACCAGTCTTCTGCGCCACAGTATAACTTTTCTCTGTTCACCGAGAATATGAATATTATGTATTGAAAAAAACGCTTTTTGTAGAGAATCCAGATCAAGGGTTGTGTTTACAATTTCTACACTAAAAAGAACTTGGTAGTTTTATTGTTTATTTTTATAGATACATAGGTATCACTATATTGTTTGTGTGTTTGTCACTCCTCTGAAGCGTCTGAAACTATTTGAGACTATAGATGAGGTTTTGTGTGCGTTCAAGATGGTTCTTTAGATTCCCAATCCGACTTAGTAGAGGACGATGGATTCGTGTTCGTAACGGTTTCGTAATGTTTTTGGTGGAAAATTGCTGTTTATTTTTTCGCCATCCCCCTGAAATTCCAATATTGAAAACAATCTCTTGGAGCCGCTAGTTCGGGGACAAGTTTGCGGGTTCCAGAAGTAACCTGTAAAACATAAGATGCACACGTAACCACGACTGATACAACTCTGTCAAAACGTCACTTTTAAATTATACCCATATATGTGAAATCTATTTGTTGCAGATCATAAATAAATAAACTTGCTACTATGACCAAACCAACTCTACTGATAGATAAGAACTTGAAGAAGATAGAATACCTCTTTTGGTGGACTGGGATCAATATACAAGTAAAAGAGAGAACACCCAGAGATCGATACCGATGCTGGTTCATGTTCATTTTAAACATACTCTGGTTGAACTTGGACGTAGCTGCAGCGATCGTCTGGTTCTTAGATGGGGTGGCTCAGCATCAAAGCTTTACAGAACTCACATATTTAGCGCCATGTATATTTATCAGCTGTCTTGCAACTATTAAAATATCAACTATGTTCTTCAATGAAACTACAGTTGAAATGTTACTTGAACAAATGAGAAAGTTGGAAATCGAACAGAAAAGCCGCAATGGAGATTTAGAGACAGACAAGATTATTGAAACAGGACATAAGTTTTTGAATCGATTGTTAACAGTTTTGAATGTATTTTATACAGCTCTTATTGTGTCGTTTACTACGAGTCCAGGGTTGTTAGTGTTGTATAAATATTTGAGGAGTAATGAGGTGGAATTGCTGTTGCCGGTGTCTGGAAGCTATCCTTTTGATCCCTTCGATATCAGATATTATCCATGGGTATACCTCTACCAATCTTGGACAGGTAAGTTACTGTAGCTCTCTTACCAAGCCCTTTTTTTTTTACGCGTGGATACCCGTGCGCCGGCCAGAGGGAGGGGTTATGCCCGACTCCCAGTGGAAGTAAAACCTGTTAAAACCCCGCGGTTTTTCTTCAGATTTCCTTTAGGTATACGCTCTACATTAGTTCCTCCATCCCTGGCAGGTCTGGGCCTCTATTCCTGGTGACACCATTCTTTTTTTTTGTTAAGGCGTTGAAAAATGTACCTAAACGCATACCCCACCGTTTGGGGCAACGAACACGGTAGTGTGGGGCTCTCACCCACTAAATAAACCCGCCGTGTGCCGTCTCTCCACCTTTATTGGCGGGCCACTGGAACTATGATTCATACCTTCAGTGGTGTCTTGTAGGGGCTAGCACAGCTCTTTTAGTAAGCTTATATACAAGTAATTGTTTATTTTATTATATCCCATATTTTATTTGAAATAAAATGCAGTGTTATTATATTATTATTTATGGAGGTATGCTTGAGGTGGCTATTTTAGCCGTAATCTGATAATATCATTATGAAGGATAATTCCAAACAAAATGGCAGTAGTGGCCACAGCATTAATGTTATTTATTCAGGCCGTAGAGCAGAAAACCGATGGTATTTGAGATGCAGTTAGGAGAAGCTCTAATCGTTCGAATTCTTTTCTAAGATATCAATCTGTACATTGACATATATTTCACTATAAATAGTAAATTTTAGCGGTCAGATGGATCTCTAAAATTATGTGACTATTGGTAGAGTCTAACTTGTCCAAAATCGACCCTCTCACAGAAGATCAGCGTGACACAACGGTAGTTACTCGTACTGTTGTGTTTTGTACGGTGAGGGAGAGCACCAGAGGATCAAACCGCATCCTAATACTAGTTCACTATCTTTTTTCTCTACCTTTTATCTTATTTCTTGGAATTGGCGACGCGAGAGTGATGCCCCCTGTGTTGCTAGCGTCTATAGGCTACGCCGTAGCCTATAGACGCAAGCAAGCCGTAGCCGCTACGGTATAGACGTAGGTATTTTTCGTTCTAGACTACGGTAACATAATGCATGTTGGCCAATCGCGTATTATTAAAAAAACTCGCACTTTTTTCAGTACTCCTTTGTGTTTTCTATATAAGCGCAGCTGATTTCATATTCTATATATTCTGTATGAGTTTGCGCATCCAATTTCGTCTCTTACAATACTATATCGAAAAGGCGATACCAGACAATTCAAAACGCAGACTTTTGAACCACATGGAACAAAGTAAATCGAGGCTGGTGGAACTGTTTCAATGGCACCAACAACTATTGAGGTGAGTTGATTCGAATTCTATAACATAGTAGTGGACTGCAAATATATCGCTAAAATATAGACCATTAGTGTAAATAGGCGCCTAGTACGGAACCTACCTACAGAAAGCATCTATGACGTTATTCCAGAAAATGCAGGTTTAAATCCCTGCTCGTGACTGCTACTTTCGATTTCAAATTTTCGCACTTGTTTATTTATATGGCTAAGCATTTCAAATGCTTAAAAATATATAACAATATCAAAATATGTACCTTTTGTTGTCGAGTGATATCAGTTTGAATAACATGCCGAATAATTTTTTAGGGAAGTGGTTAACTTCGGCCTTATAATTCATAACTTTGTTGAGATGCTGTTAAGATACAAGAAACTAAATGATGGACCGTAATCTCTTCATGGATCGCTTGTCATTTGACCTTTGCCACCTAACTATTTAACGATACTCTAAGTCTACCTCAGTTATCAGATCACTAGTGGGACTCCCCCTTATCATAACAATGGTTTTAGCCAACTTTTCAAGATGCCAGGCAAGCGATAATTTACCCCTATTTTTGATGTGAAAACATCTAATGCGGAAAGGTGTTAAAACCGGTTGTTGGCGTGGCGACCACGCAAATTTATTTAATTTATTTTAACGCCATCTGTTGACAAAAGCATCTAACTAGGAAGTATAATATTAAATCAATAAACCAATAACAGTTTTAATCCATCTATGGATAACGAGAGGGCTTACCAAGAATTATCTAAAACTTGAATAATATTTGAAGAAAGGAAGAAAATCGATATTTTCACATTTGTGAGACGTCCCGTGACGACTCTTTTTTTTATTATAGCGGGTAAAAAATGCACCTAACCACACACCCCATCCTTCGGAGCAACGAACAGGGTAGTGTGGGGCCAACACCCACTAAATAAACCCGCCGTGTGCCGTCTCTCCGCCTGTGTTGACAGACCACTGGTACTGTGTTGGATTACTTTAGTGGTTGCAATAATTAACCCCTAGGTGCTGAACTTACTAGAAGATTACTGCTGCCAAATTTAAATACAAAATGTTACTCATTATTTACAGCTTAGCAAACATATTGGAGGGAGTATACACAAAATCAACCCTGTTTAATTTTTTAGCCAGCTCTATACTCATTTGCCTCGCAGGATTTAATGTAGTAGTAAGTCTGATTGCATCCTTAATCTTCGAATTAATACTATTTTAGTATTGACAGTGTTAAAAAATCAGAGAGTAATAACAAATCCATATATATATATAAATGAATCTCTATTTCCCTTGGTCATCGCATCACGCGTGAACGGATGGAACTATTTAGCTAATTCTTTTTTTGTTGTGTCTTTTATTGTCAGGAGAAGGTTCTTATGAAAGAAAAAAATAAGAATATTGCGCATATAATTCGAAAATTTCAGAAAACTTAAAGACTATTTTAACTTTGCACGTTTGACAGTTCGCAAGTAATTGAATGTTCATGGCTAAGACAGGACAACGTCTGTCAGGTCAGCTAGTTAATTATAATTAAAATTATAGGCTGTACAAGAACTGTCTATAAATTTAAGATATTTGAGAAAAATTACCTTTGGCCTATCTGAACACAAAATAATTATTTTATAATCTCATGGCCTGATTTACCCGGAAATACATCCAACCCGCGATTCAAACCCGAACCCTCATGTCTTGGTGGTTTTTACAATATTTAACAAGCGCTCATAGACTCAAGAGAGCAAAAACTTTGCTTACCAAAACAAGTTTAAATTGAGTTTTACATGAATATTTTAATAAGTTATTATCAAAGACGATACTGATTATCATAATTTCTTGTTTTAACATTACAAATGCTTTCAGGAAATCGACGCTTACGTCTTAAGTTTCCTGTCGTTCCTGTTGATGAGCCTGCTCCAGATATTCTTTCTTTGTTTCTTCGGCGATATTTTAATGGAATCGGTAACTAGCTGCAAAGGTTTTAAATTACGGCGTGAATCCATCTCACTTATAAGAAAGACTTCTGAAATCTACGTATCACCAATTTGCTTAACCAAATATTAGGTCAGCGTATCAGACTACCACCTAAAACTGTCTCATTCTGAATGGAGATCCGTATGTTTTGATTTATTAACACAAAAGCTACATAGGTACCTATAGTTTTTGTTAATTTGTGTTAAAGCGTTTAGTAATTATTGGTTAACCTATTATTTGTTAAAGTGGGAAATATTAACTAACCGCACCCCGTTGTTCGGGGCAACGAACAGAGTGGTATAGGACCTCCCACCCACTAAATATACCCACCATGTGCCGTCTATCCCGCCTGTACTGGTAGACCACTAGAACTATGTGACATTATGAAGTTTATTAATTAATCTAAAGTACATTATCGTGAATATGAACACGAGAGTATTAGGATTCCGTTTCAAACGGTTTCAGCAGGTTTAATAGTACATAGCTTCACGCCTGTATTCCCCGAAGGGGTAGGCACAGGTGTATTACATACTTACGATTCGCCAGCTATGTTTAAGTCCCACGTAGGGGTCGAGCCTATTGTCGTCTACCAGGCACATTTGCCAAACTCTAGGTAGCTACTGAGAATTTTTCTTCTTACAAAAAAAATCAATAACCCTGCCCGACCCGGGGATCGAACCCGAGACCTCGTGATTAGCAGTCTCTCACAGAATATTTATCGTTAGAACTCCGCATAAAAAAATGAGAATCTCTAGATTTCACGCGGACGAAGTCGCAGCTATCTAGTAAAAAACAAAGTATGGTTGTCAGTAAAATCGGTTTACGGACGATAGTTTTACGTGATAACGTCATACCAATATGTTTTTCTGAGTGTTTCACAAGCAATGCATCGGTCGCAATAAATATTTCGGTACGTGACACTTTTTCGTACGTGCAGCCGGTGTTCTGTCTCATCGGTCCACCTTGTGGGGGGCCGTCCTACGCTGCGCCGTCCGATACGTAGTCGCCACTCGAGAACCTTTCTTCCCCAACGCTTGTCGGTTCGTCGAGCGATGTGGCCTGCCCATTGCCACTTCAGCATGGCAGCCCGGTGGGCTATGTCGGTCACTCTCGTTCTCCTACGGATCTCCGTATTACGGATTCGATCACGTAGGGAAATACCAAGCATAGCCCGCTCCATAGCCCGCTGAGCGACTTTGAGCCTTGAAACGAGGCCAACATTCAGAGACCACGTCTCTGTTCCGTATGTCATCACTGGCAACACACACTGGTCGTAGACCTTCGTTTTCAGACACTGCGGTATATTGGACGAGAAGATCTTCCTTAGCTTCCCGAACGCTGCCCAGCCGAGTTGAATTCGTCGATTGACCTCTTTCTCGAAGTTGTGCCTACCTAACTGGACCGTTTGTCCCAGGTAGACATAATGGTCGACAACTTCGAGAAACGCACTCCCGACTAGGACCGGTGCTGAAATGACATGGACATTAGACATGACTTTCGTCTTGTCCATGTTCATTTTGAGACCTACTAGTCGGCAAACCCTGCTGAGATCATTGAGCATGGTGCCAAGGTCCTCCAGCGATTCTGCCATGACTACAATGTCGTCGGCATATCGAAGGTGAGTGATGTATTCGCCATTGATGTTGATGCCGAATCCGGTCCAGTTCAAGAGCTTGAAGACATCTTCCAATGCAGCGGTGAAGAGTTTCGGGGACATAACGTCTCCCTGTCTAACACCTCTCTGCAGTTGGATCGGTTTCGTACTCCTGTCCTGAACACGGATAGACATGGTGGCGTTTCTATACAAGCACTTCAGCACTTCGATGTACCGTTAGTCAATTTGGCACCGCTGAAGGGACTGCAGCACCGCCCAAGTTTCGATCGAATCAAAGGCTTTCTCATAGTCCACAAACGCCAGACACAGAGGCCGATTATATTCCTCGGTTTTCTGTATAATCTGGCGTAGCGTATGGATGTGGTCTATGGTACTATAGCTTTTTCGGAAACCGGCTTGTTTGGGAGGCTGGAAGTCGTCAAGCCTGCGCGTGAGTCGATTTGTAATGGCCCTCGAAAACAACTTATAGACGTGGCTCAAGAGCGAGATGGGTCTATAGTTCTTCAAGAGGGTTTTGTCACCTTTCTTGAAGAACAGCACCACCACGCTTCTGGTCCACGACTCTGGAACGTCGTCCCCGAGAACGACGGAATTGAACAGCCTCTGAAGAGCTTTTAAGACCGGCTTTCCGCCAGCTCTAAGAAGCTCCGTGGTGATTCCGTCGTCTCCCGGTGCCTTTCCGTTCTTTAGTTGTTTTAGAGCCATTCTGATCTCGTACAGGCTGACGTCCGGGATATCTTCGGTAAAGTGCCGAGTTAGCTTGGATCTGGGATCTTGGACCAAGCCGACAACAGGACTCTGGGATCTGTACAACTGTCCATAGCTGGTAACTGGTGGACCTCTCTCAAGATCTCATCTCGGGATGAAATGACAGTGCCGTCGTTGGTCCTCAGCTTAGTCAACTGGCTTTGGCCGACAGACAGATCTCTTGCGAACACTTTCGAGCCTTCCCTCTTTAATGCGGATAGCATTATATTGGCGGATATCATGTCGCACGGCCTTGGAGATCTGTCTGTTTAACCGCCTCAGGCAGGACCAATCGGCTGAAGACTGGACTGTCATTTCTTGTCTCCTTTCCATGAGCTTGAGAGTATGGTCCGAGAGTTCACGAGTCCTACTAACGCGACGGGCCTTGAAGTAGGTCGACTTGACCGCTTGGACAGTTTGCACGAACCTGCTGTTCAAATCGCTCGCTGATTTGCACTCATCTAGACATTGGAAGCGATTTTGTAGTTCGAGCTGAAAGCTCTCGGGGTTCTGGTATTGGGCAGGTGTTGGTCGGAGCGTAGACTTCATCAAGCGTGACCTCTCGACTTTGGTGCTAATATTCAAGATGCCCCTGACTAGTCAGTGATCACTCCCAGTTTTAATCCTGCTGATCACTGAGACATCATTGAATATGTGTCGTTTGTCCGACAAGATGAAGTCTATCTCGTTTTTAACTGAACCATCAGGGCTGATCCAGGTCCATTTCCGCTGGGGCTATTTCCTGAAGAAGGAATTCATCATATAGAGGCCTTCCTTCTCCAGCAAATCAGCCAGCATCTGGCCCCTGTGATTCCTCTGGCCGAAACCATAGTGCCCCACTTTCAGCTCATCGTCTGTCCTTTTGCCTAGTTTCGCGTTAAAGTCTCCCATAACCACCGTGAAGTAGGTTTTAGACGAGTGGATGGCCTTCGAGATATCCTCATATAGGGCCTCCACCTCGTCGTCGGAGTGTGTCGAGGTCGGTGCGTAAACCTGTATGACCTTCAACGAATACCTTTTGGTTATTCTGAGTATAAGGTACGCTACCCTACTCGACACACTCTCAATCCTCTCCACGTTGCCTACAAGAGACCTGCGAACGATAAACCCGACACCTCCTTGGGACTGGTGGAAGAGCAAGTTCCCGGACTGGAGGATTGTCGTGCCCTCACCCGCTCTTCGGACTTCTGACAACCCTATAATGTCCCAGCGGATCTTGCTCAATTCCTCTTCCAGCTCGGTGATTCTCTCGTCGGTCCGAAGTGTCCGAACGTTGTGCGTTACCAGGGCCAGAGGTCGTTGTTTGTGGTAGCCTTTCCGCGACCGGAGATTCTTCGCACCCCCTGCTCCGCCGTTACCGGGCCCGCTACCGTTAGGCCACGGAATAGCGGAGCTGCCGTGACTGGGGGCCAATTTTTGTTGTGTGCTTATCATGGGGGATAATGCCGTAATCGCCACGCTTGGCAGGCGGGTTGGCGATCGCAGTGGATGTTGTTAATACTTGAGGGAGTGCTGCTGCCCACTCCCCCGGTATTCCCTCAGTTGGCTCTTACGACTCCCGTGGGTAGATAGGGGTGGGACAATTCTAAAGCCGGCCCCACACGGCATAGCCAGCCCCACATGGCATAGCCGGCCCCACACGGCACGGTATAAGACGTTATCAAGTCAAAAAATAAATTCTTACCTGAAAGATCAAACAATCTAAATTATATTTGCAGAGTATGGCCGTAGGAGATGGTGCATACAATTCTAAATGGTATTTAACTGATCCTAAGCTGGCAAAGTCATTGTTTATTATTCAAACTAGGTAAGGATTCAACTAAGTATCAGAATTATTTTCTAATCAGACCAGCTAAAGTGAAATTAATTTTTAGCTTTTGCGCAATTTCTGATGCTTAAGTCCGTCACACATACGTAGCTATAAAATATATTAAGATACCATATTATAATATAAATTATGGTATACGTTAGCGACGTTATAGAAATATGTATTGCATGCGCGATCACTCGAAATTTTTTATAGAAAATATATATCGTAATATGCCTTGTTGATTTATAATAATATATATTATAGCTACGTGTGTGATGGGCTTTATGCGGTGCTTTAATAGTAAACCTATTCATATAATATTATAGATTTTATACAGAGAGAGAGATCGAGTCCTCCTGTATCTATAATACTATAAAGTCGGAATAGTATAGAAAACGCGATTTATAGAACTACATGTAAAAAACATAGCGTCACGCTTGTATTCCCCGAACAGGTAGGCAGAGGTGATTATACACCCACGGTTCGCCAGCTATGTTTAAGTTCCGCGTAATGGCACGATCCGGGCTGCCACTGAGAATTTGAATTTTTTACGAAAATGCTCAATAACTGCCTGACCTGGGGATCGAACCCGAGACATCATGATCAGCAGTCTGTCACAGCACTGCTGCACATAAATACATACGAAAGTATATACGTTAGATATAACAACATACCAATTTTGATCTGTATTTTAATTAGCACTTGACATGCTCAGCTACTTTATAGAACAAATTATTCGTGAAATGTGGAAAAGAGAACCCACTAGCAATGTAACTAAAGTTCTCTTTTTCCACATATCACGAATAATTTTTTGTTCCCATACTATTTTTTTAAGTTTTTGTCGTCGAGTAGGTATCTCTTCATACTCCTCTAGGAAACAGGCTTTAGTCAATGTATGTATGTAGAAATCTGTTTACAGGTCTCAAGTACCTTGCAAATTAACTGCTTGGGGTTATGCTGATGTTAATTTAAATGCATTTATGAAGGTAATTATGTTTTAATCACGTCACAAATTTTCTGATCATGGTCATTTGAGCAGTCTTATAAAACTAGCATTAAAAACATAGATATGTATAATTAAACGTTTTATGATAAGTAATTATTAATAAAGATAAAAAAGCACTTCCTGTCTATTCAATAATAAATATACGACTATAGTATGATTTAATTGTATGCATAAGATATGTATGTATATGTATTTTATTTATATCAAATTATTAGGGATGGGCCGAAATTCGTTTTACATTCGGTTTAACCGAATTTCGGTGACTTGAACCGAACTTCGGCCGAATGCCGGTTTTAAATGCCGAACATTCGGTATAAGAAAAAGTTATGGTTTCTACTAAAATTAGGAGTAATCAAATCGGTCACAGCTGTAAAATAAGTCAGATAATTATACCAATACTCTAGAATAATTTAATCATAGTCAGTTGTAGGTTAGTACGCTAAATTATAATTATTATAGATAAATTAAAATGTATTATGAATAGTTTTTTTTCACAATCCAGGAGTCTATGAATCAATAAACCCAATAATTTGAAATAATGTGTCACCCTTCACCTATTGTTTTACGACGTTGTCTTTCATAAAAAATACACACAAAACACAACAAGTTACTCCCGAGAAAGCACACACCGAAGTTCGGCCGAACTTCGGCCGAATTTTGTATATTTACCGAATGTTCGGCCGAAGTTCGTATTCGGTTAAAATCACATTCGGCCCATCTCTACAAATTATACCTATTTGTATTTTATCATAATGTTATATATATATTACTAGATGACCCGGTGAACTTCGTATCAGCTACAATTTATCATTGTTTTTTGCACGCCTCATAAGCGAAGCTTGAGGTGGGTACTCCTTTCGCTTGCGCGAGGCTTCGCTCAAGAGAGGGTGCCCGAAGGGGCTGCCGCCTGCGGATCGCGGTCGAAACGACGCGGTACCCGTGATCCGCCGTAGTAAGGGCGGGTGGAGGCGCACGGTGGGTTTTTGAGAGCCCCACACTACCATTCAGGACATTTTTGCCCACCTAAAAAAAAAAAAAAAAAAATATCAAGAACAAACACTATTTTTAACACTCATGATATTTTTGATGCTATTTTTGTTATTTAAAAAACTGTTTAAAAACTGTTTAAATAGTTATGTCTGGGACGTCCGTGTGTTGTAGGTAATATATGTTAACACGATGACGACCGAAATACTTTACTAATCGAGTCTTTTTTTTGTTTTTTACGATTCAGTATAATTACGAATAAAGCCCTGTCACTTTTCACGGTCTGATTCTAATTCAAATCAAATCAAGTCATTTATTGCATTCATGTATGTGTACATTTAGGTGGTGTCGTTACAAATTGTTTCCTACATGAACCCTGTTAGGGCACAGCAATACTCATTAAGTTACATTACATTTTATTCTATGTTCAAATTTTATTATCATTTCAGAGAAAATATTCATTAAATTAAATCAAATCAAATTACAATTATTATACAGTTATATATTAATTATTAACATGTCAGATCAAATATATTTAATTAATTAACTAGTTGCCGTGTGGGGCCGGCTTTAGATTATTGTCCCACCCCTCTCCACCCATGGGAGTCGTAAGAGCCGACTGAGGGAATACCGGGGGAGTGGGCAGCAGCCTTCGAGTATTAACAACATCCACTGTGATCGCCAACCCGCCCGCCAAGCGTGGCGATTACGGCACTAACCCCCATTCTTGGGGAGGCCTATGTCCAGCAGTGGACGTTAAAAGGCTGATGGATGGATGGATTATGAATTAATTAGTTATGAAGAGAAGGTTTTAGTTTTCTATAAGCATGTCCAAGGAATAAATTATTCATTATATATACTTGTCCTCAAAGAATTCTTTCAGATTATAATAGCTCTTTTGGATTAAATATTTAGATAAATTATTTTAAAATACATTATAATTTATATTATCTTTAATTATTTTCGGTAACTTATTATATATTTTTATTGCCATGACATAAGGTCCAGAATGGAATATAGTTAAGGTAGATATTGGCATAGCTAGTCTGTTTTTATTTCTAAAGTTGCGGGGCTGTTTATGGTGGTCCTTTGTAAGAGGAAAGAGGCTAGGACGCTTTTTCACAAAGAGACATATTTCTAGGATGTACAGAGACGTCAAAGTTAAAATATTAAGTGTAACAAAGTGATTCTATTTGGTTCTAGAAGGAAGTCTATTTGGTTTATTGTTATTAAATAAAGAAAAAAAAAATAGTGAATATCTACGCTCGACTTGACACTAAAACCAGCGCTATACCTTATTTCGTGAGAACTACTTCTATAGACCAATATAGTAATACTTCTTAAAATTATAAGACGTATAAGACATGAGAACGACATTAGTAGGTACTTTTTGAAATTACCGCTATCTATGTGATTGATTGAAAACTAC
This sequence comes from Leucoma salicis, assembly GCA_948253155.1. Taxonomy (NCBI): domain Eukaryota; kingdom Metazoa; phylum Arthropoda; class Insecta; order Lepidoptera; family Erebidae; genus Leucoma; species Leucoma salicis. The sequence goes on along the minus strand of OX411828.1, from coordinate 12,284,182 downwards.
TTAGTAAGACCAATACATTATTAGTTACTTATCATATAATCAGTTTTATTGTGAAAAATTAAGATTATGAGGCGTGTACTTTTGGATTTTCCAAAGTATTTTTTTGGGACAAATTCTTGTTTTATTTTTTTTATGATTTGGTACAGGTAGGCAAGTAAATTTGTTATTTTTTTCTACGCTAGAAATTCCCTATAAATTCTCCAGAAATAGTTTATATGGTAAAACAAAGTAGTCAGCTAGTAATAATACTAATAATATATGTATAACGTTACGTAATTTAGGTAAATTATGTATACATAATATATAAGGATAATATATAATAGGATAAGCATGGTATCGCATTGGGTTTAACCTGTAATTATAGATGTATGTTATGTTAAATAAATAAATAAATATTCCCGAAATTGATTACATAGAGCAGACCAAGTTGTATAGATTTAATAATATATACGAGTTCATTATTGTTACAGATTTGCAGCACGGCTTATTCTTATTTTGCATTGCTACAAACATTATACTCTACACCTACATATTAATACCAGCGCGGCTTCGCTTGCAACATATTGATGTTTATGAAAAACCATTTTGGACAGGATTTGCGTAAAGTTCTCACCTATTTTTTTTTTGTTATGGCGGGAAAAAATGTTCCTAACCGCACACCCTATCGTTCGGGGCAACGACCAGGGTAGTGTGGGGCCTGCACCCACTAAAGAAACCCGCCGTGTGCCATCTCTCCGCCTTTATTGGCGGGCCACTGGAACCATGTTACATTCCTTCGGTGGTCCGCCGTCTCACCTACAGTATCAACGATACCCATATATGTATTATCTATTACTAAATATTTCCCATAATTCGATCCAAACGTAATATTTTTGAATACATATTTCACACTTTTTCGTTGTATTTTTTGAATACCTACTAAATTGAAGATACAACTTCATATTGATGATAAATAAAGACAACACCTGGTAGTACCTATTACTATATCTATATCTACTGATATTTAAAAAAGTTTTTTTTATTGCTAATTATGGCAGACGAGCAAGCGGCCCACCTGATGGTAAGTGGTAACCGCCGCTCATGGACTTTAGCAACACCAGGGGCACAGCCAAGCCGCCGCCTGGGCCATCCACCTGATGGTTAGTGGTAACCGTCGCTCATGGACTCAACTATACCGTGGTTATTGCCAAGCCATTGCGCACCATTTCATTTCTCAGAAATGAAGTGAGAGATATCTTTTAAAGATTGTAGTCCGTTTTAATTTTTGCCATATATATTGTGTTGCACTTTATATCACACTAACGAAGTTCAAAATTAACTTAACCAAAAGCAGGATAAAGGATTTAGATATTTTTATACTTATATATTTTTAGCATTTGACATGCTTAGCACTATACATCAAACACAAAGTGAAAAATGTGAAATCGAAAATAACCGGTCGGTATAATGTATGAAAATACTGCCGACAGATGGCGCAGGCGTCACCCAAAAGACGTTAAGTATGAATGTGTTATCGAAATTAGCAGTCAGGAGCAATTGTCACGATGGCTGAATTGGCAAAGCATCTGGACGGTATCCAGGAGATGCAGGTTCAAATCCTGCTCGTGACTGTTATTTTCGATTTCACATTTTTCACTTTGTGTTTAACAGGATAAAGGAATTAAAAACGGAATAGGCGGTTTGTTTACCAACTCTACACAGAAGTGACATTAGATCATGTCATAATTCATCACACTAGACCCCTTTCCTCCTTAGATTGCGAACGTATTTTATAAACGACCCCTTTTTACCTATCAAAGATTTAAATGATACTTGTATGTGAAGAATGTATTTCGCCGGTCTATAAGTTATCACCGAGCGTACCCTATACTTTTGTTATCAGTATTTCAGGCAGTGGCTTCGATCATTTTGCATATTAATGAGCCTGTCCGTCCCATAATTGCAGCGATATGCATACTCAATATGTGAACCAATTAAATCGGAAAAGGTTTCATATTTTTTCCAAAAAGCTAGCAGTTTCGAAGCAGTGATAGTTTATTGGTAAAACACCAAAGACTGCAAATATAATGATATCGAGTCCGAACTCGATGACGACCCAGTCCAAGTTCACGGCAAACACCTCTGACTTTTCAAGGTTTTTTTTATACTGCGTACGTGGCAAACAAGCATACGGCCCACCTGATGGTAAGCGGTTACCGTAGCCTATAGACACTTGTAACACCAGAGGCATCACTCGCTCGTCGCCATCTCCAAGCAAAAGTTATGTTATGCAAAAGTGGTTACGCAGAGGATAATAAGGAGAAGATACGGAGCTGATCTTTTGTAAGAGGGTGGCAGTTCCCCGATGGAGCCAGCCCATTCATGCTGGGATAAGCAAGGCTCTATAGCTAGGATATTTTCGAAAATACGTGTATTTGTTTACAATTTATCACTGCTCGGTGAAGGAAAATATCGTGAGGAAACCTTTATGTCTGAGAGATTTTCTCGAAGTCTGCTAACCCGCCAGCGTGGTAGAGTACAGCCCCTCTCTCTTTGAGAGGAGACCACTGGAACTGGTAGACATTACATCAGTGGAATACATACATAACTAGATGTATCTCTGTGTGGAGTAAGAATAAAAGTGTCGCCATCCCATTCCTTCTCGCGGATGTTGTAGTAGCTGATAAGGAAATGTACTTCCACTAACTAAACTGACATGTTATCAGGCTCGAGCGGGTCAGTACCTGTGCCGTATGACCAACCAATGTTCGACTATCTGATGGTAAATGCAGCTCAGCTTAGAAGCAGCCTATGCGCTAGCTGGGGGTTGCATTCAAGTAAGAGTACCTACTCAGTTGTTATCGGACCCGAGCGGGTCGAAAGAGTCGAAAGCACCGTCTGTCGTGTGATGGTGAAACACTATACATTTCCCACCCGCGAATTAAAATGGTGAGCAGCGTCTTAATTGTAGTTTAGTATAGTCGAGTCCATGAGCGGCAGTTACCACTTACCATAAGGTGGGCTCATCTGTCACCTTTATTAATAAAATATACCTATATGGCAGTGTGATAAATATACCATACGCAACAACGATCTATTGTCTTTCAATGGAGATGTTTACTGCCATCATTTTACGGCAGATGGCGTATTATCGACATGGCCATTCAAATCTGTCATTTTCATACAATTCATAACCTGTAATAATTTGGTAAATTTTAATTTTCTCATAATATGCCTCTTGTATGCTGTACCTACCTACCAAAATGTAATAACCCGGATGAAGGTACATCTATTTCCTAAAATTCCAACATTAATAAAAATAGGAAAAGTCGCTTAAATTTTGCTTAGCGTCTTTCAAATTTTTTAATCTTCTAGGTACTATAAATTTTAACAATATCGCTCAGCAACAGTATTAAACACAAAACATATCAAACAATGCTCAGGCAAACAAAGCAATTACAATTTTGGGCACCTTTGCCCATAGATCCCCATTGTAAAATCGTGCCCAAAACTGGGCTAATATATGCAAAAAGAAGAAAATTAAGAGTGAGGCGACGATGTTGCAACCTCTATGTGCGATTTTTGTAAAGTTGTCAGGCCACCTCGTGGGAGGCCGTCCGACACCGCATCGTCCGGTTGAAATGTATTTTTAGTGCCTACAAAAAATATTATATTTATTTTTAGAGTGTTTGTGTATTGGAGATGGGCGCCGCAGATTACCTGTTTTTCGTTTGTTGTACATTATAAAATGGTGCGTGGTAGGTGCTGAACGATATCAAACTTTAAACTGTATGCAGTCGAAGAGAAAAGTTTTTCAAAGATAGATAGTGTACCTATTTAGTTCAGTAAAATACTGAGGATTTTCTGGAGATCAGTTGTGTCAATCAAATTACTTATAAGATTTAATAGAGGGTATTAGGAGATGGAATACTTAAAGCTTCATTCCCCAGATGTACCTATGTCGCGAAACAGGCTTACCTGATAGGTATTATAGCTCTTTAAGAATATATCAAAAAAATCTGTTAAAAATTATCAAAGGAATTTCATTGTAAATTATTACTATTAACAATTCTTTAATTTTTTTAAATTACGACTTGATGGCGCTGATGAAACTTTTTATTTAATTACTGACACGTTGATAGGTCCGACATGTTTAATCTAGAGAATATTAAAATATTATTCTATATAAATAGGCTGAAACCGTGTTTCAGAATAGAGTTATTCTAACTTCAAAGCTCTGAAATGTTTATTTCCAGATTATAGGAATAAAATTTTGTCCGTGTGGTGACGGACTAAGAATACAAGTGTCACCACCCCATTCTTTCCCACGGGTGTCGTATGAGGCGACTAAGGGAAGTAAGCAATTATTATCCATTGCATGACTGGTGGTAGGGCTCGGTACCAACTGGGAGTACTCACTTGGTATCGGGCCCGAGCGGGTTGGTACCACCATCTCCCGTGTGACCGGCCATGAAGCACATCGTTGCGTTTTGGCTGTAGCAGGAGATAGCCGTTTGTATTTTATTTCATATCTGTGAAATGAATTGTTGAGCAGCGGCTTGACAATACTCTCGGTATAGTCGAGTCCATGGGCGACGGTTACCATTTACCATCAGATGGACCGTGGCTCGTCTGCCACTACATGCAATAAAAAAAAATGTATTATATTAACAACGGACTTATTCAGGTTGGTAGTATAGGTACCATTGAAGTAATGTTACACAGTTCCAGTGGTCCGCCAATACAGGCGGAGAGACGAGACGGCACACAGTGGGTTTATTTAGTGGGTGAGGTCCCCATTGATACTACCCTGTTTGTTGCCCCGAACGACGGGGTCAGGTAGGTACATTTTTCCCACCTTAATAAATATAGTAAAAAAGGTTAGTAATAACTAAGTACACGTAGACGGGACATCGTTACTATACAGTAAAACATACTTATTCGTGCATTCCTGTAAAGTAGGTACTTACCCACTTATGTATTATAGGAATATCCTATTTTACAGTTTAAGACTGGAATTTACACCTAGGTGAATTTATAACAGAATGAATAAGATTTAGTATTTTTGATCTATATTTTTTAGCATTTGACATGCTCCGCCACTTTTTAAAGTACAAAATATTTGAGAATAAGGAAAAAGAGATTTTTTTTTCCCGCCAGTACAAAAAATCTCTTTTTCCTTATTCTCAAATAATTTGTACTTTAAAAAGTGGCGGAGCATGTCAAATGCTAAAAAATATAAACCAAAAATGTTTAAAAAATCGCGCCATCAAATAGTATGAATTTTAATTGCAAAATCAAACTTACTATATCGGTTTAATGCATGTAAATGCTTCCGATAGATGGCGCTGGTCGTAAAGACAAATGTAATAAGGAGATTGGGATGGTGTAAGGACCTGTACTATAGCTCAGTGGCTTAGAGCACTTCCCCGGATTGGAAAAGACGTGGGTTCGTTTCCCGCTAGTACAAAAAATCTCTTTTTCCTTATTCTCAAATAATTTGTAAGATTTAGTAATTATATTTCCTTTAGATTTACTTACTTACATATTGCACGCCTCATAAGCGAAGCGTTTGTACTATTCCCGCTTTTCTTCTCTTACGGATGAACTTAGAACATAATAGTATATAATACGTATTGTTATATGTCCCTCGAAATAAGTAAATATTTTATTACGATGAATAATGCCTCCAGTCTTTGTCATTTCATGTGTAAAAAAAGTAAACTTACAAAAGAGAAAAAAGCCCAAATTTTTATAGTAGTAGCCTTGCTTATCCCAGCCAGCATAATGAGCCTGCTCGAGGTAGGTACCTACCTACTTTGTCATAATGTAACAATATCGATAAGCCATTTAGTATGAAAGTAGGTAACTTAATACCTATCTTTATTTAGATATTTTATTTTTTTATTTTTAGCATTTGACATGCATTGGCACTATACATTAAATTAAACACAAAGTGAAAAATGTGAAATCGGAAGTTATCAGTCACGAGCAGGATTTGAACCTGCATCTCCTGGATACCGTCCAGATGCTTTGCCAATTCAGCAATCGTGACAATTGCTCCTGGCTGCTAATTTCGATAACACATTCATACTTAACGTCTTTGGGTGACGCCTGCGCCATCTGTCGGAAGTATTTTCATACATTATACCGACCAGGTAAACTTAATTTTACAATTAAGATTTTTACCTAATAATGACGCAAACCCTATAAATATTTAGATATTTTTATATATATTTTAGCATTTGACATGCTTAGCACTATACCTACATTAGCAGCCTTTACTTAATTAAAGCCGGCTCCACACGTCATACGGTTACTACTTACTTAGGTAAATCATGAAGTAAAACAGTACCTACCTAGTCTACAAATTACAAAAGACTGTCTGTCTACCTGCTATAAAGATTCTGCACATAAAAATATAATCAATAAATAATTATGTACCTACCTACATACAAACAAACTCCTAGAACTGTTTCAAAATCCAATACTGCAGTTCTGTTAGTGAGTTAGAGCAGGTAGAATCACAGAACATTTTTTACTATATAATTTATTTTACTACTAGCCTTTGCCAGCGGCTTCGCCGCGGCCTAAAGCTAGTTTTTCGGTTATATCTCAGGTTCCCGATATAATAACGGGATAAAATGTCTACCAGTTTTTAAGTCAAATCAAGGCCTTTCAAATAAAAAAAAGTTGCATCAAAATCCATCTAGTAGGTAGTTCTTTTAAATATTTTCTAGAAAAAAATCTAGTTTAAATAATTTTCTAGTATTTCGGTTATATCTCAGGTTCCCGATATAGTAAGCGGGATAAAATGTATACCAGTTTTTAAGTCTAATCAAGGCCTTTCAAATAAAAAAAGTTCCATCAAAATCCGTTCACTAGTTTTTGTGTGATGCGCGAACAAACAAACAGACAAACAGATAGACAAAAAATCTAAAAAAAATAGTTTTGTGTTTAGACACGCACTTACAGTCATTTTTTCTCAAATATCTTAAATATACATACATAGCTATGTTACAGGTTTATAATAGTATAGATAATAATATTAAAAAATATAATACAATCTCGTTCTCGTCATTTTGGGCCATCTATCGGAATAAAACTGAAACAAAATATGTTATAAAACAGTACGAATGAAAGTGGCGCCATCGTGCTGTTTTATCGACTCTAACCAAAGTATTTGTCATGGCGTAAAGTAGTGTACATATTTGTGCACGTTAAAACAGAAATAATGATTCTAAGACGATTTATAATGAATTTGTGTGTTAAAAACAATTGTTTACAACAAAAAGTATCATGATTAATATGTGTTACAGTTAGATGTTAGTGTGAGTGAAAATGGACAAGAAAAATGCTATTCGGAGAGCCAAAAGGCCGTCGAAAGTGTTAGAAGAAAATTATTGGGATTGCAGCGTTTGTACGTATCGCAACAATGCAGAAGCTTTCAAATGTTCGATGTGCGACGTTAGGAAAGGTAATACATTAGTTTTTATTCCTGGAAACGTTAGTAATCGTGGTTTCGCGTAATGCTAATGACCCCGTAAATTGGCACACATACTTGGCCACGTAGTTTCCAATGCATAAACATTACATTACAATTCAATCGAATTATTAAATGTTGAGTCACGACTGTTACCTGCCAAAAAGGCTTTACACTTCTATTGTACAATCCAAAATGGGGGACCACTGGCTAAAACTTATTATTGATTGGCATGGCGTAACGAGAACGCGTCCTTGCCAATGTTTTGGCTGCGATAAAAAATAATATTTTATATGCACACTTTAACTATATATTCAAAATAAAGTAGTTTTTACTTACAGACAAAAAACAGGATGTTTTTTATGTATTAATTCCTAATTGCTTTTTAACTTTATAGGTACCTAACTAACCTATTGTTTAAATTCTGAAGGACGATGTGTAAGGTCGTTTATGTGATAAATGTGTCATAATGTCACACGTATTTTTTTCCTGCTATATTATAGGTATCTCCTTTATTGTGAACAATTAAATTATTACGCAAAACGAATTGAACTGAACAGTACAATATCGTCTGTGAATACAAAGTAAACAAACTTATCTGTGCATTTAATGTCAGATAAAAACACTGCACTACTGTGCATCTCGACTAAATTAAATACGCGCTTGTAATGCCGGTTGTCAAATAACTTTCTAGGCTACAGATATTGGTTGGGTGTCGTTCGTTGACCTTTTGACGTCATACGCATTTCTCGTTTGAAGGACGTAATTGAATGTACTGTAACTACATTTGGAGATTCTATATTAAAAATAAAAACAGGTACTCTTGGGACTAATCGCGAGTAATACATTACTAACGATATGTTCCGTTCATCAGGAGAGGCTATATCGCAGGAATGCTATATAGCCTACTCATAACGGTCTCTAAAGCCTTCCCTTAGTCATCAGGTCCTAGGAAAGGGATAGGAGGTGGAGTGGAACAATAATAAAGAGAGAATAGACGATGAGGAGGTGCACTCACACTCACCATACGTAGCACAATACTGTAGTGTGTGTGTACTGTACGAGTACCCTAATTTATTTCACGCTCTTCTTCTGTGAGAGGGTGGTAAGTACCTACTTCCCCGATCGAGCCGGCCCATGCGTGTTCCTCGAAATAAGGACGTGAAACTAAGCTGTCAATACTAACAGGTACAATGTGGAAAATACGTGTGGTATAGGGAACTTGCTCGTGGTGTGGAGGGTCGAATTCATCGGTGGAGTAAAGTGTTGAGTAGTAAAGAAAACGAATGCACTTGAATAACCCTATCAGCTGCCGGTTATTTGACCTGAAAGGTTTTGGCAGGTAGTTTCGGAAACTGCTCATCCGATTTCAGAAATTCTTTCACCAGTATTTAGAACGGACTGAACAATTCCATAGACTATATTATAATACTGATATATTTAAGTAAAGAGCTTTGCGTGGAGTCTAATTTTGCAACAACTTTTCCGAAGTCCATGTGAGTGGAGCTGCGCATGACCTTCGCTTCACTTCGAGGCATGTAAACCAACTTTAATGTAATCTGGCTTGCTATGAAAAACTCGAACTTCCAACCTGGGGGATGGTCAGTGTAATTTGCGCAACCACTACATCAAAATATGTTAAGTAGGTAGTCTAGTTTGAGAGACAACTCAGCCAATAGTAGATACGAGTATTTAGAGATAATAAGCAAATTCCTCGGACTATTCGAGATTTCCCGAATCTCGATATGGATGTATTTTATTTTGTCTTCTTTACTCGTATGATGCTGTGTGGGGTCGGCTTTAGAATTGTCCCACCCCTCTCCACCCATGGGAGTCGTAAGAGCCGACTGAGGGATACCGGGGGAGTGGGCAGCAGCACTCCTTCGAGTATTAACAACATCCACTGCGATTGCCAACACGGCTGCCAAGCGTGGCGATTACGGCACTATCCCCCATTCTTGGGAAGGCCTATGTATGTCCAGCAGCGGACGTTAAAAGGCTGATAGATGGATGGATGGACTCGTATAATGACAACACCCTGCACTAAGGAATAATCTTTGTATGGCGGGGGACTTTACAAACATACAATTTCACGGACACAAAGTATACCCAGACTCAGAACAACCATTTGTGGATCACACAAAGAGTTGTCCTAAGTGGGCATCGAACCCATAATACTCGGGTGGGAGGCCGGTATCGAAACCAGTCCGCCACGTATTCGCCACTGACCGGTGAAAAAAACATTGTAAGAAAACCTGAGAGATTTTCTGAACAGCCAATCTGCACTGGGCCAGCAGCGTGATAGTCTTTTAGACTTCAGCCTAAATATATCTCACTCTATGACAAGACCTGTGCCCAAACGTAGGACAGTTGTGATTTTTATTAAATATACGTACGCGGAAAATAATTGATTGACCAGTAGGTCACTGCACCTGCATGTCAGCTGTTTCGGGAATCAAGCAGCATGTGTTATTTTGAAACAAAAATATACATGTGTTTTTATTAACTGTTAATTGAGTAGACTCCATTTTTTAATTGTGTGGGTTGATTTAATCGTTACCTGAGGGGGCGTTTATACATATTATAACGTGAGGTTATTTCTTTTTGTTTATTCCCCTCTTACCTTCACGTGAAGCGCTCATCTTCCTTTTTTACATAAACCTTGTAACAACATTTAATCTAAAATAGAGATCAGATCGGGTCTCATCTTGGTGACGTTTTACAGAAGCTTTTTTTAACAAAGTTATCGTAGTGTTTTTTTTACTAATATCTCCTAGCCCAGAGGCGTAACCATTTGTCATAAAATAGCCTTCGGTTCCCAGTTTTCGCTCCCTTGATAACGAGACATGACTGGTGAATCTCTAGTTTTCAATCTCAGTTAAATAAAAATAATGTTACGTAAAGAGGGCCCGATATATCCCATTTTACAACCCATAGTAATACTCTACTTTTTAGTCAAAGCTGTAGTCACTCTTTATTACGAAGCCATCCATACCAATCGAATTGTATTTTTTAGTAATTTATTTTTCTTAACTAGCTGTGACCCGTTGTTTTACCCGACGTTTATTTCTGTTTGTAGTTTGGGTACCTACCAAGTGGGAGTGTTCCTAACCGCACACCCCGTCGTTCGGGGCAACGAACAGGGTAGTGTGGGGCCTGCACCCACTAAAGAAACCTGTCGTGTGCCGTCTCTCCGCCTTTATTGGCAGGCCACTGGAACTATGTTACATTCCTTCGATGGTAAGTGGGAGTAGGTACCTACCTACCTACTTCCGTGTGATCGACCATGTAGCAACTCGGTGGAACTTGGTTGTAGTGGCAGTTAGTCGTATATTCTTCCATTTTACATCCTCGAAATGTAATGGTGAGCAGTGGCTTGACAATACTCTTAGTGTAGTTAAGTCAAAAAATGTTTAATAGCCTAAAATAGCTATCAAGAGTTAGACTCATGCAGAAAGATTTTTACAAGTCTGAACTTTACTGGCTTGCGCCACGTAAAAACCAATACAATTAGTAAACAACTAGTTTATTTGCTAGTTTATTTACAAAAGTATTATGGCACTAAGAGCTAGCTAGTTTAAAAATTGAAAAATCCAAAACAGCACGCCTCATAATCTTCATTTTTCACAAAAAAAACTGATTATTTGATAAGTAACTAATATAATTAATTGAATGAGGCGGCACTTGGCGGAAGTCCATTGTTACTATTATAGAATGGATTTTAGGAGGAGAGCCCACCACTCACCCACGGATTGTCAATCCCGGTTATCTTTGGACAGACACACATTTCAAGAAAAAACTATGTTTTACAAGTGCAATATATGATAAATAGAGACATTTTAAGTTTGAAAAATCAGTTGTTCTGTGTAAAATGGGAATAGTACCCACCTCAACGCTTCGCTTATGAGGCGTGCAAAAGATTTACGGCGATAAGTATCTACGTCAAAAAGATAACCATTGGTTTCTCGTTATCTGCGAATTTACTATCATTTTCTCTTCACTAAAAAGCTAAATGATGAATTTGCGGTAACCTTTGTCCGAAAGGCCTTTCCTTGAGGTGACTTATAATTATTATCTATAGTATTTATTATAAGATACATAAAGAATCCTAACCTATCCATTGTTCCATTTTTACAATACCTAGGTAGTCGTTAAGTTAGGTATAAATTTAAACTTCCAGAGCACTAATACCTATAATATACCTACCTATTTGTATAATATTTTATTATACCTACTCTGGCTTCTACCCAGACGAATATAAATGTGCGCCAGGCTGTCGCCCCGTGGCGACCTTTGATATATTAAAGCTCTATTTCGAAGCATACTTATTATGCAAAAAAGTGGCAAAAACTTTGTATTATATGTATAGACTATATGATGCAATAATAACTAGGTACCTACTTAAAGCGTTTAAATTCTAAAAATTACATATATTTAATAAATTGATTTTGCAGAGATTTGGCGCCAAAAAATATATTTCATGTCCTAAACGTTGTCTGTGATCGAAGTGCAATACTAACTGCTTTCGCTTCGCACATCCATATTAAAAAAATATGTAATTCGCATGAAACGATGCGAATGTTCTGCGAATATATTTAGTCCATTGAAAAGTTACATTTAGGGTTGCGTTTTTTAGAGTACGCGATTTTATTTTTTTGATGTATAGTTTTAGTATAAACGTAAGTTCAAGTTTGTGGGGTCCCCACCCTTGTCCCCCGGCTGCCATCTTGGAAAAAGGGGTGCAAAGGGTTCTCGAGCTGTATCTCGTAAACTAGCAAACATACAGAAAATTCTGTAAAACATTATTTATAGCAAATTAAATTGTCTACTTCTTTACTATACTTTTTATCCTAAAATCGGAAACTAAAAAGTTATAAACAAAAATAACTGAAAATTTTTGAACAACTTTTCTTTTGGCTGTTGTTACTTTTTTCCTGGTCTATTTACAATAAAATCACATTACAGCAATGTTATAGAGGGTTTTTCAACGAATAATTTCCACTATAAATTTGTTTAATTTCATTAATTTATCTGGGTTTTACAGCGCTCCGAAGTTGACGGAGTTCTTGAATACTCGTAAGAATACGATAAAAACGAACCATTAGGCTTAGTTTTGTATTAGCTCCGCACTCAGGTCACACAAAGACCCTTCAGCCCAGCCTCCTCATCAAGGTGTTCGAGGGCCTATTCCCACGACGAAGGCGGAGCACACGCCTTCGGTCATGGCACCGCCAGGTAGCGACCGGTAGGCCGACCTCAGTGTACCGCCCGTCACCGCGTCGGAAATGGGGGTGGCTGTTTCGCGGTTTCGTTCCAAGTACACCGCCTCCGGCTCAGACTGGATAGCCGCCTCGGTGCTGGCCCTGGCTCTGGACCACCTGGAGCCCCGACTCAGAGGACTGTTCGACGCGTGCCTAGCATCCGGACGGTTCCCTGACTGCTGAAAGGAGGGGAGGCTGGTGGTCCTGCTGAAGCCGGGGTGGATTTGGTCGGGGCCTTCAGGCCCATTGTGCTGCTAGACGAGGCGGGTAAGCTGCTAGACAGAATCCTCGCTGCCCGCATCGTCAAGCACCTGCGCGACGTCGGACCGGACTTGTCAGATGCCCAGTTCGGTTTTCGAGCTGGTTTTTCGACGGTCGGCGCGATCATGCGAATGAGGGCCGCGGCCGCGGTGGTCGTCGCTGGCGGTGGAGTGCTGTTGGCGGTGTCACTTGACATCGCCAACGCATTCAATAGTCTGCTATTCAGCTGCATCAGGGAGGTGCTCCGGTATCACGAGGTGCCTGCATATCTGAGGCGGCTGGTGGCAGACTATCTTAAGGGCCGCAGCGTTCTCTATGAGAGCCGCATAGGAGACGTTGTGGGGAGACCCATGTCGTGCGGTGTCCCACAGGTTTCGGTTCTAGGGCCACTCCTGTGGGACATCGGTTACGACTAGGTGCTACGCTGTCGGCTCCCGAACCCGGGCTGGCGGTCATCTTCTATGCGGATAACACGCTGGTCGTGGCCCGGGGCGGAAACTTCGAGAAAGCTGCTTCTTGGACCTCGGAGGTGGTCAGGAGGATCGGGGCGCTCGGGCTTAGGGTGGCCCTGGATAAGTCCGAGGCCCTACTTTTCCATGGGCCCTGACGTCGGCCACCTGCTGGCGCCTCGATCATGGTGGACGGGGTCCAAATTGAGGTGACGGCCCAGATCAAGTATCTGGGCCTGGTGCTGGACGGGTGGTGGCGCTTTCGCGAGCACTTCCCTGAACTGTCCCCGAGGCTTGCACGGCTCATGCCGAATATAGGCGGACCAAACAATGCGTGCCGACGGCTTTACGCAGGGGTGGTCCGGTCGATGGCGTTGTACAGGCACCTGTGTGGGCGGAGAACAACGAATATTTTTGAATGAACTCAATCCAACTAACTTCATTCAATCTACTTGTCAAAATGAACCTCGGCTATATTCGGTTTAAACATGTGTCACTGTCAGTCACTGACAGTGACAGATGTGAAGCTCGTATGATATTTTGCGCGCGCTTATTTGAAAATCAACATTCGCATTCGCATTCGCGAATGTTGGAGGGAAACATTCGCATCCGCATTCGCGTTCGCGAATGCTTATAAACTAACATTCGTTACATCGCTGGTAGGTACTTTATTAAGATGTAGCCATACAAATCAAATTGAACTGTCCGTTTGTAATGTCTAGGTTTTAATTTCGAAAAAATATTTATTGTTTCCCAAAAAAACAGAAAATGATTGAATTCCACGCGGACGAAGTTGCGGGTAGTTGTGCAGTGCATATGAGGTGGTCCTTCGAACGTGTGTCGCTGAGTTTACCTCCGTCCTTATGCGCCTGTATCGCCTCTCGCACAGTTTTTACTTTGGTGTTTAGCCTGAACATCGTAAAGGCATTCGATCTGGGCCCGTCAATCGAAAATACCATGATACGGAATCCCCGAGGGGCTCTGCTAATGGATCGCCAGCTTTCCACATGGTCGGAGCATCAGTCGTAATAGACGGCTGCCGTTCTGACACCATGAAGGTTTATTCTGCCGTACGACAAGGCTTGATGCTCTCCCTAACGCTCTTCATCCTGCATATCAATGACTTGTTCTCGATAGACAATATACATTGCTATGCGGATGACAGCGCGGGTTATGTGCGATATACCAGCCATCAGAAAGTCCCTTGGAATATCCTGGAGATGAACCCAACTTGTATCTGAAGTAGAGTACACTCTACGGTGGGCCTCGGAATAAGGAAAAAAGAGCTTGATTCGATTGAACCCTACGAAGACAGAGGTTTGCGCGTTTACTGCAAAAAAGAATACATTTGTCATGGCGCCTCAGTTCTAAGGGGTAACTCTTCCAGTGTCCGAAAGTTGGCACAATCTACAATCATACTAATATTATAAAATGTGAATGTAAGTTTGTTTGTTACGCTTTCACGTGAAAACTACTTAACCGATCATCATGAAACTTTGTACACATATTCTCGGAGGTATTAGAAGTAACATAGGATACTTTTTATTAAAAAAAATACGAAAAATAAAAAAAATTGTTTGTCACAAAATCTCAAAATCTAGCAACTTCAACGCCATCTAGCATTTCAGTAATGAAGTTCCAACCCCGAGTACTGTAATACCGTTGCACTGTATTACCGACAATTTCAAGGGTTGCTTTATTTATTTTTATGAAATTACTCACGGACGAAGTCGCGGTTAACAGCTATGTGTGTATAAAGAGAATTATGAATGTTGACGAAGCGAGAGATGTATGAAAGGATAGAGCCTCGTGGCACTCTGTTTTCTCTGCCTACCCCGCAAGGGAGATGGCGCGATGATAAGTAATAGTAGTTGTAGTGGGACGTGAGGCCGATTTCTTTTTTAAAAAAATAATGTAATAGTCAAATATTTACGCGAGCGAAGCCGCGGGAAACAGCTAGTTGTCAATAAATAAGAATCTTTACAAATTCGAATGCAGGGTTTAAAAGAAGAAAGCGGTTTTTTCTTTAGTATGACGTATCCTTACTAATTTATAAATGCGAAAGTGCGTTTGTTTGGTTCACTTTCACACCATAACTATTTAACCGATCATCATGAAATTTAGCTTTCATATAGTCTAGAACCCAGAATAGGACATAGACTAATTTTTGTCCTGGAAGAATGTATAGTTTCTGTGGGGTAGCAATTTTTACATCGCGATCATTAGTGTGTCGTTGAGTGATGTAATTATATTCTGAAGACCACGCGTACGTAGTTGCCGCGCAAAATCTAGTAAATAATAAATATCTGGCCCTCCGAAGGAATGTGACATAGTTCCAGTGGCCCGCCAAGAAAGGCGGAGAGACGGCGCACGGTGGGTTTCTTTAGTGGCTGAAGGCCCCACACTACCCTGTTCGTTGCCCCGAACGACGGGGTGTGCGGTTAGGAACATTTTTTCCCGCATTAACGAAAAAAAAAGAGGTGGGTGGGTAATTAATATATTGCGTATTTCAGTAGCCTCTATTTTACATTATACGATATATAGCTTTCATATAGTCTAGAACCCAGAATAGGACAGCGCTATATATATTGCGCTATATTAATATATTGCGCTGGTTGCAAAGAATATATTAAATATTCTTTGCAACCAGCGCAACCATAAAATACCATGCTGTTTCTCAGTTACTAACGATTCTCGATCGATATGCTCAAACTTCGTGAAATATAATATACGAATTACATATTATTCTTAACAATTCATTTTTTCCAAAAGAATTTGCCTGGACTCACCGCCTTACCCCGGCTGTACACACTCGTGTATTTGTCTCGCGAACCTCTCGTCCACTCTCGTCTCGTGGAAGCTCGACACGAGAGCACACAATGTACACACTCGCTGTATCAATTGAACTTCGGATGCCCGTCGTTTATTTTTTTTTATTAGTTATTGTAATTTTTAATCATTTACCATAAAAAAAAATATATATTAAACCATGGCGAAAAAGAACTTTTTAACTATTCAACAGGAATATATATTTTTTTAAATCTTCCACGGGGATATCAAAATCGTTGCTTATCCGCAACCAAGCTTCGTGTAATAGTTGCTTATCGTTGTGCCTGACATTCTTTTTTTTTAATCTTTTATTTAAAGTAAGGGTTTAGTCAGAGTTGACTTTGTACTCGAATATAATGAGGGTGACATACATTATATTCGAGTACAAAGCAGCTTGTACCTTATTGCAATCAGGACAATTAGGGGAGGATATTTTACCCATCAAGTAGGCAAAGCTATTTAAGTGCCTGACATTCTTAGGATTCCATAATAGTGATTGCCTTTGGTAGGCTTCTAAAAAGCGTTAGAACAGATCGTTGTCGCACGCAGAAAGCACGTCTTTACGCGAACGCAGTTAGCGGGCAACTAAGCAAACGAGTGTGTACAGGCGTGGTCTCGTTTTCATCGCGAGACTCACCGAGACCCTTTGATTCGTGCACAAAAAACCGACACTCTTCCGAGACATAGCGAGAGCCCCGAGACGAGACGAGGCTACCATGTCACTCGCCCTCGGCCTGTCTCGTTGTGTCTCGACAAATGTGTACAGCCGCAGTTAAGATAGGCACCTAAAGGGAAAGGCCACATCAGAGAGATAGTTATCGTTTTTTTGTCTATTAGCTATTATAAACCTGTTCTACATGTTAGTATCACTATTAGGATCATTCGCTGGTCAAGATCTCGGAAAGAAAGTGTCTTTGACTATATACCTACAAAGTCTGATCTGATAAACCATCGTGAGTTAATATGACTGTGACTATAGTCTAATAAACTGTGGTGCATTGGCATGATATTGTGTATATTATGTGTGCGCATGTGCGTGCGTGTGCTTGTATGTGAGAGTGCGTGTGCGTGCGCGCGCGCGCGCGCGTTTTTGTGTGTGTGTGAGTGTGTGTGTGTAATTAATTCATAATTTTATTAATGATCACTACCCACGCACAGGTGTCTATCTGCTATGCTACACAAGACTTTCAATGCTATGAATGAGGGGCTTATTTCTTTACCTATAAAACCAAAGACTGTGATATCGAGTTCGATCCCCATGCACTCACAAGGCAACACCTCCAAGCTTCCATCCATCCATCAGCCTTTTAACGTCCACTGCTGGACATAGGCCTCCCCAAGAGAACGCCACAACGAGCGGTCCTCCAAGCTTACTATATGTATTAAAAAAAGGTTAATTATCAATTTAAAAAAAAGAAAATATTAAATTATCACAGCTCGGTGCAGCAAAACAACGTAAGGAAATTTTAATACCTAGAAGATTTTTGTGATGACCTGTGTAAAGTCTGGCTGCTTGGTGGACTACGGCCTAAATCCCTCTCCCTCTTAGAAGATACCATTGCCCAAAAGTGGGACAGTAATGGGTTGGGAAAAATATGAAAAGTGTACATTTTTATCAATAACATTCTTAACATCTCGAATATCTCAAGCGTCTTTCGAGATCCGATAGTTACACGTCTGGCTTAACCGGAGGGTACGTTCTGCACCCTGCGGCTAACATGACCCGCAAAGTTTATTGTGCTACCCCTTAGCATCAAAATGTACCTACTCTTTTTTAAAACGAGTACTTTTCTCATGGTAAGCGGCTGCATGTTTGTGCCCCTGGTCTGTCTAGTGACCTGATGACTCGTCTGCCATTAAAAAATATCGGCTTTTTCCGTAATCCATCAGCCTTTCGACGTCCACTGCTGGACATAGGCCTCCCCAAAGGGGGATAGTGCCGTAATCGCCACGCTTGGCAGAAGGGTTGGTGATCGCAGGGGATGTTGTTAATACTCGAGAGAGTGCTGCTGCCCATTCCCCCGGTATTACCTCAGTCGGCTCTTACGACTCCCATGGGTGAAAGGGGTGGGACAATTCTAAAGCTGGTCCCACACGGCAATTTTTCGTAAACTCCAAATTAATTATTCATAATTCTTCCTTTATCACCGAAGCTATCGCTTATCAGCCGAGGTGTAACAGACCCACATCTCGTCAGTATAAATTATATTTGTTTCCGCCAAAACTGTTTAGTTGTTTAGCAGTTTTAGTTGATTGTCGGTGGAAATCGTGGTTGATAAATTTTTAGGTATGACTAGACCAGGAAACCCGGCACGCGTTGCTGTAGGTCAGTTACTGTATGCTATTCCACGGGAACCATCTATTTTTTTTGGGTCGGATTATACGAGTATGTATGCAAAATTTTATGATTATAGGATGAACGGTATGGCAGGGCATAAGATACAAATAAACTAACATTGATTTTTATGTATATTAGATTTCCCCTCTCTACCCACGGGAGTCGTAAGAGCCGACTGAGGGTATAACGGGGGAGTGGGCAGCAGCACTCCCTCGAGTATTAACAACATCCACTGCGATCGCCAACTCGCCTGCCAAGCGTGGCGATTACGGCATTATCCCCCATGACGAGACCGCTCGTTGTGGCGTTCTTTTAGGGAGTCCTATGTCCAGCAGTGGACGTTGAAAGGCTGATAGATGGATGGAAGTATTTATTAAGTAGATAATTGTTTTATATCACCTAAAATTTCAGAATCGTTGTCTAAAATTGCCGTTAGGTTCACGTGATAGGCGGCGAGCTTACTGCCGCACTTCTTGTGAACACTTTTAAAATACCAAAAATTTGCGGGCGAAAGTTCCTAACTATTACCACTAGTTAAACGGAATTTGTCAGTAGCTCAGTTTTTATGAAACTAGAACCCTTTGAATTAAAGTTAATGTTCAATGCGCCTTTTCAAAGGTGATTTTTTGAAGTCTTAAATATAAGCATAGTCTAAAATAGTGGAAATTGTTGGGTACTTATAACAAAAATTAAGCGACGCTTTGATAACTGTTGCAAGTTTACAAGAAAACAAACTGTTCCTGGCTTCAATGTACATGCGACAAGCAGTTATACAATAAAATACATCCTAATGTATCTAATACCATCAAAATTAGTTCAATGGTTTAGTCTGAAAGCGTAACAAACAGAACTCTGCGTTTATAATATTGCGATTCTCTGAATAAGTGGCGACACCTGTGTAATGGAATTCGATGCTTCACGTATATTTTACTTTGTTAAATAGGCACATCAACTCGCAAGCCTCGCATCAACCCCGCGATGGTGGCGGCACAAGCGGCCGGCACAGCGCCAACCAGTTCACAGAAGAGACCACGGTCCGCCAATTCACATAAGAAGAAGCGACGGCATCCACCTAGACTTAGCAATGTCGATCGAAGCTCTGCACAGACTAGAGAAGTAAAAACTACTAAAACTACTGACTAAGCTTTAAAATTCTAAATATTTACTCATAAGTAGATTAATTACCCCACCAATGAATGGCCCGCCAATATGAAACATCGTCACAATAAACCTAAAGCTGATTTGACATAGCTTTCCGCTAAAAAGCAATGTTCCAAACAAAATTCGTGACCTCTTGTTAAATCTGAGGTCACAAAAGCTACATTCCCTTGGTCAACCCAAGCGACACCACTTTTGTTGTTAAGGCAAAAAGAATAGTGTGGGGCGCTTACCCACTAAATAAACCCGCCGTCTCTCCGCCTGTACAGGTGGACCGGTGGAACTGGAAGACATTCCATCCATCCATCCATCAGCCTTTCAACGTCCACTGCTGGACATAGGTCTCCCCAAGACAACGCCACAACGAGCGGTCCCGTCATGGGGGATAATGCCGTAATCGCCACGCTTGGCAGGCGGGTTGGCGATCGCAGTGGATGTTGTTAATACTCGAGGGTGTGCTGCTGCCCACTCACCAGGTATTCCCTCAGTCGGCTCTTACGACTCCCGTGGGTAGAGAGGGGTGGGACAATTCTAAAGCCGGCCCCACACGGCCAAGACTAAAGCTTTAAAATTCTAATTATTTAGGAAGACTTTACTTTCAGCTAACTCCATTGAGCGCCAAGCGATTACCCATGTTTGTATGGCCCCTAATGATATCATTTTTGCACGTAAATATTCACGGACATTTCACACAACGTCCTCTGGTCCCAAAATATATTTGTCAGGTTTTCTGTTGTCTATTGAATTATATTCTACAGCGGTTGATTTTATTTTTCCTTCTTCTAAGGTTTTCAAACTTTTCCTTGTTTATTACTCAAATGCAGGTTTTACTTTGAAAATCCAATAGAAGGTAAGAAGCGCCAAAATCACGTTTCTGTAATGTTCATTTTTAGTGACAACTAACATACAATTGATTGATTTTGTCGCACGTATCTGGTCCCGTTACTGATATATTCGTTTTTCAGCGCCATTGTCAACTTAGATTAGTTCTAGATCTAGGGTAAGATTAAAAAAACCTATTAAGTTAATACACCGTTAACTTTGCATCCGATTTTAAACGAATAAAATACCGTCATTCGTATACCGTGTTCCCGAGTAACTACATATTCAGCTTCTTTCGTGTTTCGGTGAACGGTGATTTTTACAATTGCAGCTTCGCTTCCATCAGAAGCGCTGAACGCTGAACTCTTCTCCGAACGGAGAAGGCGGTCATAGCGTGCTACCGCTGCTGACACCTCTAACAGCCATTATCACATTTCGATACTTCGATATTAATTTGAGTTTTTCTAAATATTCTCAAGTAAAATACAGTGAACGAATTCCATTAAATTTGTCTTTTACGTTGCTGTTATAGTTCTGAATTTTCCCGTAGGTACACTAAACCAAAACCACTTTTGACACTTCAGAGAATTTGTTAGTGATCTCACCTTACAAATTACATAATTACTTTTGTATAATACTATGCCCTTACTTTACTTATAGTTTTCCTCTGACAAGTATCATACGTCTGATTAATAACACACGGGATATGTTGATTAAATTTTTGAATCCGTAAAATTTAATATGACAGATTGAAGGCACGGGTGAAGTATTTAGTCTGAACGAACCGATAGCATTTGTCAGTGTTTGGCATAGAGGCGTTCTTTCGAATTCACCATTTTATGGAGTCTCCGAAATACTCCAAATCGATCACTAGGGCGGAGGTCGTTGACTATGGTAGCAGGATTCACTATGAATTAGTAGCATTTCTGCTATGACTGATGGTAGCTAATCTGAGCTTAGATGTATATTATCTAAATTAATCATATATATGTGTTTTCGCCGAACATGTCATGTGCCTAAAATATATATTAAGAATAATTATGTGTAATCTTTTTTTTTTATTGCATGTAGTGGCAGACGAGCCACGGTCCATCTGATGGTAAATAGTAACCGTCGCCCATGGACTCGACTTCATTCTCGAATCATTGAAAAATTATCAGTCCCCGTTTAAGAAAAATATCGTGATGAAACGGCATGTCTGAGGGTGTTTCTCGACAGCAAGTAAATTCTGCCAACCAGCACCATGGCTTAAATCTCTCTTATTTTGAGAAGAGTGCGCACCAATATCTCAGTAATATATTATGTAACATAAATGCATAACCAAGTGCTGCTCGCAAGTTAAATCGTAGTGTTATTATAGCCAATTTAACTAATAAAAGGTTATTTGTCACCAGGTAACTGTGAGTGGTGTAACAGTAGTTATAACTGAATACAAGCCGAAGAAGTCAGTGTCGAGCAGTTCTAGTGACGTCGAATCCTCGAACGACGCACGACCATGATCTCGATAATTGGTGCCTAGTGCCCGAAGCTGAAGCGTAAGAATGAACCTGAAATAAATTTCTGTATTATTTTTGGTATTCAACTTTAGGTATAAAACATTTAATATTTCAAAGTAAACAAGGAAAATTTAAGCTTTTAACGTTATTGTGAGATCAACAGCAAGCAAATTTAAAAAAAAATAGTTAGTACTTGTAGTTTATTGTCTTTAGAATCCGTATACCATAACGTCAATAAAAAAAAATTAAAGCTGAAGTCATAAAAATTCTATAGATTCGACAAAAGCATTCGATAAGGTCGATAATGTTTAAAGTAAAAATTTTGCTATTTTAAAAATATAGCGTCTATTCTGCTTCCTTTGTGTAATATTTATAAAATATTTCCCTTTTGTACAATGTATTATTTATTTATTAATGTGTAATATTTAAAATAGTATAAGGTATTATAGTTCCAATATTGGCAAAGGTACTCGTAAAGTTGCTAAAAAAACAGCAGATTTTGATGAATTTTGCATAGATATAATTAATGCAATCAAATTCCGAACAGAATGTGCTAGATGAGAAGCTGTATATATTTGTACTCCATTAGATTAATATTTTCAGTAGACTGAGCACCTTTTGCCAGATAGTATGATGTACTTAGTATTAAACACATTTTTCACGTCTTTGATGTGACAAGATGGTGCTGTTTAAATTTAGCCTTTTTGAACAAGATAAACTTTTAAATATTACTGAAAGTGATGAGTGAATTTGTTACGGTTTAGTATAATATTGGGTTGAAGCTTTTATTTATGAATTATTTATTATATTTACCAAATGTCAAGGAATGGTTAAAAGTTTAGTATTGCTGGCAGGCGAAGTATTTATTTGAAAAATAACTTATTATTTAGGCTAAGGCGTTCAGATCCTGCCCAAATTCGAGAACTCCAATAAAAAAAAAACGTAATAAAAAAGTAAGAAACTTTTAGTAACAATCAATAGCGCTAACATAGTTCGTCACACGTCACGTCTTGTGTCACGACGTTAAAAACTGCGTGTAAATCGTTTTATGATAAGTGGTAATCCGTTGGGTCAGCCTAACTCTCGGGGAAACAGGCGTGAATGTTTGTAAGCAATTATTTGATAATGTTTAGTGTGAACCTCAGACTCAGACTAATTAAAAAATATAGACGGAGCATTACGAACAATCCAGTGAAGCCATATAAAAACATGCCAAACTTGTAATTTTACACGCGCTTACGCACTCAAATACAAACAAAACCATCCCAAAACAAAGTGTCGTAAACCACGAGTGTTGCCAGAGTATGATTTAAAAATACCCGACTCGATGATTTCGTACGTACGTTAAGTACATGAATACGGCGTCATCGTCATATTCCCTATTTGATTTGCTGTAAACTTATTTTATACTTTTACTTCCTTTGTGTTTTAAACATAAAACTTTTAAAATTTTACCCAAATGATAGAGATTATTTCTTTCCAGGGACAATAGTTTCACTCACACGTCTTTAAAAAAATGGCTACACTTTTTAGTTGACAATGCGGTGTCTTTATTTTTTAGATGTATTTAGTTTGAGGTATGAACTTATTTTTTTTAAACAGGCTACTGTATTTTTGTAAGCAGCCTTCACCCTAAGTAAGAGTTTTATTCACTGAGCTAGTAGCTCATTGGTTTTATTTAATGGTAGAGTCTTGTAAATAAAGTTAGAGACCAGCTGATCACTACCAATAATGTTCGAGTTGTATATATAAGTAAAACTAAATTGGCGGTTATGACTGCGGTAGTATTTAATAATAATAATCTTAAAAATATGAGGTTATAATGTGATATAACACGACTATTTTACATTATATCCAGCTTGGGGTAATTGAAATATACCCAAATTAAACTAATGGATATTAGGCATTCTAAAACATTTAATAGTATTTCAGATGTATTGGATAAGTGTGAAAATGTGAAATCGAGAACGACAGTCACGAGCAGTACCCGAACCTGCATCTCCCGGAATACCGTCCCAGATGCTTTGCCAAGCTACCGTGACAATTGCTCGGGACTGCGAATTTCGATAACACATTCATTCTTAACGTCTTGGGTGACGCCTGCGCCATCTGTCGGAAGTAGTTGCATACATACTTATTATACCGACCATCCCCGACCGACTGATGTATTAGATTCGATAGACTGACTTCGAATGTTGGCGGTGTTTCGCCCCCGTGCTTCGGAAGGCACGTGAAACCGTTGTTCTTGCACTTGATCTCTCCGGTAGTGTCGGAATGCCATCCTATCTGACTAGGGGACAGTGTGTGTACACTTGTGTTCATATCTTACGTACGTGAAAGCAGTTTTCTTCCGTTGCAATATTTTCGCTTCTGTTTTTGATACAAAGATTGATGGATAGAAAATGCTATTAATCTTTGACGCCTAACTATTTTTAAAAAGTATTTCACTGTATCTACATAATCGTAGACCGTGTGGTGACGGGCTAATAATACAAGTGTCACCACCCCATTCTTTCCCACGAGTGTGTATGAGGCGACTAAGGGAAGTAAGCAATTATCATCCATTGCATGACTGGTGGTATAGCTGGGTACCAATTGGGTGTACTCACTTGGTATCGGGCCCGAGCGGGTTGGCACCACATCTCTCATGTGACCGGCCATGAAGCACATCGTTGCGTTTTGGCTATAGCAGGAGATAGCCGTTTATTCTTTCATTTCATATCGGTGAAATGAAATGGTGAGCAGCGGCTTGACAAAACTCTCGGTATAGCCGAGTCCATGAGCGACGGTTACCATTTACCATCAGATGGGCCGAGGCTCGTCTGCCACTATCAGCAATAAAAAAAATTAAAATATCACGAAATTGCATTTTGCAAAATTATATAATATATTACATATATGTATAATAACGATTATTCTAATCAATAATAAGTCGGGTTAGTTACACCATTTATAACTCAGAAACGGCTGGACCGATTATGATCTATGATGTTGGATTTTTCTCCACCCGGTCTAATTTACACAGAGGATAACTACGTAACGTACCTAATTTTTTTCAGATAGGTATATGGTGTGCCAGTTAATTGTATATTGTTAAGGTTATGCTCTAGCGCTATATAATTTAAATGAAATCAGCAATATATGTGGGTACCTACCTACTCTCGGATTATTTACAAACGGTTAAATTAACGCACAAATGAAATAAATGTCCATGGACAATGTACTTACTTATACGTAATATTGAGTTCATTGAACTTAATAGTAGGTATAATCACTTTATACATTCGTTATCCTCGTTGGCAAATGCATATTTTTATAATTTTTATAATTATTCATTGTGAATGAATAAACATTACCTGAAAAAAATCGTAACATCTGTGGTTTTTTAAGCATTTTTATATTTTATGCCTTGTATGGGCTCGATATATTATTTGAGCGCAGACGGAAAGCACATATTTGGGTTAGATTTGGGGCTGCGTCAATAGCAGCTTGAAGTTAGCCAAGAGTGTTGTGTCAACCCAACACCTCGGAAAGCACGTATAGCCTGGGGGTTAGAATGTATCTCACACAATCGTATCGACATCGCATCGTGTCATTGTGATCTGTTGAGAGATCACTGTGATTGGCCGAGAGATTTTTGCGACGCATCGTTTTCTCTACCAATCTCAAGCGAGACGACACGATGTCGATACGATTTAGTAAGTAACATTCTAGGGGCCCTGGCCTGATCTCTCCGGTCGTGTCGGAATGCTGTTCCATCAGACTATGAGAGTGATGGGACAGAGAGTGCACTTGTGTTGGCGCACACACTTGTGCACTATAATATCTCCTGCGTAGTTAGCTACCTAGTATCTGTTGAGGTCAACATCGTTATTATTAAATATAGGTATCGTGTTACACAAGACTGCTCGCTTCGGCGTTCTCTTGGGGTGTTCTATGTCCAGCAGTGGACGTTGAAAGGCTGATGGATGAATGGATCGTGTTATTAAAAACATCGGTCACCATTATTATTAAGTTCCATAAACTAACTAAGAAATATAGAGGGAAGCATTACGAACAATCCGGTGAAGCCATATAAAAAAATGTCAAACTTGTAATTACAAGCGCTCACGCACACATCATACAAATAAAATCATGCCAAAACGAAGTGTCAACCATGTGTGTTACCAGAGTATGATTTAAAATTACCCCAAATGACTAGACGATTTCGTACGTACGTTGAGTACCTACATGAATACGGCGTCATCGCCATATTGCCTATATGATTTGCTGTAAACTTATTTTATACTTTTACTTCTTTTTTGTTTTAATCATAAAACTTAAAAATTTACCTAAATTATAGAGATTATTTCTTTCCGGTGACACCACTTTCACGCACACATCTTTCAAAAAGTGACTTCACTTTTTAGTTGACAAGTCTGTATTTTTAGTATATTCCTCGCATTGTTTGAGTATTTATTCTAGTTTTAATTTTTGTTTTACTTGCATGTTCCTACGTTTTTAAATAAGATCGAAGACTTCTAATTTCTTCTCTAAATAATAGTTTAATTGATGTCGCAATCAGACTGACTCGTATAGGGACAGCGATTCCTCCATTTACTTATTATAAAGCTATAACAGAGCTATGGCTCTACAGTTAAGACATTTGACAAAAAAATAATAGGTACTTTATTAGGCTATTCCTGGCTTCTCTGAAAACAAAAAAAATTGTTGGTAATTATTGTCTGCGTAATTGTTCGCACGTCACGCAAAATTGATGAATCTTTTAAGTTTGATAGCTCTTGGTTAGACTTAAAACCTAGTATACATTTTATTTCCCTACTATATCGGGAAACTGGAATCTAAGATATAATTTAAAAACTAGGTTTTGCCGAACGCTAGTTTTTTATAAGGGCAATCTTGACTGTATAAGTTTAGTGATATTTTTATATATTTTTTTAGGATTTGACATGCTTAGCCATATTAATTAACACAAAATGTGATGAAATCTGAAATCGAAAATAACAGTCACGAGCGGAGGATTTGAACCTGCATCTCCTGGAATACCAGATGCATTGCCAATTCAGCCATCGTGACAATTACTCGGGACTGTGAATTTCGATAACACATTCATTCTTAACGTCTTGGGTGACACCTGCCATCTGTCAGAAGTATTTGCATATATATACGAGTATATAGTAAATTCATTATTCATAATAATATTTATTTTGAAGGACTATGCATTTAATTTGTTACTAAATGTTCCAAGCATGACCATCGATTCGCGTGACCAGGAAAACCTTCACAATGATTATAAAACATAACAATTAACATTATAGAATGATGCTTCGATGTAGCAGAACAAAATAAATATAACATGGAGTCAGGGAATGCCCGATAGAAGCGTAATGCATTACTGCACAAACGACGGCTATGCAGAGTCAAGGTAGCCTAGCATCTACTGGTACAGTAGTAGTCACAGACCACAGTGGTTAATGGCGTCTCTGAAGTTAAGCATTGAGCAAGAAGTGGGGATAGTGCCGGAATCACATTATGTTTAGAATTGACCGATGTAAATGTTACTAGATTAATTAAACAATAATAATCAACGAATACGATTATTATGTTTTCATATTCGATTGCTGAGGTTCTATTTATTATTTTTAGATTCAACAAAAAGTAGAAGTAGGAGTGATTTGAGTGAATAAGCTTTAATCTAGATATAGAAAATCTCAAAGCTTTTAATACGATTGATAAATAACACGATTATCGATTACAATCGTTACGGCCCAAAAATAGGTACTGCGCAGCGTCTTGTAGCCAACTTCAGAGGCAAAAATATCCTGGTATGCAGTGTCGAGATGGCAATAATTTTAGAAGATAACTACGATTATAACTTTGTAGACTATAAATGCACTACTTGTTTTAGCCGGATAATTACAAAATAAATTGCAGTTATCCTTATATTTTGCTTAAAATGTATTAGAACGTGTAACATTAGCGTATATAACGTGATTAATGAACAAAATCAAGCTTACATACCGACGATGTTGGCTGTTGGCCACCTTAACGTTGGGACCCAATTGAATTGGGTCCAAACAAAAATAACAGATACGCGAAAAGGATAAAAAACTTATTCATGTGTCTCGCTCACTCTTGCTATGACCTAATACGTGCATCCCTTTCTTCATCCTTAGTATTAAAATATTAGCGAGTCTATTATATCCTCTGTCTATGCCGCTGTGATTGCTCTAGGTATAACGGAATGAGTTTACTGTGAAGTTTTCTCTGACATAACTTCCTGATGGTCGACACGCAATGATAGCTAGCACGAATGTAAAGAAACATCAGTTTTGTTCTCGAAACAAATCTAAAATGAATAAGCTGAGTTAAATTACTTATATGATGGTCTAAAATCTCGTACCTACATGATATGCTGTTACGCAGATATATTACAAATACTAGTATACAAAATCACTTTCATCCATCCATCAGCCTTTCATCGTCCACTGCTGGACATAGGCCTCCCCAAAATGGGGGTTTTACCATAATCGCCACGCCTGGCAGGCGGGTTGGCGATCGCAGTGGATGTTTTTAGTACATAGGTGAACGCTGCTGCCCAGTCCCCCGGTAATCCCTTAGTCGGCTTTTACGACTCCTCACTCTCATAGGAGGAGACGGGGTGGAGCTATTCTTGGTACTGGCCCCACACGGCACAAAATCATTTTATATCCTCTATTTTCAAACGATGATGTAGAAGTTTGCCCATGGTTGTAACCATAGATATATACTGGATATTGTAGTGTCGATTTCAGATGATCATAGACTGATACTATTGACAGAGAATAAAAAAAAAACTTCAAAACGTGTGCGGAATTTTTTTGACGTTTTGTATAGATAGTATTAAGTATTTGTGAAAAAAAAGTTTAGATAGCTTTTAATGATTTCCTGTAAAATATTTATTCTACCGCTATCTTTTATTTCATCTGTAAACTAGATAATTTTATACGTTTTCTTCCGTGACTGTATTTAACAGCTAAATGTTAATTAATGTGTAAAGTAGAACTAAATGTTAATTATTTTTAATAAATAATTGTACCTACCATGTACTGTATAAAAAAAAGATGTGGAAAGTATTTACTGAGTTTCAATGCCTCACTTTAAAGATTCTATACCTGTTCCTAATCCCTATTGTACTTTTTTTGTTTAGGCGAGAAAAAATGTTCCTAACCGCACACCCCGTCGTTCGGGGCAACGAACAGGGTAGTGTGTGGCCTGCACCCACTAAAGAAACCCGCCGTGTGCCGTCTCTCCGCCTTTATTGGCGGGCCACTGGAACTATGTTACATTCCTTCGATGGGTCCCTATTGTACCTACTGCTGAGCAAGGCTGTATTGAATATTCAATACGTAGCACATCGATGAATAATAATCCAACAAAAAAGCCTGCCTCGCACTGCTCAGCGATTTTCACGGTATACTTCGTTGACCTACCAATAAATGGACCTCGTGTCCGCGCTCAAAAGTGTCCGAACCAAAAGAGAAACAATCACGCGCCAGTCTCGTCGTTTGGTCGACCGACTGGACTATACGTTCAATATGCCATGCTGTATTGTTAAAAGATGTAAAAACTCCTCAAATAAAAGCTTCATAAGGTGAATCATGGCGTGGCCTATTGGCAGAAGCTACATAAGCTAATCCATCCATGCATCAGCCTTTTAAAGTCCACTGCTGGACATAGGCCTCCCCAAGAATGGGGGATAGTGAAGTAATCGCCACGCTTGGCAGGCGGGTTGGCGATCGCAGTGGATGTTGGGTGGGAAAATTCTAAAGCCGGCCTCACACGGCAAATAAGCTAATAAATTATTGCAAAGAAAAATAAACACTAAACACAAAGTGAAAAATGTGAAATCGAAAATAACAGTCACGAGCAGGATTCGAACCTGCATCTCCTGGATACCGTCCAGATGCTTTGCCAATTCAGCCATCGTGACCCTTGCTCCTGACTGCTAATTTCGATAGCACATTCATACTTAACGTCTTTGGGTGACGGCTGCACCATGTGTTGGAAGTATTTTCATACATTATACCGACCAGGTAAACTTTAATTTTACAATTAAGATTTTACCTAATAATGACGCAAACCCTATAAATATTTAGATATTTTTATATATATTTTTTTGTTTAATGTATGTTGCTAAGCATGTCAAATGCCATTAATAGAAAGAATGATCGCTGTGTTATCTTGTAGAAAAGAAAGAATTCTACAAATTATACTAGGAGCGTTGACAATGAGCTTAAATATTTTCCATCCATCCATCAGCCTTTCATCGTCCACTGTTGGATATAGGCCTCCCCAAAAAATAGGGGGGTTTTACCATAATCGCCACGCTTGGCAGGCGGGTTGGCGATCGCAGTGGATGTTTTTGGTACACAGGGGAACGCTGCTGCCCGGTCCCCCAGTAATCCCTTAGTCGGCTTTTACGACTCCCATGGGAAGAGATGGAGTGGAGCTATTCTTGGTGCCGGCCCCACGCGGCAAAATGGCTACGATGGTTTTAAATATTCTAACCTGAGTTAATTAAGCGCGTATTTCACTACATAAGTTAAAGCCTATTTACTGTGCCATAAAGGTACCTACCTACATAAGTATTCTGCTCGTAGCCTGTAGGTTTTAAGCTAAATATTTTGATAGGACGGTGTGGGTTTAGGAACATGAAATTCGTGTTGATGAGAGACTAGAAACGAACTAGTCTTAGTTTATACTATTATAAAGCTGTACATTAAATATATTCGATAAAAATTTGCTGTTTAGGTGTATGTAAACCCGAAACAATTTGTTATTTTTTGTCTTTTTATCGCGCATCACGCGAACAGACAAATAGATCACGCAAAAACTACTCAACGGATTTTGAATGAGACTTATTTGCCCGTTCTTGGTTGCACTTAAAGCAGATATTTTTACCCCGCTACTATATCGGAAACTTGATATTATGTAACCTAAAAACTAACTTTAGCAGCTCCGCCGCAGGCAAAGGCTACTTGTAGTAGATAATGAAAGTTTGTGAAGATGTGTATTCGTCAATCATGTTCATATGAATAATCGGATTTAGATGAAGTAAAAGCCTTTTTTTTTGTTAAGGCGGAAAAAAATGTACCTAACCGCACACCCCGTCGTTTGGGGCAACGAACAGGGTAGTGTGGGTGAAAGAAACCCGCCGTGTGCCGTCTCCGCCTTTATTTGCGGGCCACCGGACCATATATTCCTTCAGTGGAGATGAAATAAAAACCTAAAGCTGTAACAGAGCTATATTACGTTTAAAATCTTTGGAATAAAAAATACTGTATAATATATAATATAATATATATAATACATCTCACGGAACATATTTTTTTAGAATTTTTGTTTGTTTGCATCAAGCAAAACTTACCTACTGAAGGGATTTTCATGCGACTTTTATGTTTGATAGCTCTTGATTAAACTCATGTATTTTTACCTACGTTTTATCCTGCCACTATAACGACAATCTGAGAACCTAAAAGCTAGCTATAACTAGCTAGCCTAAAATGCTAGTATAAATTATAAAAAACAATGTTTAGTTTCTATGTTTCTAGTTATGTTCGATCCCCGGGTCGGGCAATGTTATTGAGCTTTTTCTTAACAAGAAAAATTCTTAGTAGCAGCCCGGAGTTTGGAAATGTGCCCGGTAGACGTCAATAGGCTCGCCCCCTATTACGTGGGACTTAAACATAGCTGGCGAGTCGTGGGTGTGTAATACACCTCTGCCTACCCCTTCGGGGAATACAGGCGTGATGCTATGTTAGTTTCTAAGTAAAACATCTCATTGGAGCCATCACAGTAAGTATTGCAAGTTTTTGTAACGGTATGTTGTTATATGGGGAAACTGAAAAACAGCTAGCCTTTGCCTGCGACGGAGCTACGTTAATAGGCGGGATATACGCCTTAAAATAAATCAACTCTTAAAAGAATCGGATCCAAAATTTCAAAGGACCTTACTACTTGTCACGACACGTAAAGCGATTAGTGACAAGTATCGTTAATTAATCAAAATAATCCAAAAGGTTTATAAAAAGGAGATAATGTCGACGACAGCCCTGAGTGGTACACGCTGGCTTGCGGCACCTTTGAAGTGTCTACGCGGCTTTTTATAGCAAACGTGCATGGCTGCGGCATCTACGTTGACAGATTGAGATTGCACACCGTTCGCTATGTACAGGTGCAATTTTGGTATACTAATACATTCAGTCAAGAAAGTATTGGGAATGGATGATTTGTTTATGGTTCCAAATTCAAATATTTGTTTTTTTTGTTGTTGTTAGATCGGCACAACTGTTATCCATTTTGGCACGGAGTTTGAGTTGCATCTGTTATTTATATTAAATACAGTGCTGTTTTTAGTTATATCATCTCTAGAGTATATTGCGAATTTCATAATGGACAAAACAAAGAGTCGAACAAAGTGTTTGTCTTAAATTTTGCATCGCCAATGGAATTTCGTGTTTGGAGTCACTGAAAATGTTACAGAAGGCTTACGGTGAATCGACTTTATCAAAAACACGATGCTTATGAGTATGACGCTTATGAGTGGTACAAAGCGTTTATAAGCGGTCGAGATGTGATGGAAAATTTGCCTCGCTCTGGTAGGCCATCAACGTCTGCAACTGAAGTTAACATTGCAAAAGTGAAGGAAATAGTGACTGAAAATCCTCATTCAACTTTGAGAGAGATAGCCGCCGAACTTTCTATGTCTCACGAGTCGATTCGTACCATTTTAAATAATCACTTGGGTATGAAACATGTTTCCGCTTGGCTAGTCCCCAAAGACCTGAATTTTCTCTAAAAAATCAATCGCATGAGAGTCGCTGAGGACATGCTAGAACGAGTCAATTCCGACCCAACATTCATGAAACGCATTGTTACTGGTGACGTGGGTTTACGTGTCTTGGATTTTGCATCACGATAATGCTCCTTCGCATAAGGCCATCATTGTGAATGAAATTTTGTCCAAAAACTTAACAAATACCATCGAGCAACCACCATATTCACCAGGTATGGTTCCAGCCGACTTCTTTCTTTTTGCTAAACTCAAATTACCACTTCGTGACACCCGTTTTCAATCGGTAGAAGACATAAAGGAGAATTCGCTGCGAGAACTGAACTTAATTCCGGAAACAGCGTTTAAAAAATGTTTTGATGATTGGATTATTCGTTAGCGTAAGTCTATCGTTTCTGAAGGAGCATACTTTGAAGGTGATAAAATAAATTTGGATGAATAACTAAAATTTTGTGTATTATTGATCATCATTTTCCCGGTACTTTCTTGACAGAGTAGTATGCAGGTATCTTGCACTAGGAGTCGCTTTTACTGACCATTAAAGTAATGTCTTTCAGTGCTCTGACTGGCGGAGAGACAGCACACGGCGGGTTTATTTAGTGCGAGAGTTACTGTCGCGTGATTGACGCCTCTTAAGTTGCTAGCGTCTATAGTATAGGCTACGGTAACAGCTTACCATCAGACCTAGCATACGTGCCACCGTATGCTCGTTTGCCACCCTCGTATTATAATAAATTTAGATGATTACGCCTCCAACTCAAGCTAGCGTATTTCTAAACTATGTTCCCGTCGACTTCCTGATATTTTTAGTTTGTTTAATCACATACCTTTGTAACGAGGAAAAGTTTAATTGACGCCTGTTAAAAATCTCATGATGAGCAGTCGCTCACCGCTACACCACAGAGGCAGTTGCAATGTTATACGAAACAAAACCACATCTCATAGTAAAAGTTCTCAATTATATTGGACCTGAACCGTACTCGTTCAGTATTTATCAATCTGGAGCAGCTGCGAAGAATCTCTTAAAATCTTTCTGTTTACCTAATAGTTTTTGATGTGATAACGATAAAAAATATTATAAATCGATGAACGCTGGCTACACGCACGAAAAAGTGTCACGTTCCCACTGAGCCGAGCGTGCAAGCGAGAGCGCAGAACAAGCGATAGAGAGGCACGATCGGCCTAAGCGTTCGGCTTGTGACGCATCTATCGACATATTATGACGTTATCATGTAAAACTATCGTCCGTAAACCGACTTTACAGACAACCATATAGTTATTTTCTTTAAAAGACAAGATCCTACACTAAGGAATAATACTTGTATCGCTAGGGACATTAAAAACATACAATTTCACGGACACATAGTACACCCAGACTCAAAACAACCATTAGTGTATCACACAAAGAGTTGTCCTGTGTGGGAATCGAACCCACAACATTCGGGTGGGAGGCTGTTATATAAACCATCCACCACCATCCGTGCATATGTGTTTCGAACTGTATTTATTATTTTGCTTCAAAAATCTATTTAATAAATCTTGGGATGCATTAGAACGCAGGGAATGTATTATACAGTAGGTAAATAGCATACATAACTGACCATGTCGGATGACATCGTCGCACTCGTATACCTTCTAGATTTCTTAACTGCGAAAACAACTCCGAACTATGCAGTCAAGAATATATAACTAGTTATGGAAGGGAACAGAAATATAACATAATATATATATTTTTCTTATGGTGGAGCCTTGCTTATCCCAACACAAATGGGCCGGTGCGATCGGGAAAGTGCCACCTTCTCGCATAAGATCAGCGTATAACAACGGTAACCGTTGTTTCGTATGGTGAGTGAGAGCGCCGGAGGCCCAAACCCCTCCCTATCCTCTCATTATTATTCCTATCCACCTCCTGTCCCTTTCCTTAGAGTAGGCGACGCGCGAGTGATGCCTCTGGTGTTACTAGCGTCTATAGGCTACGGTAACAGTTTACCATCAGGTGGGCCTATATAAAAAAAATCTGGAAAACAGTTGACCCTAAAGGGCATCCCTGCAACTTACCGCTAAGAAAAAGGGGGTAAAACCAATAACTTCCCAACTATTGAAAATTTTAAATTTTCTTAGCGGGAAGTTAATAATATATATAAATATTATATAACAGCGAAATGCAGATATCATTGCATCAAATATAAAATGAAGTAAAAAAAGATTATGCGTCAGAAGTGAAACTGCATTCTGGTTTATCTATAAGAGAATGAGATGAATACACTTTGGAGGCGTAGACAAAGAGAGAGCGAGATTTACACATAGATCTCATAAACATTTTTCAAAATTTTATTGTTTTCGTGATAAGACTTCGGTCTCTGGCAATATTTTAACAGTTAAATTCATATTTTTGTACAGTGACGCTACTGGTACCTCACACATCGTGTAGGGCTCTTCCTACTTGTGGAGGTGTCCCCTGGTTTTTCTATATCTTTGTTCGTTACACTTTTTCGTTTAATAAAATCCATTTCATACCGTTCCAAAAGAAGTTTTACTTTAATAATCTGTGCGGGAATCGAACTCACAACACTAAGCATGGGAAGTCGTTATGTTCAGATACCTACCGCGCTGAGCCAGTACACACTATGCAATCGCAACTTCCTTATTTTGGTTTTACGAGATGCACGAGGCCATGGAGCCATTGCGTAATTCACCTTGTACCTTGTAGTATTAATTTTTTTAATGTTGCTAGTAGAATCCGGATAATGTTATCCAGTCAGTATACTATAATATTATAATAGAGAAGTAAACTTTGTTTGTCTGTAGGGAGTTATCTCTGAAGCAACTGAATCGATTTTTTTTATTTCGTTAATAAGAGGATGTTGGCTATGATTTTTTTTATTGCTGCGACGGCGCCACGGACCACTTGAAAGAAAGGAGGATTCTACGAATACAAATTTAAACCAATGTTCATGGAATTTGGTGCAGCGCCATCTCGTAGCCAGCCTTGCTATTCAGTAGATACCAGTTATTTATGAATAGGGTTGTTCAACCGGGGAACTATACTGTTAGAAAATCATATACTACTGTCGTGTTTCATTCGGTGAGTGAAAGCCCAGGCTCCAGGACAAACGCCCTTCTCAGCCCTAATAATATAAGCAATAAAAAATAATAAACTACTTGGTACGTAGATATAGCCGCCGGCGGACCACCGAAGCAATGTAACATAGTGCCAGTGGCCCGCCAATAAAGGCGGAGAGATATCACACGGCGGGTTTATATAGTGGGTGAGGGCCCCACACTACCCTGTTCGTTGCCCGCAACGACGGGGTGTGTGGTTAGGTATATTTTTTGCCTAAACAAAAAATAAAAAAGATATCTAGACATAGCATTAGTGGTAGACCCTTGTTTTTGCATGAATGGACCGGCACGATCAGCGACTTACCACCCTCTCACAGAAGATCTGTGTGAAACAACAGTAGGTGCTCCTACCGTTATGTTTCGTATGGTGAGTGAGAGCGTCAGAGGCCTGAATCCCCTCCCAACCCTCTCCTTATTATACTGCCTATCCCGTCTCTTCCTATGGGAGACGTAAAAGCCGACTAACGGATTACGGGGGGACCGGGCAACAGCGTTGCCCTGTGTACTAAAAACATCCACTGCGATCGCCAACCCTCCTGCCAAGCGTGACGATTATGGTAAAACCCCTATTTTGGGGAGGCCTATGTCCAGCAGTGGACGATGAAAGGCTGATGGATGGATGGGATCCCTCTCCTTACTATCCTATTTCTTGGAGATGACAACGTGCGAGTGATTTGCTGGCGTCTATAGGCTACGGCAGGGTCGGCAACACGCGGCTCGCGAACTACTCTCTTGTGGCCTGGGATTGTATTTTTTAGCATTTTAATTTATATACCTAAATAAATAATAATTCGTAACTATATAACGTAAATAGTTATGGTACTTAATTGTAATGGGATACCAGCTTAATATGCATATAAACCTTTGCTATACAAAAAGAGTATAACGTGAAACGCCATTATGATACCAAGCATAAAGTTAAATTTGCAATATTTTTGATGTGAAACATCTAATGCGGAGGGAGGGTAAAATCGGCTGTTAGCGTGGCGACGCTTTTATTGTACTTGTCCCATTCAAATCTTGCAAAATTAAATTTGACACACTTCCCGGCTTCCGATTGAGCTGAAATTTTACACGCATGTGTATATCACGTGACAATGCAATATTATGATGACATGGAGCTGGAAGGTGGACATAGGAACTCTATAATGAAACGGCGTTCGCCGCGCTCGCGGCTCGTATGATTCGTCTTACCGAGTACTTTGTGTCTAGATGGTATCCAGGGGCTAATGATGAAGCTGGAATGTGGCCACAGTAACTCTATAATGAAATGACGCAACCCCGTCGAAAGGTGACCACAGTAACTCTGTAATGAAACGACGCAACCCCATCGAGTTTGGAATCATTTGATTCGTCTTGACGAGTACTTTGTCTTTAGATAGTATCCAGGGTCTGATGATGGAGCTAGAAGGTGGCCATAGAAACTCCGTTATAAAACGACATAACTCCATCGAGTTTGGGCTCGTATGATTTGTCTTGACGAGTTCTTTGTCTCTAGATGGTATCCAGGGTCTGACGATGGAGCTGGAAGGTGGTCACAGTAACTCTGTAATGAAACTACGCAACCCTATCGAGTTTATACTCGTTTGATTCGTCTTGATGACAAAGTACTCCACTTTGTCAAGTTATGATCATTTTATTTCTACAAAACAATTTCGATGTTTTCACATCTGCTAGACGTCCCGAAACTACTACCGTCCCGTAACTACTAAAACACCGCGTCGTTTTTTGGACAAGAGTCTAGAGCGTTATTTAACGCCAGTACTACACAAAATATTCAGACAAAGCCTGGACTCCAAGAGCCTGGATGTCGTGAGTCACGGAGCGGGCTATAACTGGCAGGGCCGTAAACTGCACATAAAAAATACTTTTCACTTTAGGACCGTCTCGTTAAACGCACAGGTAAGTTCGTAAATAATTTTACGAGCCAATGTTACAACTTCACCATTGGAGTATTGGAGTATACCTAATGTGAGGTGGACGAGAGTACCAGTTGTTAATTCTGTATCCATTAATATTAAAGTTTTGTGTATGAATTGTTGTAGTTATGTTTTACTTCTAAAAGGGATTAGGCTATATACAATACCACTGAACTAATGTAACATAGTTCCAGTTGCCCGCCAATAAAGATGGAGAGACGGCACACGGCGGGTTTATTTAGTGCGTAAGGGCACCACACTACCCTGTTCGTTTCTCTGAACGACGGGGTGTGCGGATAGGTACATTTTATTCGCCATAGCAAAAAAAATAACAAATTATTTGTGAAATGTGGAAAAAGAGAACTTTAGTGCAAGCGGGAATCGCTAGCCATGGGATAGCAGCCAAGGGATGCAGGTTCGATTCCCGCTCGCACTAAAGTTTTCTATATCCACATTTTACAAATAATTTGTTCTTTAAAGTAGCTCAGCATGTCAAGTGCTAAAATACAGATAAAAAAAAAAGCTGCGTACAAAAACACTTCACAGATAGGTCAGCGGGCCTAAGTTGCATTCTATGATGGCTAACGCTAATAGAAAACTTTAAATGTATGGGAATTCGACATCTTTGACTAAACGTTCGAAATGTCAAATTTCCATACATTGTAATAGTTTTCTATTAGCGTTAGCGATCATAGAATGGAACTTGGCTAGACCCACAGTATTCTTTTCTACCTTAGGTAGGTACATAAAATTCTTCTAATACCGTAATAATTAATCTACACGTGTAACGTGCAGAAGTTGGATTCATCTCTTCAAACTTCTAATGTTATTCCTGCGCTCAAGCAGCACGCTCACACTCGCCACATCTATACTATTATAAAGCTTGTAACAGAGTTGTCTATACATTTAAGATATTTGAGAAAAAATGTCTGTAACAGGCTAATATAGGCATGTCTATGCACAAAAAAAAACATTTAAAATTTTTTGTCTGTTTATCTGTTTGTTCGGTCACGCATCACGCAATAACTACTGAACGGATTTTGACGCAAATTTTTTTATTTGATAGCTCTTGATTAGACTTAAAAACTGGCATACATTTTATCCCGGTACTATATAGGGAACCTGAGATATAATCTAAAATCCAATCTAATATCAGAAAGTATTATATAATCTAAAATTTAGATATTAGCTGCGGCGGAGCCGCGGCAAAAGTCTTGTCAGTAAATTAACGGGAGTATAACGAGGTAGATCAAAAAATGTACTCTGTGGTACCTAACCCTACTACCCGAGTTCATTTGAAACTTGCGCACTCTAGTGAAAACGGTCAGTGTATTTGACAGTTTTACAAATTATCAAGGTACCATCGGCGACAAAGATAACAAGATGATAATATGAACTTTCTGTGATCTTTTGATTTCTGTGGTTACACCTCAACCTCTGCCATTAACAATGTTACACTCCGTGTTTTAGTGACCAATTTACACCCCAGCGTCGGTTATGATACTTAAGATCCACAAAATTCGAGTCTTGCTGATTTTTAAACCCGTCGTAAGTTAAAACTATAAAATTATTATTGCGGACCAGGTACTGCGGAGTTGTGTGTTTAAAGCCCGTAAAATATGTTATGATGGCAAAAAGTAATTTTTGCTTTAATATTTCGCTTTACTTTATATTTAAAGCTAGAAAGGTTACTGGGGGGTTAGGCAGAATCTCATATCTCACATGTCGATCGTATCGTGATCACTGTGATTGGTAGAGAGATCACCGTGATTGGCCAACGGATTATTGCGACATCACGTGTCGGTTTCTCAACTAATCAGTGTTTGACACACGATATGATCGACATGTGAGATATGAGCTGGTCTCCACATTGAAGAGATGCGTAACTTATAATACTTATACTACACGCACTTTTCCTCATTTCCGAGTGATGATGTACGAATATACAAGCACGGTGGTAGGGGTATCTCCAAGCAAAGGTATTGGAGATGTAGAGGAAGGATAACAAAAACAGGATAGGAAGGATACTAAGTATAGTAAGGAGAGGATAGGAAGGATGATAAGGATAAATAAAGAGAGGATAGGGAGGGGGTTTGGGCCTCTGGCGCTCTCACTCATCATACTAAACACAACGGTAGGAGTACGTACCGTTGTTATACGCTGTTCTTCTGTGAGAGAATGCTACTTGTCCGATCGAGCCCGCACATTCGTGCTGGTATAAGGATTTACCTAGAATTCCAGTTGGCAAACAAGCATACGGCCCGCCAGATGGTAAGCGGTTACTATAGCCTATAGACGTTAGCAACACCAAGGCATTACGCGTTATCAATCCTAAGGAAAGGGATAGGAAGTGAATAGGGAGAAGAATAACGAGTAAAAATGGGGGGTTTGTGCCTCCGGTACTATATCTTACCATACGAATTACAACAGCAGGAGTATCTACCGTTGTTTGACGATCTTGGTACTTTCCTAGACGAGCCAGCCG
Organism: Leucoma salicis; assembly: GCA_948253155.1. Taxonomy (NCBI): domain Eukaryota; kingdom Metazoa; phylum Arthropoda; class Insecta; order Lepidoptera; family Erebidae; genus Leucoma; species Leucoma salicis. The sequence goes on along the minus strand of OX411828.1, from coordinate 12,243,745 downwards.
ATTCATGCTGTCGCCCAGCAAGCAAGAATCTACCACTTGTTTCGGACTCAATGGGGTCGGTACTACCGTCTGCCATGTGACCGACAATGAAGTACATAAGAACGAAGAGTTTTCTTGTTAAAGATTGTTAAATTATATCATGATTTACATATCATAGACAAAATGTCACTATTTCACATCCAGCACAAAATACCTTTTGAAAGTATAAATTATTTGTGAATAAGGAAATAGAGATTTTTAGTAGGAGCGGGAATCGCGTCTTTTCCAATCCGGGGAAGTGCTCTAAGCCACTGAGCTATCCTACTGATCTTTCGATTATCTCAATTTCCTAATCACATTTGTCTTACGACCAACGCCATCTATCTTTTTCCTTATTCACAAATAATTTATACTTTAAAAAGTAGAGGAGCATGTGCCTTGCTAAAAAAAATTGATCTAAAATGTTTAACAAAATACCTCGTTCCACCTTCTCTCCTTTCATATTAATTTATAGTTACAAAAATATAATTCTTTTGGCAAAGGAAAACAGCAAATCTGCCCACACTATTAATGACTACTGCCTCTAATTCACTTTAACAAATGCGAGGTGACGTAAAACGTGTGTTTTGCTCAATAATGTCACGGCTTGGTGACAGTTTTATGTCATGTTTTGACAGATCAACGTTCTAAATGTCAAAATTGGATACATTTATCCAGAGATTGCTAGCACTTGTTTTTAAAACGATAGGTTTTTGAAAATAGAACTTTTACAATACTAGAGACGGAGTTTTAGCGGGAACATAAACGAATCATGTCGCTGTTCTATATTATTTACGTTATACTATATCTATGATATTATTTTCCAGAACTTGTGTTATTTCAAGTATTAATGTGTAAAAGTGGCGGTATTTTGCTAATTAACTATGTGCAAGTATTGGCAGGTATTGTAATGCAGCGTAACGTGTTTTTTCCTGTTGCCTCCAAAACGAGAGAGAGAGAGAGAGAGAGAAACTTCTCAGTAAAATACAATTTTATTATTATTATTTATTTATTTAATGGCAAATTTGCTGAGGCTTGACTTTGACTCATTTTATATGACTGACTTCGATTGTGACTTGTTTGATGAACTAAACTTACCCGTGAAGAAGAAAATATACTCTATGTAATGGCTACTCGGTTTGATTATTTGCCAACTTAGACAAAGAATATAATAGACTCGCTACTATTTTGACACTGAGCTTAGCGTTAGAGCGTAGGTACTTAGTACATTTTTAGTCAACAAAGTTATAATCATAGTTATCTTTTAAAATGATTCCGGTTATATGTCTATAATATTCTCTGTCTAAGTTTGCCAATGACTTATAGTTTATTTTCTAAAAAACTACTAGAGACCAAGGTATGCCAGTTTTCACCACCGAAGGAATGTAACATAGTTTTTTTTTTCTTTTTTTTTGCATGTAGTGGCAGACGAGCCACGGTCCATCTGATGGTAAATGGTAACCGTCGCCCATGGACTCGACTATACCGAGAGTATTGTCAGGCCGCTGCTCACCAATTCATTTCACAGATGAAATGAAATATAAACGGCTATCTCCTGCTACAGCCAAAACGCAACAATGTGCTTCATGGCCGGTCACACGGGAGATGGTGGTACCAACCCGCTCGGGCCGGATACCTAGTGAGTACTTTTACTTGGTACCCAGCCCTACCACCAGTCGTGCAATGGATGATAATTGCTTACTTCCCTTAGTCGCCTCATACGACACCCGTGGGAAATAATGGGGTGGTGACACTTGTATTCTTAATCCGTCACCACACGGTGGAAATAGTTCCAGTGGCCCGCCAATAAAGGCGGAGGGACGGCACACGGCGGGTTTCTTTTGTGGGTGAAGGCCCCCACACTACCCTGTTCGTTGCCCCGAACGACGGGGTGTGCGATTAGGAACATTTTTCCCGCCTTAACAAAAAAAAAGGTATGCCAGTTTCAAAGTCTGGACTGAACAAAAAAGTCCTTGGATGTTTCTATTTTTTTTAAATCATATGATGTCAGGTAAGCTGCAGGCTTATAATGGCACAGTGACCCGAATGATAATGTATGGAGTTTGGATTATGCCCTGCAAGCATCCTAATCTCTTTTTAGATGTGTCTCTCATATTGGTCGTGTGGGTCCGGCTTGGCTGTGTGGGGCCGGCTTGGCCGTGTGCGGCCGGCTTTAGAATTGTCCCACCCCTCTCCACCTGTGGGAGTCGTAAGAGCCGTCTGAGAGAATATCGGGGAGAGTGGGCAGCAGCACTCCTTCGAGTATTAACAACATCCACTGCGAATGCCAACCCGCCTGCCAAGCGTAGCGATTAGGGCACTATACCCCCAATTTGGGGAGGCCTATGTCCAGCAGTGGACGTCGACAGGCTGATGGATGGATGGATGAATCTCTCATATTGACATAAGAGAAAATCATCTTCCTAGTTTAAACCAAACTTTTATGTGTCCGGCCGATCTGTTTAGCTTTAGCTGGATCTACCAGACACGGAGCGACTGTTTATCTGACCTCTACGACTCAACTAAGTGGACAATTGGCGTCATCAGAACAAGACCAGAGTCAGATTTTTTATTCAGGACCCTAAAAACGTGTAACGACTGTCAGGATTGTTTTTGACAGCCGGGTCCTTTCGAGGCACGGAGGAGGTCGGATGTCCACAAATAGGTGTCACTTTTTAATCCCCCATCTTATACAAGCCGAGCGAAAGTTGCTTAACCTTGCCAATTAGAACTGCCAGTGAACAACTAGGCTACGACCTACTCTTTGGAATAACAGAACGAGGGGTACATATGTAACGCATCTGAGTTTGCGCTTGTACATAATAATATGTCTTACGCAAATGCTTGAATTGCCGTGTAGGGCCGGCTTTGCCGTGTGGGGCCGGCTTTAGAATTGTCCCACCCCTCTCCACCCACGGGAATCGTAAGAGCCGACTGAGGGAATTCCAAGGGAGAGGGCAGACATCCACCGCGATCGACAATCCGCCTGCCAAACGTGGCGATTACGGCATTATCCCCCATGACAGGACCGCTCGTTTTGGCGTTCTCTTGGGGAGGCCTATGTCCAGCAGTGGACGTCGAAAGGCTGATGGATGGATGGATGGATGGAAATGCTTGATCTTCGGTGAGAGTTTAAACAGATCATTAGATTATGAAGACATGTATTGCAGTTTATAAACCTTACGTTGTGTCCTACTGTGAGGACAGAGGTATCGATGTGAATAGGAGAGCGTGGCCTATTATGGTAATGCTTTTCCAAGTACGCCTACAACATTACACAGCGGAACACATAAGAAGCTGTAATGACGTAATACTTACTTATCATCATGCAATTTCCCTTGCAGTGTAGGCAGAGAACCACCGAAGGAATGTAACATAGTTCCAGTGGCCCGCCAATAAAGGCGGAGAGACGGTACACGGCGGGTTTCTTTAGTGGGTGAAGGCCCCACACTACCCTGTTCGTTGCCCCGAGCGACGGGGTGTGCGGTTAGGAACATTTTTTCCCGCCTAAACAAAAAAAAAAAGGGTAGGCAGAGAGAACAGAGTGCCAAAAGACTCTATTCTTGCATACCTACATCGCTCGCTTCCTCAACATTCATAATTCTCTTCATACACGCTCGCCGGTTTCGGAGACTCCTGACTCCACCTTCCTTCAATACATGACCGATTTGGTCTAGGTAGGTGAGTCTCGGTCTCCCCCTGTACCTACTCCTACATCCTTCCACTTTCACATTGTATATCTTCGACGCAATAACATTTTGTTTATATACGTACTGCACTATACAATACATGTTCTTTTTTATATTAAGAGGGTGGAAAATAAGCATTCAGCGGTCAGCCCATTTGATAGCAAGCGGTTACCGTAGTGTAGACGCGAGCATTACTTGCGCATCACCAACTCACGTAAGAATAAAGGATAATAAGGAGGACAACTAAAGTACCAAGTGTCTAGTTGTAGAGCCTTCCATATCCCAGCACGAATGGGCCGGCTCGATCGGGGAAGTACCACCCTCTCGCAAAAGATCAGCGTATAACAACGGTAGTTACGCCTTTATTTTTTCTTAAGGCGGGAAAAAATATTCCTACCCGCACGTCTTTCGGAGAAATAAACACGGGAATGTGTCTCTCCGCCTTTATTGGCGTCCACTGGAACTATGTTACATTTCTTCGGTGGTAGTTACGCCTACCGTTGTGTTTCGTAGTGAGAGTGCGGGAGGCCCAAACCCCCTCCCTATCCACTCCTTATTATCCTTGCTATCTTCTCCTTGGTATCCTACCTATCCACCTCCTATTCTCTTTCCTTGGAGATGGCGACGTGCGAGTGTCACCTCTGGTGTTGCTGGCGTTTAAAGGCTACGGTAACCGCTTACCATCAGGTGGGGCCGTATGATTGTGTAGTATAAAAAAAAACTCTAGCAGATTCTATCCATTTTGATCTGTATTTTTAGCACTTGACATGCTCAGCTACTTTAAAGTACAAATTATTTTTGAATGTGGAAAAAGAGAACTTTAGTGGCAATGCAATCATCCATCCATCCATCAGCCTTTCAACGTCCACTGCTGGACATAGGAACGCCACAGCGAGCAATCCCGTCATGGGGGATAATGCCGTAATCGCCACGCTTGGCAGGCGGGTTGGCGATCGCAGTGGATGTTGTTAATACTCGAGGGAGTGCAATAATGCATGTAAATGCATCCGATAGGTGGTGTGGGGGTCGTAAAGACAAATGTGATGTGGAGATTGGGTATGGCCATCGGTCAGTGCGATAGCTTAGCGGCTTAGAGCACTTCCTCGGATTGGAAGGGACGCAGGCTCGAATCCCGCTCGCACTAAAGTAAACTTTATCCACATTCATAAATTAATTTGTACTTTAAAGATTCTATCCAGACTAGGACGTATCTATAAAAAAATGCATAATAGAGTCTAATATTTTTTCATTTATGGAAATGATGCAACATGGCACGCGATTTACAATTCCAACACTTTGGAAGTACAATTATGTATCTTCATAATAATATGCAAGTTTTTATTGTTTATCAGTGCGAAGTTCTAGGGTAAAGTTTACGAATATACATAAAGACAGTGGCTACAATATACAGGTTTCATATATTAACGCTCGGGGAGGGTTTAATCAAGTCGGAATGAAAAATGCCTGCGAGAATAAGCGGGGACGCGTCCTGTACAGGCTGGTACAGCCTGCAGAAAAATAAAACAAGCAAGCGTATCTTTGTATTTTGTTTGTCAATATAAAAATATATTTTGACGTGATCACGTCTTATAAATCGATGAACGCTGGCTGCACGCACGAAAATGTGTCACGTTCCGAAAAATGTATGGCGATACATTGTTTGTGAAACTCAGAAAACATTATATGACGTAATCACGTAAAATTATCGCCCGTAAACCGACTTTACAGACAACCATATAGTTTTTGTTACACTATGCGTGTTGCAAACAAGCGTACGGAACTTCTAATGGTAAGCGGTTACCGTAGCCTATAGACGCTAGCCACACCAGAGGCATCACTCGCGCATCGCTAACTCCAAAGAAAGGGATAGAAGGTGAAGAGGAAGGATTTATTATCCTTGGGGGATGAGTACGAGCGTTCTCACTCACCATACGTAATACAACAGTAGGTCTACTGTGAGACCGCCAGCAGACCACTAAAGTAATCCAACACAGTACCAGTGGTCCGTAAACACAGGTGAGAGACAGCACACGGCGGGTTTCTTTAGTGGGTGAGGGTCCCACACTATCCTGTTCGTTGCCCCAAACGACGGGGTGTGCGGTTAAGTACATTTTTCCTGCCTAAATAAAAAAAAGGTCGTCTGTGAGAGTGTGATTCTTCCCACTCGAGTAGGCATATATATTAAGAGAAGCAATTAAGGCACTACCACTACTAACGGTTTTTTCTTGTATTTGCTGTGGTATTTTTGTCATATATTTGTGTTACTATTTATGTCTGTATGTTTTTTGTACTTAATTACGGGAGAAATAAATAAAATTATTATTATTTTAGTTTGGTTTTGTCGGAGGACTTTTCAACCATACAATTTAACAGACACAAATTACACCCAGACTCAGAGCGACCATTTGTCACACAGAGAAAGGTCCTATTTGAAATCATACAAAGAACTGTCCCATATCGAACCGGCCATACTCGGCGCGAGAGGTCAGTAACTAAACCACTCCTCTATTCAATCAAAAATATCCTTACTTCGTTGCTAATATTATAAATGCGAAAGTGTTTTTTTTTATTTATTTATTTGTTACGCTCTCACGCTGTTAATACTGGCCAATCATAATGTAATTAAGCATGCATACAGTCCGGTGCCCAGAAAAGGATATATGCTATTTTTCATACTTTTTTTTTTGTTTAGGCGGGAAAAATGCTATTTTTCATCCTGGAAAAATAAATGGTCCCGTGGTATAGCTGTTTTTACATAGAGATAATAATGTGAGAGTAACATTTAGATTTTTCACGTAAACCCATAATAATGTAAATAAAATATTACCGTCACAGACCTTGTTCTGCAAACCGTACTAGGGCGAAATCGCAAAGGGTTGCAAGTAATGAGAAGAATGAAAAATGGCCGTCGTCCCACGCGAGTATTTATTAAAACTACAAAATTCTACAACCGGCCCACGCTGAATTATACGAATAGTTTTCACATAAGATATTTCGAAATAATTCTAGTTTTATTTCGTTGACCTATGATTAGACATACGAGAGATACTCGTATTATAGATACGAGTACTTACTTCTCTACATTAGAAAAAAGATGCTTGTAGCTGCGGAGCTGCTAAATATTTAAATTTTTTTTATTATCTATTCAAATAAATAAAATTTAATACTTGATGACAGTGTATATTCTGGCAGCTAGCTGATATTATAACTAGTAACCTAGGCTAATTTTTATTTTAGTAAAATAATTAGGGTTCCGTTCAGAAACAACTGAAGTAATGCAACCTAGTTCCAGTGGCCCGCCAACAAAGGCGGAGAGACGGTACACGGCGGGTTTATTTAATGGGTGAGGGCCCCACACTACTCTGTTCGTTGCCCCGAACGACGGGGTGTGCGGTTAGGTACATTTTTTCCCGCCTTAACAAAAAAAAAGGGTTCCATGCAGAAAAAATAATCGCGCATATAAGGGGATGAAGACGCGGGTCATCATGATCGTCATCTCCTATAAGGCTAGCTTATCCTAATCATTTTTGTGGGATCGGTTTCTTATCTTTTTGGTTTTAGCTGATCCACCAGTACCTATTCACGTATCTGACTGCCAGCCGTGTAATAGTCCCTTAACCTTGCCGATCTTCCAAATTTCAAGTGTATAACTAGGCTAGCGAGTAATAAATAAAGCTGTAACAGAGCTCAGCCGTTTGGGGCCGGCTTTAGAAATGTTCCACCCCTCACCACCCATGGGAGTCGTAAGAGCCGACTGAGGGAATACCGGAGGAGTGGGCAGCAGCACTCCCTCGAGTATTAACAACATCCACTGCGATCGTCAACCCGCCCGTCAAGCGTGGCGATTACGGCATTATCCCCCATATGAGCGAAACACATGTTGTGGCGTTCTCTTGGAGAGGCCTATGTCCAGTTGTGGACTTCGAATGGCTGATGGATGGTAACAGAGCTATAAGATACTTACTAATATGATAAATTTTATATGAAAATACGTTTGTTTGTTTGATCCACTGTCACGCTATAACCCATAATTATAAAATTTAGCAAATATATAGTCAAGAACCCAGAAAAGGACATAGGATACTTTTTATCCCAGTAAATTATATTTTGACTATTTAAACTCTGATGAAACTCTTTGAAAAAAAAACATTATTTTTTAAATTCCGACTTAGAAAATACTTATACATTTTGCAAGCCACTCTGGTCTGCATCGGGATCGTACATGTTCAACAAAACATAGCTGTCTATGTAACGCTTTGTATGTCTAATAATCATATTATAAATGTATACCAGTTTTTAAGTCTAATCAAGAGCTATCAAATAAAATAAGTTGCATCAAAATTCGTTCAATAGTTTTTGCGTGATGCGCAAACAAACAAACAGACAAAAATTAAAAAAAATGTTTTGTGTCTAGAGTTTTAGACCGCCTATATAGCCTATTATAGTCATTTTTTCTCGAATATCCTAAATATCTAGACACAGCTCTGTTACAGCTTTATAATAGTATAGATATAGACAAATAGTAAGTATAGTAATACTTAAATCAGATTGCTATCTCTTTATGCAGAATTCTAATTTATAATTATAGTAGATAATCTTAATCTTTGTGAAATAAAACTACGTTTACGGAAACTATCGCGTTTACTGAATTTTTTACTATCCCTACGTTTCAAATACTTTGCAGCATTCATGATAGTATACTTAGATGATGAACGTCCAATGACTGATATTATTGTTCCAACGGTTTCATCTACCCAATAGTTATATAATATGTATAGTTCGATTTTATTCAATTTTTTTTCATTAGCTTCCAAAATAATACTTTTTTGTGTCCCACTATTGGGCACGGGTTTCCTCTCATGGTGAGAGGGGGAATTTAGATCTGGCATAGGAGAATCTTTCGTTTTGTGGCGAAGATCTAAAAACTAACGGGTATACCTAACGTATTACGAATATTCGCCAGACAGTTACCCAGGATTTACCGATGAATCAGCAGATTATTATCTACCAACAACACGAAATATTCGAACCCCTTCCGTGAATAATAATTACACAAACGATTTTCTAGCTGTATCGTTGAAAATCACAAACCTAACTATAGAACTCGACTAACTCGTATATTTTGAACCCTGAAACTCAAATTTGCCGATTAATTTGTTCAGTGTAGCAGTGAAATGAGAAGTCAGGTTATAATGGCCGTTGTTGGCGTGTTAAGATTAGCGATAGGGACATATTATAAATTGCCCTGTCTGTGTGTCTGTCTGTCACAACGCACGCGATGCAAAAAAGTTTTGCTTGATGTAATCGATGATGTTAGAAGAAAATACACACATTTTTTGTGGATGTGGTATAATTATTGGTAGCAGATCCGACCACGCGTCCCTATGGCACACTTTTTATGATGATAGGGTTACCGTCTCTCAAGTTTTCTCTCTGGAATCCCTCAGAAATAAAAATCGTGAATTGTTCAATAAAAAAGGAAATAATCAGGGAAATACTATCCTATCTCTCAAGACGCAGAGTGCAAGAATTAAAATCGGTTCATTAATTTAGGAGTTCATCGCTGTTTGAGTGCTGGCACCAGTTGTGATGCTGGGGGGCTCAGCTAAATGAACTACAACTTCGATAAAAGTGACTGTATTTCTTGGCGATTAAATTGAACAATATAATGCGAGCCGTTGCGTGCGGCGATCAAACGTTGAGCAAGTGTCGGCCGTCGTGCGTTGAAGTGGGGGCCACCGCCGCCGCGGCGGCGTTGAACGAACTGGTTTGAGGCGGACTCCGGCTCGGCTCGATGTGACGTCAGGAACATACCTATTCCCCGGGTTGAAGAGTGAGCTTCAAGAAGATGATGGAGACACTGGAAGAGGGCATATATTATTGTATGCACGTGTAATGGTGCCCTTTTTGGTAAGGATGTCAGCAACTCTTGTACAGCCATCTGATCCAGGCTTGATAGTAGTCACTCTACCCAGAAGCCATAAAAGAGGAGGAAGATTAGCATCTCTGACCAAAACCATTATTCCTGTCTTAAGGTCATGCCCAGCTGTTTGCCATTTGGCCTTCTGTTGCAGAAGAGACACATATTCTTTACTAAACCGCTGCCAAAAATGTTGCCGAAGCTTTTCTATGCGGTCAAATCGCTGCAACCGCTGAATGTTAATGTCAGTCATCTCGGTACGAGGAATAGAAGTAAGAGTTCGTCCGATAAGGAAATGTGAAGGGGAAAGATATGCTAGATCAGATGGATCTGTGGATAGAGGTGTTAAGGGATTAGAATTCAGAATGGCCTCGATCTGAACCAGGCATGTTAATAGTTCCTCATATGTTAAATGAGTGAGGCTCATAACTCGACGTAGTAAATGCTTTATAGATTTTACTGCTGCCTCCCAAAGACCACCGGAATGGGGAGAATAGGCGGGTATAAATTTGAATTCTATACCTTGGTTTGCAACATCTGACGCTATGATTTGTGAAAAAACCTGTTAGAAGAGCTCGTTGAAAGCTCCCACAAACGTAGAGCCGTTGTCAGAATATACGCGCTGAGGTTTACCCCGACGACTAGTAAATCGATTGAAGGCCGCAAGGAAAGCCTCTTTGGTAAGATCTGAGACCAGCTAAAGATGGACCGCTCTGACTGCAAAGCATACAAACACACAAATATAAGATTTAGTCAACTTACAACCTCTACCCTTTCGATCGGCTATCAGCACTGGCCCAGCGTAATCGAGACCTGTGTTCAGGAAAAGGAACTCGAGAAACGTTCTGTCAGTCGGTAGATTACCCATTAAAACCTTGATAGGCTGAGCTTTAAGATGAGTGCACCGAACACAGTTACGCACTATTTTCTTAGCTAAGTTTTTGGCTGCTAACGGCCAGTAGATAAGTCTAACATGAGCTAAAAGCGTTTGCGGCCCTGCATGAAAAAGTGCCTTATGCTCTTTTTCAAAAATAATTTTAGTTAAATGATGTTTGCTACATAAAAGAATTGGATGCTTTACATCATAAGTATAAAAGGAGTTATTAAGTCTGCCACCTACGCGTATTAAGTTCTGAGAATCGATAAATGGAGAAAGAGAAATTAGTCGATTCTTTTTATGTAAATTTTGATTGTGTTTAAGATATGCATATTCCTTAGGGAACATTTCCTGCTGAGAAATCTGTAATATAATGTTCTGTGATGATTGTAATTCTGCCAATGTTAGATATTAATGTTTTATTATTTGATTTTCTGCAATTCCATATAAACCTTTTTATATAAGCTACGACTCTGATTAATTTTGTAACTGAAGATAATTTGTGTATTAAATTTGAAATTAAATTATTTTCTTTAATGGAAACGGTGGTTTGCAAAGAATAATTTGATATGTCTTGTACTAATGTATTAGGTATTGTAGGAAATTGTATGTTTTTCTGACTGAGAAATTCAGGATCTGACCACCAAAGAGTAGAGTCGCTGATATGATCAGACACCCCTCGAGAAGCGAGATCGGCGGGATTAAATTTAGAAGATACATAATGCCATGTTTGGCCGGCCGTAGTCTCTTGAATTTCGCTTACTCTATTACGAACAAATGCTTCGAGTCGACTAGGCACTGTAGAGAGCCAACCGGGTACAATTGTCGAGTCACACCAAAAGAAACAGCGATGAAAGTTTAGCGTGAGTGATTTGTGTACTTTAGTGAATAGTCGAGTACATAATAGTGCCCCACATAGCTCTAAACGTGGTATGGTAATGGGTTTTATAGGAGCAATCTTGTTTTTGGAAGTCAGTAGACGAACGTTGACTACTCCGTCCACTGTCACTGTCCTCACATAGACACACGCCCCATAGGCACGTTCAGAAGCGTCTGTGAAAGTGTGAAGTTCAACAATAGAAGTTAAACTGTCAGGGCATACACAACGTGGAATGCGAAAATAATTAAGAGCTGAAAGTGATTGTAAAAAATCGAGCAACTGGGATTTTATGTCAACTGGTACTTCTGCATCCCAACTGTATTTAAGTATCCATAATTTTTGCAACAGAATTTTTGCTTGAGTTCTATCTATTATACATGGACCAATTAAACCCAATGGATCGAAAATTTGACTTATCACAGATAATATGTTACGTTTGCTAATGCTAGATGTAGAACATTTTAAATGTACAGAAAAGAATAAATTGTCTGACTTACAGTCCCAATACAGACCGAGTGTTTTGCAAGGAGATAATTCATTTAAATTCAATGTTTTATCAAAATTTTGTGTATCATTATTAGTGATAGAATTTAATACATGAGGGCAATTTGACTGCCACTTTCGAAGACAGAATTTAGCAGAGTTTAATACGTTTTAAGCAATTACATAAAGCGACCGCGTCTGATATGCTGTCTGCCCCGCTCAAGTAATCGTCAACGTAAAAGTCATGAGCTATGGCTTGTTTGGTTTTGATATCTGTTGGCTCTTTAGACAGCTGTAGAAGACAGCGGGTACTTAAGAAAGCTGCCGATGCTGTTCCGTAAGTCACAGTATTTAATGTGTACTTTTTTAGTGACTGTGAAGGATCAGCTCTCCATAATATTTGCTGCAGAGATCGTTGAGATGTATCTATTTCTATCTGTCGATACATTTTTTCAATATCGGCAGAGACAACTATTTTGTGTTGGCGAAAGCGGAGAATGATAGAAAGTAAATTGTCCTGAACGGTAGGACCTACGGACTGTATTTCATTAAAAGATTTTCTGGAAGTTGTGACGGCGGAGGCATCAAAATCAACCCGGAGCTTAGTACCCGGAGTTAGTAGTGCTTGACTCTCTTACGACTCCGTGATGAGGCAAGAAATAAGATTTGTCATGTGACCCAAGATTGTTAGTTAAACTCATGTGTCCTAAGTCCTGATAATCCTTCAAAAAACTCTAAACAGCGTGATTTGAAAATTATCTTTCTCAAACCGGCGTTCCAAAGAAATAAACCTGCGTTTTGCCATATCGTACGAGTTGCCTAATACGAGATGCCTTAAGAGGTATAGTTACCACAAATCGGCCATCTGTTGTTCGTTTTGTATTGTTTATGAAAGATTGTTCACATAAGTTTTCTTCCAATGAAAGATTATGTTTAGAAGAGATAGAATCCAGTTCCCAAAAGCGAGAAAATTGTTTAGATTCTTCATCAGATAAGAAATGACATAAAGAAGGTTGTGGAAGTCGAGATGTAGATATACTGCCTGAAATAAGCCAACCGAATTTTGAGGACTGTAGTGTAGGTTTATTTTTGCCTAAATTGATTGATTTGGAATCTAAGACGCTCCAGAATACTTCAGCACCTACAAGCATATCGACTGCTGAAGGAATATTAAATCTAGGATCTGCTAGTTGAAGACCTGGTGGTATTTCTAAGTGGGTTTTATCCACGTAAGTGCCAGGCAGTGAATGTGTAATTTTTGGTAAAACGAGGCAATGTAAACTTGCTCGGTAACTACCATTGTAAGACTGCACAATAATACTACAGCTTTCAGAGGTACTAGAAACTTGGCTATTAATACCTGTGATAGTTGAGCTAGTACTTTGTGTTATCAGACCAAGCTTTTCACAGAGCTCCTGTGTGATAAAGTTGTATATACTGCCATTGTCCAATAAAAGTCTGACAGTATTCAGCCCTCCATTGATGTCTCGCACCTTTGCCAATGCTGTGGATAGCAATACAAGAGTCTGATTATTATTTTGTTCTGTACTAGGTAACAATAGGTTAGTAGACAATGCAATGTTGTCCCTAGTAGGCGTCTCTGTTTGTTGTTCCTTATGTAAAAGGGTCTTGTTTTCATTTGCAATATTTGCAATGTGACAATTTGCAACGCTTATCAGTGTGACCAGGACGAAGACAATCGATGCATATATTGCTTTCTGAAGCTTTTTTGATACGTGAATCAACATTTAGGTTTCTAAAGGATTGACAACTAAATAAAAAGTGATTCTCAGAACACATAGGACATGTAACGTTAGTTTTAGAATAATTAGTGGTAAGATAATTAGTTATTTTATTAGTTTCGTAAGTTTGATTTTTGTTTGTATATATAGATTTAAAGTTTTTATTTTCAAATAATGTCTCAAGTAAATCTGCTCTGTTAGATAAAAATTTTGTAAGGTCTTTTAATTTTGGAAAAGTGTGTGAATTATTTTTACATTCCTTCCACTCCCGGGCAGTCACAGCATCCAACTTCTTAGACATCATATATATTATCAGGATGTCCCAGTATTCTGTAGGCTGCCCTAGAGTGTGTAAGGCCCTTAATTTTTTATTAATAATATCGATCATGTGCCGCAATAAACTACAAGATTCTTTGTGTATGTGACTAAAACTAAATATAGCTTGCACATGGTTATTTATTAGTAGCCTTTCGTTGTTAAATCTTTCTAACGAATAAATCCCATGCTATTTGGTAATTAGCAATTAAAATCAATGCCTTTGATAACAAGCGATGCGCTGCCAGTTAAGGCCGCGCGTAGGTAATGAAATTTACTTATGTCCTGAATACTATTGTTATTATGAATTAAGGAAATATACGTATCTCGGAATTCGAGTCAGCGCTGATAGTCCCCGTCAAAGTGAGGCAAGTCTATCTTGGGTAGCCTGACAAAATCATGCTTGCAGCCAGATGCATGTGCGGGGCCGCTGTCCTCAGAGATAGCAGAAGTGAGCGCGGGTGAGGACGGTCGCGCGGGATCTAGCATAGACCTGGTGCGGCCCACCTGCCCATAGTACATCATCTCGAACTGTTCTTGTTCGGCATACATGTCTTCCGCATCCCCCGACAACAGCTCCAATTCTGTCTGTAACACGTCGAATTCTTTATATAATATTTGCATTTGTTTTAGACGGCATTGTAATTCGGAAATTTGAAAGGAATCTAACCCGCTACTGGGTAAAAGTCTAAGAAAATTGGTAAAATACGTAAGCTAAGCTTTAAAACTACCACGCCTCCTAACAAGCTCTTTCAGTTTAGCATCCGACATTGTGCAATATTAAGGCAAAATGCAAAAAAGGCGAAAGAAACAAGTTAAAATGCAGTAATGTAAATAAATTAATCAAGCAAAGTGCATAAACGGTAGGCAAAGCTAAAGGTAAATCAGCTGATATGACGCGAGCGAGGTGCGAAACCGGTTATTTCAAGTCGTCGCCGGCCGCGTCGTCGCTTTGCAAGTACCTATGTTATAATTAAAATTAATAATGCTAATGATTTAGAATGACGCGATTAGCAAATAAAGAAACGTTGATAGGTAATGATTAAGCTTAATTGATTGTATGAATAAGAAAGGGCAAGATTTGAAGTTAATAGGTATATATATATTTTTTATATACCTACTGGAGATGTGAAAAAATTTAACTACTTTATGTAAATAATATAAAGTGTTCTTAATATATACACAGCTAGAGGTGAAGGCTAGTCGGTGTATGTATCTATATTAATATGAAGGGATCAACATGCCTGATCCGAACAAGAGTATCCCAAATTCCTGGAAATATGGCAGAATAAGACAGGAAAACAAGGATAATGGAATGGACTCACTCAGTACAAAAGGCGTTCCTCGGTGTAGACCGTCCTCTACGTGACCACGTAGTGCTTTTATTCGACGTACGGTAGGTATAAGTCCACATCAAAGTCCGCAGCAATAAGACGGCGATTTTAAAAGGCTTTGAAGGACCAATGTTGCGTGCGGCGAGCGAACGCCGACCCGTTGAAGTGGGGGCCACAGCCGCCGCGGCGGCGTTGAACGAACCGGTTTGAGGCGGACTCCGGCTCGCCTCGATGTGACGTCAGGAACAATCGCGGATAAACAAAGTGACACGTTTTTTTTTATATATAAACATGTATACAGAAATAGCACAGTTATACAATCCTGTAAAACTGTGGTAATAGGCTAGTGGTTATAACCAATGAGTGCAAAGATATAAAACTAGTGCTTGCTCGTTGCGAAATCAAGTTCTAACAAACAAAAATGTTTTGTAAACATCCGTTCAGTATGTTTTCCGTGATGTGCGAAAAACAAACAGACAAACAGAAAATAACATAAAAAAATGTTAAGTAAACATTTTTTCTTAAATATCTTAGAACTAGAGAAGATATAGACTATCTTACAACTTATCTTACAAATATATTAAAAAAAACTGTACCTATTAGCTATTTATGTATTTAGTGTGAACCCACATTTTTTTCTTGTCTGTTTATTCGCGCAACATAGCCGTTTGGTGCGCAGCGGCTTGACAATACTATACCGAGATAGTTGAGTCCATGAGCGACGGTTACCACTTACCATCAGGTGGGCTGTGGCTCGTGCCATCAATAGCAATCAAAAAAGCATGCACACTGAACCGATTCTGATAAAGTTTTTCTGTTTAATATCTCGTGATTGCATTCATAAGCCATTAAGTAGTCGTATTCATTGTGTGTTACTAAAATAAAACGAAATTATGTTGGCAATATCATAGGTAAATACTACCACATCCATTACTGATTTCAATTATTTATTACTTAAACAGGTCACTCAACATCACAGGTAATTTTAATTATTTACAAAGAAACGAAGAAAATTATAGTTGTTCCAATGTTTTAATATCGTAAATAAATTGCAAATGGCGGAGTTATAATAATGTCGTTGAAGACTTGATTATAATAATATTAATAAAGATTGCTGTCTCTATAGCTACAGATTCTCCTTCACATAATTGTTGGTATCTACTTAATACGCATTGACTAACCAATATGATATTTATCTCAGTATACATTTATTAGATCTTTTAAAAAACAAATTTGTTGTGAAGGTGTAAAAAGAGAGCTATACTGCGAGCAGGATTCGAACCTGCGTCATACAATATTTATATACAACTAGCCTTTGCCTGCAGCCACAAGCTAGTTTTTGGGTTATGTCTCAGGTTCCCAGTATAGTAGCGGGATAAAATGTACACCAGTTTTTATGGGTAATCGAGAGGTATCAAATAAAAAAAAAACTATACGTCGTGGGACGTCTACCAGATGTGAAACATTGAAATTATTTTGTAGAAATAAAATGATCATAACTTGACACAGTACTCCTCAAGACGAATCAAACGAGTATAAAGTCGATGGGGTTGTGCTGTTTCATTATAGAGTTCCTATGTCCACCTTCCAGCTCCATCATCAGATCAGCTCCATGTCATCATAATATTGCATTGTCACGCGATATACCTACATATGTGTGTAAAATTTCAGCTCAATCGGAAACCGGGAAGTGTGTCAAATTTAACTTGCAAGATTTGAACGGGACAAGTAAAATAAAGCGTCGCCACGCTAACAGCCGATTTTACCCTCCCTCCGCATTAGATGTTTCACATCAAAAAGTTGCATCAAAATCCGTTCAGTAGTTTTTTTTTTTTTGCGTGATGCGCGACCAAACAAACAGATAGACAAAAAATAAAAATAAATCGTTTTATGTTTAGACACGCCTATATAGATAGGCTATATAGGCGTTGAGGACCAGAGGACGTTGTGTGAAATGTCCTTTAATATTTATTATTATTATTACTGTTTTTTAAAGGCTACACCCTGCACTGAGGAATAATCCTTGTATCGCGGGGGACCTTACAAGCATACAATTTCACGGATACAAAATACACCCAGACTCAGAACAATCATTTGTGGATTACAGAGAGTTGAATCGAACCCACAACTTGGGTGGGAGGCCGGTATCTAAACCACTTCGCCATCTGTGCATTATATTACTTGGGGAATATGTAAACCTTTTTCGCCTCCAAATAATTAATTTAAATCTCACCTGTGGCCACAAAAAAGAAGCGCGGCGTATTGCCAGTTCCACTGGAAATTTGGAGGAAAAGAGGCTAATATAAAATGAAATAGTTATGAATCTAAACGTTAAATAGATCTTGAATAGACCACAACTCCTAAATAATTTCCCACCGAACTCATATGTAACAGTATCAAGGTGGCCGGTTGATATAAATGGTAGATTGGTAGGTACAACCGAGCCGGGCGGCGTGTTTGCTTTAAATATACACTAGACATACACTTAGTAAGTATAATGAACAATGTACAGTTAATCACACGAGTGTCCCAAAAAATATTAATTTTATTTTCTTAGGTCCTACTAGCAATGGGGTGCAGGCCCAGATGAAGTATCTGGGCCTGGTGCTGGATGGGCGGTGGCGCTTTCGCGAGCACTTCCGCCAACTGCCCATGAGGCTCGTCGGCGCAGCGTCCGCCCTTGCACGGCTGATGCCGAATATGGGCGGACCTAACAATGCGTGCTGACGGCTTTACGCGGGGGTGGTTCGGTTGATGGCGCTGTATGGCGCACCTGTGTGGGCGGAGTCCCTGGACGCACTGAACAGGGCTCTTCTGTGGAGGCCACAGAGAGTTCGCGTCCAGGGTCATACGTGGATACCGCACGGTGTCGACGGAGGCGGCCTGCGCGTTGGTCGAAACCCCCCCGTGGGACTTGGAGGCGGAGGTGCTCGCCGAGGTGTATCAGCGGGCGTCGCAAGAGTGGGAGGGGGGTGGTCGTCACACACCCAGCGTGGTGGCCAGATAAATAAATAAATATTCACGGACATTTTCAAACAACGTCCTCTGGTCCGAAACTAAGCTTAACGCTTGTGCTATGGGTACCAGATTACGGATATAAATACATATATTACTCTTATTTTTTTGTAAATACATACATATAATAGATAGAAAACACCCAGACGCAGTACAAATATCTATGTTCATCACACAAGTAATTGTCCTGAGTGGGAATCGAACCCACGACCTCGTGCACGGAAGTCGGTTACACTACCGACTACGCTACGAGGCCCGTCGATGGCAAGGCAACGCTCGCCGAGCTGCCATGGCCAGCTGGAGGGCGCGGCTGGAGGCGCCCCGGGCCGGTCTTCGGACCGTAGGGGCGCTCCAGCCGGTGCTGGAAGAGTGGGCGGGGCGACGGCACGGAGTCCTTACCTTCCGACTGGTACAGGTGCTGTCGGGGCACAGTTGCTTCGGCAGATATCTGCACATAGTCGCAAGGAGGGAAGCGACTTCGGGCTTGTCACCATTGCGGCTGCGACGAGGATACGGCGTAGCACACGCTTGAGTCATGCCCGGCTTGGGCCGAGCAGCGCCGTGAACTCGTCGCGGCAATAGGGGGGGACCTCTCGCTGCCGAACGTCGTCAGAGCGATGCTTGGCAGCGCAGGAATTGGGCCGCGGTCGCTGCCTTCTGCGAGGAGGTCCTCTCGCGGAAGGAAGCGGCGGAGAGGGCTAGGGAGGCTGATCCTTCCGCAGACCCTAACCGCCGCCAGCGACCGGGGCGGCGCAGGTGCAGGTCGCCTCATGCCGCCCTAGCTGAGGCTGCGGGTGGATGGACCGGGGAACGTCCACCACCCGTAAGGCCTCCCGCGAAGGTGCGACGCTCCGTGTGCGGATGCGTCGCCCAATCGAAGGTACCCGAAAGGGTAAGCCGCCGGCGGACCACTGAAGGAATGTAATATATAATAAAATAATAATGTTCTGGTGGCCCGCCAATAAAGGCAGAGAGACGGCGCGCGGCGTGTTTCTTTAGTGGGTGAGGGCCCCACACTACCCTGTTCGTTGCCCCGAACGACGGGGTGTGTGGCTAGGAACAAAAAAAATGTCCTACTAGCAAAACCTTGTTGGTATATTTTGATTGGCTACCCAGTGGAAAAGGCTATAAAATTTAATAAACAGATGAGCACTTATACCGTGTGGTTCTTATAATCGATATTAATATCATTTTGATCAAAACTTCCTCCAGATTATGTTTAATTGTGTAATTAATTGAATGAGGCGACACTTGGCGGAAGTCCATTGTTACTATTATAGAATGGATATTTTTAGGAGGAGAGCCCACCACTCACCCACGGATTGTCAATTCCTGTTATCTTTGGAGAGAATAACCTAAGATTGCCAATCCGCACTCTCACAGATAGAGGAGAATGTGATAATAGCAAAGTAGCATGCACGATAATGACAAAAAATTCACCAACGCGATACAACCATGCGATAAGGTAGAACTCTCAGAACCACAATATTGCAATATTCCGCAAAAATCCGAACATAAATTCGACACGTGTTTCGCCTCTAAACGAGGCATTCTCAAGAACGCTCAGCAACAAATGAGCTGAGCGTTCTTGAGAATGCCTCATTATCGTGCATGCTACTTTGCTATTATCACATTCTCCTCTATCTGTGAGAGTGAGGATTGGCAATCTTAGGTTATTCTCTCCAAAGATAACCGGGATTGACAATCCGTGGGTGAGTGGTGGGCTCTCCTCCTAAAAATATATATTCTATAATAGTTTAATTGTGTAGTTAAAGATACCCAAATAATGTATTAAGTATTAAAGTAACATTTATCTATTATTCCGAAAATCGATAAAGTGATTTCTACGCCGCGTTGTCCAATACCTGGTTTCTATTCGAGAACCTTTTTTTTCACAACAGTTATGGGGTCCCCGAGCGATGTGAGTTTTTTTTTTGTTATGACTAGAAAACGTTTAACCTAACCGCGCACTCCGACATCCGGGGCAACGGACTGGATAATGTGGGTCCTCACCCACTAAATAAACCCACCGCCTGCCGTCTCTCCGCCTGTATTGGCAGACCACTGGAACTGTGTGACATTACTTCAGTAGTCAAGCGATTTGGCCTGCCCATTACCACTTCAACAAGCAAACTCTGGGGGATCTGTCGGCCATTTTCATTCTCCTACTAATATACGTATTTTATCTTGTCGAGAAATTTTTCTATTATTTAATTTCAAAATGCCACACAATTTCATTAATTATTATTATCAGAACATTAAACACTTTTGTACTCATCTGTAGTCTGCCGTATACATGTGTAAACAGAATTTCGGTAGATCGGTGGGTCCGCAGGTACCTGATATTTCATTCCACCAGCTTACTTGACTCGGAACAAAAGAGATGTATACTTAATACTCGGGGGTAGACGACGCTATACAAGTATTTTGTATATAGATTCCAATACTGACGTCAGTTTCATGGAGGCGTAGCTAGACATTAGATTTTTCAATAGCTATAATACGATCTTGTGATATTTTACACGCCACGCTTTCTTTTTGTTAAGGCGGGAAAAAATGTTCCTAACCGCACACCTCGTCGTTCGGGGCAACGAACAGGGTAGTGTGGGGCCTTCACCCACTAAAGAAACCCGCCGTGTGCCGTCTCAACGCCTTTACTGGCGGGCCACTGGAACTATGTTACATTCCTTCGGTGGTTAGAGCCTTGCTTATTCCAGCATAAATAAGCTGGCTCAATGAAGATGTACCACCCTCTCACAGAAGACCAGCTTGAAACAAAGGTAGGTATTCCTACTTTAGTGTTCCGTATGGTAAGTGAGAGCACCGGAGGCCGAAACCCTCTCCTTATCTTCGCTTTACTGTCCTTGTCATGCAATCATATCTTACCTATGCTCCTTAATATCCTTCCTATCTACATTCTATCCCTTTCCTTGGCGACAGTGAGGTGCGAGTGATGCATCTGGTGTTGATAGCATCTTAGCGACATTATTCACGCGTCACCATCTCCAAGGAAAGGCATAGCAGATGTAGAGGAAGTATAATAAGAAGAGAATAACGAGGCGTTTCAGGCCTCCGGTGCTCTCACTCACCATACGGAACATAAAAGTACAACATGCCACGATTTCACATCATGTACATTTTGTCCGTATGGTGACGGACTAAGAATACAAATGTCACCACCCCATTCTTTCCCACGGGTGTCGTATGAGGCGACTAAGGTAGGAGCAATTATCATCCATTGCATGACTGGTGGTAGGGCTGGGTACCAATTGGGAGTACTCACTTGCTATCGGGCCCGAGCGGGTTGGTACCACCATCTCCCGTGTGACCGGCTATGAAGCACATCGTTGCGTTTTGGCTGTAGCAGGAGATAACCGTTTAGTCTTTCATTTCATATCTGTGAAATGAAATGGTGAGCAGCGGCTTGACAATACTCCCGGTATAGTTAAGTCTATGAGCGACGGTTACCATTTACCATCAGATGGGCTGTGGCTCGTCTGATCAAAGCAGTTATGAGGACTGCCAAGAGAAGTGAAAACTTAAAACTCATCACTTAAGGATCATTTTGTGAGAGTCTCTAAAAGTTGAAAGGACTAGTTTCTTTAACTGAGCCAAGTGTATAGACATATTATTAATCTAATCATTAGATTAATAATATGTCTATACATTGTATAGGATATTTAAAAAAAATGCTGTATTAGGCTATTAAGACGTGGAAAACATTAATTAGAAAGCCCCGTTCGGAGTTCGGGATCGGCAAGGCCTTAGGAACTCTGAACGGTCGCAATACCTGGAAAACCTAATCAGTAACAGCCATTTTAACATATCTCAAATTCTTATCTACCTAGATCAAATAATGTTACGCTATAAATTTTGCCACAGACCACACACCATCTCCGCTAGCCGAAAACTTGGCTGACATTATCTCGACATTTCTGCCAATCAACACCGTGACAGTTGACATTCCATATAAAATGGCGAAAGTGCGCGAAACGACCACGGCCTATAAACAATGCAGCGCGGGTGCGGGACGGCCGCGATATGCAAAATTTTAACAAAAATGAAATACAGGAATAAAAAAGAAATAAATAAAATAATAAAAAAATGTATAAATCCAACCTTTTTGTTTTCCGCTCCTCGGATGGGCTCTTGATGTAAAAAAAAAGCGCCCGCTTCTAGACAGCCCGTCACTGTCACGGACCGTGAAGGTGCTATTGCTCTTTTGATATTTATAATATTTAGTTTTATTTTTTTACTTTGGCAAATATATGTTATGTATTTTTGTACATGTATTTTCAAATATAAAGTTTAAAAGTGGAAATAAAATTCAAGGGTAGCATAAAATTAAATATATAAAAAAGCATACCGGCCTTCTACAAGCGTTAGAGAATTCGTTCGTTTTGTTATATACCTAAATGTTTTGATATCGGATTTGCCGTTAATCAGTATTGTAGATATTCTAGAAGTTCTTGCAAAGACTATTACTTATATTCCTTTTGTATTATGTTTGATCAGGTAATAACAATATAACCTTCGTTTTACGATGTAACTTATATAACCTTTAATATAACCTTCGTTTTTTAATATAAGTAACAAGGAAGCCAAAGAATTGGTTCGTCAATGAAAACAAATCGGGGAAGCACGAATACGACTATACGAGGTCAGCTTTATTTTAGAAAAACTGTGATTTGTATTAGACTTATATATTATTCACAAAATTGCACAAAAAACTTAACAGGAAGTATTCCTGTTAAGTTTTTTGTGCTGACGTAATAACTTTTAGTAGTTGGATATTTTTGAGTTCATAATGAGAGTATCTACTTGTCCCTTGTACCTTTTGTGTGAGAGTACTTAAATGTCCAATAACATGAAAACTGCTCTAAACTTTAATGATAATATCGAGCGCCCTACTTAGTAAATGACAACTATTGACAAGTATCTTTAACTGGTACCTTTAAGATATTTTCCCGTAAATTGGCAAGGTAACAAAATAGCTAGATTTCATTTTATCAGCTGTAAAACTATGAGCTAAGCCAGTAATTACCCAAACCTATCTAATAAAAACATTTCTGAAGCTAGTCGATTTAATCAAATAATAATTGATAGTTGATGGATTCATTCTAGGCACTTTTTCCCGAGTTAGCAAAGAAAGTTAATGGTAGATAAATTATGGTGGCACTAAGGGTAAATGCGACTTCAGATAGTTATACCAGAAAAAAGAAATTTATAAGTACTAAAATGGGAGTTTCCGAAACCATTTAGCCATTGTGGTACCTATAGTAGACCGACTTTCCCTCTCATTAAGGAGTTTCCCAGCAGCACGTGATTTCTCTCGCTAGACTGCAGAAGAGAAGAAAATAAAATGAACAAATTCGGTCGATTCATCATATATAGGCGTAATTTTTATTAATCGAGTAATTGCTAAAGACTGTGAGTGATTTAAACTATATCTAGATCCAGACAAAAATAAAAAAATACTGAAAGTAAACAGTAACGTGGTTATGCGGGACGCACGCGATATATCAAAGTGGGCAAAAGTACATTCGCGCTATAACTACGTAGGCGCGCACAGCAACTGGGACGACGCGGGCTTAACGCACGCTACACACTTCAAGTACAAAGCTACGCTGTATTTTATAGCTCTTCTAGCTGACCCGGCGAACTTCGTACCGCCATATATCTTTTCATGAATAAATATTGCAATTATAAATTGAGATATAAAGTATCCTATCTCTTAAGTAGGAACAAAACACACATTAAAAAAAAAAAAAAGTTAAAGTCTGTTCAGTAGTTTCGGAGTTCATCCCGGACAAACATCGTGACACTGGAATTATAAATAATAGATATTTCACATTGTCTTATTTATTACACTGGTGGTAGGGCTGGGTACCAAGTGAGAGTACTTACATGATATCAGGTACGAACGGGTCGGTACCACCGTCTCCTGTGTGACCGGTTATGAACCACATCAGTGTGTTTTGGCTGTAGCAGAAGATAGCCGTTTATTCTTTCATTTCATATCTGAGAAATGAAATGGTGCGCAGCGGCTTGATAATACTCTCGGTATAGTTGTCCAATTCCATGAGTGACGGTTACCACTTACCATTAGGTGGGCCGTGGCTCGTATGCCATCAAAGCAATAAAATAAAAACTAGACGTCGCGGGACGTCTAGCAGATGTGAAAGCATCGAAATTACTTTGTAGAAATAAAATAATCATAACTTGAAAAGGAGTACTTTGTCAAGGCGAATCAAACGAGTATAAAATCGATAGGATTGCGTAGTTTACCAGACCCTGGATACCATCTGAAGACAAAGTACTCATCAAGACAAATCAAATGATTCCAAACTCGTTGGGGTTTCGTTGTTTCATTACAGAGTTACTGTAGTCACCTTCCAGCTCCATAATTCAGACCCTGGATATCATCTATGACTTAAGTTCTAGTCAGAACATTTCAAACGAGCCCTAACTCGATGGAGTTGCACCATTTAATTACAGAGTTTCGCATGGCCACCTTCCAGCTCCATCATCAGGACCCTGGATACCATCTAAAGACAAAGTACTCATCAAGACGAATCAAACGTGTCCAAACTCGACGGGGTTGCGTCATTTCATTACAGAGTAACTGTGGCCACCTTCCAGCTCCATCATCAGATGAGCTCCATGTCATAATAATATTGTATTGTCACGCGATATACGTATGCGTGTAAAATTTCAGCTCAATCGGACACCGGGAAGTGTGTCAAATTTAACTTGCAAGATTTGAACGAGACAAGTACAATAAAAGCGTCGCCACGCTAACAGCCGATTTTACCCTCCCTCCGCATTAGATGTTTCACATCAAAAAGACTGGATAAAACCGACGCGTGACTCTATTAGGCAATGTAGTCCTAGGTGATGTACAGGGTGATATGGGGCCCTCACCCGCTAACTAAACCCTTGTATTACCCGCCTGTATTGGCAGATCACTGGAACTGTGTGACATTACTTCAGTGGTCCACCGGTGGCTTACGGTGGTAAGCGGCATCGGGCACAGAATAAATACTAGTCCTACGGACAGAAACATCACTTCCATTAAAACTTGTCCAAAATCTCTCTATAATAGCCTAAAAAATCTTAATAATAATACCAATTGTTCGTAGCGAGAAGAAATGTACCTTATACTCACAGAAATACAGTTGAGATTGTTTTGCCTGCCGCATAATCCTCGGGCAACCGCCTCATTCAATGAATAGCTAGGGTTGCACCTATGATGATTTTACTTACTTATCATCACGCTATCTCCCTTGCGGGGTAGGCAGAGAGAACAGTGACAAAAGGCTCTATTCTTGCATAAATCTCTCGCTTCCTCAACGTTCATAATTCTCTTCATACACTCTCCGGTTTCCGCTCGCCGGTTTCGAAGACTCCTGACTCCACCGACAGCAACAAAGCCGTCGTTTATAAAACTTAAAAATTTATTTTTCTAGTAGATTCTATTTGATTACTTTTTATATAATTTTAAATGTTATTTTCAAGTCGGATTATTTTATTATAAATTGGGTTTGTTTTGTTGATCATATACGTTTAGAGTCTTAGCTCTGAATTTTCGGTTATTAAATTTTACTGTCGAAATACCCTAAATCGCGTAAATAATTTTATTTTAATCAATACTACAAGCGCGAGCGCTTAGGCGCGCGTGTGACAGTCTTGTGTCGGTTGTACCGTGGTCGGTACCCGAAGCGGTAGCCATTTAACTCGGGGCCTTGAGCGAGTGATGTACGCCTGACTCGGGTACCATGTACTAAGCGACGCTACCGCACATGAAGCGTCGCACCTTCGCGGGAGGTAATGCGTGTGGCGAACCTTCCCCGGTCCATCCACACGCAGCCTCAGCTAGGGTGGCATCAGGCGCGAATACTCGCGCCTGCACCATCCAGTCGCTGGTGGCAGTTTGGGTCAGCGGAAGGGTCGTTCTTCCTGGCCCTCTCTGCCGCTTCCTTCTGCGAGATGACGTCCTCGCAAAAGACAGCGACCGTGGCCCAATCAAAAAAAATCTAATTCAGAGAAGTTTCTGTAGAGATTATATTTATATATTTGCGAAAAAATAAATAGACAAGCAGACAAAGATTCTAAAATAATTTGTTTTCGGTTCAGAGACCCTCATAGCCAATGCAGTAATTTTTCTCAAATATTTTCAATGAACAGACATAGCTCTGTGACAGTTTTATAATACTACAGAAGATAGATAGAAGATGGCATGCCACTACAATAACTGACAAGATAAATAATAATATTTTGAATGTCGCAAAACGAGTGAGTGGATCATGAGCTTTATACGTAGAGGAGCACAGCCGACTGTAGTGCAAGACAAGGATAGAGAATAAGACGAAGGGTTGCTCCGAGACCAAGCAAGCACCGAGATTCTATTCCCACATTTATGTCTACAGAAATACGGTTCACTATAGACGTGCACGCACATAAAGTACCGCATTTTAAATACATACCAGAGAGATAAGGAATTTATTTGAGCACGTTGTATTTTAGTGTTACATGAATATTTGTCGGAATTAAACTTATACCAAAAAATCGTAGATTTTTCACTGATCACAAACATATAACTTACTGCACTGAATTTTTATTGTACTGTGAGTTATTAACGTTGGAAGTTGAGACCAGAGATGGAATAATTTTCTATCTCGAATACGCTACTTTATGGGAGCTTCGTAACAATAGCAGCAAGGGGGGAGCGGCGCGCGCATCAAGTACCGAATACCGTTGTTCGTGAACGTTAAGATAATAAATTGCGTACTTTATAGACATTTCGCCTAGAGAGGATATGCCAAGATAACAGTAACTTTCGTGCGGCCCTGTACGTTATATAGTAGGTATATGTTTTTTTTTTCTTTGGCCGTCGGTCTTGGCCCTAGATTGTAAAAAAATTATTATAAAAAAATATGATACAAAGAGTATGCGGCATAATGATTGAAACGATCATTACTAATATTATAAATGCGAAAAGGATTTGTTTTTACACGTTATAAGCGAGTGCTTGACCCCTGTGCCTAATGATAACGCAACACCACGCTTCTCCAATGAATCCAAGGCGGATAGATGACATCTAGCAGCATCGGCCCATATGTGACAAATATAAGATTAAAAGCTGTCCGGACGTGGAGCACTGTCGCACTTTAGCGAGTACGCCAAGCTTCCTTGGGGCTACTTCCACCTTGGATTCATAGCATCACGCCTGTGTTCTCCGAAGGGGTAGGCAGGGGTGTACACACCTAAAACTCGCCAGCTATGTTTAAGTCCCACGTAATAGGGGGCGAGCCTATTGACGTCTACCGGGCACATTTCCAAACTCCTGGCTGCTATTGAGAATTTTTCTTTTTTTTTTTTTTTTACGAAAAATCACAGTAACCGTAGCCGACCCGGGGATCGAATAATTGGAATGAATGGATTGGATTCAATATACCGCCCAAAGTTAAGGCCCGAGGTTATCTCAATACCCAGTATTGAAGGAGGTCGGTATATTCTAAAGGTACGCCCCGGAAAGTAGGAGCCAAGGTGAACGAGCTCCTTTTAGAAGAGACTAGCCTTTTCCAGCAGCTTCGCCGCAGCCAAAGGCTAGTTTTTCGGTTATATCTCAGGTTCCCGATATAGTAACGGGATAAAATGTCTACCAGTTTTTAAGTTAAATCAAGGCCTTTCAACTAAAAAGAGTTGCATCAAAATCCATCTAGTAGTTATATCAAATCAATTCTAAAAAAAAATCTAGTTTAAATAATTTTCTAGTTTTTCGGTTATATCTCAGGTTCCCGATATAGTAGCGGGATAAAATGTATACCAGTTTTTAAATTTAATCAAGACCTTTCTAATAAAAAAAAGTTGCATAGAAATCCGTTCAGTAGTTTTTATGTGATGCGCGAACAAACAAACAGACAAACAGAAAAATAGACAAACAGACAAAAAATCTAAAAAAAATCGTTTTATGTTTAGACACGCCTATATAGCCTATTACAGTATTTTTTTTCTTAACTATCTTAAATGTACAGACATAGCTATGTTACAGTTTTATAATAGTTATAGATGAGACACATTTATGTTTTGGTGACATTCAATTTCACGAGATTATTTTGTTTGTTTGATACACTTTAACGCTATAAATACCGAAACAATCATCATGAAATTTTGCACGCATGTAGTCTGAAGAGCAGAAAAGGACATAGGCTATTTTTTATCCCGGAAAAAGGGAAAGTTCCTGTGGGATAGCTATTTTTGCAAGGAGATCATTAGTGTGCCATGAGTGAAGTATTTATGTACTATAAATTCCTAAAGTAAAGGCGGCTGACGAAGAAGAGTGAAGGCAGTGGTATTGACTTCAATGCCCAATCCCAGAGGTTGGAACTACGCCAGGCACACACCTCTGAGCACTCAAAACTCGTGTTGCTAACATTTTGTACGAAACAAGCAAACTAGCAAAAATAAAGTTGTATATTTGTTAGCAACATTTGCTGTGGCGAAATGCGACAAGGGGTGATCGACGCTAAGGAAAATTGACGTTCGAAAAATAAATATGATCGGCCCATCATGAATAGTTTTACGTTTACCTATATTTTGTTAATTTTTCATGCGAAATTTTTTAATGTTTCTAAACTTATTGATCTATACTTTTAGCACCTGACATGCTCAGCCACTTTAAAATACAAATTATTATTTGTGAATGAGGAAAAAGAGAACTTTAGTGCGAGCGGGAATCGAACCTGCGTCCCTTCCAATCCGGGGAAGTGCTCTAATCCATTGAGCCGCCGCACCACCATTTGGCCATACCCATCTCCTCATCACATTTGTCTTAACGACCAACGCCATCTATCGGAATGCATGTAGCATTGATCCAATCTGAATTCCCGCTCACACTAAAGTTCTCTTTTTCCTCATTCACAAATAATAATTTATTTCTAAACTTATCAAAACTGACATAAAATAACCCCTTCACAAATTTTTCTTCAGATTATGCTTTCGTTAGATTGCTGTGAGGTCTGGTCCTAGTTAAAACAATGATGTACCTAGTACATAAATTCACGAACATTTTCACACAACGTCCTCTAGTCCCAAACTAAGCTTAACGCCTGTGCTATGGGTACCAGATTACGGATATAATACATAAATTACTTTTATTTTTATTTTAAATGCAAATATTAAGAACTGGTATAGCAAAAAAACATCTGTTCTACTTTTTTTCATAATCTGCAATAGTAACATTGTTTGCAAAAAAAAGTAGGTTTTATAATATTATAGCTGGCAGCACTAAAGAAAATAAATATATACCGACGCCATGCAGAACTGTTAAAACATCACTTTCTAATAAGGGTCTTCAATTAACGACTGTAACATAGATTTTTTATTATTATGCTTTGTATTTAGGTAAATAATGGCAACGAGTGCTTTTTTTTTTGACCAATTTTCTGTTATAATCTTACTTTATTAAGTGCCAATGACTGATTTCTATGTGTTAATAACAGTAACTGCACTTATGGTGCCAATGACTGTAATTTAAATTATTATTTTGTTTTGTTTTGTTTTTCTATTAAAAATCTCTAATTAGATTGATTAATGCATTTTCATTTGAAAATATCCATACCAGAGAACCCGTTATCAATGTTTGCTGACTTTTTAAACACCTATCAATTTAAAAAATAAATATATCCATCTTAAATATGCGTAGAGTGCCAATCATTATACAGTTTACCCTACATATATAATAGATAGAAAACACCCAGACACAGTGCAAATATCTGTGTTCATCACACAGATATTTGTTCTGAGTGGGAATCGAACCCACAACCTCGTGCACGGAAGTCGGTTACACTACAGACTACGCCACGAGGCCCGTCAAAAAAAGTAATATATACAAAAAAGGAAACAAGCATTGAATCACTAAAAATACGTTGATGGCACACAAGCCTACTTACGGCCCACCTGATGGTAAGCGGTTACTCTAGGCTGTACACGCTAAGAACACCAGAGGCATCTCCAAGGAAAGCGGTAGCAGGTGGAGAAGAAGTATAATAAGGATACTAAGTAGAGGACAGGGAGGGGGCTTGGGGCATCCGGCACTCTCACTTACCATTCGAAACGCAACTGCAGGACCTGCCTACCGTGATTTCACGCTGCAAGCAGTTAGTAGTAATAGAAATGTAGTCCACTTTGACTTCGCTAAGGTTAACTTCCTTAAACCTTAGAGTGCATCAAGTTTTATACCGCGTTATGTGCACATGTGCCCACATATCGCGCACGCACGATTTGTTTTCCCCAACAGGCGAACCCCTCTCCACCCATGGGAGTCATAAGAGCCGACTGAGGGAATACTGGGGGAGTGGGAAGCAGCTCACTCCATCGAGTATTAACAACATCCACTGCGATCGCCAACCCGCCTGCCAAACGTGGCGATTACGTCACTATTCCCGCATATGAGCGCACAGGACTGCTCGTTGTGGCGTTCTCTTGGGGAGGCCTATATCCAGCAATGGACGTCAAAAGGCTGATGGATGGATCGATGGATGGATGAACAGGCGAACGTTGGACTAGATATAAAAATAAATGTATTTATGTAGCATATAAAATACCAGTATACTATGTACAAGCAGATAGAAAGTAATTTATATATAAAATAAAAAAAAACAACCGAAATACCGAACACAAGAACAATTACATACAATTATGTAAACCTGACCGTTCTTATACTATAATTTTGGGATATCTTGGATTAAGTTAATTGTTAAGGCTGAGCTGAGCTACGCCAGGCTCGAATATAAATAGTTTCGA
Organism: Leucoma salicis; assembly: GCA_948253155.1. Lineage (NCBI taxonomy): Eukaryota > Metazoa > Arthropoda > Insecta > Lepidoptera > Erebidae > Leucoma > Leucoma salicis. Next base: position 12,212,665 of record OX411828.1, on the reverse strand, counting down.
AGTAGGATCCATCCCACATCGCCTGAGGCAGTGATCTGTTTTCAATATGAACTCCACGTAAGGATAGCGAATTCAACCCAATAGATTTATTTAATATTTTGTATTGACCTACGCAAATATTGAAAATTATTATTCGTGCATGGTACTTACTTTTTTATTCTGGAATAAGACGGGTACAAATTTATACCAAAAAAATCTTCACATATTTTACCTACATACCAAGAAAGTAATATGTTTGAATATCTATTATATATAATTCTCGTGTCACTTTGCTCACAATGAGCTCCGAAACTAACTAACCTATTATAACATTCTTATTTTTTTTAATGTATGGTTTTCTGGTGTTTTTAAGATAGTATAGCTTTTAGCACGTATTATTTTATTTATTAATTGCAAAATGTTCACGCAAATAAATATGGCGGTATGAAATTCGCCGGGTCAGCTAGTATTTATATAAATAGTTATTAACATAATAACAGATTGTATAACCAGCTTCGCTAGTACAAAATCATGCTGTTATCTAGCAATAAACGAAATTACATACCTTCTTAAATACTAGGAAACATAATAACATATGATTTAATTTTATAGTGTCGAATGCAGTCATTAACTGAAGTATGGTTTAGTTGTGATCGCCTCGAGCGGATTAAAAACCTTTTATATTGTAATTTTTGTGATCGTTTGTAAATTCGTCCAAATTGCATAATGAAGGGTATGGTGTTCCAAGCTGGGGGTTGCATAAAATAAAAATATCTTCTAATAATTATGTGATAACTAACTCTTATGGTTTTTTATTTTAGTAACGGGTTTAGGTGATTGGGATAAATATCTTGGTATTTTAGGACTTTTTAAGCTAAGTAACCTTTTTTTTTGTTAAGAAGGGTAAAGCTAACCGCACACGCCGTCGCTCGCGGTAACGAACAGGATAGTGTCCCTCATTCTCAAAATAAACCCGCCGTGTGCCGCGTCTCCGCCTGTAATAACGCACCACTGGAACAGGTATATATTACTTCAGGAGTAAGCTAAGTAACCTGCTAGCGAATTTTTATTAGGTAGATACTGCATGCATAGATCACTGACAATTCGTTTAAATCCAAAATATCATGATTCAGTTACCATTTACCCCAATCTTACCCTTCATAATATTTTTTTTTTCTTTATTGATTTTAGGGATTTTCGTGCACATTAGGTGACGATGACAATCCCATCGTTCCATATACAAGATGCTCTTAAGGAAGAATACTATACATACAAAAAAAACATCAATACTATACATACAAGAATTCATAATATTTGCTATAAATTTTTTGACATACGCATGAAAATTTATCAATATGTTGGCATTAGGATGATAAGAAACACCACTGAAGGAATGTAATATGGTTCCGGTGGCCCGCCAATAAAGGCGGAGAGACGACGGCTCACAGCGGGTTTCTTTAGCGGGTGAATGCCCCACACTACCCTGTTCGTTGTCCCAAACGACGGGGTGTGCGGTTAGGAACATTATTTCCCGCCATAACATGAAAAAAAAGGATGATAAGAAACGTTTTTCTTTTCCTGAAAGAATAACAATTTGCGAGGGTTATCTATCAAATCAAAGTAGATTAGGCACTTATGCAGAGTTGCATAGCAGAAGAGTAGAATACATTTCCAACAGCTAGTTATATCTACATAGGATTGGTGACCTTTTGTTTATTGCGATAGGTAAATGGTAACCGTCGCTCATGGACTCAACTATAGCGGAAGTATTGTCAAGCCGCTGCTCACAATTTCATTTCACAGGTACACAATGAAAGAATAAACGACTATCTCCTGCTACAACCAAATCACAACGATGTGCTTCATGGCTGGTTACTCGGGAGATGGTGATTCCAACCTACTCGGGCCCGGGCCCTCCACCAGTAATGCTGGTGATAATTGATTACTTCCCTTAGTCGCCTCGTACGACACCCGTGGGAAAGAATGGGGTGGTGGCACTTGAATTTTTGTGACCATACGGCGTGACTTATTATTTTAACAGGTTACAGGATATGCAAGCTTTATATTAATATATATTGAAATGTAAATTAGAAGAGGACCACCGTTTTCTATAGATGGCGCTAAACTTTCCTAAATGATAATGAAGGAAAAAGGGTCACTGCGAGCGTCATTGACGGTTCTAACTTAGAAGAACAGTTGGGATGGATAAACTTAATAGTGGCTTATAGAGCTATCGTCATAGACGTATAAATATCTATGGTTGTCACAAAATAATAGCGCCAAATCATAATTATATGCTGATAAATGGCGCCAACCAAATCTTAGTTATGTTAACGTTCTCTTTTTAAATGTTAGGACATTGTCTATAAGGTGTTGTAACAAGACAAACACAACTTGATGTACCTACACAGAATGTTAATACGATATAAAATTTTATGGACTGCTATCCTGAATAATATCTGTACAATAAACACTATCGGACGCCATCTTTAATTCCGCCAGCTGTTCCATCACTACCGGAAATGCGTCGCACGACCGGAAGCAGGTGCGTGTGAATTCCGTTCACAGTACTGCACCGGTGCATAACGACACAAATATAATTCTGCGATCTATTGAACCTTACTTAAAAACAATAAGGGTGATTTTCAATTAATATATTTTGCCAGTTTTGTTGATTATCCACTAATAAAAAATAATGAAAGCTAATATAGACTTACTCACAACGTTTTTAAGAGTTATAATAACGTATAGGTGATATGACCTGTCGGTCAAAAGGGTACTTTGTTTTTTTAATGTAGAGCGATTTAATATATTTTTTAAATACGAAAAAAAAATATATAGAGCATTTTTTGTCTTTGAAACATTATTCATCATTTTGTACCTGACCACATTCGTAACGACGGCGTAAGAGAGCGAGTAGGTATTGGTGTAAAGATGCGAAAGGGAATGCTCCGATGGTTCGGACATGTGGAAAGAATGCCGGACGAGCGACTGGTTAAGAAGATATACAATGCGAAAGTGGAAGGATGTAGGTACAGGGGGAGACCGAGACTCACCTACCTAGACCAAATCGGTCATGTATTGAAAAAGGTGAAGTCAGGAGTCTCCGAAACCGGCGAGCGTGTATGAAGAAAGTTATGAATGTTTAGGAAGCTAGAGATGTATGCAAGAGTAGAGCCTCTTAACACTCTGTTCTCTCTGCCTACCCCGCAAGAGAAATGGCGTGATGATAAGTTAGTTAGTTAGTATATTATATAACTAATAATTCCTGGACTTCCCTTTTTACCCGACTACGGCGAAACCAAAAGGAAGGGTTATGATTTTAGCAGTCTCGTCTGTTTGCATTTACGTATTTTCCTCCGTAGCGCCTAAACTATTCATCCGATTTTGATGAATAAGGTGCCAATCGAGTCGTTATTATGGCCCGGGTAACATAGGCAACAGAGAGATTCAGAGAATCCCTTCGAACTCAGTGGTAACCCGCATATTGCTCATAAGATATGCATTTACATTGTCAAAACGTTGGTCAAACGTTAAAACTTCAACTGCATTACTAATAAACGTTGTATAACCTCTGAATAGTTATTCAGTGTTTTGTCTTTGTCACTAATATGACAGTTTGATCTTGTAAGAACGGAACAAAACACTGAATAACTATGCGGAGCTTATACAATGTTTATTAGTAAGGGGGTAAGTATATAATAAAAAATAAACCTTAAAAACTGTAACCCGACTACGAAAATAAAACGTGATCTAAAAAGTACGAAACAAGAAAATAATTTAGACAGAAATTAAGATATTCATAGGTACTAAAATGGTCAAGGTATATCTATGGTCGCATGCATGTATACCATGAGTGTCTGAAACACCAACAAAAATAGGTATAGTGGCATATTTATTCCATCCATCCATCCATCAGCCTTTTAAAGTCCACTGCTGGACATAGGCCTCCCCAAGAATGGGGGATAGTGCCGTAATTACCACGCTTGGCAGGCGGGTTGGCGATCTCAGTGGATGTTGTTAATACTCGAAGGAGTGCTGCTGCCCACTCCCTCGGTATTCCCTCAGTCGGCTCTTACGACTCCCATGGGTGGAGAGGGGTGGGAAAATTCTAAAGCCCCACGGCAAAATTACCAAACGGCATATTTATTATAAGTACTTAACAGTTTTTGAACTTTATTTTTTATTATTACTTATGGCTTATGGGGGCGAGTCACGGTCCACCAGATGGTAAGTAGTAACCTCCGTTCCCACATTCAACATTACCAGCTAAGAGTGTTTACTGTCAAGCCACTGCTTACCATTTCATTGCGTGGATGAGAAATAAATGAATAGACGGCTGAAAGACAATGGACCAGTGGAATGGAATACCAGCTCGACCCGCTGGACTCCCTCCAAAGGCGTGTTGTTCGAATTGTCGACGATCCCAATCTCACGGATGGATTGGAGTCGCTGGGGCTGCGGAGAGATTTTGTGTGCCTTATCAACTCTTCCATGGGGAGAGCTCTGATGAACTGTTTGAGGTGGCACCAATATCCCCTTTTTACCATTGGACCATGAGGCGTCATAGTAGGGTTCATCCACACCACCTAGAAACGATCTCGTCCAAGACTATTCGTTTCTAGCGCTCTTTTCTACCACGCGCGTGTAGGCTCTGGAATGAACTTCCTTCTGCGGTGTTTCCCCAACGCTACGACATGTCCTCGTTACCACTTACCATCAGGTGGGCCGTTTGCTCGTCTGCCACCGTTGGCAATAAAAAAAATATACCAACCCTCTAGGGCCTGATACCAAGTAATAAAGTACCTGATAAAGTATTCCCATTTGATAGCCAACCCTTGTTTTTTTTTTGTTAAAGCGGGAAAAAATTAGCCGCGCACCCCGTCGTTCGGAGCAACGAAGAGGGTATTGTGGGGACCTCACTTACTAAATAAACCCGACGTGTGCCGTCTCTCCTCCTGTATTGGCGGACCACTGGAACTGTTACATTAGGTACCTACCTACTTTAGTGGATAGCCAACCACCGGCAAACCTTGCGTTACTTAAATTGCTGGCGATGAGATGGTGATGGTATGCCTAATATTTTTCCAGATTATTCTTTTAGATTTTTAAGTATTTTGATTACTTGTGTTTCGTACCTACTCATTAGTGTGGCTTTGTTATTTTTTTCTTTAAAACTAATAAGTTTTAGTGCTGCAATAATGACTATTGTATATACTACTGCCACCTAGTGAGTACTAGGTAAATTGATGTATTACGTTCCCAAACTGAACTAGTTACTAATTAATTTAGCTACTTCCTAATAGATGGCACTGATAATTCTAAAGATTGTTCAAGACAGGAATTTGCCTAATGCAATCAAAATTAAATATAGATAGGTACAAATTTAATATGGTACACGGAAGTCTCTTAACACATGTCATTCTGAATCTTTATTATCAAACTGTTGAATGATTCGTCCATATAATGGCTAGGCTATTTAATGTCGAGTCAATTGCGTCACTTGCTGGTCTAAACCATACCTAGGAACCTACAGTACCTACCTGCCTCGGTGGTGTAGCGGTAGTGTATGCGACTGCTAATCATGAGGTCTCGGGTTCGATCCTCCCCGGGTCGCGCAATGATATTGAGCTTTTCTTAAAAAGAAAAATTCTCAGTAGCAGCCCGGAGTTTGGAAATGTGCCCGGTAGACGTCAATAGGCTCGCCCACTATTACGTGGGACTTAAAACATATCTGGCGAATCATGGGTGTGTAATACACCTCTGCCTACCTCTTCGGGGAATACAGGCGTGATGCTATGTTTTTTTAGATACCTACAGTAAAATTCCATATCTGTCTGTACTAGATTCTAGTAGTGTCTCAATTTCAAAATTTGGTGTTTATAGCCGTAGTATGAAAATACTTCCGACAGATTGCGCAGGCGTCACCCAAAGACGTTAAGTATGAATATGTAATCGAAATTAGCAGTCAGGAGCAAGTGTCACGATGGCTGAATTGGCAAAGCATCTGGACGGTATCCAGGAGATGCAGGTTCAAATCCTGCCCGTGACTGTGGTTTTCGATTTCACATTCACTTTGTGTTTAATGTACAGTGCTAAGCATGTCAAATGCTAAAAATATATATAAAGTATCTAAATAAGTAAGCAATTATCACCCATTGCATGACTTGTGGTAGGGCTGGGTTCCAAGTCGGAGTACTCACTTGGTATCGGTCCCTAGTGGCTTGGTACTACCATCTTCCGTGTGACCGGTCATGAAGCAAATCTGTGTTTTGGTTGAAGCAGGAGATAGCCGTTTATTCTTTCATTTCATATCAGTGAAATTAAATGGTGAACAGTGGCTTGATAATACTCTCGGTATAAGTAGTTGAGTCCATGAGCGACGGTTACCATTTACCATCAGGTGGGTCGTGGCTCTTCTGCGACCATACCTACGCAATAAAAAATATAATAATTACGTAACCCCGACTTCAGTTCTAGGGACTTCAGAAACGTCATTCTTTGTACACTATTTATCTCTATACAAAAATACCTATCCCGCTGACCATCCATTCTTCCTGGATGAAACTTGACCATGTCCTTTTCCATCATCCTCCAGAGCATAAATTACCTATTTCATGTTAATCAGTTCGGTGTGAAACCGTAACAAAACATATAGAGCATAATTGGTAATATTTAATCTGGAAACGGCAGTTACCACTTACCATCTAAATAAATATTCACGGACACTTTACACGACGTCCTCTGGTCCCAAACTAAGCTTAGCGCTTGTGCTATGGGTGCCAGATTACGGATATAATACATATTACTTTTTTGTAAATTTATATTTAATTTATAGAAAATCACCCAGACGCAGTACAAATATCTGTGTTCATCACACAGATAATTGCCCTGAGTAGGAATTGAACCCACGACCAGGACACAGAGGTCGGTTGCCGTGATTCGTCCCAATAAGTAATAAATAAAAAATAAAGTTCAAAAACTGTTGTGCTTATAATAAATATGCTATTATACTTTTATTGGTGTTTCAGAGACACATGCATGCGACCATGGCTCTACCTTGACCATTTTTGTATCTATGCATTTCTTGATTTGTTTAAATTATTTTCTTGTTTCGTACTTTATAGATCAATTTTAAGTTTTCGTAGTTGAGTTACAATTTTTAAGCTTTATTTTTTATATAGCATTACACCTGTACCTATTCCCCGAAGGGGTAGGCAGAGGTGTATTACCACTGAAGGAATGTAATATGGTTCCAGTGGCCCACAAATAAAGGCGGAGAGTTGGCGGGAAGTTTCTTTAGTGGGTGAAGGCCCCACACTACCCTGTTCGTTGCCTCGAAGGACGGGGTGTGCGGATAGGTACATTCTTTCCCGCCAAAAAAAAAGCAGAAATGTACTTATAGGCCCACGATTTTCCAGTTATGTTTAAGTCCCACGTGATAGGGGGCGAGCCTATTGCCGTCTACCGAACACATTTCCAAACTCCGGGCTGCTACTGAAAATTTATCTTTTTACGAATAAGCTCAATAGCACCGCCCGACCGAGGGATCGAACACGAGACCTCATGATCAGCAGTCGCTCATACTATCACTGCAACGCAAAGGCAGTCAGTCAGTAACAAACAGACTCACTAAAGCATTTATAATATTATTAAATATTAGTCAAGTATACAGCCCAGAAAATTACACTTTTCATTCCGGAATTAGTTCCCGAGAATATATATTTTTAAATAGCGATAATATTATAGGTACAGTATTAGAGTGATGTATTTAAAATCTCAAATCTACGCAGATGGAGCCGTGTGCATAATCTAGTGTAATAAATTGTAGGTATTTACCATTAGTATAGTTAGATACTCGTATTAAAATGAAGAGTAGAAATCATCAGTGTACCGAGTGTTTTTCTCATGAGAAGGTCTATATAGGGGGATTTTTTTATGTTTCGTGATTTCACAAACAAGCATACGACCCACCTGCTGTTAAGTGCTGCTGCTGTTGAGTGGATACCGGAGTTCTCAGATTACCTTTTAAAATACGGAAACCGTAACCTATAGACGCTAGTAACACCAGAGGCGTCACTCGCGCGTCGCTCTAAGGGAAGAGATAGGCAGTGGAAAGGAAGGGTTATAAGAGAGTTGAGTAGCCGGTTCAGGCCCTCGTACATAAATAGCCAAACAAAATAAACAATATCTTTCGGTATATGAAGATATTATATTTTCAAAGAACATTTTTTTTTAATCTCAGCGTAATTTCGGTCAATACAATTTCTGAAACAATACCCACTGTTCATTTATATACCATAATATTATGTAACAAGTAATTAACATAATTTACTTTAATACTTTTATAACTATTGTGACTTGATCATACATTTACTACACACTTGAATCGATACAAAAAGTTAATTCGCTCACGGCTGCGCTACGTCGAAAAATGCATGGAAGGAATAGTCAACACATGACTTTCGACGTAAACACCATAGACGTAACCTTTAAAGACGTAAAATCCATCGACGTGGAATTCAAAGACGTAAGTTCCATCGATATTCAAGGTTATCGACGTACCGCAGCGACGCTATACATCCCGCCTACCGTACACACATTATACATTCTACATTCAGCGACCGTGTATAAAAGCCATAGAATATGCCAACACTCTATAATTTGTGATTAAATAACATTTTTTTATAATTATATAAATTAGTGGGAGATAGAACAGTAAGGACCAGAGTATAACTTAAAGGACATGTAATAATTTACAACTTTTAAACAACACCGATGTCCTTACAACTAAATGTTTGATGTGTTGCAGAGTAAATTTTACCAGTATACCAATGCCCCTTAAAAGTTAATCGATAAAATTATATTTTTCGATGCTTACAGCGAATCATTAAAATAAACGGGACATTTATCAATTAGAAAACAGTCGCTTAAAACAGCAATAAGCTTAAATTGTTTAAACACTTAACTAGATGTAGATACAAATTATTGTTTTATTTCTGCATATATACAGAGTGATTTTATAATTTGTGTGATTTATTTTGCTTATTTTGTCATTTAGTCTCGGCATATTTATATTACACATAAATATCATAAATCTGAATGTGATGGTGTAAATTCTTATCTCAATACTAATATAGATAGGTATGTAGTTAATATAGGAAATATACGCTTATTTGAAAGAGAAATATAAGCTTGAAACTACTGAATTGTTTTAATAATTCACCAATAATTTCACCATTAGAAAGCTACGTTATACAGAAGTAACATAGGCTATAATTTATCTTCACGCGTGACGAACGCAGGTGATAACGCATGATAGAGCTAGTATAATTGTGTAAACAGTAAAGAAAAAGTACACTAAGCAAAAATCACTCTGTACATAACTAACAACCTGTGTAATTTAAAAAAGTGTATTAACAAATTGGATTTCATAGACAATATTATTAACCGGTACTATTATTATCACAAATACAATACTGTTATATAAGGTTTTTATTTATAAAAAAGGTTACAACACGTAATAACCGACATGTTAAATGTGGTTAGTTTGTTAGCTGCCGTAACGGATGTTTGGACGTCCTTTTTAATGCCTGCGGGTTCTCAGTTCAAGGCTATCAGTCGGGCAGAGCGGACGTCCCCGCCTGCGCTAAGTAATCGAGGCGTAACAAAAAATATTATTTATTGACTTAGACTGTAAGGCAGTGCTTTGACTTCGTACAAGCTTTTCTCAAGAAATTATTTGACAAAGTTTTTATGATTTATGAATAAGAAGCTACATTGTAATCCGTAATGATATGCAGACTGTCAGCTTTGAATGTATTTTTAAATAATTTGTGCATGATATGTAATAATTTATTGAAAATCTGCTAGCATTCCGATGCAAATTAATTACTAATTTAATTAACAGTGTCATCTAATTTTAAAGTAGCATTCCACTAAATAAATTCCTAAGGCCAAAAGTTTGAGATAGAATATCAAATTAATTTATAAGTGGACAATATGAACTACTAATTATGTTCTAATACGTGTATAAAAATTACACCAAAATTTAAAGAGCTTTGAAGATCTGCATTAAAAACAACGAAATCTATGGAGAGTTTTCTAGTATAATTTTTTACACGTTACTGTTAAATTAAATTTTAATATACATAATTTGCATGTTAAAATATTAAAACATTGATAGATTTGACTAGTTATAGGTTAAAAATAGACATCAAGTGTTCTAGAATATTAGTAGTTATTGCTCTAACGAGTTATACATTAACAAGTGCCGTACGTTTAATATAAATAAATTGGTTCCTTCAATTGCGTAAGATAAAAATAAAACTTTAGAATTACCAGAAAGGAAATGGTAAATATAAAAAAAAACAAAATTAAAAAAAAACTAATAAATATTTATTTACATTAACAACATCAGATCTTTGGTTCATAAGATTGGATAATTCAGAAGTTGCAAGCGGGCAATTGTTTTAATTTGTTTATTGCTGGAGTGATAAGCGATGATGAGTTGGTAAGGTAGCAGTGATGGGTGACTAGTGCGGTGATGAGGGCTAAGGCCACAAACAGATTTGACTTAGCTGCGATCGTGGTTACAGCAATGTCGCTGGGATGTCCTCCTCCTGTATTATGAATATCAGTTAATGTTTTGACACTTTTAGATATTTTTACTTAGAATAATAACGCTATTTTTATCAAAGCCGTTGTTTTATTAGACTCATTAAGAGGTGAAACAGCTCTCAACTTCAGGTCAAATTTAGTTTTATCTAATCAGTTACACAATATTACAATTATAAACCCCCAAAATATATACTATTCAGAAAATATAGCGTTTGTTTAGCAAGCATAGAAGAAATTAAAACGCAATTTTGAATAGAAATGTTTATCCTATTTTGGTTTTTCTTGTAACCTGTAGCATAGTAAGTTTGCATCCCGTGTTCCAGTTATTTGTTTATAACGTGGTAACTAGATATACAATTTTTGTTTTTTATTTGTTGTTGGTGATAAATGTAATTTCACGCAAAAAATTAGTTCAGTTGCATCCACCCCAATTTCTGTCCGTGATTCCGCATCAGTATAATCTTTTATAATGTATTTTATTTATAAATATCCAATATTTGCCACATATAAAATGTAAAATACAATATAAAATGACGCGGGTGTACAGTATTGAAATAAACTATATTGTAAGACTATACGATATCTTGGTGGACTATACATGGTCTTGGAGGTGAACGCATACCTACTCCTCAGAACCTGTTGTGCGTAATACAGGCCTAGTGCTTGGTGTACTATGTATGGTGGAAAGCACAGGATAAAAATTCTCTATCCACAGCAGTTTCTGAAGTTTTATGTAATTTTGTCCGTTTACATGCTTCATTCCCTAGTGCGTTCCTGTGAAAGGGCCGGTTTTGGGCAAAAGCACGTGCACTGTGCTGTAGTACTTCTTTGGCGATGGATGGGAAGAGATATGATTTTCATAAATATTCCCTAAAGTATTAAATATATTTTACCATAATAGGTCTCGGCACACTTCAAAGCACTTCAAGCTGTAGGAAATATTCACATCTTTGTATTAATTGTTATTCAAACCTTTATTAGTTGCAATAACACCACGAACACCCACACACATACACACACACACAAATATTTAGTAACTTGAGCAATATTCGTTACATTTAAAATTCTCAATTCATAGTAGTCGTTTTTATGGGCGCGTATATGTCACACATTTGTCAAAATAAAAAGATGGCGGACAGTGTTTACTTAGAAATAGCGGTTTTTTTTTGCTATAGAATATCTTTGCTGTAACATTCGAGTTCTACGTATATAATAAAGTTTATAAATGTTTACAAACCGTGCAAACATATGTTATTTTAAACAATTAGGCGACATAGGCCAAATAAATAAATAATAATCAATAGGCTCGCCCCCTATTACGTGGGACTTAAACATAGCTGGCGAATCGTAAGTGTGTAATCTACCTCTGCCTACCCCTTCGAGGAATATAGGCATGATACTGTTTTTTTTTTTAAATGTTATTAGGTGACCTTGTTTGTTGCGGTAGTAGCTTTTATTTGTTTAACCTAAATAACTGACTATCGTTTTTGATTTTAGTAATAAATGTGACAGCATACTTTCCTAGGATTTTAACGACCATAGACATGGGAAGATGATTCGTGTTGATGCTGAACTCTAGTTTTTAATGAACCGACATCCGTGCAAGCTTCTCTTATATATTAGGTATTGTAAAATAATGAAAATTAATGTGAATAATACTTTAAAATTACTGGATAGACTTGCAGAGGTAGTTTTGAAAATAAGGAATTGATTGATTTAATCACATCATAGTCTATTTATGAATAGAATTCATGGTAGACCCTAATTTTGTGACTTAGTTGAATTTTCACCATATTTTTTTTATAAATTATAGAAATTGTAAAATCCACAGTTTCTAATATACATGACATTCTATTATATGCAATAAGTACGTTCCAATTCCAAAGATGCGTTCTTAATAGATTTGTCTAAAACTCGCTACCTAGACTTTTTTGTTAGTACCTAAAAAGATCTTATTATCATTTGGCATGCATGCATTTTTTTTATTTATGCATTTTTCTTTTCTTCTGTCTTATTGGCATTTTTGTTACTTCAGATATTTGCGAAGCAGTCTTGATAAAGGGAAATAAAGACTGGATAATTTTATTTTTCTCCAGATAATTGCTATCTACTATCGATGTCCCTATAGGTACCCAGAATTTCAAGGCATCAAATGAAACCCACCAGTTTTAGATGTACTCTACCTTTTGAGCAACGAGGATACGATAGGGGAGGGTAAAGCATCAAAACCATGCTCGCACCTCCATTCTCAATATTGTGACTTGTATACCCAAACAATTACATTGTCATCAGCGATTGGTAACAGCTCATCCGCCAGCGTAAGATCAGGTATGGAGCCATCAGGGACTCCCGCTGTAGATTCTATTATGCTGTCCCCTATCTGTAGAATGCGCTCGTTCTAAAGTTATGAACAAAAATATTAAACATATATTAGATCTCTTTATATCTCATCGTAAAAAAAAATAATGATAATTATAAATCTCGAATATTATTAATACCTATATTTTTTTAATGATAAGTCAGTAGAGAAGGAACGGAAAAACAATTGTAGGGAAGAGTGGGGAAACAACGGATAGTTAAAAAAATACCTTTAACTAGTCATTATATTATATATTTTAAAATCTATCTAAAACTCATCAAAGAATATACATTAGACATTTATTTGCCAAAAACTTATCGAGATAAAACAAAATTATAAAATTAAATCATAATAACACAAAAAATATATTTCCTAAATCACCACATACGGATATAATTAACATAACATAATCTTGTGAAAAAGTCAAAGGAAGCATCGCCATTCAACGTGCCAATGCTGTCAACCTTCTGCAAACGTTGCCAGTAGTCGATGACGCGGAGGAATTTTATGACGCAATTTTTACTTTATTTTCTTTTCTTAAATTTTGTAATAGAACTTAATTTTGTGTAAATAAAGAATTTACTCAAAAATCTTGTAATCATTGATAATATCTACAACCAAAAATCAATAACTCTTGAGCAGAATACCCAATACAGCTTTCTTCGGCCCATTCAAAATATGTTGTGCATTGGTACCATTTATCGGCAGACTTAGTTTATCTGTATTAGTAAACATTCCGAATCTCCTTGACTATTTTCGTTATTTGATTACTTCACTAAACCCTTGTCTTTTCAATTAAAATTATGAACTGATAGCTGACATCTTTCTACTAATTCACTTTTATATCGCACTTCAGTCAAAATAGCTGATTTTACATGATGCTCGTATGATTTTTTAAAGTGAGGAATTGGTATTATGTTTTTAGGTCATACAAGAATCATAGAAAGATTAAAAAATAACGAATCATCAGCTCTATTCAAGCCAATTGTCCTTGCAGCTGATGATACCTCGGTATGCCGCTTAAATAAATGGGAATGCTAATCGACGGATGTTTTGTACAATCAAAATAGACTGGATTCTGTAGTTTTGATGTGTTCTACCAGGGAAATCTTCCAACAAAACAGACAAGATGCATTTTTTTAAATTTGTAATCAGAGAAACCTTCCAGCTCATCACAGAAGACACAGTTTTCAATGAAATTTAGATTTTCCACCCCCAACCTCTTCTTTCTGTGCTGCTAATAAATAGCCCATTCTGCCTTATATCACAGCATTTATTGCCAAAAGCATATCACATTCTGACCATCTCAGCAAGTCGAGTAGCAATCGATCTACATATCAATCGGGGTGACGCCGGATATCCATCATTACCCCACAGATGCATGTTTGACATATTATCTGTTAACAAATTATAATTAGACTCACTGGAACTAATATAATATTAGAGATTTTAGATCTATTTCTTTTAGCAATTGACATGCTCCGCTACTTTTCAAAGTACAAATTATTTGTGAATAAAAGAAAAGAGATTTTTACTACTAAAAACTGAGCATTACTGATTAGGAATTTGGGATGATCGAAGGACCAGTAGGGTAGCTCACTGAGCAAACCACCCAGTGGTTTTTAGAGCACTTCCCCGGATTGGAAAAGATGCGTGATTCGATTCCCGCCCCTACTAAAAATCTCTTTTTCTTTATTCACAATTAATTTGTACTTTAATAATATTAGGGATCAAAAATTATAGAATATTAATTAACTCACCTCTTTTTAAATTTTTCTTCTGGTCATCTAAGACACTACACCGACTGCTATTTGCAAGCATACTGTTCTTCCGACTGATTAAAATGAGACAGCGATATATAATTTTTTAACCAGTGCGCAAAATTTTTTTGGTGGTTCTATATCAGTAATAGAACACATTTCCATTAATTTTTAAATCTATTTTTTATGTTTTTATCCGACTTGAAATCAGTAAAATATGGACACCAATCTTAAGAGCAGCTCGAAGCTTTATTTTCTGCATTTTGATAGTCCTAAGCCCCTGAAAGTATGGAAGAAAAATTGGTACTACTCTTACAAATAACTTCAGGTCACGACCTAAACTTAAAAAGTTTAGTTCGAACTTAATAAAATTTGCAGTCAGTAACCAATAAGATACCTACGCGTGAACGAGTCAATGCACCGATCGGCAATCAACGCCGAATTCGGTATCTAAAGAAAAGGGCACGCGACCCGCCGTGTGACCATCTGTGTCAAAAATAAACACCTTTCGTTAGCGATAACTTTATTTTTTAGTACTAAGACATATCAAAATAAAAAATACATGTTTATTAAAATTTGCTTAAGTTTATTTTATCAAAATTTGCGCACTGGTTAAAAAATTACCCTGTATAGAGAAGTGAAATAGCAGCAAGTATTACTCGTATTCTGCCAGCGCGCCACCGCGTTAGGTTGTTTGTTGGTTTGGTTAGAAAATTAGATCTATAGGTATTTAGCAGCAAATCAATTTGTTAATTGTATATTGTTCGAACATAAGGTTTTTAAAGGCTTTTCACAACCCATTATTATCCTACTATTAGTTAAATCAATTTGAAAATATATTCCATCACACTTTTGAAAAAATCTTGATAAAATATATACCTCTGCCTTAAGTTTATTGAGCAGTTTGTCTCGCTCTGTCTTGAGCGTGTCGCATCTGATGGTCTCACTCTCATCCAACACTCCTTTGACTTCGAGCTCTGCTATTTGGGAGTCTTTCTCGCTGACTGCACTTTCTAATACATCTTGACTGAAATACAAGTATGTTTTTCATGGAAGAGTCGAAAACTCGATTAACAGTAGATCTACATAGATATTGCGCTATTACAAGAAATGCCCGTTTTAATTTTTACGAGAGTGTATATACCCGAAATGAGTTGGGTTTAATAACCGAATGAATTTACATGCATTAAACCAATATAGTAAGTTTAATTTTGCAATTAAAATTCATACTATTTGATGGCGCGATTTTTTAAACATTTTTGTCTATATTTTTTATGCATGCAAATGCATTCCAATAGATGGCGTTGGTCGTAAAGACAAATGTGATAAGGAGATTGGTATGATCGAAAGATCTGTACGATAGCTCAGTGGCTTAGAGCACTTCCCCGGATTGGAAAAGACGCAGGTTCGATTCCCACTCGTACAAAAATCTCTTTTTCCTTATTCACAAATAATTTGTACTATATAGAGGTGTTCCACGATCAGTCACACGGAAGACGATGGTACCAACTTGCTCGGGCCCGATAACAATTGAGTATTCCCACTTAGTACCCAAATATTTGCCGGTAATGCCATAGGTGATGATTGCGTACTGGCCCTATTCTCTTCGTACAAATCCCTCGGGGAAGAATGGGTAAGTGACTTTTGTATTCTTAGTCTGTCAGCACACGTAATAAACACATAATAGAACATTGTTTAACAGAACGACAAAAGTGTTTCCTACTTAACAATTAAATTTATATGGGTTGCAAAAAATGAACACCTAAAGAAAATATTTTAAATATTTTGATCTCCATTTTAGCACTTGACATTCTCAGCTACTTTAAAGTACAAATTATTTGTGAACGAGGAAAAAGAACTTTAGTGCGAGCGGGAAATTAATTAATGCATGTAAATGCATGCGATAGGTGGCGTTGGTCGTAAAGATAAATGTGATGAAGAGATTGGGTATGGCCGAAGCTCAGAGCGGTAGGTCAGGTAGGTAGGCTTAGAGCACTTCCCCAGATTGGAAGGGACGCAGGTTCGTTTCCCACTCGCACTAAAGATCTCTTTTTCCTCATTCACAGATATTTTAAAGTTTATGAACACTTACATAGCATGTGACAATGTCCGCAGCACATGATCCCTGTTAACCTGTAAGTGATTTAGCTGATCTTCCAGCTGTTTCAAGCGTTTCAATACAGACGAACAGGTCTCACAGTTCAGCGCTGAAGCGTTCTGCAGCGAACGGATGCGTTGCTCCATTTTACTCATCTGTGAATTAGTGATCGTTTATGGCGTCACCTTGTTTCATTTGTGAAATATATATGGGATGTTTACTACTATAATAATATTAATATTCCGACTATAACCTACTACGTTATCTCTTATTTTGCGTTCTGTTACATCTCTAGTTATTTTTTACTTAAAGCCTAGTCAGATACTTTTGGCGGTGAACGTTGGTCGACGTTGTCTTTACAATAATTCTATGCAATGATACATTATGCTGCATCCTGGTCAGCTAAAAGGAATAAACACGCATTTTATTTTAAAGTTTTTCTTATCACAGCAAAACTGTATGCTTAATTGAGGTTTATCAGTCGATTAATTTGATATTTTTGTATACTTTTTAAGCATTTGACATACTTAACCATAGAAATTAACACAAAATATGAAAATGTGAAATTGAAAATAACAGTCACGAGCAGAATTTGCTTACATCTCCTGGATAACGGTCCCAGATGCTTTGCGAATCCAGCCATATAAAAATATCAAAATATTTATAGGAATGTGTCTATTTAGCATGAATTATAATTGTAATAGCTTACCTGCTCCAAATAATATATGCAAATAAATTTACAGTCTTAATAATTACCTTTCTTAAACTTTCGATTCTCCCCTGTTCTTCTTCATAAAATACTTTTTCTCTTTCTGCTGCTATCATAAATGATTCTTTTAAAGCTTCTTCTAGTTGCAATATCCTCTTATCTTTGCATTCGTTGGTATTGGTAACATGTTTCTTATTTACTATTTTTTCCAATTCATCTATCCTTTCATCTTTGCTTCTCACTACCGCTAGTAATTGCTCAAACTCAGCTATGTTATTATTTTCTCTTAAAGCATCCTCCAATATTGATATACACCTCTGCTGTTCTATTATTTTGGAGTTCTTAATCTCCATTTCCTTAGTCACGTCTGATATTTTTCGCATCAACTTACTTATGTTCGGTAATTCCTTCTGTCTACTGTGCAAATCTAAATTATTGTCACTCCTACTAAATTTGCATTTGTCAAGCCTATCAACTACCTTACCACTCTTTTGTAATTCGAAAAAACTTTTACTTCTTTTAATATTGTTCAATTCAGAACCATCGGAAATTTTTAAGACTTCTGATAATATTATAGACGATTCGTTCAACTCTATTTCTAAATCAATTATTTTCAATTTGCTTTCCTCCAACTTTGATTTAAGTACGTCTTTCTGCGCCAGAGTTCTTTCAAGTTCTTTCATCGTCTCTAGTTCATTCTGTCTTGCACGCGTCAGATCCTACCGTGGGGTTTTAAAAGATGAAAATAAATAAAAGAAAAGAAATTAATAGAAATAAATAATTATATAATTTACTCGAACAACATAATACTTCCAACAATATAAAACAAAAAATAACTCGAGAATTAACAAAGATTTACGTTTTATTTAAAATTATTGATCGCTTAACAAGTTGAAAGCTGGGTAACATCGAGTTATGGACATCTTACTCGTTCTATCTAGATACATGTTTACTTAATAGTTTTACAATATTATAGAACTTTATTACTTAAAAAATAATTCCCGCTGAACACGATTATTATGCTTTTAAACATCACTTAAAATTCTAAGCTAACAATTATCGTTATTGTGTGCACGTTACAATGTACGATTTGAGGAGTAAACGGCATTTGGACTATTAACAAGAGACTATTTGATTATTATCTGAACACTTTGTTTTTTAAATTCAATATAAATATTGATAACTTTACTTAATACGAAATTGCGTTTGTAAAGCTTACGTTTGGTGGTTTTATCGCAAAGACGTGGATCATGGTAGTCGCTCAGGCGTTAGTCAGACAGTCAAAGAAAATATTTTTAAATGAAAAGAGCAAATAACTGAACAACAGTCTTGGTGCGAAGGACTAACTTAGAAAAAGCTTTTGAGGAAGCCAGCGGGTCCGGCCTGCGTGAAACAAAATTTAGTTATGTTAGTACATTAGTATTAATTACAATTTGTTAGTATTACAAGTTGAAAATATCCTTAGAACTTAAGAGAGACCAATATTTTCATTACCTAAATGAAACTCCCTTAGATTTGTACGTAGCTTATCAATAGAGTACCTACAGTGTTACTAGCTAACATGACGCTACTTTATCTCCTTTAGTCTCTCTATGTAGAAACATGCTATTATTTTCTACATCCAAATTATTTGAGTACTGTATTTGCTTATGAAATTTCACTCACTATAGGCACCTAGATATGCAACGGAATTTCAGTTAGGTATGAAATCATGCAGCATGGGGCCGGTTTTTGAATTGTCCCACCCCTCTCTACCCACTAGAGTCGTAAGAGCCGACTGAGGGAATACCGGGGGAGTGGGTAGTAGCACTCCCTCGAGTATTAACAACATCCACTGCGATCGCCAACCCGCCTGCGAAGCGTGGCGATTACGGCATTATCCCCCATAATGAGCACACAAAAAAAAAGGATGCCGTCGGCACAGGACCGCCAGTGGATGTCGAAAGGCTAATGGATGGATGGATGGATGATGAGATCATACCGATTAACCCCCTTACTAATAAACATTGTTTAGGCTCCGAATAGTTATTCAGTGTTTTGTTCCGTTCTTTAAACGCCAAACTGTCATATTAGTGACATAGACAAAACACTGAATAACTATTCAGAAATTATACGTTTATTAGAAAGACAGTAATAAAATAGCAGTTGGATAGGCAAGCATTACTATTTACTTCACGAATTATCGAATTCAAAATTGCTATTTTTTTGTATTTTGGATAGAGTATACCTAATTGAGGAGCGTCTTTTAAAAACAGCTAATTTCTCATTCTTGTTTTTGTTTTTCTTAGTGCAATTCGGCCACATCTCTACATTTTCAATGATTTTTATTAATAATATGGTTGTTTATAACAGCTTTTTTTCTCTAGAAATTTATTGAAGTATCTTTTACTTTTTATCAGCGTCAAAGAGACTTGTTTTTTAATGTTATTGTCCTTTCAATTCATCCAAATATTCATAAGGAAAGCTCTTTCGAAAAGTCACTCCTTAATTGTAAATTTAACACTTACATTTTCGAAATATATATAAATATATAAATAACTATTTAATGTCATGCAATTAAATACAGTCAGTGTGAAGACATATTGATTAGCTTGTTTAATGTTAGGTAGTAGCAACTTTTTTAAGCCTATATATTAGTTAATATGTAGCTCAATTATTTTTTATAGTTGTATAAATTAGCCAGGCTATTGATAGTAATTTTATGGACTTATTTGTAAAAATAATTATAAAATAAAAAAAACTTACCTCTTCTCTTTGTGCTTGCGCTTGTTGCTGACTTTTCAGTTTGGCTTGAAGATTTCTAACAGATCTGTAAAAAGCAAAATAATATAAATTTATTTTTCCGAAATTGATTTTAATAATTTTAGAATTTCTCTCGCTTTCCATGGGATTCCTTCATCCAATCTTGACTTTGTGACAATGAAACACCTCAAAAGTATAACCAAAAGTATAAAAAAGAATTCCCAATATCAGTATGCATCCATCCATCAGCCTTTCGACGTTCACTGCTGGACATGGGCCTCCCCAAGAGAACGCCACGACATGTGTTTCGCTCATATGGGGGACTGTGCCGTAATCGCCACGCTTGGCAGGCCGGTTGGCGATCGCAGTGTATGTTGTTAATACTTGAGGGAGTGCTGCTGCCCACTCTCCCGGAATTCCCTCAGTCAGCTCTTACGACTCTCATGGGGGGAGAGGGGTGGAACAGTTCTAATGCCGGCCCCACACGGCAGATCATCAATAAAAGAATCATCAATATCAGTATACAACTGATGAATATTGGTGAACGTAAATTATAGGGAAAACATTTACACAGCCGAACATAGTACCTCATTGGTATTTGAAGTAATAAAATATGTATTGTATTTTAAGGGTCGCCTATTACATTGGTGTTTTAGAGCAGCCTTATCTTGATTCAATTTTTTTTTGTAAAAAATATACCAATTAAGAAAAAATTGAGCATTAAACACTCAAACCCATACTAAAACCAAGAACTCTTAAATTTCATGTAATCTTCACCTCTTAGACATGATAAATTAGTCGACGAAGACCCACTCAGAGACTTCTGATTTAAATTACCTGATCATTATTTTGATGAAAAAGAAATACTTACTGTTGCAACTCCATGATGGCTTTCTCTTTCTGCGCCGCCTCTTCCTGCGACATCTGTACTAGCTGCAGTAGGCGTTCAGTGTCGGCAGTGAGGCGTTTGGCCTCATCTTTGCTCTTGTCGAGTTCTGCTTTGAGTTGTTCAGCATCTTTCTGTGTATCTGTCAGCTTGCGATTCAGATCTGTCACTGCCGCTGTACTACCACCGGCCTTTGGAAATATATTATGCATCAGATACTATTTAAAGTACAAAATATTTATGAATAAGGAAAAAGAGTTTTTTAGCATTAACGGGAACCGAACCCGCGTCTTTTCCAATCCGGGGCAGTGCTCTAAGCCACTGAGCTATAGTACAGATCTATCGATCATCAAGTCAATCATCAGTAAGTTTAATTTTGCCATTAAAATTCATACTATTTGATGACGCGATTTTTTAAACATTTTTGATCTATATTTTTTAGCATTTGACATGCTTCGCCACTTTTTAAAGAAAAAATTATTTGTGAATAAGGAAAAAGAGATTTTTTGTACTAGCGGGAGTCGAACCTTTTTCTTTGTCTTTTCCAATCCGGGGAAGTGCTCTAAGCCACTGAGCTAGTACAGATCTATCGATCATCCCAATCTCCTTATCACATTTGTCTTTACGACCAACGCCATCTATCGGAAGCATTTCCATGCATTAAACTAATAAAAAAATTCACTTCACACGCACTTCCCCGGTTTAGAAAAGACGCGGGTTTGATTCCCGCTAGTACAAAAAATCTCTTTTTCCTTTTTCCTTATTCACAAATAATTTGTACTTTAAAAAGTGTCGAAGCATGTCAAATGCTAAAAAATATAGATCAAAAACATCAGATACTATTTGAGATGTAGGTATTTTTAAATATAATAAGCAATAAATTACATCCTATCTGATTGTAATTCGCATGCCACATGAGATGAGCGCCATAATGCCACAGATGCCGCAATTATTTTACTAATTTCTGCCGATTTTCATGAACTTTACAATTAAGTAATAATATAAGTACGTCTCTTTACATTAATTATCTCTTTGGCAAAACAGCTATCCCACAAGTATCGTGGTGGTCCATTTTTCCGGAATAAATGTAACCTACTTTCCACTAAGACCACCCAGTAAAGATTCTGCCATATCCAATCTTCACAATCATACTACGAGTATATGGTAAAGAATCAAAATATACAAAGTTAGCACGCTTCTCTATGAATTGCCAGACGTGCCTTGATACATTTCTTGTAATTCTTAAAGCCTGTTGTGACCCATTCCTTTTATTTCTAGTAATCACTCCTCACCACAAATCCTTTATTTTTTACATTTTTTGTAAACAAAATACCCAAGTATACAAATGCATTTATTTGAACCATTCGATGCTTTCCTTTACTATTTATTATAGAATCACTACATTTTGATCTATATTTTTGGCACTTGACATGCTCAGCTACTTTTAGAGTATAAATTATTATTTGTGAATGAGGAAAAAGAGAACTTCAGTACGAGCGAGAATCGAACCTGCGTTCCTTCCTATCCGGGGAAGTGCTCTAATCCACTGAGCTATCGTACTACCTTGCGGTCATACCCAATTTCCTCATCACATTTGTCTTAACGACCAACGCTATCTATCGGAACGTATTTACATGCATTAATCCAATATAGTAAGTTTAATTTTGAAATTAAAATTTATACTATTTGATAGCGTGATTTTTTTAAACATTTTGATCTATATTTTTAGCACTTGACATGCTCAGCTACTTTTAGAGTATAAATTATTATTTGTGAATGAGGAAAAACAGAACTTTAGTACGAGCAGGAATCGAACCTGCGTCCCTTCCTATCCGGGGAAGTGCTCTAATCCACCGAGCTATCGTACTACCTTGCGGTCATACCCAATTTCACTACATTATTCTGGCCGCGATCTCTATGCAAAAACTATCAGCCCACAGGAACGACCCATTTTTCTGTGTTAAACATGGCTAGTGACTCAAGTGGTAGAGCCTTGCTTATCCCAGAATGACTGGGCTGGCTCGATCGGGTAAGTACCACTACTCTCACAAAATATCAGCGTGAACCAACAGTAGTAGTACCTACCGTTGTGTTTCATATGGTGAGTGAGAGTGCCGGAGGCCCGAACCCCCTCCCTATCATCTCTTTGTTATCCTTCTTATCCTCTCCTTAATATAATTCCTATCCACCTCCCATCCCTTTCCCTCGAGATGGCGACGCGCGAGTGATGCCTCCGGTGTTGCTAACGTCCATAAGCTATGGTAACCGCTTACCATCAGATGAACCGCATGCTTGTTTGCCACCCAAGAAGAATAAAAAGTAAGTAGTAGGAATCACGATCTGGAGGTCATTTTCATTATTATTATAAATGCGAAAGTGAGTTTGTTTGTTTGTTATAGAGATAATTAGTGTGCCGTATTTATATTCTGAAGTCCACGTAGATGGAGTCGCAGGCAGAATCCAGTATATAATATTAGTAAGGACAAGGATAAAGTGAACGTTTACTCATGTGCATTTGAGGATTGAAGTCTATACCTTTACGGTAGTCTTATCGTTTGATGATAAAACTATCTGACGGAACGCACTAGAGCTTCAAATCAAGAAGGCAAATTGGTCAAAATTAAAAATCAATTAGCGTGTACCATCATTTCTTGTAAGTTATTGCCGTGTATGTTATTTTGTTCCAAAAAATCGCAACCATACCTTCCTCAATGACGCTTCCATTTGGTCCATTTGCTCTTTTCTCTTCTTCAACTGTCGATCTAACTCCGTCAACGACTTCTCTTTTTCCTCCACGTCTTTCCTCTTGTTCTCCACCATCTTCCTCTGCTCCTCAAATTGTCTTTTTGCGTCGTCTAACTTCTTAAATTCTTCTTGCAGTTGCTTTTTAACTTGGGCTGTGTCTTCCCCAGCTTTGGCGTTTTGCGCGCCCGCTTGCTGTAATTTCTTCGTCGCTTCGCGGAGATCGAGCTGTTAGGAAAATGTCATATCAGAGAATATAAAGCATTGTAATCAAGATATATTCCTGCGAGGCAAACAACATCTCTAAAACATTTGGTGACGAAGAGTTTGTTAAAAATAATGATTATCGCCATGAGTATAGCATCAACTACATTCCACCATGGTTGTTTGCTTATAGGAATGCATCTTATTAAACAGTACTCTCGAATCACGAAAGCCTAAACAAGCCAGTATGAAACATTGCAAATATCAATTAAATAAGCGCGAACTTCATTTAACACGTAACGGCAAAATATATCACATAACCACAGCGAAATAATTTAATGATAAAATGGTTTCCGTTCAAAAATAAGTTTATTATGATGAACATCGATGGCATACACACAGTACAATAGCTGAAAAAGATAAAATTAATGGTTTTGACGATAAAGCTGACTTTTTAATTTTCTTGCACATTTATGTAGATTCAAAATAATATACAGTTTAATCCAAGATCTTCATTTTTATTTTTAGTTTCGCCAGCTGCCAGGCTGCCAGTGCAGCAAATGTCGGCCCAATTAATATTTTTTTGCCATTAATTTTTAAGTCAAACAAAAGTAAATATCAAAAGTTTTGCAGTGACGTACCATTCGATGTACAACTCAGAACTTTGTGGAATTGCCAAAGTTGTAAAGATCATGGAACTGAACTGGATATTAGTTTACATTTTACCACCAACACCGAATTATTACTACATTACCACAAAATTGCAATAACTAGTTTAAATTCTATTTTACTGCGTATTATATAACAATCTCTTTAGAACCTTTCATTATATAGAAGTGAGAGACGTAGAGGAATTGAGCAATACCTATGTAGTGATTTGTTAAAATATCTACTCTTCATATCTTTTTTTTAATATTTTGGGTTACATACTACCAGACCAGGTAGGTTGTTAATTTGATCTAAAAACCTAGCAGTCCGTTTTTATAGTAATTGTATTTATATTTATCCCCCTTTTGTCCGCGGCGACTAAGGGAAGTCAAGTACACCTCTGTCTGTTTTGGTAGTTCCGTGGATAGCCATCCATTCATTAATTTCCCATATGTTAAATGAAGTGGTGAGCAGTGACAGCAAATTCTTAGTATTGCCGAGGTCACGAGCAATAAAGAAACCTTTTTTGTGTCATTGTATTGTAACTTTTATAAAAGGATTAAATGTTTTAATAAGCAACACTTTCATTATACCAGATATACCCTACATGTGTTGACATTTTACTTTTTTTCACATTAATGAGACATTAGTATACAGAAAAACTAATTAAACATGTCGTTCAGCTAAATAAATTCTTAATTTGGAAAGTGTTTAGGTGTTGCAGCCGTAAATTATCTAAAACCTAGTCAAAATTTTCAGATATTTAGAAATTACAATTTTGTGGTATAATAGTAGGATTGCATTCCCAGTGCAGTGATAATGTTGTGCAACGAATTTATTTCTCAAACAAGTTTCATGTTTTGAAAATGAAACAAAATAAATACGAATGTGGGGTTGGAGGATGCCCAGCGGGCTGTGGGTGACATGCTGACTATACAGAACAATGACCGGCGATGATAGAACAAAAATATATAGACATTCAGATGTAATATATCTATCCGGTGCAATGATCGAAGCAAACAATATTCAATCGCGCTGGTTAAATCGAGTTTTTCCGAACTGAAATGATTTTTAAAACCAATCCTTTGAATGTGTATAGTATTAACAAAACATCTTTCGTATATAATTATTTGTATTCTTTCTAAAAAAAAACAGTAATTACCGACTGCCCCAATGGATTGTCTTTCCTCAAAATGAGTCTTTACATCCACCATGTCGATATAGATGTGCAAGGTGTTTACTGGTAATATTATAAAACCTATTACTAATCGTATAATTTTTAGAACCAATCTACCAATGAATATAAACCAATGACTCGATTCAACCACTACGCGCCACTTCGCTCGCACCGGGCGATCCTCCAACTGACCTGGCTTTTCTCCAATTCTTGTACGAGCATCTCTAGTTGCGCTTGACATCTTTCTCTTTCTACAGCGTGCGCACGAGTTTCCGCCTGAGCTGCTTCCAATTGCTTCTGCACTTCCTTTACATCTGCCCCACCACGCGCAGTCATCTGATGTATTTGCTGTTGCTGGGCATGGAACTGCTTTTCAAGGCCTTGCAACCTTTGCTGACATTCAGCCAAAGCTCTTTCCGCAGCTATAGCTTTCGATTTCTCCTGCTCAACTGCGGCGCGCCATTTTTCAATCTCCCCAACCTTCTGTGCTTCTTTTTCTGCCCTTTCTGCTCTCTGTTTAATCGAATCTTTTTCTTTAGTAACATTTTGGACTTGTTGTTGCAATTTAGCAATTTCTCTATCACGATTTTCAATAACACTCTTTGTACCTCGTTCCGTGTCTTGTGCCATTTTACGCTGTTCTTCTTTTAATCTACGCACTTCTTCACGTTGCTTCTGTAATTCGGCTTCTGATGCATTAAGTTCTCTTTGGAAATTAACTAACATGTCTTGTGATTTTTCTAATTGTGCAACTAATTGGTCTCGTTCAATTGTAAGTTGTTTTGTATCGGCTTCCAATTTCACAATTTGTTTTTCTATAGCATCAGCCTGTTTGTCTCTCTGTTCCAATATTGATGCCATCTTTTCTCTGTCTCGTACAGATTGGGCCAATTCTTGTTGCAATTTTACTAAAGTTTCTTGTGTTCGATGATCCAAGGTTCTCTGTTGTTGTTCAAGGTTGCGTCTTGTATTTTGAATTTCTGCTCTTAGTGCATCTCTCTCTTGCTCTATTTGTCTCATCTCTAAAATTGTTCGTTCTAAGCGTTCATGCATTCGACCAAGTTCATTGGTCATTCTATCATATTCAACACGTGTTGTTTCGTTAGTTTCTTGATATTTCGCAAGATGCATTTGAGATTTTTCAAGTTCCTTAGCTAAGCGACCTGCCTCCATTTCTGTTGCATCTCTTGCTTGGATTGCTTTCTCTAGCTTGTCACGAAGACGTTCAATTTCTAACCTATCTTCAGTTCTTGCTTTATCACCAGCTACAGCTTGTAGTTTCATCCTTTCAATTTGCTGCAATTCTCCTTTTAGTCTTTCGTTATCTTTGTCCAGTTGCTCTGAACGAAGTTTCAATTTTTCACACCTATCTCTGAATTTCTCGCACTCAATATGAGCACGCTCTAAGTCCGTTCTTTGTTTTTCCAACGCTGCACTTAATTTTGTTACTTCACCTTTAGATATTTCCAACTGTATATTCAATTCATGGAATTTGGTCTCAACTTGTTCCTTTTCTGATTGTAAACGTTGTATATCTGTCTGTGATAATTCGTAGCGTTCCCTAGATTTGTCAAGCTCAGCTTGAAGTCGATTGATTTCATTGGTCCATTTGTCCTGTTCGAATTGGTATTTACCTCGGACACTTTCGATGCGTTCAAGCTCCGTTCGGAGACGGACAGCTTCCTCTTCAGCCTTCCGCGCCCGCTCCAGATCTACTGTCATCTTCTCTAATCGCGCACGAAGTCTCTCTACCTCCAATTTAGTTCTTTCATGTTCTTCTTTGGTGTCATGATATTTTCCGTATCGGGCTGCGTATCTTTCAGCTTCTTCCCTCGCACCACTAGCATCTTGCTTAACCTTATCTAGTTCAGCTTGAACTCTCCTAAGCTCTGACGATACTTTGTCATGTTTATCATACATTTTCTCAAGTTCTATCTGTACTCGGGCCATTTCCTCCTGAGTTTTTTCATTTGAAGCTTGCGCTTTACCACACTGAGTCATTGCTCTATCATATTCAAATTGCAGCCGTTCACTGTCTGCGATTAATTTTTCTTTCTCAGCTTGGAGTCTTCGCAATTCAATTTGGCCCTTTTCGTATCTTTCTCGCACCATTTCGATATCAACGCTAAGTCTATCCATATCTTCTTTTGCCTTTTCTTCCTGTTCTTTCGTCCGGCTGAGCTGTAAAGATGCTCTATCGTACATTTCTTGCAATCTAGCCAATTCGTCTTGGAGTTTCCTTTGATCTTCTTTCGATTTTGTTGCCATATGAGCTTGTTTCTCGAATTCCAGTTCAATACGATCCTTATCCGCTTCAAGTATTTCTATCTTGTTTTGAAGACGATATATTTCGTTTTGGGACCTGGAGAAAAACAGACAATTTTTTATTGCAAGAGTCAAAAATATTGTAGGAAATCCGAGTCTTATTTTTATTCCTTTACTAACGCTAACGGTCAGCGTTAGCTAATACTCTACAGGATATAAATTTGGATAGAAAACGGAAGTTTTTGATAGAACCTGCTTTATGGGTTATTTACTATTAAAGTTTTATCAGTATTTTAATCTTTAAGTCTGCATTTGCTTAGTTCTCTTGTTCTTCGCAGTTTTAGGTGTCAAAGCATAGTTGTGAGTTATCTATAAACAAAATAAACGCTGTCATCTACAATCAAATCTTGCCGTGTGGGGCCGGCTTTAGAATTGTCCCACCCCTCTCCACCCACGGGAGTCGTAAGAGCCGACTAAGGGAATACCGGAGGAGTGGGCAGCGGCATTCCCTCAAGTATTAACAACATCCACTGCGATCGTCAACCCGCCTGCCAAGTGTGGTGATTACGGCACTACCCCCCATATGAGCGAAACACATGTTGTGGCGTTGTCTTGGGGAGGCCTATGTCCAGCAGTGGACGTCGAAAGGCTGATGGATGGATGGATGGACTACAATCAAAACAATACGATTTGCATAATTGACAACATTAAATTTTTAATTGAAACTAGATGCAAAATAAAGGACCCATATTTGTTATTTTCCCGAAATTATGTAATTTTCAATTTTTTTCATTTAAAATTTGTTTCATTTAAAAAAAATATAGCCCCTAATGATGTCACATCAGATAGAAAAGTGTTGTTGCCTTAGCTTTGTTCTATTAGTAAAATAACACTGTGTTGACAAATGTTCTTCTTGTTCTTGTATTGACTTGTGGCGATCCTGATAATTCCGCCAATGACAATGTTCTCTTGATTATTTTGCTAAATTTATGTGATGGTCAGAACTCAGTAGGTATTTTATAATATAACGATTGGAAAGCTTTGTGAAGGGAAATAAAATAATAAATTTAGAGATAAGGCTGAAATCTGTTAAGTTACCTAAAGCAAGAAAAAAAAAATCGTATAAGTATATGTTGATTAGATAAGTAATTATTATTATCATAGTTTAATATTGTTATTTATAATAAAATTACAAAGTAAGTAAGTAAATGGGATATATACACAGGAAAGAAGTGATTTTAAGTCTGAAGGGCGAGAAAAAGAAGGAATGTTCTGGACTACCTTCATCCAAACCACATTCGCACAGCGAGGAATCTCTAACCCTGATCTTCGCTAAGAGGCCAGGTGAGCATGAGTGACCGAGACGAAGTCGGCAAATGACTGACGTGGCTCTCTTATTTATGTTTCGAAATTTAAAAAACCATGGTTTTAATGGAATGTCTTCCTGAATTTACCTGTAATGTATGCCTTTTATTAAGCTCGACTGTTTCCAAGATCTATCCCAACTAGAGCGTAACATCAAACCAGCTTAGGGTAATAGGTTTTGTGAGCAGACTGGACTGTTCGACATACATCCTATGTGGCAAGCCTCTTTGGCAAGATGGTCTGCCATCTTGTTACCTTCAATACCACTGTGTCCGGGTATCCATGCGAGGTGAATTAGAATGCCTTTAGTGTGACAGCGATACAGAATCTCCTTTATTTTCAGGATTGTAGGAGTTCTGGATTTGGCCTGGAATGCATTAGCTCTAATAGCTGTTAGGCAGCTTAAAGAATCTGTAAATAAGACTGTTTTATTGAGGTTATGGGACTCTCCAGAATGGCAACGCATTCGCCAGTGAAGACTGAGCATTGAGCATTGAGGAGGGCACTTGAAGCTGAGGATAATTTTGAACTTTGGAATCCAAACTGCAGCACCAACATAGCTTTGACCAATTGACTTAGAAGCGTCACTGTTTGACAAATGATTCTTTGTTGTTTGTACGTGATTGACGTTATTTTGACATATCAATACATCATAAAGGCAAAGACGTATATCTCATTCAACCTAATTGTGACGTCATCAGGCATTTTTCTGTTTTACCTTTTTTTCTCTAATATTAACCATTAAATAAATACAAAAAATGTGTAGTCAAATTCAGAATGACAAAATAAAGAAACAGTATTTATATATTGGACTTAACTTTTTTTAATGTTGTCAACTAGGCTTCTTTTACTATGTGCGTAGGGGGAGTCCGTAGCTACCGAGTAAATCGGTCATCCTGATCTAGGCCCCTGCCAAGGATGTACTTTATATTGAATTTTAATACAAAGTAAGATTTTCTTTAATATTGTAAGGTAGTAGAAAAATGTACCTATCATACTTTTCAAGCATTTTCTCGTATTCTTTGTGCGCGGTCTCCTTTTCTTCGATAGACTTTTGTGTGGAGTATAGAGCTTTGTCAAGCTTTTCTTTCAGTATTTCCACTTCTGTAAAAGCGTCGTCTCTTTCCATCTGAAATTGACCAAATGACATATAAGAATTGATCCATATCGTAATCTGGGATGATTGTGGAGTCTGTCAGCTTGCATTAGGCGTCATAAAGATGTAATTTGATGTATCTGGGTGTTATATATATATTATCAAGAAATTTGGATTAATTATTAAAAAGTGAAAGAGAATTTCAGGAACAGGGGATAGTTAAAAGTAATAAATAATTAAAATAGTTACGTCTATGTTTATAATTTCCTTACCGTTAACTTCTGGTGTTGCTGATGCGCCTTCTCCCACCGTTCCCTCAACACGTCAAGCTCTGTGGCCGCGCTGTCTCTATCCCTCGCCGCCCTGTTTGCCGCTGCAGCTGCCGCTTCCGCTCTTTCTCGACAACTAGCCGCTTCAGCAAGAGCCGCATCTCGTTCTTTCTGGATACGTGCTACCAGACTCTGCAAGTATAAGTTTTTTTAAAGTAATATCCAATTTTTTCGAGTAAAGTCTAGAAAATTGCCAAACTTCATACGCCACATAAGCGTGGTGAACTTTGGGCCAGTTCTTCATTAATCTGAAAGGAGGGTCCCCAATAGTAGATAACTTTTATGGAATTTTCATGGAAGTAGATGATTTGGCAGTAATGGATTGTGAAAGAGGACTATAGATGGAAATTGTATGAGGCGACTAAGGGGAGCAAGAAGAGAAATACTTGGAATTTAAACGGGCCCTGTGAGATAATCGGTAAATTTTCATAGGTAGCCCCTTTACAATCAAATGGGCTACTGGCTCATCTGCCTTCAATAACAATATAAATTCTTAAACCTGTTACGTTAATGTAATACGTTACATTAAGTTAGGTTACATGCATAACGTAGTGAAAAATCTTAGGTATTTCTGTATAACCTTGTGGTATTTTATTCAAACACTGTCTCGGTGGTGTAGCGGTAGTGTATGCGACTGCTAATCATGAGGTCTAGGGTTCAATCCCCGGGTTAGGCAATGTTATTGAGCTTTTTCCTAAAAAGAAAACTTCTCAGCAGCAGCCCGGAGTTTGGAAATGTGCTTGGTAGACGTCAATAGGCTCGCCCCCTATTATTTGGGACTTAGGTAAACATAGCTGGCGAATTGTGAGTGTGTAATACACCTCTGCCTACCCCTTCGGGGAATACAGGCGTGATGCTATGTTATTTTATTCAGTCACCGTATAAAATTTTCATTCCGAAAAGGTAGAAACGTTGGCCAAAGTCAATTGAGGGCATAATATCAATAAAGACAATGCCCAAGAGAACCACAAATTAAGTACAGCCTTAACCAACACATATATTGCTGCTAGAAATCCATACTTTCGGCTTTTGGCAGCAATCCAGAAAGTGCCATGTCGAATTGCTATCAAGACTTTACTCTCGGGACCAATAAACATGGTCGCTGTTGGTAAATTTATACTCATATTACATTGTACTTTGCCTGTTTGTGATTTAATCTCGAGAACGAACACTCCGATTTTTAGCGCCAAGACCATCTTTGAATAAGCTTACATGTAAAAGATTTTGGTATAAATAGTGTATATTGTTATGAGAGTGATAGACTCTTAACATTATTCAGTGTTTTGTCATGAAAATGTATAATTTTGTCATGGTGTTATAATTTAGAATTTTTGAACAAAATGGATCAATTATAATTCGACTGATTTTGATCGGTGTTACCATATCGTACCCTACTTTGCATATCTATTATCTCAAACGGATATTAACAATACCGTAAGAAATCGAAAGATGATGCTTATTTCAAATATACGAGTATATGTATATAAAATATAGGTAGGTACTTATTTTATTTCTAATCACAAAAAAACTTATATCGTAAAAAAGCCACTATTCTATCACTTAGCAGGTAAGTGAATCCATATGTCAAAATTGAAATTTCTGAATCCGTTTTTCTCTCTTGAGTAAGGATGCGCCGAGGTTTATATGTTTTTTTACGTTTTTTTTTATTAGTTACTGGGCCAAAGACACGAATAAAATATTACGTGGAATAAATGCTTTTGTATGAGTAGTGTAAAATGTGAATAAAATGAGTAGGTACCTAATAATTTTAATGTGCATTTTTATTTATGTTACCATTCCCATATAATAACGAGGCCCGTATTTTGATGTTTGATAAAATCTATATTTGGTATCATAAATTTTATCACGCATCGAAAATGGCCCTTTTTTTTGTTTATGTTTTGAAAAACATGTACCTAACCGCATACCCCAT
The DNA here is from genome assembly GCA_948253155.1 of Leucoma salicis. Taxonomy (NCBI): domain Eukaryota; kingdom Metazoa; phylum Arthropoda; class Insecta; order Lepidoptera; family Erebidae; genus Leucoma; species Leucoma salicis. The sequence continues at coordinate 12,179,753 of OX411828.1, read as the reverse complement.
CGTTCGGGGCAACGAACAGGGTAGTGTGGGGCCCTCACCCACTAAAGAAACCCGCCGTGTGCCGTCTCTCCGCTTTTATTGGCGGGCTAACGGAACTATATTACAATCCTTCAGTGGTATCGAACATGGGCCTAGAAACTTAGATATTTTAACAACATAAATTGAAGACAGTATACAGGTTCTAAATGACATCGTACTGATAATTAATGCCACGGATTCACTTGATTCTGAAAACCCAGGTGGTGGAAATTTGTATCGGTCTTTTCATGAAAATATTAATTTCCGTTTATTTTTTTTAATTGATTTCTTTTATTTTTTTATCTAAATTCGATTTTAGAAAATAAACCCATTGTTCAACGAATTACTCCAAAATATACATTTGATCGAAATCTTCGTAATGTTTTAAACGCAAAGTGGAAAATGTTAAATCGAAAATAATAGTCACGAGCAGGATTTGAACCTGCATCTTCTGGATACCATCCAGATGAATTGGCAAAGCAGCATCTGGACGGTATCCAGGAGATGCAGGTTCAAATCCTGCTCGTGACTGTTATTTTCGATTTCACATTTTCCACTTGGTGTTTAATGTATATGGCTCAGCATGTCAAATGCTAAAAATATAAATAAAAAGTTCTAAATCTTCGTAATGTTTTTTAGTCGCGTTGTTAAGATTCGTAGCAGCTAAAAAAAAAGCCAACTTTGTAACCCGTCGTTGTAGACGAAAATGGTATAGGATATATTAATACCACATATCACAACCACCAATTAAAGTTATATGGTGACATCTTTGCCCGGAGCTATCGGTATGATGTCATTTACATCCCGATATATACCTCCACGTAGGTAGGTAGGTATAGTTTTATAGTTTATATTACTCTATACTCGTACTAGTTTATAGAACTAGATGTCGCTACTTGGACAAATCTTTAAAATGCCTCTACCTTCCTGTATAAAAGTTACTCTATAGAGATGGTCTATTACAACAATACAATTTATTAAAGTTTCTAATGTCACTTTTTAATCGATTCCTAGAGGGAACTGGAGCTGAAACTACGATATCCAACTTAATAAGATCCTGGCGCACTTCTTTGTTTCCTTTATTCGGATTACATTGTTAATTCATATTGGTTGTTACGTTGGTTAAAGGAATTGGCTGTTTGCCAAAACGTCACCGTCACAGAGATTTGGTCTATAAAAATCCGACATGGTCTCATGTGTCATTGCAGTCAAAAAATATGGCAAAATATGAACTAAGGCCTTTTTACCACTGAAGTAATGTAACACAGTTCCAGTAGCCCGCCAATACAGGTGGAGAGACGGTACAGGGCGGGTTTATTTAGTGGGCGAGGGCCCCACACTACCCTGTTCGTTGCCCACGAACGACGAGGCGGTCAGGTACATTTTTGCCCGCCTTAACGATAAAAAAGGGCCTTTTATTTTATTTGGGCCCCAGATAATAAAAATACTTAAAAGTAATCTATACTACGATAAAGTTTTTTTGCCATGTGGGACCGGCTTTAGAATTATCCCACCTATCTACACCTATAGGGAATAGCGAGGGAGTGGGCAGCAGCACTCCTTTGAGTATTAAAGACATCCACTGCGATCGCCAACCCACCTGCCAAGCGTGGCGTTTACGGAACTATCCCCCATTCATGGGGAGGCCTATGCCCAGCAGTGGACGTTAAAAGGCTAATGGATGGATGGAAGATAAAGTTGTAAATCTAAATAAATAAATATATGATAGAGGCCTACCGTTGTCTACGCATCACGGAAATCTACTGGATAGATATTTGATGAGGATTCAATTAAGTTGTCCAAGTTTTATCTCTTATACTTGGCCATTACCTTAAAAAATATTGCGATATCTTCATTTAATATTGTTATAAGAACATAAACAATGCAGACATCAGTGTTTGAAGTCGGTGCCTAGTCTTAAAATGATAAAAATAATACTTATATAATAACAAAAACAAAAGGTATAAATATATAATTATGTACTTATATAATAACATTAACATCATTTTTGGCACATTTAACCTTAAACTGATACGATGAACCCTAAACGATAGCTACGTGCAGTAGCTATCGTTTCCGATTTCGCATTTGCGAACTTTTTGTTCTGGTAAGAACTAAAAATAAATAATAATGTACTCAAATGTCAGATTACAAATTCTATCTCAAATAAAAAATACAAAATTAGGGGATTTCAACTGGTCACACAAGCTACCCGTGTCCCAGATATTGAGAGCCATGAGTCCTCCTTGTTGGACCTTCTGCTGACCACAAATGCACACGGATACCGGGTGGTGGTTGATGCTCCTCTGGGATCGTCTGACCACTGCCTGGTTCGTAGCATAGCCCCTGTTGCGAGCCCTAGTCGCTTTCTTGCCTCTGGGTCTAGCAGAGTCTGGCAATACAAGTCAGCAGATTGGGATGGACTTCGCGAGCTCTTCGCATCCTACCCTTGGAAGCAGCTATGCTTCTCCTCTAAGGACCCTGATATCTGTGCGGACTGCGTCACGGAAGCGGTGCTCATGGGGATGAAATCATTCATCCCCAACACCAAAATACCGGTCGGCGGTCGCAGCCGCCCTTGGTTCAACAAAGCCTGTAGGGAGGCTGCACGCCAGAAGCAGTCCGCATACCTGGCCTGGAATAGGGCCAGGAATAGTCGGGATCCGAACGCCAAAGAGCAGAAGCGAAAATTTAATGCTGCTTCCAGGTCCAACAAGAGGGCCAATGCCGAAGCCAAGGCAGAACACGTTGCCAGAATTGGTGAGCGGCTTGAGAGATATCCCACTGGGAGTCGTGCTTTCTGGTCGCTTGCCAAGGCAGCAAAGGGAAACTTCTGCCAGTCTTATCTTCCTCCACTGCAGAAACAGGATGGCAATATGGCCCATAGCGCAAAGGAGAAAGCCGACCTACTGGGCCAACTCTTTGCCTCCAATTCAACTTTGGACGCCGGAGCGGCCGCACCACCTACCATCACACGGCGTGGAAGCTCACTGCCTGAAATCCGCATCACGCAGCGTGCGGTCAGGCGGGAGCTGCGGCTGCTGGACGTCCATAAGTCGAGTGGGCCGGATGGCATCCCTGCGGTGGTTCTTCGAACGTGCGCCCCTGAGTTGACCCCCGTCCTCACGCGCCTGTACCGTCTCTCATACAGTACCGGCAGGGTTCCAGCTTCGTGGAAGGTAGCCCATGTTCACCCGATTCCCAAAAGAGGTGACCGGTCGGACCCGTCGAATTACAGGCCGATTGCGATGACATCTCTACTCTCTAAGGTCTTGGAGAAGGTTATTAACCGCCGGCTCCTGCAGTACCTAGAGGATCACCAGCTGATCAGTGACCGCCAATATGGCTTCCGTCACGGTCGGTCCGCTGGTGATCTTCTTGTGTATCTTACCCAGCGTTGGGCTGAGGCCTTGGAGAGTGGGGGTGAGGCGCTAGCAGTTAGCCTGGACATTGCGAAGGCGTTCGATAGGATCTAGCATAGGGCCCTTCTGTCGAAGCTACCATCTTATGGAATCCCCGAGGGACTCTGCAAATGGATCGCCAGCTTCCTGCGGGGTCAGAGCATCAAAGTCTTAGTAGACGGCTGCTGCTCCGATACCATGGAGGTTAATGCTGGCGTACCACAAGGCTCGGTGCTCTCCCCGACGCTTTTCATCCTGCACATCAATGACATGCTCTCGATAGAGAATATGCGTTGCTATGCAGATGACAGTACGGGTGATGCGCGATATGCCGGCCATCAGAAAGTTCCTCGGAACATACTGGAGGAGAGACGGGCACAACTTGTGTATGAAATCGATAGCTCTCTAATCCCTCGGAATGGGGAGAAAAGAACTTAGTTCAATTCAACCCTACGAAGACACAGGTTTGCGCGTTCACTGCAAAGAAGGACGCATTTGTCGTGGCGCCTCAGTTCCAAGGAGTAACTCTCCCAATCTCCGATAGTATTGGGATCCTCGGCATCGTTATTTCAAGCAAAGTCCAATTCCGGAGTCATTTGGAGGACAAAGCCAAATTGGCAAGCAAAAAACTGGGCGTCCTGAACAGAGCCAAGCGGTACTTCACACCGAGGCAGAGATTTGCACTTTATAAGGCACAAGTCCGGCCGCACGTGGAGTACTGCTCACATCTCTGGGCAGGCGCACCAAAATACCAACTCGACCCACTTGACTCCCTGCAAAGGCGTGTCGTTCGAATTGTCAACGATCCCAATCTCACGGATGAACTGGAGTCGCTGGGGCGGCGGAGAGACTTTGGGTCTCTTTGTGTGCTCTATCGACTCTTCAATGGAGAGTGCTCTGAGGAACTGTTTGAGGTGGTACCAACATCCCCTTTTTATCACTGGACCACGAGACATCGTAGTAGGGTTCATCCACACAACCTGGAAACGATCTCATCCAAGACGGTTCGTTTCCAGCGCTCTTTTCTACCACGTGCGTGTAGGCTCTGGAATGATCTTCCTGCTGCGGTGTTCCCCCAGCGCTACGACATGTCCCTTTTTAAACGAGGTTTGAGAAGAGCACTTAACTCACGGTAGGCGGTGGCTTGGCTGTACCCCTCTGTTGCCAAAGTCCATTAGCGACGGTTATCACTTACCGTCAGGTGGGCCGTTTGCTCGTCTGCCACCATTGGCAATAACAAAAAAAAAAAGGGAATAATAAGGCATCGGTACAATAAAATGTATGGCGTCGATATCAATCGATCGAATTTAGTCTAGACGAGATACTTATTATCAAGAGGTTCAATCACTCAAGCCAATATTACAGTGATTCTCAAAGATCGATAACACTATTGAACGAGCCGATTCAATCGTCCTATAATAATTTTATTGATCCAACCATCAGCCAATATGTCTCTAAAATATAACGTAAATATTTAAATGCGATTATTGGACGTGGACAGCTATTGTATGTATTCTTAAGACTGGTTAAGAAGATATACAATGCGAAAGTGGATGAATGTAGATAGAGGGGGAGACCGAGACTAACCTACCTAGATTAAATCGGCCATATATTGAAGGAAGGTGGAGTCTGGCGTCTCCAAAACCGGCGAGCGTGTATGAAGAGAATTATGAATGTTGAGGAATAAGATATAATATACTGGACCGCAAAAAAAAGGGTCGGTTAAGGAATATGTCACTGAAATTCTGAATGACTACGTAGGTCCATTTTTAGTGGACATGGGCGAAAATGCCGCTTTTATGCAAGACAATGCCCATATAGTGTTTGCCTATTTTCAAGAAGTCGGTATCACACACATGGAGTGTCCAGCACGCAGCCCTGACTTAAACCCCATTGAGCATGCATGGGATGAACTGGGATGACGTGTACGTCAGCGGAATCCACCGCCAATCACACGCTACGTGAAATGAAAAAAGCTTTAATAGAGGAATGGCAGAATATTCCGCAGCATCGCCTCAAAAACCTAGTAGAAAGTATACCAAATCGCATAACAGCAGTACCAATTGCGAGCTCGCGGAGGCAACACAATGAGCTAAAATGCGTGAAAACGGCACATCTATAACCAAATGGAAAATCTACGCATTTTTATTTATTTTACATTTATTAAAAATAAAAAGCTTGAATTAATTTTTTTAAACTTTCACTTAACACGTTAGTTTCTTTAATTTAGTCTTTAATTCATAAAGCTAGGTCAGGTACTTTTGAAGATATTGAAGATTTTCTAACCGACCCTTTTTCTTTGCGGTCCAGGAAAGATGCCATACAGTATTCGAAATATCGGAATAGTAGAACATCAAGTAAATACCTCAGATTTCGTAAACGTAGTTTTATTTTATAATTTGTAACATTCGTGTAAATATCAGGAGAGTATTACCAAAATAAATATAAACTTCTATTAGTAAAAGCTTATCGAAATTGCGAAATTTATAATAAATTGTTAATTGGTAGGAACCCATCAAGTTTAGAGTCAATTTATTTTTCAATCAATTCTAACTACGGTAACATCATAAGGCTTTTTTCATATTTGGGAGATTTCCAATAATAAAATTGGTAGGTAACCAAGAAGAAATTACAGAAACAGAAGTGTTTTTCTGAACAATTGTCGAGTGATTTTTAAAAGGACTTCTTTTTTTTATGAATATTTAGAAAGATTGAACGTACTAAAACATTAAGAACTCTTTGACGCTGAACAGAATGCTTATTGTAGATAAATTTCTAAAGGAAGTAATCTCTTGTGTGACAGCACCGAGCTCGATGCTGAAGAGCGCGACAAGGTACACCATAATATCTGGCCAATCGTTGAGAATAATTATGGTGTTGAGACCGATTGGCATTATATAAAAACGTTTTTTCTTAATTGAGAAATAAGGCCTTTTCAAAATACACTGCTCAATTATAATCCCATTAATAGTTTTCTTTTAATAAGCCCGTAATTTATATTAACTACATTTTATTTTGCGAAACTCTCAAAACTCTCTTTTTACACTTTCACAAAATAACTGAGCATGTCAAGTGCTAAACTACATATCAAAATACAAATTATATATGCATTATTGGAGCAAATAATTTTGAGCGAACCTACAATTACAGTACTCATACAATCTATATTTAATGAGTAGGTTGTGTTTTCCTTCTGTAACATGGAGGGAAAGAAAATTATTGTTGGTGTAATTGCTTTTTGTGAAATTTTTATTTAATAAATACTTATGGTCAACGGAACAAGTTGTTGTTAAGATGGAGAAAGAGGGATTTTTTATCTATAAACAGTATTTGAACTCGCATCATTGCTAATACTGTAGAAACACCTTTTGTTTTAGAAAACGTATTAGAAAAACAAAATAACTTAATGTATTTTTAAACTTGCATTATACATCTAAATGAAATTCTCAAGCTTTTTTCATTTATCATGAAATAGTGTGACAGAATGATGCTAACAGAATTATATGTAAATTGTTGTTGAAACATGTTAGCTGTTTGGATTGCCCTAAATAGATTTATTGACCAAACAGAAATAGAGTTGCAGCGCTCGATATTTCAGTCTAGGATAGTGAATTGAATAGTACTTACAGTCTTATTGTTTTGTATTCTGTTAGCTTTCCCTCTATTTTTGATCCATACATGAATTTTTTAAATGGGTGTGCATGGCTATTTCCGAAAAAGACATTTCGACGTTCAGGTCGGCGTTCGCTCTACTAATATTATACTGGAGACATTTCAATTCATGATTCGTCACAATTTCCAGCAAAAGGATTTTTAACCGAAAGGTAACGCGAATTTTGTCCACAGTAATCAATTTTCTTATCACATTCTTTTGTTTTGAGAGTAGAAGTAGGATCGGAACAAAAGTATGAAAGATATTCAATAGATAGCCTTTTTTTTTTGTTAAGGCGGGAAAAAATGTACCTTACCGCACACCCCGTCGTTCGGGGCAACGAACAGGGTAGTGTGGAGCCTGCACCCACTAAAGAAACCCGCTGTGTGCCGTCTCTCCGCCTTTATTGGCGGGCCACTGGAACTATGTTACATTACTTCGGTGGTAAAAAAAAACGAACTGGAGACATCTGGACCCGAACCGGGGTCTTCTGGTTTTAGGATCGACCGATTTCCCACCTGAGGTATTATAACCTTATTCAATAGATAGCCTGACTGAGAAAGAGAAAGAATGAGAAGAGATGGGTTTCGTGTTCTTTTTTATTGCCAACGGTGCCAGATGAGCAAGCATTTTAATGGGAGTAGTAACCGCCACTTATGGACTTTGAAAACATCAAGGCCACAGCCAAGTCGCCTACCGCGAGAAAAGTACTTTTCTCAAACCCCGTTTAAAGAAGGAAATTTCTTAGTGCTGAGAAAAAACCGCAGCAAGAAGTTCATTTCAGAGCCTACAAGTGGTAGAAAAGAGTTCTCTCTTGGACGAGATCGTTTCCAGGTGGTGTGAATGAACTCTACTACGACGTCTTGTGGTCCGGTGGTAAAAAGAGGATATTGGTACTACCTCAAATAGTTTCTTAGAGCACTTCCCATTCTTTAACGATGAGCCTATAGAGCACACAGAGATACCCCAGGGTGCCTCGGTGTGAAGTACTGGCGTCCAAATAGAAAGGTATAGCATGTAATTTATATGCAGGATGAACAGCATTGAGGAGAGTACCAAGCGTTGTGGCACGCTAGTATTTATAATCACGGTACCTTCTATTAAGATTTTGATGCTTCGACCATGCAGGAATCTGGCGATCCATTTGCATTAGTAAATATGTTTAAAAATATTTATTTTGGGGGGAACTCATATTGTCCCACTATTGGGCACGGGTGTCCTCTCAGCGTGAGAGAGATTTAGGCCTTAATCCATACGCTAGCCGAGTGTGGGTTGATTTCACAACTTGTTGAGGAAATATCTAAGACATGCAGGTTTTCTCACAGTGTTTTCCTTTATTGAGCTGTGATGATTTGTAAATAAAATATACAGTAATACAGAAAATCTCGAAAATCAGAGGTTTATACTATGCACTCAGACTGGGGATCGAACTCGATACCTCTGTCTTTGTAGCCCTAGGTTTTACCACTTGGTTCTCCAATAAATCCATTCACACGAAATTTAAATACTTGGTAATTTTGCAGTAGAAATACTTATTCATTTAAGTAGTGGCCGCCAAGTTATACTTAATTCAATTTCGGCTTAGTCTCATTTCATTCAATGGAAAGAGCAGTTTTTTTATATTTCGTTTGGTGGCAGACGAGCCACGGCCCACGTGATGGTAAATAGTAACCGTCGCCCATGGACTCAACTATACCGGGAGTATTGTCAAGCCGCTGCCCACCATTTCATTTCAGACATGAAATGAAAGAATGAACGGCTATCTCCTGCTACGACCAAAACACACCGACGTGCTTCATGGCCGGTCACACGGGAGATGGTCCATGGACCAATTCGCTCCGGTGCGATAACAAGTGACCAAACCCACTTGTTACTCAGCCCTACCACCAGTAATGCAATGGGTGATAATTACTTACTTACCTTAGTTGCCTCGTACGGCACCCGTGGAAAAGAATGGGGTGGTGACACTTGTATTCTTAGTCCATCACCACACGGACACAGTTAGAACAGGTTGCCATGAATCCAAGTCCCGGCCGTTTTTCCTGTGCAGATTTTGTCTAAAATCATAAAGTATTTACCTGGGCCTTATCATGCTTGTCATGGAACCGATCAGCATCTAGTTGTGCTGTATCCCTTTCCTTTTGTAGTCGAGCTGCTTGACCAAGTGCTTTATCCAGCTGGGATTGTAGAGATTCGAAGTCATAGGCCTGCTTCTCGCGATCCACTTGCAACTGTGAGCACAGATATGGAATTTAATGATTATATCGCTATTGTATTTTAGTAAACCAACTAACCCCAATATTTCATTTGGTAAAGGTTAGATACAGAAAGAAATATTTGACTGACTGCTGAAAGATATAACCATCGAAACCCGAATAATAATTAGAAATAGAATTCATCTCGTTTATACGCAGACTGATGCTAGTAATTTAGATTACTAGCATTCCTTGGAAGCAAATAAAATGTAGGTAGGTATACCAGTTCTTAAGTATAATCAAGAGCAATTTAAGAAAAAAGTTTAATCAAAATCCGTTCAGTAGTTTTTGCATGACATGTGAGCAAAGAAAAAACCCTAAAATATATGTTTATTGTTTCTGTTATAGTTTTATAACTATTACCTTTAAGATTAAATCTGTAGTTATCATCATCATACACATCGGCTGGTTACATTATATTGAGATAAACTAAACTATTAGTGCAACTATAATCATATTCATATAATTCTACACTCACTTTCCTAACTTCGGTAGCAGACTTATCAAGCTTCTCCTGAAGTTTGTCGATCTCTGAATGTGCAGCATCCAGAGCCGCTTGTAGTTTGTCTTGTTGCAGTTGAGCCTTGCCAAGAGTAGCTTGTGTTCTTTCTAATTCTTCTCTAGCCTTATCCAGCTCGCCTACAGCTTTGTCACGCTCGGAGTGAAGCCGGCTTATTGATGATTGCATACTGTCAACAATATATATTGTAAGTTAGTTTGTACTTTAATTTTGAATATTACCTACAATTTATGAGAAATTTTATATTAAAATTTAACACTAAAACACTAAACTTGTGTAAATATTATACTCGTTGTGTCAGGTTTTTGCTAACGGCGTTTTTAATTATTATCAAGAGCTACCAATTAAAAAAAGTTGCATCAAAATCCATTAAGTAGTGTTTGCGTGATGTGCGAACGAACAAACAGACAAACACAAAAAATCTAAAAAAATTGTTTTGTGATTAGACACACCTATATATAGACTAATAGTTTTTTTTTTCAATTATCTTAAATGTACAGACATAGCTCTGTTACAGCTTTATAATAATATAGCTGAACATTCAATAAATAATCGAAATCGAGGGAAATCAGCAGATTATAAGGAAATAAAAGTACTTTCAGAGACATACTCATGTAAGTGCTGTTTAATATTGTAATAATAATTTAGGAATTTTTATATATATTTTTTGCTTAGCCACATAAAACACAAAGTGAAAAATGTGAAATCGAAAATAACAGTCACGAGCAAGATTTGAACCTGCATCTCCTGGATACCGTCCAGATGCCATTTTACATTTTGTGTTTAATTGTAATAATAACTTATATTACTTACCGATCGTACTCTTCCTTTAAGCTGTCTTGTTCTGTTTGTGCATTTTCAAGCTTCGCTTTCAGACGGTACACTTCACCCTGCGACTTCTCTACTTTATCTTGTAAGCCACTTGCCTCAGACCGTGCTCTTTCTGCATCCGCCTGTGTTACTCTCAACTCGGCCAGCGTCCGTCTCAATTCTGCTGCACTCTTATCTGCTTTCTCTTGTACTCTATCTAGTTCCTGAGATGTTGTTAAAGTACTTCTGCCAAAAGTCGTTTGAGATCGCTCCAATTCATGCTTAAGTCTTTCATTTTCAAGCTCAAGTCTAGCCAATCGTTGCTTTGCTGCTTCCCAATCTGCCCCTGATCTACCAACTTCACTGGCTGCTTTATCCAATTCTGCTTTAGATTTGCCTAGTTCAGATTGCGAGCTTTCCAACTTAGCTTCTAAACGATCTTTTTCAGCTAGAGCTCTTTCAAGTCTAGCACCAAGCTTTTCGACTTCACTCTCTAGTGCATGAAGTTTCATTTTGTATTCGGCTATTTCTCTTTCGTGGAGTTCTCTTTCTTCATTCTTTTCATGTTCAGCTCTATCCCGTTGCTCTCTTAACTGTTGAATTTGTTTTTCTTTATCTCCTATGACCTCCTCCAAAGAGGAAAGAGCGCCTTCAGAAGAGCAGTGGTGTGCTTGCATTGCGTTTAGTCTAGCTCTAGCCATATCTACTTGATTATCTTTTTCTTTAAGTAGATCTTCCAGGTTTTCAATCTGAAAAGTTCGTGCATTAGAAGTACACACACAGTGGAAGGTTGCAATATGTATTTATTAAAATTAAAATAAACCAAAAATAATAAAAAAAATATAACAAATAAAATTAACATACCTTAAAATACACATAAGACGAGCACTACCACAACACAAATACTAGCATACTCGAAAATAATAAAAATAAAAGTAAATAAAACATAAAAGATAGATACGTCAAACAAATAAATACCTATTATAAATAATTATTTTATTGTTTAATTGAAAGAGATCCTAGGTAGGATTCTAATCGGTATTCTTTGGAAATCCTTTCCAAATACTTTTCCATTTTGAGGTACCACAGTGACTTAATTTTATTTCTCTATAGTCCGGGGAACGTTTACAGCCCTCTAGTAGAAGCGTTTACACATCATGCGACTCGCGTAAATAGTTTTAATACGAGAATCGCACAAGTAACGCCACTATTTCCAGTTAATATTTATTTGTAAGCTCTTGAAAATGTAGCTTATCTATACTATTATTATAAAGAGGTAACGTTTGTGAGTTTGTGACGTTGTAAGGGGTAATCTCTGGATCTACTAAACCGATTTTCAAAATTATTTCACCAATAGAAAGCTACGTTATTGTGGAGTGTCATAGGGTATAATAATTTCCAAAATTAATTACGCATCTTTACTTAAACATGAATAATGTAATCCAAGTTGTAAAAAAAATTGCTTTCATCGCGTACGCTGCGGAAACTATTGAGGATAGAACAAAAAAATGTACTACAATATTAAAGAACGTATCAAAATCTGTAAAAAAGTCCGGGATAGAATATGCCTATCTCTCTGGATAACTCACAATAACTGCTTTTACTGTTAAAATTATGAATTAAAAATAATTTTTGTGTAGCTTATTTAGCCCATATGGTATTAATATACATATATCTTTATAAATATGTTTTTAGAACGGAAATTCAATGTAGAATATCTGTGCACTTTACTCTGTATAGTTTAAATAAATATCTTCAAAGATATTAGCAAAATAAAAACGTGCGGTGCGCGCCGCCCCGGCCGTTTACAAGGTATCATCCTTAATTATATGGGACGAATGTACCATGAGTCATAGAGCTCATATTGAAGCCGTGAACCGTACGCTAAAAGACATCAGAAACTCAGACGCTGATATGGGTGGTGTTACTTTTGTTTTTGCGGGCGATTTTCGGCAAACGCTGCCAGTAATAACAAAAGGAACACGCGCCGATGTCATCAGGGCATGCTTAAAATCATCATGCTTATGGAGTTCCGTTGAAACTCTCAATTTACGAACAAACATGAGAGCCCACTAGAGCGACAACTACGATAACGACTTTCTGCATCAACTACTGAATCTTGGAGAAGGAAAAATTTGCTGTCCTTACACCGACAATAGGGATGACATTAAACTTGACAATCGGTTAGGTCACATATTACACAGGTTAGAAGATCTGACAGACGCAATATATCGCGGTCTTGGAAGTTTAATGGAAAGAGATTATCATTGGCTTTGTTCTAGGGCAATAGTCTCACCCAGAAACGATTCAGTGAATGAGATAAATAAAATAATTTTAGGAAAAATTCCCAGTCAAGTCAATCACTATAAGTCCATTGACACGGTGTGTAATATTGAGGATACAGTGCACTATCCTCAAGAATGTTTAAATTCTTTGAGTCCTTCTGGCTTACCTCCCCACGTTACCTTATGCTAAAAGTTGGCATTCCTATCATGCTTTTAAGGAACTTGAGACCCCCCAACATGTGTAATGGCACAAGGCTGCTCATAAAAGAGTTGCGGGAGAATATAATCGTGGCGACCATTCTCACAGGGCCAGCAGTGGGACAACTTGCTTATATTCCGCGGATACCCATGATTCCGACTGATTTACCTATACCGTTTAAAAGGTTACCCGTCAAGATCTCTTTTCCATCCATCCATCCATCCATCAGCCTTTTAACGTCCACTGCTGGACATAGGCCTCCCCAAGAATGGGGGATAGTGCCGTAATCGCCACGCTTGGCAGGCGGGTTGGCGATCGCAGTGGATGTTGTTAATACTCGAAGGAGTGCTGCTGCCCACTCCCCCGATATTCCCTCAGTCGGCTCTTACGACTCCCATGGGTGGAGAGGGGTGGAAAAATAAAAAAAAAACAAAAAACAAAAATAATAAGAAAAAATCTTCATCATCATATTTTTTATTTATCCCGAACTTTTAACTTGAAGTATTACGCGGGACAAACGGGCCGGGACAAAAATATTTCTAACGCGGAACGGAGTCCGCGGGCACTGCTAGTTTATGTATAAAATAAAAGACAAAAAATATGTTTTTGTAATTGACTGACACATTAATGCCTTTGTTAGAGCAATAACTCAGATCACATAACATTTAATTGATCGTTAATTCGGAATACATCGTAAATTAGAATCGGCAACATAATCGGAAGTGCATAAACTATTCGACTCGAGATCCATAGGAATTGGAATGAGGATAAATTATGGTTTCAAGTTTCAGTCTAAAAATACTTGTGGCTTAATTTTCGCTTTGATGTTATGTGGTCGTATTATGACAGGATTTGTGCAATCGACTGAACCGATTACATCGACTGTGGATTTTATTGTATATATACTAGACTACGAGCCTATGCCCGCGCCTCCGCCGCAGATAAAAGCTAGTTTTTAGGTTATATCAAAATATAGTTTTTAGGTTATATCTCAGGTTCTCGATGTAGTAGCGGAATACAACGTATACCAGTTACTAAGTCTAATCAAACGCTATCAAACAAACAGTTTCATCAAAATACTTTCAGTTGTTTTTGCGTGATGTGCGAACAAACAAAATTTTTTTTTTATACAGTTTTTTTTCCTCATATATTTTAAAATGTATACATACATAGGTCTGTTACAGCTCTGTAATACTTAAGAAACAATACGATTGATACGAATTTCAAACAAATTAAAACTATATCAGTTTATAAGTCTTCATTCTTCTTTAACTATACCTAGATACTTATTTGTGTACAACGCTGGATGCAAGGAAGATTATGATCTCATAATATTGTAAACAAATAAATAATAAACGTATTTTTTAATTTAAATTTATATATTTTGTAGCCTCGTGGCGTGGTCGGTAGTGTAACCTACTTCCGTACGAGGTCGTGGCTTCAATTCCCACTCAGGACAATTATTTGTGTGATGAACACAGATATTTGTACTGAGTCTGGATGTTTTCTATCTATTATATGTATGTATTTACAAAAAAAGTAATATGTAGTTTATCTGTCAAGAAAGTACCGGGAATAGATGATTTGTTTATGGTTCCAAATTCAAATTTTTGTTTTTTTTTGTTGTTGTTAGATTGGCACAACTATTATCCATTTAGGCGCGGACAAAGAGAATGTAAAACACTAGGCGCGGAGTTTGAGTTGCATCTGTTATTTATATTAAATACAGTGATGTTTTTAGTTATATCATATCTAGTGTGTATTGCGAATTTCATAATGGACAAAAACATCGAACAAAGAGTTTGTCTTAAATTTTGCATCGCCATTGGAATTTCGTGTTCGGAGTCACTGAAAATGTTACAGAAGGCTTACGGTGAATCGACTTTATCAAAAACCTGTGCTTATGAGTGGTACAAAGCGTTTAAAAGCGGTCGAGATGTGATGGAAAATTTGCCTCGCTCTGGTAGGCCATCAACGTCTGCAACTGAAGTTAGCATTGCAAAAGTGAAGGAAATAGTGACTGAAAATCCTCATTCAACTTTGAGAGAGATAGCCGCCGAACTTTCTGTGTCTCATGAGTCGATCCGTACCATTTTAAATTATCACTTGGGTATGAAACATTTTTCCGCTCGGCTAGTCCCAAAAGACCTGAATTTTCTCCAAAAACTCAATCGCATGAGAGTCGCTGAGGACATGCTAGAACGAGTCAATTCCGACCCAACATTCATGAAACGCATTGTTACTGGTGACGAGGCGTGCGTTTACGAGTATGACATGCAAACTAGTCAACAAGATTCGGAGTGGCGAGTTCCAACTGAACCGAAACCGAAAAAACCACGCCAAAGTCGATCAAAAGTCAAAGTCATGTTGACTGTTTTCATTGACTATCGCGGTGTTGTGCACTCGGAATTCTTGCCAAAAGGTCAAACGGTAAATAAAGAATATTATTCGAGCGTTATGCGGTGCTTAAGAGAGCAAATTCGACGAAAAAGGCCAGGTTTGTGGAAAGAAAATTCTTGGATTTTGCACCACGATAATGCGCCTCCGCACAAGGCCATCATTATGAATGAATTTTTGTCCAAATACTCAAGAAATACCATCGAGCAACCACCATATTCACCAGATATGGCTCCAGCCGACTTTTTTCTTTTTCCTAAACTCTAATTACCACTTCGTGGCACCCGTTTTCAATCGGTAGGAGACATAAAGGAGAATTTGCGGCGAGAACTGAACTCAATTCCAGAAACAGCGTTTAAAAAATGTTTTGAGGATTGGATTATTCGTTCGCGTAAGTCTATCGTTTTTGAAGAAGCATACTTTGAAGGTGATAAAATAAATTTGGATGAATAACAAAAATTTTGTGTATTATTGATCTTTTCCCGGTACTTTCTTGACAGTGTAGTATGTATTATATCCGTAATCTGGTACCCATAGCACAAGCGTTAAGCGTAGTTTGGGACCAGAGGGCGTTGTGTGAAAACTGTCTGTGAATATTTATTATTATTATTCTTAAGCTATGAACTAGCTAATTATCATAAAACACATAGTAGGTACTTATATATTGAACGGATAAAATTGATTCATTATAACACATAGTCAATATTACGTAATGAGATAATTATGCACCATACTATTATTAAGCATTTAATCTATTATGGAATATTTAGATAATTACTCCGGATATAGTTTAATAAAATCGCTTTCCAAATAAAGAACTACGTTTCTTGCTAATAATTGAATTGAAAAATACTTTAGAAAATCCAAAAGTGCCTCATAAGCTTCATTTTTCACAATAAAATTGATTATTTGATAAGTAACTAATAATGTATTGGTCTTACTAAGTAGTTTTCAATAAATCACACAGCGCTAATCAAAAATGGTGAGTGTTAAAAATAGTAATTTTTCTTGATATGTGTGTGTATATATTATTTTACAAGTGCAATATATAATAAATAAGTTTGAAAAATCGGTTGTTCTGCGTGAAACGAGAGTAATACCAACCTCAACGCTTCGCTTATGAGGCGTGCAATATGGCCCAAAAATATTGTCTACGTTACAGTAGGTACATAATATTATTTATAAATAGGTAATCAAAATTCATTTAAATTAAAAGGTGGCTGAGCTAGTCTATCTATATACATATAATTGCTTGTACCGACTGACTGACAATCAATGCAGAGCCCAAACCGCTGGGGCTCTAAATTTTGGTAGTTGATGCCTTTTTTGTTGTAGAGACCCACTAAGAAAGAATTTTTTAAAATTTCAACCCTAAAGGGGTAAAATAAGGTATAAACGGTTGTATGGAACTTTGTCATATTCAAAGTAAGAAGCACGAAATTTGGAAACACCTATTTTTGGCTAGAAATAAGTGTACA
The DNA here is from genome assembly GCA_948253155.1 of Leucoma salicis. Classification (NCBI taxonomy): domain Eukaryota; kingdom Metazoa; phylum Arthropoda; class Insecta; order Lepidoptera; family Erebidae; genus Leucoma; species Leucoma salicis. Next base: position 12,162,738 of record OX411828.1, on the reverse strand, counting down.
TGTACAGGGGGATATTAAAAAAAAATACTCCTAAGATGGTAAATGAGGGGTTGAAAGTTTATATGGGAGGATCGTCACTTTTGAAGTAAGAAGCACGAAATTTCAAATACCTGTTTCTGGATAAAAATAAATGAATACGTATATCAGCGATTTTATAATTTTTATCCCTAAGAGGGTGAATTAGGAGTCGCATAAAAAGTTTGTCATTTTTAAAGAAAAACATGACATTCAATATTGAAGCATCTTATATAAAGTTTAAGTAATAAACTTTATTAACTAAGTGCAACCCGCGACTTCGTTCACGTGGAATTTAGTTTTTTATTTTTTGGCAGTAACCTTACTCCTACATCTGCTATACGTCAGTGAAAGTCCCGTCCAAATTGGTCCCGCCGTTATGGATATTAGCCGAAACAAACAGTCAGATCAAAATACTTTACGTAAATGATAAAACCGTTTTGTAGAGCACAATGATGCGTTAGGAATACGTAAATTGTAACGCCCTTAAATTTAAAGAAGCGCCTGGTGTATTGTTAGTGACCGTGTTTCTCACTGGAAACTAACTCTTAAAATTGGATCACCAGTAATGTTATTAAGAAATCTCAATGCCCTAAATTTTGCAATGGAACTAGGTTACAAATCAAAGCTTTATAAAAACGTCGTAGGAGCCACAGTAATTACCGAACGTGGTCAAGGAAATATTGTTTATATTCCACGAATACCGTTAATTTTATAGTATCCTGAAGAAATTAAAATAATATAACAGAATACAGATCCCTCTTAAAGTGTGCTTTGCCATAACAATTAATAAGTCCCTAGGCCAGTCACTAAAAATAACTGGCGTGGATTTAAGTTAGGACTGCTGTTCACATGGAGAGATTTATGTTGCATGCTCCAGAGTGAGTTTTAGACGTAAAAGGAAACACTGCAAACATCGTTTACAAAGAGGTACTTACTATAGTAATTAAACCTAAAATTTTGATGAATACTAATAGTTTAATTTCATTTAGAGACAGTATTTTCGTTCCTATTTCAATATTCATTAATTTGCGCGAGCGAAGCCGTGGGATACAGCTAGTTATATATAAAAACGTGATCTAAAATTTAATCAGTCATTTTTTTTTTTAAATTTGAACAGTCATCGTAATGTCATTATAGCTCGAAATTTAAATAGTGCTATATTTGCATTAACGTATACTTCCATAAGTTTACAAGGACATAGGGCCACGGTCCTAAATCGTATTTTGGGAGGGACGTTGATTAGCCACAGCGCGCCCCATAGACGGGTAAAAGGGTATCGCCAACCATCTGAAGTTAAGCTTTTCCTTGTATTGGTATGTAAAAGTATTACCTATATGGATACTGGAAAACAACTGTAAAATATTCGGTGCATTGTTTTATTTATGTTGTGTGGTGTGGTACCTCCTTCTGTTCCAATAACATTCATTGCCACCCCATAGAGTGACATACCTATCGCTAAAGTTATTTAAAGTATAACAACTTTAATAAAAACAAGAACCACCTTTAATACACCATTCTTAGCGATTACGATAATATATGATTAAAACACAAAAAAAAACTATATGGTTGTCTGTAAAATCGGTTTACGGACGATAATTTTACGCGATAACGTCATATATGTTTTCTGAGAAACACAAACAATGCATCGATCGCCATCTTACGAACCGCAGATGAACCACGTAGTCAGACTACTTTAAATACCTATTTTTATGATTTAGCAACTCTGGGCGGAACGTGACACTTTTTCGTGCGTGCGGCCGGCGTTCATCGATTTATATGACGTTATTACGTCAAAAATATCAGGTTCAAGTTAGCTTCAGGATTAGCAAATTATAATTTATTTCTGATTTAAAAAGTGTAATAATTAACCAGTATTAAATCTACTTTACTAATAAATCTTCATTATTCGATTCACATATTTTAACGTATAAGTGATTACTTTCACTACGAAATTCCTAAACTAGCTTTACAAACTTATATCTACAATCTACATGATCATCACTATTCTAGCCTTTAATCTAACAAAATTTGCCAGATTATCAGTTTACTATTCTATAGAGTAACAATCAATATTCTTAATAAAAATCACAAACAATTCAGATAATTTACCTTTCTTTGCAGCACATTGATTTTTCGGTCTTTTATCTCGGAGTGATCCCTCAACTCCGCTAGCTCGTGTGCTGTTGATAACGCGGCTGCCGTCTTTTTCTCCACCAACCTGCTCTTCTCGTCCAACCGGGCCTTTAGTTCTTCCACCTGTGCATGGTAGTATTTCTGTTTCTATACCAAAGTTAAAAGAAAATTACTCATTAGGTTTGTCATGTGTACGTTTGACAATACTTTTACTATAGGCACGTATTATTTGAAGTGCATTTTTTACAAATTGTGAGGCAGTGAGTGATTTTGCAAAGTGTACCTGAAAATAGGATAATGATTCAATAACCTGTACTTCTTAAAGAGCTGAAGGCTATCCAACAAATCATTATAAATCAGATGTGGATGGGTTATAAATATGTGCCTAAGATAAAAATTGTGTGATAAAAATTGTTTTTTTTTTATTCTTGATTTGAATTGTATATCATAGAGTAATCCCCTCTTGAATGAACTCTATCTTGCTTTAAATAATACAGGCGATTAAATCAGTATCACAAATCATACAAAACCTTGAGAACAACTTACGTCGGTCTGCAGCATACTATAGTGTTCTTCTTTAGCACATAATGATTCTTTCAAAACTGCAATATGCCGCTGATAGTCCTGATGTTGTTCTTCTAGGGCCTTCATCTTGGCGGCCATTGCCAGTATCTCTTGGTCTCGCCTCTGGATCTCCAACCGGAATTCATCCAGCTGCTCATCATTCCACGATCCATCCGAAAGTCGGTATAGAATTAGATAAATCCAAAGATTTGATTATAGTACACAGGCATAGATGATTTCAAAAGTATAAACCAAAGAAATCTATCTACTTAGGCAATAAGTGATGGCAGAAATGATACTAATGTTAAAAACTTTATCTACTTAATATACCAATAAATCGTCATTAAACATACTGATTAACAGAGTAACGTTAGTACCTTTGTTAGTATATGAGAAGCGACGCAAGCTAATTATGCCAATATTAATTAGTTATACGAGTATATAATATATGGCACGAAATGTTTCCAGCACTAAAATATTGAACACGATTTAAGATCAGTGCCATGGAAGACATTTCGACAATTTCACACGTTATCTGACATGCAAATCTGACACGCATTAGTCGACTTAGATTACATTAAATATTTATTAAAAATCGTTACGAATCACCAAATAGTAAATGGACATATATATCTGGAAAACTTTCCATAGTAAATTCTAATAAATATGAAAGTTTGAAGCCTTGATGAGCATCGTTAGAAAGTTTTCCAGTCTTCCAAATTCTAATTAATAGTACCAAGAGTAGTTCGACAGTAAACATCGTAAGATGCACGGGCGCCTACATTGTGATACATTGATCTATCGTTACTGTGAGAGAGACTGATGGAACATGACCACTACATGAGAGAGGTCGGGTCGTGATGAGCTAGTCTAGTTGATGTTGATGCGGGTGACGCGGGAACAAAGCTGGATTTGGAAGATGACTTGCGATCAACACCGAAAGCACAATATGATTAAATCATAAAAGATCAAGGAATTATGACAATAATATTTTTCGATGCGTTCGATCTCAACAGTCTTTATTTAACAACAGTCTATCTCTAAATCGTTAAATTTGGTGTCAACGTAATCAACCTCACATGTTTCATCTATCTTTAGGTACAATTACATCTAAATTCATTATATTTGCATCTATAAGGCCCTATTTAACAAAAATATTTAAATCGACATCTTTTAAGAATATAATTCCTCTTATTTCAATAAAAATAGCTTCAACAACGAACAAGTTTACATAAAAATATGACAAGTCAACACAGTCAGCGACGATTTCGGCTAAGTTCGGACTTAAAGCGAGAAATTGACACGGTAGTGGTGAGTGGTCGGTGACGTCACAGAGTGGTGACGCTATAGTAGGGTGAGGCGCGCGCGTGCACGTGCGCCGCTCGCAGCGTGGGGCGGAGCGCAGGGGGCGCGCTCGTGCGCCCGTCCTTCATGACGCGCACGTCGTTCAGCAGAAAACTTACTTGTCTCTTGAAGGGAGGGTCGGCCTTATCGTATAACGAGGCGTGCGAGGGCGCGAGCGAGGGCGGCGGCGGCGACACGAGCGCGGCCAGCTCGCTCTCGAGCAGAGCAAGCTGACGCTCGAGCGTGGCGATGCGCGCTTCCTTCGTCTCCAGCACGGCGGTGAGCGTCGCGCCCGCGGACCCACCCGGCAGCCCCGCCGCGGCCAGCGCGCGCTCCAGCTGCAGCTGCAACGCCCGCAGCGTGTCCGCCGTCGCCTTGAGCTCCTGCCAGTCACGCGAGTCGGTCAGCCGCCGCCGCCGCCGCCGCTCACAGCCTACCTACGGCCGGCTCGCTGGGGCTGCAGCCGGTCGGACGGACAATACCCCAAAGCGCCAACGACTCGACGCAGCCCCAGGTGAAGGCGGTACTAATTAAAATTTGCTTCTAAAAACAATGATTGCTCAACTGAATGTCCAATAAAAAACATACGAGACAGTCTTCTCTAAGGTTCGTGTATCGGGGTCGTATGAGCTGCTAAACATGCAATGTCGTGGCTTAGTTTGTGTTTGGGTTTAATTGTTATACTGATTTATACTTCATAGTTTTTATTTTTTTTGACCGAATTGACTGTCAATGATTAAATTTAAAAAAAATATATAGGTATTGTAGCATCATATAATTTATATTGTATCATCGACGTGTACGTGGCAGGGGAAGGGATTAAGAAAATGGTAAAGGTGCTCGAGGTTCAAGCTTCGAATGTGTCTCAGAAAGGTATTGAAAGATCGCGGGAGTGAGAAAGCGAGATCTGAGAAAAAAAATTACGAAGCCAATGAGTGTGATTTATCAATTAACACATTGAAGGCATCGCGACAGTAACATACGGCTCAACAGACAAGAAATTAATGAAATAAATCACTAAAAAGAGCAACACTAACAGAAACAGTGAACGATGACGAAGGTATCACAAAATAAAACGCCCATGTGTTACATAATACTAATAAAATACATAAATATAAGGAAGCAGAGTGACGTGCACAACATACAAGTAGACAACCACACTAAAGAGTACAGGAGCACTTTACTCAAGATCTTAACAAAATTTCCAACGGAATCTATAAAACTGATACTTCATTGGAAATTTTGCTATACCTACAGAACATGCATTTACAATACAACTAGTGATAACAATTACCTGTTTTTGCGCCATTGCTTGCATCTGTTGGAACATTTGGCGTTCCTCTTCCTTACCTGAAAGTGATTTGGAGTTGTACTTCATGTAGTTCTAGGAAGATCATTATTTGAATCTGTGAGAAACTTACATTGTGTTCAATTTATTTCGGTTATGCAAACTTCACTGCTTTCATCTTATAGCAATCATGTAAAAGTTATTAAGTAGATAATATCAGATTCAATTACGTTCTGATCGATTGAAATTTACTTTAATTTTAGAATTGCCAGCAAGTTTGTTTTTAAAATATATACGTAGTGTTGACACATGCAATAATAAATATCAAGATATAGATATATTCAATAGTACTTTAGCTGCTTATAAAATAAAATTGCGTAAAAAGATCTTAAATAACACCTGAATCCATGCTTATGTGACTCCCATATTATATCTCCCTTGAATGTGTAACTTAATTTTAGTGTTCATAACTATTTTTAGTGTTTCATTTCGTATCTCATATTATCTATAAAGTATCGAGTCTTAATGTGTTTATTTTTTGTATCAGAAACTGTATAATGACTGTTTGTTTCCTGAATAAATAAATAAATAAAAATAATATCATTAAAAAAATGTACGTACCCATCCCTTTATTTTGGAGCATTTCAAGCAATTTTTTGATACTTTCATCTCTTGCCTGGAGCGTTTGCTTTTGTGTTTCGATCCTCAGTTCTAGTTCCTGTTTAAGTAATAAATTAGTTATGGTCATTAAATTTGTAAGAAGCTATTCTCTTATGATTTTTTCGGGTAAGCCTTTATTAATCTTTGAATAAATAAGTGGTTATCACTCTTTTTTTATTTACGGTGTCCCCCTACTGGCTTCTGCGTCTGTTTTAGAGAGAAAGTGAGTAGTCCTGGTGTGTTTAAACTAATTTTAAAACTCGCCTAATTTTACCTAAAGTTTGAACACGTTTAAAGGTACCTACGTGGCGTGATTACAATTCAAGCATTCTTTATCATATTTACATAAAATATGTAATGGTTTTTTACAAGATTTTGTTTTAATGGAGGAGGACAAATGGATAATATATAGTGCTACTATTTAACATTATAAAACCACACTGATCATTTGAAAAAGATCTTTCATATGAATAAAGACAACATTAATTTATTGAACAAACTCAATTATATTGGAAACACAATTGGAGCCACAAAAGAGTAAATAACGGGGCGGTCTACTTGCTGTTTTCTAGAGTTGAACTAACACCTCATTTTCAGGATATCCTTTCTCCCTAAAGATAAAACAGGCCTATTCATCTAAAAATCTTCATTTGCCATCATTCACCTTAACCTTTCCATACATTTCTTCAGGTGATGACTGGCAATATGACCCAATCTTTTCCATGTAGTTCCGCAGGCGGCCTTGAATTCCGCTGGTGGTATTGATTTTCTGGTGGCCTTACTTGATTTGCTGATACTGCAGTATACGAAAGACTTATTGGGCACTAATAGTAAAATTGGTGCTATTATATGTCTGGGTCGGTAGATATAGATTTATATGGGGCAAATCTTTGTATAGTGACCAAGATAGAAGTTTACAAGCAATTGTGCATATCGGCGCCTGGCTGCTAATTGGTTGCAACAAAACAAAAGCCTTTTAGAGAGTTAATCTTCCTCCTTTATAACCCCGTTTTGGCTCGGTCTGAGGTCGTGAACGCTGCTATTATTGTAAGGTGGTTGGCAAGGTTCGGTCGTAAGTGAAAAAATACCTTTAGCTGTTGATCTAAATTTCCAAAATATTGAATATTTTGATTTACATTTTAGCACTTGATTTTTTTATTCTTTAAAGCAGCTGAGCATCAGCTGCTTTAAAGAATAAATTATTTGTGAAAGTGGAAACAGTTGTTGGCGTTTTTATTCTTTGTTGAGTAGATGTCAACGGGACAATCAACAACACTTATACAAAATGAGACAAAAAAAATCTGCATCTCGGTATCCTGATGATGATATTAGTTATGAATTATTTTGATGATTCTGATAATGAGCATCAAATATGCTCGAAACCTGGGTCGACAAAATCGATACACAACGTGAGTTATTTCCGGTTATATACTTCCAACCCCGGCTGTACACACTCGTCTATTTGTCTCGCGAACCTCTCGTCCACTCTCGTCTCGTAGAGGCTTGACACGAGAGCGCACCATGTACACACTCGTTGTATCAATTAAACTTCGGATGCCCGTCGCGATGGACGTGGAAAAAACAATTGCGGCTTTATTTTTTTTATTAGCTATTGTAATTTTTTAATCATTTACAATAAAAAAATATATTAAACCATGGTGAAAAAGAACTTTTTAACTAATCAACATATATATTTATTTTATATATATTTTTTAAAATCTTCCACGGGTATATCAAATTCGTTGCTTATCCGCTCCCAAGCGTCGTGTAATAGTTTCTTATCCTTGTGCCTGACATTCTTAGGATTCCATAATAGTGATTGCCTTTGGTAGGCTTCTAAAAAGCGTTAGAACACATCGTTGTCGCACGCAGAAAGCACGTCTTTACGCGAACGCAGTTGGCGGGCAACTAAGCAAACGAGTGTGTACAGGCGCGGTCTCGTTTTCATCGCGAGACTCCCTGAGACCCTTTGACTCGTGCACAAAAAACCGACACTCTTCCGAGACATAGCGAGAGCCCCACTCGCCTTCGGCCTGTCTCGTTGTGTCTCGACGAATGTGTACAGGCGCCGTAATATGTATCAATCTCACGATAGTTTCTATACGTCAACTTTTTTTAAGTAAATTTTTGTAAATTTTGTATGAACTTTCTAATATTGTTTAATTTTATTTTTCAGATTGCATAGATATATAATAAGTAATTGTAGTTTTAGCAAAAGTACCTAACTCTGCACTCGTTTTTCCACCTTTTGTACATTGTTTATGAACAAACTACAAGTCGTACACTTTTTGTGGTATAATCCGATTTTATAGTATTTTTTGCAGATATTGCTATCTCACTCACCTTAATAGTGTCTCTCAATATAGCTATTTCTCTTTGAAGGTGTTCATTTTCAGCAAACAAAGCTTCCAGCTGTTGTTGGAGTTCAGGAGCAGGTTGGCGCATACGTATTCTTAGTTCTTCCTCCAGTTGACGAACTAACATCGCTTGTTTCTGTAAACAAATGTTATATATTAATGTTTCGCCGCCACACACTGATGTGAAAACATCGATTTTCTTTCTTTCTTTCTTTAAGTATTGTTCGAGTCTTATATAATTCTTGGTAAGCGCCCTCTTGCTATCCAAAGATGAATTAAAACGGTTATTGGTTTATTGATTGACATCATACTTCCTAGTTAGATGCTTTTGTCAACCGATGGCGTTAAAACAATTAAATAAACTGGCGTAGTGACGTCGCCGGTTTTACCATCCCTCCGCATTAGATGATTTCACACCAAAAAGTTGGATCTTGTATAGTACAATTAGATCGCACCGTCACCAATATTTGTATAGTAATGTAAACAATTTTATCCAATATAACTTCATGTATTGTGTATGTACCTAAGCATTTTATACATCGCCGTATTAGTGTAATCATGTTACAATAAACGTCATATAAAATCTAATTAGTATATCATTACACCTCGCAAACTAAATGTATGAGCAGACAAGTGCCCAAACACTTATGAAGTGTAGCCAAGGAAATTAAATCACAAGTAAAATAAACTGCGTTCTAATGGAACTAATGGATTAAACAAATTGGCAAATAGCCGGTTTTACTCTCCCTCCGCATTAGATGTTTTCACATCAATATTGCCTATAGTAGTTGGTTTCATTTTGGTAAGAAAACTCATGGAAGCGGTTGGGATAATCGCTAAAACCAGAAACTTTGAAACTTTTATTGCACTGCTAGTGTTAATTTCAGATCAAAAAACGAGAAGAATTATAGATTGATTTGCCTCAAAAGGTTTTCATTTAGTTTTTTTCAATTCACGCACTCTGCTTTATAAAACCACATTCCAATTTATTTGCCCACACTACGAACTACGATATGATCTGAATTAAAATTCTTCATGTGTTGAGCTATTTTATTTTGATTTATTTAGTTTAGTTAAATAAACATTTTTATTGCGGAGTTGTTACACGCAAGCTACAAAGAAACATTGAAAAAGGCGAAGGTAAATTTCTTTCGCCTAAAATTAAAAGGGCATGTACCTACATGATTTTAAATGTAGATCATAATTATTTTTTGTAAAGGCAATGACTAATATAATTATGCTTTGGCAACGGGACGTGTTGGCAACACCGTCCGTTACCTAGAATCTATACTAGTACGAAGCTGTTACAGAGCTGTCTGTACATTTAAGATATTTAAAAAAAAATACTATATAAGGCTATATAGGCGTGTCTAAACAAAAACATTTTTTTAGACTTAAAAATTGTAAGTTTATCATACAGTTATTATATCAAGAATCTGAGATATAACCTAAAAAGTAGCTTGTGGCTGCGGTGGAGCCGCGGGCAAAGGCTAGAAATACTCGTAAAATAAAACTACGTTTACGGAATCTACGGGGCTTACTTGATTTTCTACTTTTTTTTAGGTGGGCATAAATGTACGTACCATACACCCCGGTGCCCGGGGAAACAGCGGGGTAGTGTGGGCTCTCTCACCCACTAATAACCAAACACGCACCCACACCCACCCGTACTCGGCGAACCAATGGTACCGCGTATATTCACTTCAGTGGTCCGTGGGGCGCACCTTCGCGATAGGCTCTACGTGGGCGGAGGTTAATCCCCGGTCCAACCACCAAACAGATAAACAAACAAACAGACAAAAATCTAAAAAAATAAGGTTTTATGTTTAGACACGCTATAGCCCAATAAAGTATTTTTTTCTCAAATATCTTAAATGCACAGACACAGCTCTGTTACAGCTTTATAATAGTACTATAGATAAATATTTTTTTTTATATTTAATATATAACCAGCAAGAACTGGGTTGCACTCGTGAAACATTTGACAGGGGTGTCACTTATTACCAAACTCGGACAAAACTTCCCACTTTGCTTTCGAACAAAATCTTAAAATTTGCTCAAAAACATGTTGAGAACTTTCTAATTTTATTACTTAATGCTTTTAAAATTTCTTTTTAGTAATGTTGGCGTATAATGCATTAAGATTTTAGTTTCGTTTTAAACAATATTGCTTACTACCTATATTTTTGGCGAATCAATTTTAGTTCAATCAATTTACAACTGTCAAATTTGCCAACATCTTTAACAATCATCTATCGTCAGCCGGTTTTTAAAAAACTATAATTAATTATACCTACACTTGAACCTTCCCTAATCATGATTCACTGTCCATGGTCTCAAAAATTTAATTTTTAATATCTACAATACCTTCTCAAATATAAAGTCAAAATATCGACGATAAAAATCTGTTAATTAAAAAAGTAATTTACCTAATTTGACGGTTCTAGTACTACCATTTAATAGTGGGCGAGCTTATTGTCATCTGTCGGGCACTGTATCTAAAACTGGGACTAATTAATATTTAATACATACCAAAACATTGTAATTATACTGGTTTTCTTTAAATTGATAACTATTTGTCACATCAAATATTAATGAAAACGTAAAATAATTGTATGATTGTAGGTTTAAGTAACACGTAAAATATAACCTAATTTGATGAACTTGATTAGCCTTTTTCTCGAAAATCCGGTGAAGTAGGGATATTGTATTATTTGTAATTGTATGTACAGTTAAAACATTATACATTAAGGTAAGTTTCATTAATGTACATCATGATACAATATCAAAACTAAAGGCCTTTTGTGGGCATTCTCCTTTATATCCCACTGGAACCGTCACATTTTCCGGGATAAAAATCTTACGCCATTTTCCGGGGTCTGGACAATAATACGTACCTACCTTTGTTAAATATCACTGATTGGTTGAGTAGTTATGGGATGAAATCGTAACAAACAAAGGAACGCACTTTCACATAATATTATTAATTATAATACCGAATATAATAATTTAATTATCAATGAAAATTACTACTCGTATTATAAAACTGTAACAGAGCTGTGTCTGTACATTAAAATTATTTGAGAAAAATGACTTTATTAGGCTATATAGGCGTGGCTGGTACTCCTGCCGAAGTCGGGGCAAACGCCAGGTTCGGCCGGGGCCTTCAGGCCCATCGTGCTGCTGGACGAGGCGAGTAAGCTGCTGGAGAGAATCCTCGCTGCCCCCATCGTCCAGCACCTGCGCGACGTTGGACCCGACTTGTCGGATGCCCAATTCGGTTTTCGAGCTGGTCGTTCGACAGTCGGCGCGATCTTGTGCCTGAGGGCTGCGGCCTCAGCGGTCGTCGCTGGCGGTGAAGTGCTGTTGCCAACGCATTCAATAGTCTGCCATTCAGCTGCATCAGGGAGGCGCTCCGGTATCACGGGCTGCCTGGTTACCTGAGGCGGCTAGTGGCGGACTATCTTGAGGGCCGCAGCGTTCTCTATGAGAGCCGCATAGGAGACGTTGTGAGGAGCCCCTTGTCATGCGGTGTCCCACAGGGTTCGGTTTTAGGGCCGCTCCTGTGGGACATCGGTTACGACTGGGTGCCACGCTGTCGGCTCCCCCCCGGGCTTGCGGTCATCTGCTATGCGGATGACACGCTGGTCATAGCCCGGGGTGGAAACTTCGAGGAAGCGGCGTTCCTGGCCACCTTAGGGACCTCGGAGGTGGTCAGGAGGATTGGGGCGCTGGGGCTTAGGGTGGCCCTGGACAAGTCGGAGGCCCTGCTTTTCCATGTGCCCCGACGTCGGCCACCTCCTGGCACCTCGATCACGGTGGACGGGGTCCGAATTGGGGTGCAGGCCCGGATTAAGTATCTGGGCCTGGTGCTGGACGGGCGGCGGCGCTTTCGCGAGCACTTCGGTCAACTGTCCCCGAGGCTCGTCGGTGCGGCGTCCGCCCTTGCACGGCTCATGCCGAATATGGGCGGACTTAACAATGCGTGCCGACGGCTTTACGCGGGGGTAGTCCGGTCGATGGCGCTGTACGGCACACCCGTGTGGGCGTAGTCCCTGGACGCACCGAATAGGGCTCATCTGTGGAGGCCACAGAGAATCGTCGCGTCCAGGGTCATACGTGGATACCGCACGGTGTCGATGGAGGCGGCCTGTGCGTTGGCCGGAACCCCTCCGTGAGACTTGGAGGCGGAGGTGCTCGCCGAGGTGTATCGGCGGGTTTCGCAAGAGCGGGAGGGGGGTGGACGTTCCCCACCCAGTGTGGTGGCCAGATGGCTGGGCGACGCCCGCCGAGCTGCCATGGCCAGCTGGAGGGCGTGGCTGGAGGCGCCCCGGGCCGGTCTTCGGACCGTAGGGGTGCTTCAGACGGTGCTGGAAGAGTGGGCAGGGTAACGGCACTGAGTCCTTACCTTCCGACTAGTGCAGGTGCTGTCGGGGCACGGTTGCTTCGGCAGATATCTGCACATTGTCGCCAGGAGGGAAGCGACTCTGGGCTGTCACCATTACGGCTGCGACGAGGATTCGGCACAGCACACGCTTAAGTCGTGCCCGGCTTGGGCCGAGCAGTGCCGTGTACTCGTCGCGGCTATAGGAGGGGACCTCTCGCTGCCGAGCGTCGTCAGAGCGATGCTTGGCAGCGACAGGAATTGGGCCGCGGTCACTGCCTTCTGCGAGGACGTCATCTCGCGGAAGGAAGCGGCGGAGAGGGTCAGGGAGGCTGATCCTTCCGCAGACCTGAACCACCGCCAGCGACTGGGGCAGCGCAGGCGTGAATATTTAAGCGCCTAATGCCGCCCTAGCTGAGGCTGCAGGTGGATGGACCGGGGAACGTCCGCCACCTGCAAGGCCTCCCGCGAAGGTGCGACGCTCCGTGTGCGTTTGCGTCGCTCAGTTGAGGGTACCCGAAAGGGTAAGCCACCGGCGGACCACTGAAGGAATGTAATATGGTTCCGGTGGCTCGCCAATATTTTTTTTAGATTTTTTGTCTGTTTGTCTGATTGTTTGTTCGCGTATCACGCAAAAATTGTTCAACGGATTTTAATGCAACTTTTTTATTTGGTAGCTCTTGATTAGACTTAAAAACTGGTATACATTTTATCCCGCTCCTATATCGGGCACCTGAGATATAGCCTAAAAACTAGCATTTGGCTGCGGCGAAGCCGCGGGCAAAGACTAATACAACTATCTTACTTACTTAGATTAATGTACTGAAATAAATATAAGTGCTTAAATATTTTCTTTGATTTGCACAACTGGTTAGGTACTTATTTAAAACCACTGAAAGTACGCCCTCATCCACTAAATAAACTCGCCGTGATAGTAACGTTAGTGCCGGATAGGTGGCGCTGGTGGCAGTGATTTTTATCTTTTGAACCATAGGTCGAATTGATACGAAATTGTGTACGTGTGGGTGACGGCCTAAGAATACAAGTGTCACTACCCCATTCTTTCCCACGGGTGTCGTATGAGGCGACTAAGGGAAGTAAGCAATTATTATCAATTACATGACTGGTGGTAGGGCTGGGTACCAAGGGCTCAACTCACTTGGTATCGGGTCCGAGCGGGTTGGTACCACCATCTCCCGTGTGACCGGCCATGAAGCACATCGTTTCGTTTTGGCTGTAGCAGGAGATAGCCGTTTATATTTTATTTCATATCTGTTTAATGAATTGGTGAGCAGCGGCTTGACAATACTCTCGGTATAGTCGAGTCCATGGGCGACGGTTACCATTTACCATAAGATGGACCATGGCTCGTCTGCCACTACATGCAATAAATAAAAACAAAAAAAAAACATTGAAAATGGTAGATTCTTGTAGGTGAAGCGAAGTGCACCGGGCACCAGCTGGTGAGTTATAAATATAAGCTTCTTGGATACAGCCTTGATTATGTATAGTGACATCTCCGTACTTTGTGGCAGTCATAAACTCTTTGGTTAGGTACGTATTTCAATCTGTATTTTAGCAATTGACATGCTCAGCTACTTAAAAGAACAAACTATTCATGAAAGTAGAAAATGAGAGCTTTGCCGCGAGCAGAATTGAAACCTGCTTCCCATCCAATCCGGGGAAGTGTCCTGTACCGCTAAAAATCGCGCCATCGATTAGTATGAATTTTAATTGCAAATTTTTTCTTTTCTTTTTTTTGTTTACATTTGCAATCAGGCTATCTCTGCGGAGAATCTGTGGAGTGAGGCTGACTGACCGCATTCGTAACGACGGCGTAAGAGAGCGAGTAGGTATGAAAGTGAGTATTGGTGTAAAGATGCGAAAGGGAATGCTCCAATAGTTCGGACATGTGGAAAGAATACCGGACGAGCGACTGGTTAAGAAGATATACAATGCGAAAGTGGAAGGATGTAGGTACAGGGGGAGACCGAGACTCACCTACCTAGACCAAATCAGTCATGTATTGAAGGTTTGAAGGAAGGTGGAGTCAGGAGTCTCCGAAACCGGCGAGCGTGTATGAAAAGAGTTATGAATGTTGAGGAAGCGAGAGATGTATGCAAGAATAGAGCCTCTTGGCACGTGCAATCGATCGTGACACCATAAGCTAATTAGTTTGGTGGTAATATGGCCTTTCTGGTGGGGTAGCCAGCGCCACCCCTACCAATCAAATAAGGTGGTCCCGTTTATGTCAAAATTAAACTTACTTTATTGGAATAAAATGTATGTAAATGCATCCGATAGGTGGCGTGGGTCGTAAAAACATCTAGAACACGTGTGTAGAATAGATTGGGTGTCACCATTAGGTGACTGCGATAGCGATGAATGTTCAAAACAATATCATCTTTAAATACTGGCAAAATTAACAAAAGAAATATAAAAAAAAAACTAACTTTTTTGATACATTTTAAATGGAACGACTTTTTGATGAAATAACTGAATTAAATTCAGCTAAAATAGTCTCTATTGATTCTCGTACGATTAAGAGGGTCGTATGTTTCTTTACCACCCTTGTAGTATATAAAAGCATTATCGATCTTATTTTTTTTTTTGTGTTTAGACGGGAAAAAGCATTAGGTATCGATCCTAGTTCACATCGAATAATCAAAATCCGTTTAGTAGTTATATGTTCACAGACATTTTCACAGAACGTCCTCTGGTCCCAAACTAAGCTTAACGCTTTTGGTACCAGATTACGGATATAATACATATATTACTTTTTATTTGTAAATACATACATATAATAGATAGAAAACACCCAGACGCAGTACAAGTATCTGTGTTCATCACAAAAATAATTGTCCTGAGTGGGAATCGAACCCACGACCTCGTGCACGGAAGTCGGTTACACTACCGACCACGCCACGAGGCCCGTCGTCGTCGTAGTTGTTACGTGAGGCGCGATCAAACATACAGACAATTTTTTTTAACATATTTAGATTAGATATTCCTACATATTTCTTAAATATCTTTAACATGTAGTTATTAAAACTTCATAGTTCACGAGGAGCTTGAACTGTATAAAATTATTAAGAAGTGTCTTACTATGAAGCTTCTGGGTGAACATTATCCCCCTTACTAATAAACATTGTATAAGCTCCGAATAGTTATTCAGTGTTTTGTTCCGTTCTTTCAAAATTAAACCGTCACATTAGTGACAAAGACAAAACACTGAATAACTATTCAGAGGTTATACAACGTTTATTAGTAAGGTAGTATACGTCTTAAGTGCGACAGTTATCCCGTCACAGCTTTGTAACAATACTTCGAATAAAACAAACTAGCCTAGTAAGTTGCCCGTATCGCATGCTTAATTAAACACGCAATGTAAGCATAGATTATATCGTCTCATTAATCAGATCAGGCTTATGCTTACTTGCGTGCCAGTAACACGCACTATGTTTCATTCTTGAATAAAACCTTTTTGATGTGAAAACATCTAATGCGGAGGGTAAGCCAAGAGGTCGCCTATTAGCGAATTTCAATTTATTTTACTGTTTTCAAATAAAAAACTCTATTTATTTAATGGCGGTGTGAAAATTCTATTTAATTTTTGGCCGTGTGGGGCCGGCTTTAGAATTGTCCCACCCCTCTCCACCCATGGGAGTCGTAAGAACTGACTGAGGGAATACCGGTGGGAGTGGGGGGGAGTACGGCACTATACCCCCAATTTGGGGAGGCCTATGTCCAGCAGTGGACGTCGAAAGGCTGATGGATGGATGGATTGATGGATTTATTTAATTGTTTTCAATGTCATTAGTTGATACAAGCATGTAACTAGCGTCAATCAATAATCCAATAAGAGTTTTAAATCGTCTATGGATAACGAGAAAGCGCTTACCAAGAATTATATAAGACTCAAACAATATTCTCATTTATTATATGGGTCATTCCACAAAAATCCGTGTACTTTTGAGGGTAATTTGTCCCAACCTTTTCTAAGATGCTGTTGAATATCCTATCAGTATATATGATAGGCAATTAATGAATTATGTTATATCTAAAAGGGCCAGTCACTTTATGCAGTAGTATAAGAGGAATTCAGAATTTAGCAAATTCGAGGCATCTAGGGACTGACAGCTCTGGTCAGGGACTGATATTAAGGCATCTATTGTAATGAAACAAGCTATGTATTACATTTACCATCATATTTATTTGTAAATATATAATTAGAACAATCACATTATAACTAGGTTAGGTTACAATAATGTTTTAACATTTATTTCTAATAATAATCAGTCATTGTATGGGGGATTCGTCCAATTAAATTCTTGCACAACCTTAAACCCTACTGCTAAGTGTATCATATTTTCATCTCAGTTATTGACTATTCATACAATCGCATATTAGCTATTTATATTAAAATAATAATTATTCTTTCTTATAGTTATAATGATCAGTCATTATAATAAGATAAGATTCACAAATCAAATTCTTACAAAACCAAAGCTAAGGCTAATAGACGACAAAATTACAGCTACTGTTATTCTTTCTAATTAATTTGCATTGCAAGCGAGTTTCATTTAATAATCTATCAAAATCCAAATCTTAGACGATGCAGATTGATTAGGATTGATAATCGCTGATAAAATAAATAGTAGGTGATGCGAAGTTCACTAGGTCTTCTTGTACCGCAATAAAATAATCTAAACTTGTAAAACACTTTATCAACTTTGACAATTAAATAGGGCTTTCCCAGTTTTTCAATGACATCATCATAAAGTACATCAGCGACGTCATGTTCATCTAATTTTAATGGTGTTCCTTTGTTATTACATACTTTAAGGAATGTAACAGTCAGTTCTTCTTCTTCGTCGTCATAACATGAACAAATTACAGCATAGCGGTATTCTATTTTTTACCATAAATTTAACTAAAACATAAATATCCATTGCCATTATGTCACCTTCAGTTTATCTCTTAAATTCTTACTTGTGCCTGCTTGTTTAATTGCTTCGCGTTTACGTAAGTTTTAAAGTAAAGTAATTTCTTCTTCAGAATTTGTACTATAAACTTCAGCTACTTCAAAAAGATTGGATTGGTTTGCATATTCTAGAGTTCCTAATTTATAGTGATCACATTAACACAGTGTGACAATATGAAACGAAAATAACAGTCACGAGCAGGATTTGAACCTGCATCTCTTGGATACCGTCCCAGATGCTTTGCCAATTCCGCCTTCATGACAATTACTCGAAACTGCGAATTTCTATAACATATTGATTCTTAACGTCTTTTCTATTGTTTTGCTTTTGAAGCAGCTATTTTTTTAATGGCTATTTCCTCTTGAGACAATTTTAGTGGTTTGTTTTAGGCAGCATTTTGCTGCAAAACAGATAATTAACATGTATTTATGAAATGTTATGACCAATAACTGTTATCAACTTGAATTAACTCCAACAGTTTCCAGTTTCAAATCACGAAAACAAAAAGAGAATAATTTAGTGTATTATGCATTACATATTTTGAAATAAAATGACTACTATTTATTCATATTACATTTACTTAAATTACTTTTTGATCCCTAAAGTACCTAACTTAATAAAGTACAACATTAATAATCGTAATATTTAATCAGTGTCAATTTATTTAGTTGTTCTGTTAATAGCACAATATAATAAACTTCAGTCCCTAACCACTCCTGTCAGTCCCTAATACCATTTAAAGCTAAGGTCTGATGGTTCAGGGACTGACGATTCGGAATTAAATTGAATACAAATTGCTGATTGACTACTATACTACGATAATTAATACGTACATACCGAACAAGTCCGAAAAATCACTTGTAAATAATAATTAATTAATATAAATTTTCTATAATTAAACAATAAAATACTTACCGAGGGACTGGCAAAGTGACTGGAATGTCACTGTTTTCCGCAACAACAGCCACGTTTGCACTAATTCACAAAATGCCCGCCACAAAGCGAGTATAGTCTGCGGATAGCTTCATGTCTTACTTTTAAATCAACTAGTTAGCATTCACTTTACATTCATATAAGCCGCGAAATGTCAAAATCTGTTAACGGCTAGGGCCTGATGATAAAAGTTGTGGACACTTATTTCGCTTTAGGAAACCTAATGATTATTTATCTAAACTGCAAACGATTGATAGAATTAAGCATGTTATATTAACCACTAAACAATAGATAATTAAGGTAAGTGTAAACTTAATGTTTCTATAAATATGGATGCCCAAACACAAAATTTCGAAGGTTGGACATGCCTAGGGACTGACATTTGTAGTCAATAAAAAGGATTTCAGAAATATAGATTATTGTAATTGAAAAAAAAAATGTGAGTGATGAATAAATCACATTGTGAGCTATTACTTAGGAATTTAGGAATACAAGAATTATTAATTATATCAAGTGAAATGTGCTGTGGACATAGAGTTGTCCTTTTTTTGTGGAATGACCCATATATTATAATAATAGGATATATACATTTAAACTTACTTAAAAGTTCATTTCTTTTATGTCCATTTCTGTTATTTTACAATGTAATA
Organism: Leucoma salicis; assembly: GCA_948253155.1. Lineage (NCBI taxonomy): Eukaryota > Metazoa > Arthropoda > Insecta > Lepidoptera > Erebidae > Leucoma > Leucoma salicis. Next base: position 12,143,422 of record OX411828.1, on the reverse strand, counting down.
ATTTTATACGAGCAAACATTGAAAAAGTTATGATAATTTTATTTCTATTTATATTTCGATGTTTTCACATCTGCCAGAAGTCCCGAGACGTCTAATTTTTTATTTTATGTAAAATTTCAATTAACATTGAGGCCTAGTAGTAAAATCAAGGACTGTGGTGTCGAGTTCAATCCATGACATCGTACACTTTACGAGAATGTAAAAAATGATGTACCTATGTATTTGTTTATAAATTATCACTGCTCGCTGAAGGAAGACATCGTGAGGACGATTTTTTTTTGTTAATGCGGGAAAAATGTTCCTAACCGCACACCCCGTCGTTCGGGGCAACGAACACGGTAGTGTGGGGCCCTCATCCACTAAAGAAACCCGCCATGTGCCGTCTCTCCGCCTTTACTGGCGGGCCACCGCAACCATATTACATTCCTTCAGTGGTATCGTGAGGAAGCCTGCCTTTTTTTATTGCATGTAGTGGCAGTCGGGTCACGCCATCTGATGGTAAATGGTAACCGTCGCTCATGGACTCAACTATACCGAGAGGTTTTTTTATGTATAGTAAAAAAATAAATACAGTACAGTTTATCGCCAAACTGCAGCACACTTTGTAGGCGAAAAAGTGCTCACTAATTACAAACAAAAATTATTATTAGTGATAGTTGGTGCCAGACAGTTAACCAAAATAATAATGTCTTTCTTAGTGCAAATACACAAAAACATAAATAACATAACACTCAAGCAGAATTTGGCGACAATTAAGACTTTTACTAGAAATTTTGTGTAAAAATATCCAATAAAGTATTTTTTACTTTTGTTTGAAAGCATCTTTTACCACAGTTTTCATCTGATTTAAAGCATATTATATAAATGTGGTATTAGATACTTTCATTTTCTCTTGCCATAATAATTAATTGAACTAACTGTTCATATATATTACGAATTGTTTGCCTAAGATTATAGCTGTATGTCCTACATACCAATCAAGCCGCTGCTCACCATTTCAAACGACTATCTCCTGCTACAGCCAAAACGCAGCGATGTGCTTCATGGCCGGTCACACGGGATATGGTAGTACCAACCCGTTCGGACCCGATACCAAGTCAGTACTCCTACTTGGTACCCAGCCCTACCACCAGTAGGCCACCTGCCTGAGTCATTTTGTCAACGGCTTGTGAAGTCTCCAGAATGTTAGACTATATATGTCCCAATAGAGAAACAGTAATAGGTTGAGAAAAATGTGGTCTTAATGGAGTAGGCAATTGCAGTCCGAAAGATCAACAAGGTTAAGCAACTTTCACTCAGCTGGCAACCAAAGGGATGGCTAAAATGTGCCGGCAATTTGTGGACACCAGACCTCCATCGTGTTTCGGATGGTACATAAAGCAATGGGTCCCCGGCTTCAGATATAGACATACTTATGGCCTACAATGGGACATTAAACGCATTGTGAAACATAGTGACATATTAAGGCCTCCTATATTCATACATACATACGTACACAGACGTGTGCCTGTTTCTCAGAGGGATAGGCCGAGACAACTGATTGCCACTTATCATGAAGCGGCCTTCCACTGTCCGCCTTTCGCCCCTGAAGGAACGAGACGTGACGGGAGGTGAACCACGACATTTTAAATATTTTCATGATAAATATATTTTGGTCGTAATTGTTCTTCATTAAGTTTAGTTAGTACAAACAAGCCACCATTGATTTTTATATATCAATGACTGCCACGGAAAAATCCTTCGACCAACAGATAGCACAACCTATTCTGTCCTTGTTTCCATAGTACTTAGTTGTAAAATATTTATTATTTTTAGTTATGTATAACGATATGGTTCAAGAAATAAAAAGCGAACCAAACCTTTCTTAAAACATAATATAAACATAGCATCACGCCTGTATCCACGAAAGGGATAGGCAGAGGTGTATTACACACCCACGGTTCACCAGCTATGTTTAAGTCCCACGTAATAGGGGGCGAGCCTATTGCCGTCTACCGGGCACATTTTCCAACTCCGGGCCGCTACTGAGAATTTTTCTTTTTAGGAAAAATTATGATCAGTAGTCGCTTACGCTACCGCTACACCACCGAGGCAGTAAATTCTTGTTTAAAATTTATCACTGCTGCACTCACACTACTGCTGCACCAACGAGGCAGTTCAGAAATATTTCCTATCAGCTGTAAAATGTGTAGACACAGCACTATAATGCGATCTACGAATGTAATCTACGAATGTATAAACCAAGGAATGTATATTATCTGGGTACATCCGCTGGCATCAAAAACATTTGTGTAGGACGGCCCGTGCCAATAACAATGTATAGAAATGCGGTACATGAGTTGACAACACTTGGGTAAGGGAGAACGCATGTACTGGGATATAGCGATTTAATATCAATATTCCTTTTTTATCTTTACAAGTGGCCAGCGATAGCTTCACATGGGTGATAAACATTGAATTTCTCTTTTTAAAAAGTCAAATGAGGATGCATTTATACATAATATATTACCGTTTTTTTTTAAATATGATTGTCAACAATTTAGCTCAAAACCGTTACGTGACTTATAAAAAACAAAATTCTGCCCGCGACTTCGCATGGACTTCAAAATTAGATACATCATACTACGGCGTCTTAACTGTCTCTATGTAAAAAAGCTCTATCACGACAATCATTCATTTTTCCGGGATGAAAAGTAACCTATGTCCTTTTCTGGGCTCCAAACTATCATGATGATTGGTTCTACAGTTATAACGTTAAAGTAAAATATTAGTAAGGATAAACGGAGAAAAAGACACGAACAGCAACTTTTTTATACTACATGTACAGACAATGATTACTGTCTCTGTGGTGCAGCGGTAGTGTGAGCGACTGCTGATCATGAGGTCTCGGGTTCGATGGCAGTGTTATTGAGTTTTTTCGTAAAAATTCTCAGTAGCAGCCCGGAGTTTGGCGGTAGACGACAATAGGCTCGCCCCCTATTACGTGGGACTAAACATAGCTGGCGAACCGTGGGTGTGTTATACACGTCTGTCTACCACCACAAAGACATGTTTTATTCTGCCAGCTACAAATATTTTTATATGATAGGTTATACCAACCCAAGACTACGAATAACACTAAAAAATAAAGCAGAAGTGATTCAAATCAGCATTATGTTTCTGTGGATTAGCTAATTTCTGCACAACACGGTCCATTATTCTATAAAGATAAAGATAAAATATATTTATTGCATAACTGTGTAGTTACATTGGTATTATTAAAATATAGCAACAACAACAGCTAACCAGAGCGGGCATTGCAATATTATTTTAAGCCTTATTCTACTACTAATACTATTATGTTTTAAAATATTCGTCAGTAAAAAACTTTTGAATTAACCATTTTTTTTAAAGTTTTTATGAATAGGTTACTATCTAATCTCTTTATGACTATAGGTAGATGGTTATAGACTCTAATTGCGGAAACATAAGTACTTTTGTAAAATATAGTATTATTTATCCTAGGAAAAATTAAATTAAATCGATACTGGCTTCGTACATTTGGGTTGGATTCAAATTTAGGATTAAAATATTCTAAGTTATTTTTAACAAATAAGCAAAACTCCAATATGTATACCTGTAAGTGTAAGGAAACTCTCTTCTCTGAAAATAGATCTCAATAATTCAGTGTTTTGCATTTTGTAAATAATACGCAAGCATCGCTTTTGCAAAATAAAACGTAGATTGCACTTGGGAGGAATTTTCCCAATATATGACTCCATATGTTAATAAGGGGTACACATAACCGAAATAAGCTAATTTTGCGGTATTCATCGAAGTAGTTTCAATAAGGATTGATAAATATAAGCGATTGTGCCAGCTACTCGCTCCGTTGTCTTAAGAAATCCTCACCGCTATTGACCCTTCACGTTCCCAATACCTTCTTCCTTAATTTCAACCGTTCAATCGATATCTTCAAGGCCCACAATCGTTTGTTTGTATCAAACATCCATATATGGGCCGATTGACCAAAATCCAAACATTTTCGGAGATTTTCAAACCTTGATTTCATTTCGAATAATTTTCTGGATAAAATAGGATATTTATTCTACATGAAAATGTGTCCTTGTAATCCTCTTTTTTAGGTAAGTTATGAGGTCAAAGGTGTAAAACAGAGATGACAGAATAATTTCCCGTGAGAGTCACAAAAGGCTACTAGAGAAAACGAAGAAATATTAATACTTCCTTCAGATACTATATTTTACTCTATATTTTATTTTTTTAGACGTGTATTACACACCCACGCTTCGCCAGCTATGTTTAAGTCCCACGTAATAGGGGCGAGCCTATTGCCGTCTACCGGGCACATTTCCAAACTCCGGGCCGCTACTGAGAATTTTTCTTTTTAGGAAAAATTATGATCAGTAGTCGCTTACGCTACCGCTACACCACCGAGGCAGTAAATTCTTGTTTAAAATTTATCACTGCTCGGTGAAGAAACACATAATCCCTTTCACCATTAGAGGAGACCCATGCCCAATCCAGCCATCAACCTTTCCACGTCCACTGCTGGACATAGGCCTCCCCAAGAGAACGCCACAAAGAGCGGTCCTGTGCGCTCATATGGGGGGAAAGTGCCGTAATCGCCACGCTTGGCAGGCGGGTTGGCGATCGCATTGGATGTTGTTAATACTCGAGGGAGTGCTGCTGCCCACTCCCCCGGTATTCCCTCAGTCGGCTCTTACGACTCCCATGGGTGGAGAGGGGTGGGGAAATTCTAAAGCCGGCCCCACACGGCCATGCCGGCCCCACACGGCCAGCCAGCCCCACACGGCCATGCCCGATAGTGGGAGAGAAAAAGGGTTAAAAAAAGAATGAAAAAAATGTATGCACATGGCGACGGTGGTAGCCTCCCACTGGGGTCCGATAATAAGTACCTACGCAACTGAACGGGTTACTACATACCACGGGTGATAACTGTTTAATTCACTTAGTTGGCACGTACGAATCCCGGGGGAAAGAATGGATTGGTGACATTTATTTTTAGTAGTCCACCACAAAAGTTTTTTTTTATACTATATGTGGGTGGCAAGCAAGCCCAACTGATGGTAAGTGATTACCATAGCCTATAGACGCTTGCAACACCAGAAGCATCACTCACGCGTCGCCATCTCTGTGGAAAGGGATAGGAAGTATATTAAACAGAGGATAGATAGGATACTAAAGCGAGGATAGGGAGGATACTAATGAGAGGATAGCGAGGGGATTCGGGCCTCCGGCACTCTCACTCATCGTACGAAACACAACGGTAGGTACTATTACTGTTAGTTCACGCTGATTTTTTGTGCGAGGGCAGTCCCCTCTTCTCCGCCTTCCCTGAACGAGCTGGCCCATTCATGATGGGATAAACAAGGCTCTACCATTCGAAAAAATAATAATAATTAGAGCCTTGCTTATCCTTGTGCTATATAATATAATATTAAAAAAATCTGACGCTCTTTCTATAGTTAAACTTTATTTACACGATAGTTCGTAGCCATTCAAATTATGTATAGTGACTAGTGATTATTTAAATGCTGAGGGTGAACTCCATTGGTGTGTATACTAATAGTTATGCTAGTCTAGCGCTAAGGTACAGTGCGTTATGGCCGACAATTAATGGAACAATGTATAGTAAACAGTTTTGATAACATTCCATGATTATCGTCCTTGTGACAGCAAATTTGTCATAACGCCATTCCATTCTAGAGGTGTGGTAATCTGTTACAATGTTTGTGTCAAAATAAATAAATATTTACGGACAATTAAAACAAATACTTTGGGAAATCCAAAACTGCACGCCTCATAATCTTCATTTTTCACAATAAAATTGATTATTTGATTAGTAACTAATAATGTTTTGGTTTTACTATTTAGTTTTCAATAAATCACATAGATAGCGCTAATTTCAAAAAGTACTAATGTGGGTTTCATGTCTTATACGCCATCTAGCGCTAATTTTAAGAAGTACTTCTATATTGCAAGGCGCCATCTGGCATTTAGTAAGAACAACAATCCATGAGTTTACATAAATATACCTGCATAAGTGCATATAATATATATAAACATGTAAAATTGAATAATTTATTAAACTGTAAACAAAAGCAATTTAAGAAAACAAAAAGACATCGCTAGTTTCCTTACAAAAAAAAGCAATATTGTGGTTCTATTTAAACAACAGCAACAGAATACATCTAAAATTGCCACTTGCGACATCTAGGGCTGCATTTGTCAATATCTCTTTTACTTTAAAACAGTGACATCTATCAATAGAAAATTGCAACTTTGGACAATATTATACGACTTAAAAATCAATGAGTTCAACAAGAAATCTCTAAACCATTTATCTTCCTAACTTGGTGCCTTATAATTTTATACTTTGTTCTAAGTGAAAAAACACTGACGCCGCCACGGCCGCCACGCAAAAAAAAATGTGGGATGTAAAATACGTTTTTTTCGTGTTTTATAACGTTGGTGTGTTATTATTTACGTGTGTTTAGTGTTTTTAATTATTGGTATGGATAAAATAGTTATTATACTTAACAAATATCATCAGTTCGTCAAGCAAAGGTAAGAACTTTCTTTTAACAAAAAACAATGTACCGGCCGGGCGAACGGCGTTCTGTTGACGATAGTAAAACCACCGGTGGCTCTGGCTATGCATACGTAAAAAGTTCTCATGAAAGGCGCTGGTTTTAGTGTCGCGTCGAGCGTAAATGCCGTAAATATTCAGTTTATTTAATAACAATTAAACCACATCGAATCAGAACGTGAAAAATAATAGGGCTCTATTCCTAGTCATAATAATTCGTAAACGAAAAAAAAGACTTGATTAATTAAGTATTTTGGTCGTTATCGTGTTAACATACATTACCTACAACTCACGGACGTCCAAGCCAGATTTTTTTCAAACAGTTTTTTAACTAGTTTAAATAACAAAAATGGCATCAAAAATATCATGAGTGTTAAAAATAGTGTTTGTTCTTTATATGTGTGTGTAGATATTATTTTACAAGTGCAATATATGATAAATAGAGACATTTTAAGTTTGAAAAATCAGCTGTGCCGTGTCAACCGGGAGTAGAACCCACCTCAACGCTTCGCTTATGAGGCGTGCAAAACAAATTATTTGTGAAATGTGGAAAAAGAGAACTTTTAGTACGAGCGGGAATCGAACCTGCGTCCCTTTCAATCAAAATAATTTGTTATTTAAAGTAGCTGAGCATGTCAAGTGCTAAAGTACCTACATCGCAAATCTGTCGTAAATAAAAAATGAGACATTTTTGCGGAATTATTCTGCACTTTTTTGTGGACCACAAAATAGAGTCGTGACACATCCCACGGGAATTCTAAATATTAAATATTATTTTAGTCTGTGAGCTTTCTCTTTTTTCTCAAATTATGTGGGGAGGTAGTCATTTAAAAATTACTGATTGCAATTCTACAATTTTCAAAATTTTTGTCTGTGTGTATGCTTTTTGTGCCGTGTGGGGCCGGCTTTAGAATTGTCCCACCCCTCTCTACCCACGGGAGTCGTAAGAGCCGACTGAGGGATACCGAGGGAGTGGGCAGCAGCACTCCCTCGAGTATTAACAACATCCACTGCGATCGCCAACCCGCCTGCCAAGCGTGGCGATTACGGCATTATCCCCCATGACGGGACCGCTCGTTGTGGCGTCCTCTTGGGGAGGCCTAAGTCCAGCAGTGGACGGTGAAAGGCTGATGGATGATGGATGTATGCTTTTTCAAACTTTCATGGTCACTTATAATTCTAAACGTTTTTACGGGATTTATACCATGTAAATTTTTACTTACGAGTTTCCGATATTTCGGCACTGTTGCAAGCGCCATGATCACGGAGTGCTCCGTAAAAATTTACATGGTATAAATCCCGTAAAAACGTTTAGAATTGTGTGTATGCTCTTTTATAATTCAAGATCGGCTTGACCGATCTTAGTGAAAATTTTAGATAATACGTATTTCCAATGTTTGTATTTGCTAAACAAACTATTTAAATACTTTTCGTAACTATCCACACCAACGGTAGAGGCCAAGCTTAGGGAATTTGGGTTCTGGGATTGATCTGGCTGCTAATATGCTATCGTGCTCAGTTTAATATACACTATATCCCAACGTTATTATATGGAAGCGAGAGTTGGATATGTAAAAAGGAGCATGAGAGCAAAATCAATGCGGTCGAAATGCGATCTCTGCGGAGAATCTGTGGAGTGAGGCTGACTGACCGCATTCGTAACAATGACGTAAGAAAGCGAGTAGGTATGAAAGAGAGTATTGGTGTAAAGATGCGAAAGGGAATGCTCCGATGGTTCGGACATGTGGAAAGAATGCCGGACGAGCGACTGACTAAGAAGATATACAATGCGAAAGTGGAAGGATGTAGGTACAGGGGGAGACCGAGACTTACCTACCTAGACCAAATTGGTCATGTATTGAAGGAAGGTGGAGTCAGGAGTCTCCGAAACCGGCGAGCGTGTATGAAGAGAGTTATGAATGTTGAGGAAGCGAGAGATGTATGCAAGAATAGAGCCTCTTGGCACTGTTCTCTCTGCCTACCCCGCAAGGGAAATGGCGTGATGATAAGTTAGTTTTATCCCATACACTTTGTTACTTAGACTGGCTGTTTATATGTTACCTACTTTTTCAAGTGTAAGCTGAATAGATATTGATATTATTTTTTCAATAGCTATGGTTTCTGTGGAAGTTTTCATAACAGTAACTATAAAAAAGAACTGAAGAGGGCAAAGGGCTTATAGGGATGAGAAAGGAGAACGTTAAAAATTTGGTTAGGGGCCATCCATAAATTACATCACACGTTAAGGGGGAGGGAGGGGGTCGACGAAGTGTGACATTGAGTGACAAGGGGCGGGGAGGGGTCCCAAATTTTGTGACATCACATTTTTTCAAAATAAAATATTTTATATATATAAGTATTAAAACACTAAATTTAAACTACATATCTACTAAAGAATAACATAAAAATAGTAGCAACTCTGTCTGCATGACTATAAGGTTTAAATTGTTTTGTTGGCAAATTTGCACTCGCTGTACTATTGTCACGAGCCGACCGCCTTTGATAAATGCCGCCACACTGCGCCTTGCCGTGATCTATTTATTCGATAATTTACTTTCACCGAGTGAACAACATCGTTTTTTTAGTTAGAACTAAAAAAACGAGTAGAGTAGATCTTATTTTGTGATTTTTAACTTATGAAACACTCAAAATGAACAAAAAAAGTGATTTAGGTAATATTTACCGTAAATTATATGAAGCATACAGTGCAGCTTACAAGAAGAAGTTAACACATTATGGAAAAGTTTGATAAGTACTGACAATGTTGAAAGTGAAGTGAAATCTAAAATCAAAGACTTGCAAATAAAACTGACAAAAAAGAAAAAGAAACTTACGAATTTTTGAAGTGAATCTTCTTTAGAATCGTTTTGATTTGAAACTCGTTGAAACTAAAATGTGTCACGATAAATAAACCAACACATAAATGTATAGGATTAACAGCCAGTTGCAGGAAAGTCCATTAAATTTTTTTATTTAAAAATAATTTTACTATAATTACTGGATATTCCCATGCCAGTTATAACTAATTTAAATAAAGTATTTTTCTCTCCTACCGCCGAAGTGAATCATATACTTTTCTTATTTATGTTGCTATAGTGAGGTTCACAAGATCTTTTACCAAAGTCCCATGAATTCCTACGGGATCCATTATATCGTTGCAGAAAACAAAATTTAAATGAATTTTAATACTCCATTAAATTTAATTAATGAGAGGTTATTTTAAGCTTGGTAAAAAATAATAAACCTTACAGTTATCCTAATACTCCTGATACTCTATATCCATCTCAATCTCTCGTAGTCTACTTTTCAGAAGTTTCACTTCAGCAAGTATGAAGGTCTGTGACTTTAGCCGTGTGTGAATTGCACACATATACTACCACCCAGTTTTGAGACCCTAGGAAGCTTCCCAGAATGTTTCAGCGTATGTCTATATGCATGTATGTGTGTGTGTGTGTGTGTGTGTGTGTGTGTGTGTGTGTGTGTATGTGTGTGTGTGTGTGTGTATGTGTGTGTGGCCGTATGTAAACCTCTCGTAACTTTTGAACGACTTGACCGATTTCATCACGGTTGGCGTCATTCGAAAGGACTTGACCAAACTTAGATTTTGAATACAATTAGGACCCATTCGAACCGGTAGATATTGAGAAATCTCAAAAAGCCTACAAAAAAAAATTTTTCAAATGTTTTTTTTTTGGAATAACTTTTACGGTTTTACCGATCGATTCTAAAAACTAATCAGCTCTTAACATCAAAAAACAGTCCGGTCAAAATCGGTTGATTGATTCGTGAAATATTGTCGTCGAAAAAAAACGAGAAAATCGGTTCATTCATTAAAAAGTTATTGCGATTTGAAAATTCATTGAAAAATATTTTATTACATCTCTATCAGACTTTTCAGCTCGAAGAGCTCTAAAGCGTAGAACAGTTATCTCTTTGAGCTCGGAGAACTCAAAATGACACGAATAATATACTTTTGAGCTCGAAAAGCTCAAAAACATAATAAGGGTCAACCGTTTTCCAGATTTTTTTTATGTTTTTTTAATTTTTATGCCTATGTTTGATTTGACGTTGATTTTTTTCTGAAAAAGAATTTAAATGGAAATAAAAATAATTACAGAACACCGCTGTTTTAATTTCATAAATTTCTAAATGTAAAATTGCAAAATATGTGACTTCACACTAGGTAGGGGTCTCACAAATGTGACCAGCTGTGACAACGGGACGGGGGAGGGGTCAAAAAATCGTGAAATTCGTGTGACGTAAACTAGTTTTAGCTATTTTTTGTTTTATATAATAACCGATTTTAATAGTTATATAGTGTTAGATTCAGTATAAAAAATATCAGTTGCATACTATAATAAATTATTATCATGCTTTTTGGTTAATCATATTATTTAAAATTACTGTATTTTTTTTGGGAAGCAATACAATCAATTTTTGAAATAAATACTTCTTTAGTCGCGACTTGAAAAAACGGTAGTGGCGTTCAGTAAAATAGCGTATAATTTCTTTACAGGGGGGTAGCGTAACTATAATATGAGTATGTTATGTGTTATTGACACATTAATTTATCATTTTCAGTAATACATTACACTTCCATAAGCCTTTCAACGTCCACTGCTGAACATAGGCCTCCCCAAGAGAACGCCACAACGAGCGGTCCTGTGCCGACCGCATCCAACGGCTCCCCGCAGCTTTGACCAGATCGTCGGTCCATCTGGTCGGGGGCCGTCCTACGCTGCGCCGTCCGATACGTGGTCGCAACTCGAGAACCTTTCGTCCCCAACGGTTATCGGTTCGTTGAGCGATGTGGTCTGCCCATCGCTACTTCAGCATGGCAACCCGGCGGCCTATGTCGGTCACTCTCGTTCTCCTACGGATCTCCGTATTACGGATTCGATCACGTAGGGAAATACCAAGCATAGCCCGCTCCATGGCCCGCTCAGCGACTTTGAACCTTGATATGAGGCCAACATTCAGAGACCACGTCTCTGTTCCGTATGTCATCACTGGTAACACACACTGGTCGTAGACCTTCGTTTTCAGACACTGCGGAATATTGGACGAGAAGATCTTCCTTAGCTTCCCGAACGCTGCCCAGCTGAGTTGGATTCGTCGATTGACCTCTTTCTCGAAGTTGTGCCTACCTAACTGGACTGTTTGTCCCAGGTAGACATAATGGTCGATAACTTCGAGAAGCGCACTCCCGACTAGGACCGATGCTGAAATGACATGGACATTAGACATGACTTTCGTCTTGTCCATGTTTATTTTGAGACCCACTAGTCGGGAAACCCTGCTGAGATCATCGAGCATGGTCCTCCAGCGATTCTGCCATGACTACGATGTCGTCGGCATATCGAAGGTGAGTGATGTATTCGCCATTGATGTTGATGCCGAATCCGGTCCAGTCCAAGAGCTTGAAGACGTCTTCCAAAGCAGCGGTGAAGAGTTTCGGGGACATAACATGTCTAACACCTCTCTGCAGTTGGATCGGTTTCGTACTCCTGTCCTGAACACGGACTGACATGGTGGCGTTTCTATACAAACACTTCAGCACTTCGATGTACCGATTGTCAATTTGGCACCGCTGAAGGGACTGCAGCACCGCCCAAGTTTCGATCGAATCGAAGGCTTTCTCATAGTCCACAAACGCCAAACACAGAGGCCGATTCTATTCCTTGGTTTTCTGTATAATCTGGCGTAGCGTGTGGATGTGGTCTATGGTACTATAGCCTTTTCAGAAACCGGCTTGTTCGGGAGGCTGGAAGTCGTCAAGCCTGCGCGTGAGTCGATTTGTAATGAACCTCGAAAACAACTTATAGACGTGGCTCAAGAGCGAGATGGGTCTATAGTTCTTCAAAAGGGTTTTGTCACCTTTCTTGAAGAACAGCACCACCACGCTTCTGGTCCACGACTCTGGAACGTCGTCCCCGAGAACGACGGAATTGAACAGCCTCTGAAGAGCTTTTAAGACCGGCTTTCCGCCTGCTCTCAGAAGCTCTGTGGTGATTCCGTCGTCTCAATTTGGCGAATATCGTGCCGTACAACCCTGGAGATCTGTATGTTTAACCACCTTGGGCAGGACCAATCGGCTGAGGACTGGACTATCATTTCTTTTCTCCTCTCCATGAGTTTGAGAGTATGGTCCGAGAGTTTACGGGTCCTACTGACGCGACGGGCCTTGAAGTAAGTCGACCCGACCGCGTGTACAGTTTGCACGAACCTGCTGTTCATATCGCATAAATGCACATGCACATTACACTTACATGATTATTAATAATAATAATTGAATTAATTAATTTTATGTTATGTAAATACTGCACCGTAAAGAGAAGCAGCCGTGTGGGACCGGCTTTAGAATTGTTCCACCCCCCTCCACCCATGGGAGTCGTAAGAGCCGACTGAGGGAATACCGGGGGAGTGGGCAGCAGCACTCCTTCAAGTAATACAACATACACTGCGATCGCCAACCGATTACGGCACTATCCCCCATTCTTGGGGAGGCCTATGTCCAGCAGTGGACTTTAAAAGGTTGATGGATGGATGGAATGAGAAGCAGTCAACGACACACGAACAGTGGGCCCAAGCAAGTTGCATTCTATGATCGCTAACGCTAATAGAAAGCCATTTAAATGCATAGGAATTCGACATCTTTAACCATAGATAAAGAACTTATATTTATCTAAGTCTTCAACAATATCTATAACGCTAAGTCACGTGACTTAACGTTAGAGATGTCAAATTTCCACACATTTTAATAGTTCTCTATTAGCGTTGGCGATCATAGAATGCAACTTGGCTAGACCCACAGGGGAGAAATGGTATTTGACGTTTACAGACTAAATAATAAGAGATAATACCTAAGATATCCTTTAACTTAGGATAATACCTATAAGTATGTCGCCATGATAGGAATGAGAGGTTTGCGTTCCACCATTTTGTAATTTTGTTGTTGTGTGGTGGTATTCGAGTAGGTAAAGGTTACACGCACTCATTTAATTTTAATTAAAGTCATTGATAATACGATCCTACTGGTAGTACAAGAGTTTTACTTCAACCGCGCGTAAAGAGTACACGCACTCATTTAATATTAATGAAATAAAATCATCTCTTTTTCTAATTAAAAAGATTGGTGACAGAGAGCCAGAGAATAATCTGTATACTTTGTTTAGCGACAGTCAGCACATCACTATAACTACCCAAAATTAAATAAATCATAAGAATTCAATTCAAACAGGTTCTATATAAAGCGGATTGCACGGATTTTAATTACGTAAAATGACAGCTGATTATTCCCAGCGCTCGGAAGGCGAGGAGGTGGGGGTTGCAGCCTCCCCTCTCTCGTAACTCCCGTCTAGTGACTCAGTGACCGTCGGAGTATCGATTTTACGAGCACCGTACTTCGTACGTAGGAAACTACGCTCACATATATGTATACTGGTGTTGAATGTAGCTCATAAGAACTTAGCTAGATATAAATACTACCTATCTGAAGTTTGCAGGAATTCTAGACATTAGAAAATACTTAGGTTAATTTTACTTTCGGGGACGATTATATTTAATTAGTTCAAAACTGTAGAGGTACTAGTTCCAAAAGGTAAGTCCACATTATATATTTTTTAACTTATTTATAGATATTATTACATTTGTTTTACTAATAGGAACGCAAACAAGTATATGGCCCACCTGATGGTAAGCAACTATCCTAACCTATATACACAACCAGAACAATCACTCACGCCTTGCCAACCCGAGAATAGAGATAAGAAGTGGACAGGAATATTTATACTAGCTTCTGACTGCGATAACATCTTCAGTTGAATTAGGTTGTTTTCTACACAGAAGAAAAAATTGGTTTTGAATAGCATTTTCTCAGTATCCGTTCTTAATGGGTGATCCGCTCCATGTTTGTCTTCTCACTAATGACGATACAAATTAAAATTTATATTGGCGGGATGATTATATATGTATTGATAAGCGTGTTATCAATAGTTACTTCTCACTAATATGAAGTTATTATTGACTTGGGACAGATAATATCCCCTTCAGATGAAATGACAAAGGAAATAAACAGGCGAATAGCCCAAGGATGGAGAAAATACTGGTCGCTGAAGGAAATAGTGAAAAGTAAGGATCTGGGCAATCACATAAAAAAGAAAACATTCGAGACCTGTATTCTACCAGTTCTTACTTATGGCTGTGAAACTTAGTCAATAATACTTCACCACAGGGAAAGGCTTGCAAAATGCCAACGTGCCATGGAAAGAAGCATGCTAGGGCTAAAAATTAAAGACAGAGTCAGGAACGTAGACATAAGAACAAGAACAAAACTCACAGACATTCTTACCCGGATAGACGTCCAAAAATGGAGATGGACTGGACATATGCTACGCCACCCCATAAACAAATGGAGCAAGCAAGTCACCCTCTGGCAACCAAGAGTCGACAAAAGAAGTAGAGGTCGTCAAGTCAGGAGATGGGAAGATGACTTGAAACAGAAAGCGGGAAAATTCTGGTTGAGATTAGCAAGGGACAGGACCCATTGGAAGGAATTGGAGGAGGCCTATGCCAAAAGGCACACCGAACTTAGGGACTTCTTGTAACCCTATATTTAGGAATAAAAGGCTATTATTATAATATAAAGTTACCAGCCAAGATCGTCGTAGTCTCTTGTGATTAGACATCACAGGCCATAAAAAAGTAATAAAAAAATATAAATGTTTCCAAATTTAAAATGTCAGCCATAAGATGTCTTTATAAACAGTCTAGCAGATCTCTTGTCAAGTATAGTGGCTCTTGAGGAAATATTTAGTAGGCAAAATGTCGGAGTATATTTTGAGTGGAAGCTTTTGACATCAACTATTTACACTATGTCGTAAATCTTGCTCCGTTTTCCTCGCAAAATAATGTCGTTTGCTACAGTTATTTTTAGTTTTTTTCAGTCATTTGTATACTTAGTTTTGCTTTTGATAATATAAACTAGATGGTGCGTTCACACGCTTGCGTTCAAAGCGACATTCAACGGGCACGAGCACGGGCACAAGCGTGTGAACGGGCTGCCCGTTGCTGCCCGGCTGCTTGTGTACGGCGTTGAATGGAGTGAATGTCGGTTTTTGGCAAAGTTCAAAGGATGAATGTGCTTGCGCCCGTGTCCTGTTCACATGCGCGCGGTCGCTTTAGTACCTCGTAAGCCCTCGAGGCGACTGGACGCACAAGTATTAATGAAAAAAAAAATATTTTAAAAACTAAGAAAACACGCGTTACTTTTCACGGGTAGATGAGCTAAAACAAACATCTCCACTTTACGCGTAGGTAGAGAGTAACTACCTTTTCCGCCGGCGGACCACTGAAGTAATCCAACGCAGTACCAGTGGCCCGACAGCATAGGCGGAGAGACGGCACACGGCGGGTTTCTTTAGTGGGTGCGGGCCCTACACTACCCTGTTCGTTGCCACGAACGACGGGGCGTGCGGTTAGAAACATTTTTTCCCGCCTAAACAAAAAAAGGTAGAGAGAATCCCGAATTGAAATCAACATCCAAACACCTATTAAAACTTATAGTAAAAATATATTAAGTACAAATAAGATTTCATCATATTTGTAAATTAGATATTATAGGCCATGAAATAAAATTGACGGGCCTCGTGGCGTAGTCGGTAGTGTAACCGACTTCCGTGCACGAGCTCGTGGGTTTGAATCCCACTCAGGACAATTATTTGTGTGATGAACACAGATATTTGTACTGCGTCTGGGTGTTTTCTATATATGATATGTATGTATTTACAAAAAAAAAGTATATGTACTATATCCGTAATCTGGTACCCATAGCACAAGTGTTAAGCTTAGTTTGGGACCAGAGGACATTGTGTGGAAATGTCCGTGAACATTATATTATATATATATTTATTTATAAAAAAAAAACAAAGATAACTATTCCGAAAACCAAGCCAATGAGGCAGGTTTTGATTTTACGTTTCTTCCCATATACTTTTTTGTTATTATAATATTGAAATTAATCACTTTTAAACATAGCATCACGCCTGTATTCCCCGAAGGGGTAGGCGGAGGTGTATTACGCACCCACGACTCGCCAGCTATGTTTAAGTCCCACGTAATAGGGGGCGAGCCTATTGACGTCTACCGGGCACATTTCCCAACTCCGGACTGTTACTGAGAATTTTTCTTTTTAGGAAAAAGCTCAATAACATTGCCCGACCCGGGGATCGAACCCGAGACCTCATGAATAGCAGTCGCATATACTACCGCTACACCACCGAGGCAGTTAAACTGATATCAAGGCTCAAAGTCGCTCAGCGGGCCATGGAGCGGGCTATGCTTGGTATTTCCCTACATGATCGAATCCGTAATACGGAGATCCGTAGGAGAACGAGAGTGACCGACAAAGCCCGCCGTCTTTGGCCCGCT
Organism: Leucoma salicis; assembly: GCA_948253155.1. Lineage (NCBI taxonomy): Eukaryota > Metazoa > Arthropoda > Insecta > Lepidoptera > Erebidae > Leucoma > Leucoma salicis. The sequence goes on along the minus strand of OX411828.1, from coordinate 12,126,384 downwards.
GGTTTGCCACGCTGAAGTGGCAATGGGCAGGCCACATCACTCGACAAACCGACAACCGTTGGGGAAGAAAGGTTGTCGAGTGGCGACCACGTATCGGACGGCGCAGCGTAGGATGACCTCCCACCAGATGGACCAACGATCTGGTAAAAGCCGCGGGGAGCCGTTGGATGCAGTCAGCACAGGACCGCTCGTTGTGGCGTTTTCTTGGGGAGGCCTATTTCCAGCAGTGGACTTTGAAAGGCTGATGGATGGATGGATGAAACTGCTATACTATATATATTATATGACTGCCTCGGTGGTGCAGCGGTAGTGTGAACGACTGCTGATCATGAGGTCTCGGGTTCGATGCCCGGGTTGGGAAATATTATTGAGCTTTTTCGTCAAAAGAAAAGTTCTCAGTAGTAGCCTGGACTCTGAAATGTGCCCGGTAGACAGCAATAGGCTCGCCCCCTATTACGTGGGACTTAAACATAGCAGGCGAATCGTGGGTGTGTAATACACCTCTGCCTACCTCTTCGGAGAATACAGGCGTGATGATAAGTTTGTTTGTTTATCACTGATATATTATAATGACTATTTTATTAAACACTAGCCTTTGCCCACGGCTTCGCCGCAGCCAAACGCTAGTTTTTCGGTTATATCTGAGATTCCCATTATAGTAGCGGGATAGAATTTATAAACTGTTTTTAAGTCTAATCAAGGCCTTTCAAATAAAAAAAGTTGCATCAAAATCCATCTAGTAGTATTTTTTAAATCCAGTAGTTTCTAAAAAAAATCTAGTTTAAATAAGTTTCTAGTTTTTCGGTTATATCTCAGGTTCCCGATATATTAGCGGGATTAAATGTATCCATCCATCCATCCATCAGCCTTTTAACGTTCACTGCTGTACATATGCCTCCCCAAGAATGGGGGATAGTGCCGTAATCGCCACGCTTGGCAGACGATTGCAAATTAAGTTTACTTGGTTGGTATAATGTATGTAAATACTTCTGAGAGATGGCGCAGGTGTCACCCAAGACGTTAAGTACGAATGTGTTATCGAGACTAGCAGTTGAGAGCAGTTGTCACGATGGCTGAACTGGCAAAGCATCTGGACGATATCCAGGAGATGCAGGTTCAAATCCTGCTCGTGACTGTTATTTTCGATTTCACATTTTCCACTTTGTGTTTAATGTATATGGTTAAGCATGTACAATGCTAAAAATATATATAAAAATTTCTAAATGTTTGATATTTTATTTAAAATACACGGAGCGTACTCACAAATAACGCGTATTTTGAGGCGGTTTTATCGTGACGTTTGTTTACATTACTCCATCTAGGCAGGTATATAATCAAACCACTGAAGGAATATTATATTATGGTTCCGGTGGTCGGCCAAATAAAGGCGGAGAGACGGCACACAGGGGTGTGCGGTTAGGAAATTTGTTTGTGTGTCTCATGCGTGTGAATAGCTTGCTTGGCCTGGAGGCACATGGCAAGCTACGCGCCGAGATGATTCCCGAGCTACATGCCGGTCTGCGCAGCGGGCGTGTAATCGTACAATAACCGCCCTTTGCGTGAAATCTTTTGAACTTTACCAAAATACCGACACTCACTCCGTTCAACGCCGAGCGCGTGCACAAGCAGCCGGGCAGGCACAGGCAGCCGTTCACACGCGTGTGCTCGTGCGCGTGCCCGTTGAATGTCGCTTTGAATGCAAGCGTGTGAACGGACAATTGCGATGGCTGCGCGCCGAGCTGCTTCCCAAGCTGCTTGTCGGGCTGCGCGGCGCGCATGTAAACGCGCCAAGAAAACATGCGCTATATAACTGGCTGTTAATAACACTTAATTATTCAAAAAATCAATCTTATTTATATCTATCTAAATAGTCTGAAATAAAGTTGGCATTTTTTTTTTCGTTTACTTGTTTTAAACCACGCAAAGAGGTTTGAAGCTATTTTCACCGTCGTTTAGATATTTTTCAAGGAAAGTTTATAATCTAACTAATGCGTCCTAATAAAACTCTTTTCAGATTTTTAATGTTTACACATGTCACGTAATAGGGGGCGAGCTTATTGCCTTCTACCGGGCAGATTTCCAAGCTCCGGGCTGCTACTGAGAATTTTCTTTTTACGAAAAAGCTTAATAGAGAAAAAGAACAACTCTTATTAATCATTAGTAATTAACTCTCATACATACCTACAGCTAATTTAATGTCCCTGTCTCCTACTACATAATGGGAAGGATACTGGCCTTTTTTCTGTTAAGGCGGGAAAAATGTACCTCACCGCACAACACCGTCGTTCGGTGCAATGAACAAGGTAGTATTATGGGGTCCTCACCCACTAAATATAGGGGTATATTGGTGCCGTCTCTCCGCTTGTACTGACGAAATGGAGATAGGGAGACTGGCCTAAGGTTTGTGGGTTAGCGAGGCTTTTATTATGGGGTAGTACTTAGCACAATGTCCTGGCATCTGTACTACATCCCCGATGATTTGGCCAATATAGCGGCACGCTGTTGGATGCTGATACTACAGGGAAGGATATTGCGGCACTCTCCAGCTCCTCCATGGGAGGCCCATGTCCAGCCTGGGCACTGAAAGACTACTCGAGGAATTAGGAGATTTAAGTATCATTACTTCATCATACTTTAGTCATAACCAAGTTTTCAAATATGAAAATTACGAAGCGTGCTTTTAGGTATGAAAATGCATGGATGCATTAATTGTATTATTATAACACGACAGTTATAGTAAAAATACATACTCGCTTTTAGCACGTCTAGACCAGATTACGTTATAAGGTCATTGGCCGCTACCCGACGCTAGATGGCGGTAGCAACGCCTTTCATTGATCCGCTCGGTTTGGGGGCTGCTGAAAATAGTATTTTGTTACGTAAACCGTCATTCAAACGGCTCCTATATTTCTTGCTTTTATTTTCTTATCTTGTGTGAAAAGTGTACATTGAATGGTGGCGTAAAATTATGGATTTAACGTAAAATTATGATGAATGATAATGTTGTCGTTTAGCACTACGTATTTAGCTTTGCTTTATAATAGTATAGACTAATGTGAAAGTAAGTTTGGTTGTTAGTTTATTGATTTATTTGTTTGTTATGATTTCACGTAGTAACTGTTTCACAGATTTGTGTACTTATAGTCCCAGAGCCCAGAAAAAGACATACGTACCGTAGTACGTAGACGTAGTAGCACCTAGATACTAGGTGGATAGCCTTTACCAAAGGAATGTAGCATAGTTTAGCCACCTTCCAGCTCCATAATCAGTTCCTAGATACGAGTACCATCTAAAGAAAAAGTACTCATCAAGACGAGTCAAACGTGTCCCAACTCGACGGGGTTGCGTCGTTTCATTATACAGTTACTGTGGCCACCTTCCAGCTTCATCATCAGCGCCTGGATATCATTTAGACACAAAGTACTCGGCAAGACGAATCATAAGAGCCCAAACTCGATAGGGTTGCGCCGTTTATAGATATGTCCACCTTCCAACTCCATCATCAGATCAGCTCCATGTCATCATAATATTGCATTTTCACGTGATATACACATGCGTGGAAAATTTCAGCTCAATCAAAAACCGGGAAGTGTGTCAAATTTAACTTGCAAGATTTGAATGGGACAAGTAAAATAAAAGCGTCGCCACGCTAACAGCTGATTTTACCCTCCCTCCGCATTAGATATTTCACATCAAAAAAAAAGGTGGATAGCCTTTGCTTTAGTTTAGCGATTTTTGTCTAACAAAAGGGGAATGTTAGTAAGTGAATACGTTATAGGTCATTGGAGGAGCTCGTAGCCTTTTGTATTTTTGTTAAGGCGGGAACAAAAAATGTTTAAGCGCACACCCATCGTTCGAGGCAACGAACAGGGTAGTGTGGATCCCTCACCCACTAAATAAGCCCACCGTGTATCGTCTTTCCGCCTTTATTGGCGTGCCAACTGGGTTAAATAACTTCAGTGGTAGGAGCTCGTAGCCTACCTTGTCCGTGTTTTAGAAGGCACTTTAAACAGTCGCTCCCTGTTGTCCCATGCCCTAGCAATCTACTCCTGAATAAAAATATGTTGCCCTTGTTTGGTGGTGGAGGTTATATTTAGGAGGTCGCATAGTTCCAATTTCTTGTGATAGAGGCAGCTGTGTGCCTTTTTAACCCACGTAGTAAAAATATTACTTGGTACCCAACCCCATTATGTAATGTGTGACCATTACTTACTTTCTTAGTCGCCCCGGCGAGTGAATGGGGTCGTGACACTTGTATTCTTAGTCCGTTATCACATATAGATACATGTTTCTGACATAGATATATCAAGCTTGAGACTGTTAGTCTTATGAAGTGTTTTCATTAGAATTCATAGCATGTAAAGGGCATTTAAAGTAAGCTTGAAGCGGGGTTCTATCTAAAGAGCTAAGACAATACGAAAACAGTAACACACATGCTCATTTTTAGCGATCTTAATATGAAGAATGTAACCTAGTATTGAAAAATGACCAATTATTCACTCATAACAAAAAAAAACACACCCACGGTTCGCTAACTATGTTTAAGTCCCACGCAATAGGGGCGAGCCTATTGCCGTTGAAGCCGTTTAAAAAGTTCAATAACACTGGCCGATCCAGGGATTGAACCCGAGAGCTCATGATCAGCAGTCGCTCACACTACTGCTGCACCATCGACGCAGTTACTCATACTATAAAAGTAGCATTAGTCAATTAATTACACTCGTAGAATACTTTTTGAACAAAAATAAACAAATACAAAAATTAATATACATTACTCAAAAACACTCAAAAACTAATGAACCGATTTCGAAGAAACTTGTTTATTTGATTGCTGTTGATTACACTTAAAGCTTCTGTCCATGTGATGACAGACTAAAAGTACAAGTGTCACCACTCCATTCTTACAGATCATCGTGCAATTTGAAGCGTCGTGGCTTGTATATTTAAATAGAGATATTACAATGGGAAGGACAACTAATATAATTATATAGTTACTTACAAGTCGTCTTCCTACGCTTATTCATACGAAACGTCTCGGATATTAATAGCAATTAATAATATTTTTAGCCTGGCGTTATAACGTAAACAGAGTATTTACATAACACTGAAACTCATAAGCAAATATTTTGTAATATCTTCATTAAAACTGGAAGAAATTATAACTGAATGAACAATTTGATTTTATCGTTATTGCTAATTGTGGCAAACGAGTAAGAAGGCCATTCATTTGTCGGTGAATGATATATTTGCACCCGTTAATTTTTAGCAACTTTTACTAGCTGAGCCAGACAGATGTCGTTTTGTCAAAAGCTGTTAGTCTGTAGCAGTCCAATATACTTTTTCACACTACGCGGGTGGCAAACAAGTATACGATCCACATGATTGTAAGCTGTTCCTGTAGCCTATAGACGCCATCAACATCAGAGGCATTACTTCCGCGTCGCCAATTCGAGGTAGAGAAGAAGGATAATAAAAGTGGCCCATGAGTTTCTTACCGGGTTCTTCTCATAAAAGGCTTTACTACGGAATCCGGCCGCTTGTAGCGATTGCAATCGCCACTTTGTTTTTAAGTTTATATATTTATTTTAAGTGCTATAAAATAGATCTATAAAATAAAGATATTTTTGTATTTGAATATGGAGAAGCATGTCAAATCAAGAGTGTAGCAGGCTCGATTATCTACTCTAAATAAAATAATAAAACAATCAACCAAAAGATAAATCGATAAATTTTTTGTCGTTTGAACTACTTGATTAATGTATAAAAACATAAAAAGAAAAAAACATAGCATCACGCCTGTATTCCCCGAAGGGGTAGGCAGAGGTGTATTACACACCCACGACTCGCCAACTATGTTTAAGTCCCACGTAATAGGGGGCGAGCCTATTGACGTCTACCGGACACATTTCCAAACTCCGGGCTGCTACTGAGAATTTTTCTTTTTAGGAAAAAGCTCAATAACATTGCCCGACCTGGGGATCGAACCCGAAACCTCATGACTAGCAGTCGCATACTCTACCGCTAGACCACCGAGGCAGTTAATTTATTAATGTATATGACGTGAATATTTGATTAAAATGTTTGAAATGTCAGCTAGAACAGTTTGAGCGGGAAGAAGAAATTGATGGCTTTTTTACAGGCAATTTTTCCTATTTTTCTCTTTGTAGGAACATTCCTCAGACTTTAACAAGTATTAGAAAAAATCAGCTGAATTAGTCCAGCCATTCTCGGATTTTTGTTATTGTTGTGTTTAATGCTATATGAGTTTAGCGCTAGCAACACATTTAGCGATACATATTTATTTAATAGATAGATTCTACCAAAGCAAGCGAGTGTTCTTTTTTTAATAATAATTATATAGCGCGGTGCGGAAACTACAGCCTAGGTAGATATAGAGGGCGGCACTTGACAAATTGGACACTTAGTCTAACCAATGATGTGTTATGTTTACTATGAGTAGAATAGTTAATTTGCAATTCTGTATTTTTGTATACAGACCGGTGGGGTGTATGGTACTGCGGGTGATTTTGGGAACTTACACTATGTTCCCCTGTTCCGCATTGAAAACACAACTAATATTTCGGTGGAATATGATTCTGACTATTATTTATTCACACAATAGAATATACAGCATATACACACATGCACCACAAATCCGATTAATTAACAATCACCAATTAAATTAACGAGCGAGTCACTGCGAGTATTGCGAGAGTGTAATGTTACATGTAATAACATGTATCAGGCAAACAAGTACAAACATGCAGTTAGTTAGTTCGTTTTTGCCGCGCTGTCAAATCATAGTGCGTTCGGAAATTCCGAACCCCACAGTACCTACACATTAAGGTATTCAGTCTTATTTTTAATATACTCACTAGCCATCGCCGTCGGTCACTGCGGTGCCTTAGCGGTCTAGATCAGGGATTCCCAAACTGGGTTCCGCGGGACCTAGGGGGTTCCGTAGAATAGTCATCAGGGTTCCGCCAAAATTATTTATTTGACGTATCGTTGTGAAACAGGCTTTTCAGCCTACGTTTATACAAAAAAACAAATACAGGTCAAGATTAGATGCTGCTCCAGATATACGCATAAAATTGTCGGACATAATACCGAAATATAAAACAATTATTCATAAAACAGTAAAACAATTTCATTCTTCACATTACAACTTTAAGTTAAGAATAATGTGTTTCAATTTTATTACACATTTCATAAAAAACATGATCTTATATAAATTTCAGTGTTGATTTGTAATCATTTGATATGGGGTTCCATAAAATAAAAGGTACTTGCTTGGTGTTCCGTTATCTTTAAAGTTTAGGAACCCCTGGTCTAGAACACTTCCTCGGATTGGAAGCAGTAGGTTCAAATCCTGCTCGCAGTAAAGTTCTCCTTTTCCACATTCACAAATAATTTGTTCGGAGCATGTCAAGCGCTTAAAAATACAGATCAAAATACATTTAATCAAAAGAAAATATCAACCCTGGCTACCGCATTAATTTCAATACTGCGTGTATTAAAAAGATACCTCGAATGACATAGGATCATGGCCATACTTATACTTGTTCCAATCAATTAAGTACATTAACATAATATCCATTGTCCTGTGCTTAGTAACCATAGCTTAACGCTTGAATGAAAGGGGCTTACATTAAGTGTAAAGCTAACTCCAAAATCATTCAAATTGTTCACGTGGCGAGAGATTATTAATATTTGTTTGTAAAAACATTTTACAGCAACAACGATGTTGACATAGGTACTTCTCATCTTTCAACTGCATTTGTTCTTTTTCTGCCTTACCTAACTTTCACTTCCGTAAATTAACACAGTGTGAAAATATGACATCGAAAATAGCAGTCACGAGCACGATTTGAACCTGCGTCTCCTGGAATACCGTTCCAGGTGCTTTTCCAATTCAGCAATCGTGACAATTGTTTGGGACTGCGAATTTCGATAACACATTCTTTCTTAACGCCTTGAGTGACGCCTGCGCCATCTGTTGGAAGTATTTGCATACATTATACCGACTAGAATCTCACACTGTGTTAATTTAAATGGCTAAGCATGCCAATATATAAAAATATCAAAATATTTCACTTCCGTACTTAATATACAATGCTGGCACTAATCCTCCATCCTACGGCCAGTCGAGCTTAGTACTGTTTTCTTATTGCTTATCGCCACAGACACCACCTGATGGTAATATGTATTGATATATGTTTAAGCATTTGAGATCCATTCATCCATCAGCCTTTCATCCTCCACCAAATATATAAGTTTCCGTTTAAAAAATTATATATTTTTAAAGAACTCATAGGTACAATTTGAAATTCCCATTATTATACTAGCTCTATGAATATTTAAAGATCGATCGATGCATTATTTAGCGCAACCGCACATGCACATGTTGTGTATCTGCGTATGTATAAATCAGAATCTTTAATCAGAATTTTAAATCCCTATTTTCTCAGCTGAAGCTACAAAATATTAATTAGGTATATCAAAAAAATTGACATTTATATATTTGACTATGCAATGCAGTCGGTTAAAACCTCAGAGATCATAACAATTAATAAAATAATTCAATGCAATCAAAAAAAATTTTGCCACTAAAAATATCGTATGTACTCGGAAATATCCTAGCAAATCCCAGCATGAATGGGCCGGCTCAATCAGGGAAGTACCACCCTCTCACAAAAGGGCAACGTGAAACAATGGTAGATAACTCCTCCCATTGTGTTTCGTATGGTGAGTGAAAGTGGCGGAGGCCCAAACCCCTATCCTCTCCTTATTATCCTTCCTATCCTCTCCTTAGTATCCTCGTTATCCACCTCCTGTGCCTTTCCTTGGAGATTGCGATGTACGAGTGATGCCTCTGATGTTACTAGCGTCTATAGGCTACGGTTCTCTTACCATCAGCTGGGCCGTATGCTTGTTTGCCACCCATGAAAACTCACTCATCTGACAGAGTATTTATCATGGAGCTAGAAGTATGAAAATTAGCAGAAGCATTTATTACTTAAAGGAAAACTCCTAAATTTATTTGTAATCAGAAGGTCTATTATGCCTTTCTATACTTAGAGATACTAGACTAGAAACTTGGACTAGAGACTTCCTATAACAGAGTGGTGAGAAATTTACTATGGTCGGTGCTGTCCATGGGTTGGACTGCAACTTAATTTAGGCTCTGACATCTCTTTAGACGGATTTCAGGGCATAACTACACCGTGTGGTTTAACATCGGACCTTAGACAGGGACGTGTAGAGACTCCGTGGCTGTTTAATTTGATCATGGTTTGCAAGATTGAAAGAAAGGGAGTATACAGATAATATATATGTGTTACTATTTAAATGTCTTTCCTACGCTGATGAACAAGTTATACTTGCGTCATCAGCTGCTGATTTATAGGAGATGGTAATAAAAGTGAATGAATCTTTGAAAGAGAAATAAATGAAAGTGAATATTGAAAAGACGAAAGTAAGTTTCAAGAAAGAGATAAATGCTTGACACCACGTGACAATGATTGAAAGAATGAAGGTTGAAGTAAAAGAGTTAGGTATTTTTTTTTACGGGAGATGGGAAGCATGAAAAGGATATTGAAAGGTGATTGAATGCAGGTAATCAGGTGAATGGAGCTCTACAATTCTTGACGAGTAGGCGGCAAGTCTATAAAAAGGCTCGACTGGATAATGTAGTGTGCCAATTTTATTGCACGGATGTGAAAATTGGGTGAAAAGAATGAAAATGCAGTGGATGAGAGAAAGAATTATGAAGAATTTGAAAATTACCGTTGGAACAAAACAATTAAATATTCTTAAAGTAATTAATTACATATATTAGTATATTAATTGCATTACGATCATGGATTTGTCAGTTTGATTCTCGTTAGGACAAGTATTTATATCTCTAAGAATTCTTCCGACTCAGATTTACTGCTGGGCGTTTTAAGAATAACATCACAGCATTATACGTGATACTTACCTATAAATAATTATTATATTTTAAACTTGCAGTTCAACGAAACTATATAATTAGAATATCTACAAATACTCAAGTGTATTTAAAATATTTTGCATCTAAATACCACGGCAGCCAGACGTAGTTGCTGCGCTTCCTTGGTAGATTTTGGTCGCAGATAAATTATTATTTTCTTCTGAAGAGCACTTTATAACTTGTTTCGTCCCAGTAATTTGAATAATAAAGTAGAATTGGCTGTCACGCTGGTAAGGGACATAAGGTTGTTTCCTAATATATTTTAGATCATAAATCGACTCGCAAGTCCATCATCATCATCAACTGGCCCAGTCGGTAGACTACTAAATATAGGCCTCTCCCAAACTACTCCACATTGTCCTATTCTGAAATAACTGAGGGTGAGACAAACAAGCATACGGTCCACTTGAAGGTAAGCGGTTATCGTAGCCTATACTCTCACTCATCATACTCAGAATTTTTTTCACGGACCTCATGCCGTATTCGGTAGTGTAACCGATTTCCATGCACGAGGTCGTTGGTCGTTCGTTCTCAGGACAATTATTTGTGTGATGAACACAGATATTTGTACTGCGTCTAGTTGTTTTCTATCTATTATACGTATGTATTTACAGTAATGTATGTATTTGTAATCTGGTACCCATAGCACAAGCGTTAAGCTTAGTTTGGGCTTTTAGCTTAGCAGAGGACGTTGTGTGAAAATGTCCGTGAATAATTTATTCAATTAGATCAGCAATTACAGCGTGAAAAAGTACCAAACAAACAAACTTTTACCTTTATAATGTTAGTAAGGATGTGAGATGCGAAAGTGAGTTTTCTTACTTTTATTCTGGAGCATAGAAAAGCACAAAGGCTACATTTTATCGCGAAAAATGAATGTTTCTCGTGAGATAGCTATTTTTACATTAAAATATTTATTGTGTCGTAGAGTGACTATTATATTCTGAAATCCACGAAACTATAGCTCTAAGTATTAACAAGGTGTAACAGAGCTGTCTGTATATTTATGATATTTGGGAAAAAAATGTCTGTAATAGGCTATATAGGCGTGTCTAATACAAAACAATTTCTAGATATTTTTATATACTTTTTTAGCATTTGACATGCTTAGGCTTAGGATACAGGTTCAAATCCTGCTCGTGACCGTTATTTTCGATTTCACATTTTTCACTTTGTGTTTAACAAAACAATTTTTTTTTTAGAATTTTCATCTGTTTTTCTGTTTATTCATTCGCGCATCACGCAAAAACTACTGAACAGATTTTGATGCAACATGTTTTATTTGATAGCTCTTGATTAGACTTAAAGACTGGTATACATTTTATTCTTTTACTATAACGGAAACCAGAGATATAACTAAAAACTAGGCTTTGGCTGCAGCGGAGACGCGGGCAAAGCCCGCGAAAAACATTTTTTTTTTTTTTTAGTTTTTTGTGTCTGTTTGTTTTTTCGCGCATCACGCAAAAACTGCTGAATGGATTTTGATGCAACATGTTTTATTCGATAGCTCTTGATTAGATTTAAAAACTGGTATACATTTTATCCCGCTACTATAACAGGAACCTAAGATATAACCTAAAAACTAGCTTCTGGCTGCGACAGGGCCGCGGGCAAAATAGTTATGTTAGGCTAGTATATAATAACCTTGATATTATACCTCATTTTAATGAGTAACTCGAATGTCAATGTCTAAAATACATTTGCATAAATTAAAGAACAAGACAAATAACCTTTCCTGCTATTTATCCCAAACAACTCTAGCTAACCGACTGTCTAAACTTCTAAAGTAAACATAAATCGATACCTACACGTTTGGACAGTGAGTAGAAATGAGCAGTTTTAATATTAGAGTATTGGTTCTTAAGACGTGTAAGAATATCTGTACAAATAATAAAATAAAATTGCTATTCGTCTCTGTCTATATTTCCACTTACCTCTACTAAATCAGGCAACATATTCTTGTTTTGTTAGTTTTTTTTTGTTTTTAGAGGACAACACACTTTTTTTTTTGTTTAGACGGGAAAAAATGTACCTAACCGCACACCCCGTTGTTCGGGGGCAACAAACAGGGTAGTGTGGGGCCCTCACCCACTAAATAAACCTGCCGTGTGCCGTCTCTCCGCCTTTATTGGCGGACCACTGGAACTATGTTACATTCCTTCGGTGGTAGAGGACAACACCCTGCTCTAAGGAATAATCCTAGTTAAGAGAGGCTTAAGGACCTGTATACTCTGCCATAATAATAAAAAGTGTATCACGAGGGACTTTACAAACATACAATGCCACAGACAGAAAGTACACCCAGACTTAGAATAACCATTTGTGGATCAAACAGAGTTGTCGTGTGTGAGAATCGAACCCACGACACTTGGGCGGGACGCCGGTATCTAAACCACTCCGCCATCTGTACAGTCAAATATAAATCTAAGTTGAGATTCTTGGCATGTGTCTTTTAACTAGAAAATGTATTGTTTTTACAAAGCAAGCTTTGCACCTTGTTTGTCTGGTAACAACCTGTCTTCGTGGTGGCACCTAGGTACTAGGTCATCAGAAAGTTTCCGAATATGCAGGAATAAACTTTCTGGGCATTATACGGGTAATATTTAACCAGTGCGCAAATTTTTTTTGGTGATTCTGTATCAGTAATAGAACACATTTTCATTAATCGTTAAATCCATTTTTTTTTGTCCGACTTGAAGTCAGCAAAATATGGACACCAATCTTACAAGCAGCTCGAACCTTTATTTTAAACTTAAAAACTCTAGTTAGAACCTGATAAAATTAGCGGTCAGTAACTACCTACGCGTCGGCGCATTGAACGAGCGCCGACGTAGGTATAATACAGAAGCGCGTGACTATAAAATCAGTTTCAAAAGTAAACACCTTACGTTAGCGATAACTTTATTTTTCAGTACCAAGACATAATTATTAAAATAAAATATACGTGTGTATTAAAATTTGTTTAAGTTTATTACCTAAAAATTTCCGCACTGATTAAAAAGTTACCCGGTAATTGTTAAGTGCCATAGGCTACACATAAGTGGTACTCTCACTCAGTTAACTCGTCTATTACGCTCAATAAAAACCAGCACATCAGCACTAGAGATTAGTAGTTCCACTGGTGAACCAAATGAGCGAGCACTTACAACAAACCACAAAGTTTATTTAAAACGAACCGGTTGTTTATAAGTGAGTGTAAACTATTTATCTAGTACCTGCTCTAGTCTGTTTATTACGATTTATTTAGTCTACCTAAATTCTGTCTGACATAAAAGTTTCCATAGGATTTGCGTGCTTCTAATCCGGGGAAGTAGTCTAGACCGCTAAGAAATCGCATCAAATTTTGTCTTTACGACACAGGTTCGACGCAGGTTCGAATCCCGCTCGCACTAAAACTTCTTTTTCTTCTTTTTTCCACATTCACAAATAATTTGTTCTCTAAAGTAGTTGAGCATGTCAAGTGCCAAAATACAGATCAAAATGTACATAATTATTGAAATAGATAACTATGCACTTAAAACGTACTCATATCTTTTAAATGCCTTGTTTATCGCTCATATCAGATGCCCGAACCGTACATAAATCTTGTGTGCTTTATGTGCTAAATGAACGCGACAAAGCAGTGACATCCCGCGTTACGAGTTTAATCGATGTGACCCCACGAGCTAATCTCCGGAAGTACCAGTCGTATTTGAAAAATTCTTTTTGCATTTCGTCAGCTAAGCATTTCAAGTTACTAACTTAGGCTTTGACTTAATTGATTTGACTTTTTGGTATCAAAAGAACCATAAAAATATAGTTGCGCATATAACATTGTACACAGAAGTGAAGCTTCTTAAAAACTCGTCATGGATATAACCAGACAATACCAGGACTCACAAAATACAAGTAATCACAAAATACAAATTACACAGAGCCTAACGCGTAGATCTACAACGCACGCATGTGCGAGACTATTTTATCACTTTCGTTGTACGTCACTCTTTTTACACGCTTTTTATTAGCTTCACCTGTACCTATGTTTATTTGTATGTTTGTATGTTTATTTGTATGTTTGTAACCGACTCCTTTGGGCGCGATTTTGACTTTAAAGGGCCAGATTTCGTTCAAAGTTTGTAGATTTATCAAGGACCGATGACAAATGAATACACAAATTTGATAAAATTATTCCGTTTTTCAATATGCAAATTAAGATTCGTTAATTTATATAACTTTAAAAAAACACGCTACGGAATCTTCGAACGTGATTTTCAACCACTTCAAAACGTCGGATTGATTTGAAACTTTGCACACTTACCAAGGAGCGATGACAATGCAATAATTTGAGTTATCGAGTTTATCGGTTTTTAGGGTTCCGTAGCCAATAAAGAACCCTTATAGTTTAGCCATGTCCGTCCGTCCGATGAAGTTTAATTAAAGGCAAATTATCACGGCGTAAGTAGGTTTTATTTCTTTTAAATAACAGTACTTTTGATACTATTTTGAGACTAAAAAGAAAAAAAAAAAATTATAGTTTAAAAAACTAAAATAACACGCTTTAAATAGCTAGTTGAACTAAAAAGTAGTAAATAATATTACAATAAATAATGAATGTAAAAAAGCGTGAGGTGCATAATCAAATGTTACAAATAGTTAAGCTAAGTATATAGTAAAAAGCACCCCACGCTTTTTTACAATCATTATTAATTGTAATATTATTTACTACTTTATAGTTCAACCAGCTATTTAAAGCGTGTTATTTTATTTTGAAATAAAGGTTTGACAAACCTCAAATCTTCGCAAAAGAACATCGATATCGTCCTAGAATGATACGTGAGGCTATTGAAATTAAGAAACATCCCAATTTCAATAGAGAAGACGGCTGGGTCTTACCATCAAGCTGGAATCCTGTGATAGGCCTCACCAAACATAATATAAGAAGGCACACAACAAGATTGCAAGACACAGTTAGCGCTTATTGTGTAGATAAAACCCACAGTAGTGATTAGTTAGTATTTTCCGCATAAATTTAATAATCCATAACAAGTTGTTGCCTACTGAGTTTTCTGGCCGGATCTTTCTCAGTCAGGCCGTGTTCCGATCCGGTGGTAGCTTTTTTAGTCTTAGCTTCTATTAAAATCAATATATTTAATAATAGAAACTAATAATCAATATTGTCTTCTTAATGGCAGTTTTTTGATAACTTAAAAATTTTAATTGGTAGTTTGTGGTACAATTTTTAAGCACTAAATATAAACAAAAATTTTAAAACTTAAAGGAGTCTTATATTAATTTTATTATACTAGCTAAAAATCTCATACATTGTAAGCATAAAACTTAGAGTAGATATTTTTAATTGTGTTTTTAAACGAATAATATGTGGGTTGAAATAAATAAACCAAAAATTTGTAAAGTCAAAAAATTTGTAGATGAAACCTTTGAAACAACATATCAGCTTTGGACATCTACCATCTAAGTCCACCCGTGATCATGAATGCTGTAAAGTATTCGAAACGTCGGGATAGTATAAAAATCAAGTAAACGCGATAGATTCCGTAAACGTAGTTTTATTTCAAAATGTGTGAAATTCGCGTAAATGTTAGAAAGTAATACGTGTTATTTTAGTTTTTTAAACTATATTTTTTTTTTTACGCAAGGCTAGCTTTTTTTCTCTCTGTTATATCTTTCTTCTCCCTCATGTAACAAAATATGCCTAAAAGTGACGTGTCCTTGAAATTTTACTCTCAGTTGTCGTCCAATCGTCAACTATGGAATTGATGCCTTAAACTTCAATAAAGAATAAGAATTACTTAATTAACTACTTTACTTCTTATAGAATTATCAATAACTTTGGATATTTTACTTTAAACATAGTTTTGTTTGTTAATTAATTAAGCGGTTAGGTACCTACATTTTATCCCACAATAACAAAAAAAAGGGTTAAATGTGTACACGAGCAGCATTATTTTGTCAATGGCTACGTCATAGCATAGATTATGTTTCTGAGAAAAAGAGTTAATATGAATGACTATTGTATGTTAGTAAATGAATTCTGTCAATTCGTGACAGTAAGTTATTATTTTAGAATACTAGTACTAACACGGTGAACTTCGTGTCACCTACAGTTTATTTTATCAGCGATTATCAATCCTGCAGACGATGCGGTTTTATTAGCGCAGTCCGCGACTGATCTGCAAACCCTAGTCGACTTAATGGCAGAAGATTGTAAGAAAAGGGGCCTTCGTGTGAATGTGAACAAAACCAAAATAATTTTTGAAAGAGAGAAGAAGCCAGAACAGATGTTAGAGTAGCAATAGGAAATGGTGTGTTAGAACAAGTGGATGAATTTGTATATCTTGGATGTGGATTCAGTCGGGATGGAAGGTACACCACTGACGTAGAGAGAAGAGTGAATGCGGGAAATAGAGTGATCGGAGCATTGGGACAACATCTCAGCAGTCATCCCCTCAGCCATAGGGCACGTGCCGCAATACACAACGCAGTGCTTGTCCTAACGTTATTATATGGAAGCGAGAGTTGGGTATGCAAAAAGGAGCATGAGAGTAAAATCAATGCGGTCGAAATGCGATCTCTGCGGAGAATCTGTGGAGTGAGGCTGACTGACTGGCATTCGTAATGAGGACGTAAGAGAGCGATTAGTTATGAAAGAGAGTATTGGTGTAAAGATGCGAAAGGGAATGCTCCGATGGTTCAGACATGTGGAAAGAATGCCGGACGAGCGACTGGTTAAGAAGATATACAATGCGAAAATGGAAGGATGTAGGTACAGGGAGAGACCGAGACTCACCTACCTGACCAAGTCGGTCATGTATTGAAGGAAGGTGGATTCAGGAGTTTCCGAATCCGGCGAGTGTGTATGAAGATAATTATGTATGTTGAGGAAGCGAGAGATGGAATATAGGCGTGATGCTTTGTTTTTTTTTTGTATTTAAATGAGACTGGCTTATAATTCAAACGAATTATTTATAAAGAATGTCAGTAGCTGTCACTTTGTCGTCTGTTAGCCAAAAGATAGTAGGTCCATAATCCTCGAAAGTCGTATGTTCCTTGTCCATAATCGCAAGAGTTAATTCCCATACCATCCATCCATCAGCCTTTCGACGTCCACTGCTGGACATAGGCCTCCCCAAATTGGGGGTATAGTGCCGAAATCGCCACGCTTGGCAGGCGGGTTGGCGATTGCAGTGAATGTTGCTAATACTCGAAGGAGTGCTGCAGGGGTGGGACAATTCTAAAGCCAGCCCATTCAAAATTACCAATTTTGAATTTTTCTGTTTTCCTCTTTTATGGGGTTTTCCTATTTTATTTTCTTTATACGAACCCTGTATGCTAACAAAACAAAAAAAAAACAATTATTCAAATCGGTTAAGCCATTTTTGCCGTGTGGGGCCGGCTTTAGAATTTTCCCACTCCTCTCCACCCATGGCAGTCGTAAGAACCGACTGAGGGAATACCGAGGGAGTGGGCAGCAGCACTCCCTCGAGTATTAACAACATCCACTGCGATCGCCAACCCGCCTGCCAAGCGTGGCGATTACGGCACTATTCCCCCATATGAGCGCACAGGACCGCTCGTTGTGGCGTTCTCTTGAGGAAGGCCTATGTCCAGCAGTGGACGTCAAAAGGACGATGGATGGATGGATGCCATTTTTGAGTTTAAGCGAGACTAACGAACAGCAATTGATTTGTATAGATATAACTATATGTATATAGAACACTTGCTTTTAGGTCATATCTCAAATTCTTGATGTAATACCAGTTTTTAAGTTGAATCAAAAGCTATCTAACATAATCATTTCATCAACATCCGTTCAGTAGGTTTTAGTCAAATAAACAGGCAATAAATTTTAAAATGAATTGTTTTATGTTCTGAGACGCCTAAATATCCTAATACATTAATTTTTTTCTCAAATATCTTATGTACAGATATAGCTCTGTTACAGCTTTATAATAGTATAGATGAATATTGCTAATCCCAAAATTAAAGTTAATTGTTCATGACACAGATAAAAGTAACAGTCAATTATGTTTTTTTATTCGAGCAATAAATGTTATGTTGTTATTAATATTTTTATTACTTGTAGTAATGAGTTTACGATTAGATCTATTTAAGCAGTTACCGCTTACCTACTATCAGATGGTTTGTGAATCGTGTGCCATTGTTAACGTAAAAAAAAAACAATCCAATATTAGATAAACACAGAATATTTTACGGCGATAAAGAATTTAAAATACCCATCTAAACGATTTGATAGATTCAAATTTTGAAATTGTGAATGGAACATTTCAATTAAGGCACGAGTTGGTAAGTACCGTGGGTGATGTGCCTATCACTTCGCACAGGCCAATTTGTAGGCGCACAAGGAATTTCAGAACGAAATTACAATTAAACTTTCTAGTTCGTTAAACAATAACTTTTTTAGGTATACAGCGTTCAGCCTCCCGCCCGAGTGTTGTGGGTTCGATTCCCACACATGTTTGTAAAGTCAAATACAATATAAGGGTTAGTCCTTACTGCAGGGTGTTGTTTTTTTTAGACTTACAGTAGCTCTCAAATTCATCAGAAAGTTACATAAAAATTAATCAAAATTCCACCCGAACATTGTCCAAATCGTGTTATTAAAACAACAATAAAAACGATACTGGTATAAAAGCTGTACAAGTAACAAATATGTGCTGTAATTATTCTGATATAAGCGA
This sequence comes from Leucoma salicis, assembly GCA_948253155.1. Taxonomy (NCBI): domain Eukaryota; kingdom Metazoa; phylum Arthropoda; class Insecta; order Lepidoptera; family Erebidae; genus Leucoma; species Leucoma salicis. Next base: position 12,107,691 of record OX411828.1, on the reverse strand, counting down.
ATACCAGACATTTCCCAGTGAGGGGATGCGCTAATAATACATGGTGTCACCACATCGTAAGAAGTAATTGAGAAAGTAAAATTAATTGTACAACACCACTGCGGGTGGGAAAAAGCGAACCTTGAAGCAAAGGTCTATCTATGTTTGTAGCACCTATTTTTTTTTTTATTAAATTTATTGGCAGACGAGCCACGGCGCATCTGATGGTAAATGGTAACCGTCGCTCATGGACTCGACTATACCGAAAGCATTGTCAAGCCGCTGCTCACCATTTCATTTCACAGATATGAAATAAAAGTATAAACGGCTATCTCATGCTTCATGGCTGGTCACACGGGAGATGGTGGTACCAACCCGCTCGAGCCCGATACCAAGTGAGTACTCCCACTTGGTACTCAGCCCTACCACCAGTCATGCAATAGATGATAATTGCTTACTTCCCTTAATCGCCTTGTGCGACACCCGTGGGAAAGGATGGGGTGGTGACACTTGTATTCTTGTTCTGTCACCACATTTACATATTACGTGGGACTCAAACATAGGTGGCAAATCGCGGGTGTGTAGTAATACAACTCTGGCTACCCCTTCGGGGAATACAGGCGTGATGCTGTGTTTATTTATTTTTATATCAGGGGCAATTACTCTTAAGCAGTACTTATACAAAATTCGTGTCCAACAATGGGACTAACACATGCTTATATTGAAATGCGAAAATGAGTTTTTTATTTGTTTGTTTGCAGTTTGATGCCGTAACTACTGAACCAGTTATGATTGAATTGTGTATAAATATAGGCTGGAACACAGAAACAGATTTTGATTTATGCTTTATGTGGGATAGCTATGTGTAGTAAGACTTTTATGGTGCTCTGAGGTGACCTTATTTATATTATTATAATGAACTAGCCTTTGCCTGCAGCTTCGCCGCAGACAAAAACCTAGATTTTGGGTTATATCTCAGGTTCCCGATATAGCAGCGGGATAAAATGTCTACCAGTTTTTAAGTCTAATCAAGATCAAATCAAAATGTTGCTTCAAAATCCGTTCAGTAGTTTTTTGCGTGATGTACGAACAAACAAACAGATAAACAGACAGACAAAAAATTAAAAATAAATAGTTTTGTTATTAGACACGCCTATTTAGCTTTTTTTTTGTTAAGGTGGGAGAAAATATACCTAACCGCACACCACGTCGTTCGGGCCAACGAACAGGGTAGTGTGGGGCCCTCACCCACTAAATAAACCCACTGTGTGCCGTCTCTCCGCCTCAATTGGCGGACCACTGAGACCTCTTTAATTATTAAACGGTTTCTTTTGCATACTCAATGGTAACCCAAAGTAATTGTTTAATTATATTTTTCTAAAACAACTCCTTGTTTTGTTCCTAATCAGAAGACTAGATATCGCTCCCTGGATGAACTTTTCAGACCTAAAATTGACCGCATAGCTGCCTGCGGTTGCAGCCTTTTCTATTCTAAGACGGACTACAAACCAAACATTTCGCGGCTGTAAGCCTCAGTAGTTTCAAGTAAGAGCGTGCGACATACGTGTAAGAGCTCTGCAGTCCGTGTCAACACTGGTGCTGCAGTGTCACGCTGCTTGGAATAATTTTCATAGAAACCAGTGGTGTCGCTTGCAGTTTGCGGTTGCAGTCCGCCTTGGACTTATACCTTTTTATATGGGCTTAATTCAAACTATTATAAAGCTATTTAGACATTTTTATATATATTTTTAGCATTTGACATGCTTAGCACTATACATTAAACACAAAGTGAAAAATGTGAAATCGAAAAGACGTTAATTATGATGTGTTATCGAAATTAGCAGTCAGGAGCAATTGTCAGGATGGCTGAATTGGTAAAGCATCTGGACGGTATCCAGAACATGCAGGTTCAAATCCTGCTCCTGACTGGTTTTTTCGATTTCACATTTTTCACTTTGTGTTTAATGTATAGTGCTAAGCATGTCAAATGCTAAAATATATATAAAAATGTCTAAATATTTAAAGGGTTTGCGTCATTATTAGGTAAAATCTTAATTGTAAAATTAAGTTTACCTGGTCGGTATAATGTATGAAAATACTTCTGACAGATGGCGCAGGCGTCACCCAAAGACGTTAATTATGATGTGTTATCGAAATTAGCAGTCAGGAGCAATTGTCAGGATGGCTGAATTGGTAAAGCATCTGGACGGTATCCAGAAGATGCAGGTTCAAATCCTGCTCCTGACTGGTTTTTTCGATTTCACATTTTTCACTTTGTGTTTAATATTATAAAGCTGTAACAGAGCTGTGTGTGTGTCTGTACATATAAGATATTTGAGAAAAAAATACTGTATTAGGCAATGTAGGTGTGTCTAAACACTAAACAATGATTTCTAGATTTTTTGTCTGTATGTGTTTGTCGTTCGCGGATCATGCAAAAACTGCTGAACGGATTTTGTTGTAACTTATTATTTGATAGCTCTTAATGAGACTTAAAAACTGGTATACATTTTATCCTGCTACTATGTCGACAATCTGAGATATAACCTAAAAACTAGCTTTTGGAGCCGCGGGCAAAGGCTAGTCTTAAGTTAAAACACGAAGTGTCGCTTCTTAATAACTAATCTTTACCACAATGCTGTGTTATAAAAGTTTAAAGCTGAGTTAGCAGTCTCACTCTCAAGTATAAACATTTCATAGAATCGTCACTACAACATTCCTATCGTCGAGACAAATAGAGTAGATATTAAAGTTCATAAAAGTCAAGTCATCGACACGACTGGCCGGCGCCACTCGTCCGGACTCTTCATATGAGGCACTCGACTCGAAGAGTGAAGACAAAATAATTGAAAATGTCTAATCAAATTAATATCTTATATTTAATGTACTTTTTTTTGTTTTTGTTCTATTACTTCACAAGAACAATAATCTGTCGCAAATACAGTAAACAGTCGTAATAGGATGAACGCGCAATTACGACAATATAGGTATTAAGTAGGTATTACTATCCCATACACGACAAGGGTCTCCTCTCAGACTAAGAGGGATTTTAATATCTAAGAACCTTGAAAAGTCATAGGTGTGTGCCGTGCGAAGGCTTCGGACCAGGGATAGGGAAAGATTGTTGAGTTTTCTAAAATACCCACCAAAAAAAACATAAAAATCGGTCCAGGCGTGTAGGAGGAGTTCAATGACTAACACACAGACACAAGAAATCTATATGACATAAATAATTGCTTGTACCGATTGACTGACGATCAACGCAGAGCCTAAACCGCTGGGGCTGCAAACTTGAAATTTTGGTAGTTGATACCTTTTTTGTTGTAGAGATCCACTAAGAAAGGATTTTTGAAAATTTCACCTCTAAGAAGGTAAAATAAGGTTGTATGGAACTTTGTCATATTCAAAGTAAAAATCACGAACATTCAAATACCTGTTTCTGGTTAGAAATAATGTACATGTACAGAGGGATATTAAAAAAAATACTCCTAAGATGGTAAAGGAGGGGTTGAAAGTTTATATGGGAGGTTCGTCGCCTTTGAAGTAAGAAGCATGAAATTTCAAATACCTATTTCTGGTCAAAAATAAATGAACACATATCAGCGATTTTACAGTTTTTACCCCTAAGAGGGTGAATTAGGGGTCGAAAGTTTGTATTAAAAGTTTGTTATTTTTAAAAGAAAAATCATGAAATTCAATATTGAAGCATCTTATATAAAGTTTAAGTAACAAACTTTATTAACTAAGTGCAACCCACGACTTCGTCCATGTGGAATTTAGCTTTTAATTTTTTTGCAGTTACCCAATTATTTTTCTAATATAATAGTACATATCATAAATATTTAGATATTTTTATATCTATTTTTAGCATTTGACATGCTTAGCAACATACATTAAACACAAAGTGAAAAATGTGAAATCGAAAACAACAGTCACGAGCAGGATTCGAACCTGCATCTCCTGGATACCGTCCCTATTCTTATTTTACCAAACGTACAGACATCAAAAACAATTGTGAGGTGGAGATTGGGAGTAGCCGTCAGTGACTGCGATGGCTTAGCGGCTTAGAGCACTTCCCCGGAATGGAAAGGACGCAGGTTCGAATCCCGCTCGCAGTAAACCTCTCTTTTTCCACTTTCACGAATAATATGTTTTTTTAAGTAGCTGAGCATGTCATTAATTTGCGCGAGCGAAGCCGCGGGAAACAGCTAGTATATCTATATAATAGATAGATGGAATAAGTAAAGAGAAAAAATGAATTCATAATACTTCCTGATATTTACGCGAATGTACACATTATCATATTTCATAATGTATGATAGCATGGGAAATAGCTAAATGTAAAAATGCTTTTGATATTTTTATGTATATTATAAGCATTTGACATACTTTTTTTACCAGAGACATTTATTGTGAGATAGATGGCGCAATTTTCGAAGGCATTAAGAATGAATGTATTATCAAAAATTAGTTGTCCCAAGCCGATGTCACGATAGCTGAATTGGCAAAGCATCTGTCCCCTTAGAATGAAAAACGAAACTTTAGACGAACTTTCGTTTCACTTCATTGTGATTATTTGTGATTGGTCGCCTGAATCACGCGTCGATATCTTAGCCATATAAATGCATATTTTCGCACTTTGTGTTTATTATTGTGCAATGATAGCTTAGCGGTATAACTGGTCTACAACGACAGTGGTATCGAATTCGATCCCCAATGCAAGATCCAGATCTCGTACGGCACACACCTCTGACTTATCAAGATTTAGATATTTTTATATATATTTTTAGCATTTAACATGCTTAGCCATATACATTAAACACAAAATGGAAAAGCAGTCAAAGCAGGAAAAGCAGCAGCAATTGTCACGATGGCTGAATTAACTAGGTTATGCAGGTTCAAATCCTGCTCGTGACTGTTATATTCGCTAAGCATGTCAAATGCTAAAAATATATAATATAAAATAAAATATCTAAATATTTATAGAGTTGCGTCATTTATTAGGTAAAAATCATAATTGTTAAATTAAGTTTACCTGGTCGGTATAATGTATGACAATACTTCCGACAGATGGCGCAGGAATCACCCATGACGTTAGTATGAATGTGTTATCGAAATTAGCAGTCAGGAGCAATTGTCACGATGGCTGAAGAAGTTATGTGTGTATTTGTTAACTAATTATCACTGCTCGGTGAAGGAAAACGTCTAGCGGAAATCTCAGCATGCTTGAGAGAGTTTCTTGATCTTTGTAAAGTCTGTCAAACCACACTGGGCCAGTGTAGTGGACTATGGCCTAATCCCTCTCACCATGAGAGGAGTACCTTTCCACATATTAAGACAGAAAAAGAGTTGAATGAAAAATCGATTTCACATTTTCGCACTTCGTGTTCTGGTAAATGCTTTCAATAGTCTCATAAAATTGTAGAAGTGAATAATACTCGGTGTTAATACGAATATAACCATCTAATAAAGCGTTCCTAACATTCCTTCAGCTTTAACGCGTTCCACGGGAACAATTCTCGAGCAGAATTTTAATGAGACAATATTTCAGTTAGGTCTTAAACAGAATAGCTTTGCGTTTTAGATTTAGCATCTGCATACTTTTGTTTTATATCAGCTTCGATCAACAATGCAATAGATATTGCGTCAGCCCATTAAATCTGTCTCGGTAAATAACAGTACACATGAGAAGTGAGCTCTTATTTTGTTTAGTTCAAAAAGTACTTTATTTGTTGCTATTTAAGCTTGATTTCACAATAAATGTTATTTGTCTTTTCACTTTTAAGTGGCAGTAGTAAAATATTGCCTTGCTCGTTTTTTGTGACGAATGATCGTAAATGTAAGATAATAATTTATAGATTTGTGACTTTATTACTAAGTGCCATGATTGTAATTAAGTTGAACTTAAAACTGTTTTAAAACCTATGTCTCAGTTCGTTAGTAAATAGATGTAGCTGTACCTATAAGTATATATTCCCAGGACAGTTTTTAGCTTGATTTTGGTCGTGACACTATATCTTGTTGGTATTGATGATCGAAGTATATCAGCGAAGATTATGAACTCACACAGCCGTAAAGTTTATCTACACCACCTAGAATATGTAGGTTTCGTGGAATTTAGCGTTAATTTCTTCCACGTGCTTGCAAGATTTGGAATAAACTACCAGCCCCTTAGAATGGAAAGCGAAACGTTTTTTTTTTGTTTTTTTTTTAAACTTTTATTTGTCAAGGCTTTAGTGCCAAGGTTACTCAACAATTATAAATGCCTATTGGTTAACAATTAAAATTAATTGGCTGTAACATTTCGGGTTAGATATGCCTGCTTAACATATTTATAAATAGCTATAGATTTATCTGAAACATGTTGGCTCAAAATTATATTTATCATCCCACTGAAAATATTTGAACCAATATGTCGTTGTAACGTAAAGCGATTGTCTAATACGGGAAAATAAACTGCATTCGATTAAAAGATGATAAATATACATCGTCAAATTTAGTGGAACAAAAAACTATACGTTAGACGAACTTTCGTTTCGAGTCATTGGGCTGCTGTGGTTTTCGCGATCCTTAGACATGCCCCGTTTTAAACGAGGGTAAAGCAGAGAAATCCATGAGCGGCAATTACCATTTACATTTAGAGAATACCTTTGGACCGTTTGGCAAAAAAATATTTATAGAGAATGTTTTGGCTTTAGTCTGGATAAAGATAGGATAATTTAACTACTAACAACACAACAGACTCGCATTTTCTCGAATTTTACAAACATACAATTAATATATGAGGCCGCGAGTAGCCGTAGGAAACTCGCAATGTACCAACTCGTGTAGAAGGCGCGTCGCGTGGTGAATTTCTTGATTAATTAATGAGTGAGTGACTGGATCTTAGAGCCCCCGCACATTATGGCCACCAGTCGCCGCTACTAAACGCGACCACCAGTGGTTCAGTCAGACCACTCACGCCGCCACCAGTGGCAGCCACTGGTGGCTGGATGCGGCCTTCAGTGGCTGCCACTTGCGGCAGTTGTTCAAGTGTAAAGGACAAGGGAGAAGCCGGCGACTGTGTCTGTGTGTGCGCGCGAGTCGAGCGACAAAACGTGGCCACAAGTAGCGAGCGCGGTCGACTCCCGCAGCTTGTGGCTCGGACGCGGCCACTCAAACGCTCGGTGTGCGCCGATGCTAAACAAAATGTATGGAGAAACGCGTCCGCAACTTGTGGCGGCCACTAGTCGTTCTAGTGCGCTCACTCTTATAAATCGATGAACGCCGCCTGCCCTGCACGCACGAAAAAGTCTCACGTTCCAAAAAATGTATGGCGACCGATGCATTGTTTGGTCGCAGGCTGAAGAGTGTGTCTGCGGGAGGGAGGTGGCAGGCGAGGCGAGTCACCGACCGACATCACATTCTTCGCACGAACGTGTCCCGGGCAACATGCGACGTTCTCGTGGCGTGGTTGGTAGTGTAACCGACTTTCGTACACCAGGTCGTGGGTTCGATTCCTACTCAGGACAATTATTTGTGTGATGAACACAGATACTTGTACTGCGTCTGGGTGTCTTCTATCTATTATATGTATGTATTTACAAAAAAAAAAGTAATATATGTAATAGTGAAAGTTCTTAGTAATACACTGGGCCCTCTCTACTCGTTATCACGCCCACTCCGCCTAACAAACAGTTTTGTATAAATTCAAACACGTGTAATACAGGTCCTTAGCAATTGTTTCATTTTATCGTTGTAATAATTAATGATGTAGGTGTTCAGATAAAGACAATGATAAAACTCTCTTGGGTTCTACTTAGAGTGGCCTGCCTATTCAATATGAGCGTATGTCGAAGGTGAATACTATAGTCCCTGTATTATTTCCAAAACACTTCTAAGTAGGTATTACCTTGTGTGTTGCTCAAAACTAATAACCTCTATTATTTGCATAGGTATAGCTTTTGGGTTATATCTCAGGTTCCCGATATAGTAGCGGGATATATTTTTTTTGTTGCATGTTGTGGCAGACGAGCCACGGCCCATCTGATGGTAAATAGTAACCGTCGCTCATGGACTTAACTATACCGAGAGTATAGTTAACCCGCTGCTCACCATTTCATTTCGCTGATATGAAATGAAAGAATAAACGGCTATCTCCTGCTACAGCCAAAACGCAACGATGTGCTTCATGGCCGGTCACACGGGAGATGGTGGTACCAACCCGCTCGGGCCCGATACCAAGAGAGTACTCCCACTTGGTACCCAGCCCTACCACCAGTCATGCAATGGATGATAATTGCTTACTTTCCTTAGTCACCTCATACGACACCCGTGGGAAAGAATGGGGTGGTGACACTTGTATACTTAGTCCGTCACCACACGGACAAAATTATATTGTACTTATACCACTTTTTTAAGTCTAATCAAGAGCTATCAAATTGAAACGTTTTATCAAAATCCATTCAGTAGTGTTTGCGTGAAGCCCGTACAAACAGAGAAAAACTATAAAAAATATGATTTTGTGTTCAAAGACGCCTAAATAGACACAAGATTATTTTTGAGTAAATTATTAATTCTTTCATTTATATTATTTGTTTTAAGCTCTACTTTGAATGATTGTCTATGTCCATTTCATTTCAATGGTTGTGTCATCAATAACCCATTTATCAAAGTGACGATCGCATCAATATTAATGCATTCATTGTACGAGTAGGTACCTACATTATCAGCCAGTATACCGATATATATATCATATATGATTGTTACCGTATGGGCTTTTTATAATTTATATGTAATTCTGACCATCATAAATTTTGTAGTTTTGTATTGTCGTTTTTAAAGACATACATGTACTTAAAGATAGACATTTCTTTTTAGAAAGGGACCCGAAAGAGGATCAGATCCAAATAGCAGCATGATTATTGCTGAGTGTAAGGACCCTAGACCCGACGTTGATTCAGAGTCGGATACCGATTTAATCAAATCACAATAGAGGAGAGGTATTGAGAGTATCTAGGTAAGCAAATTTTCTTAGAAACAAATTTTTTTTCTTCTTAATACAAGGAACACTAACAACGTCAAAAGAAAAAAATGAGGCTTCATGGGACGTCTCGCAGGATGTCAAAACATTGATTTTTTTTCTTTCAAATATGTTTGAGTATTATATATATATATCTTGGTTAGCGCCCTCTCGTTATCCATAGATGACTTAAAACTGTTATTGGTTTATTGATTGTTGTTATACTTCCTAGTTAGATGCTTATGTCAACAGATGGAGTAAAAAAAAAAAAACAATTAAATACTTAAATTGTATGCATTTGCATAGTGCTCGACGACGGAGGTCGGAAAGCCAAAACGCTCGCTTCCACATTGGTGCTACCACCAGGTATACACCCTGTGCCCCGTTCAAGTGGTGCAGTACTCGTGGTAGTAAGCTCGGTGGCGGGAACACCCACGCTAGTTGAAACTGCCATTGACGACTGAAGGCGTTGCAAAATTGCGCTGAGTTGTCTCGACAATTGTTTGTGACATACTTCTGTACAACCCTCGTATCCTTTGCGGCAAATAGACCGATTTGAGGAGTCCCAAATATCCGAAACACTTCGATCAGCGCAGGCCGAAGAAGGTGCCACTCGGCTGCTTGCCTCTCGCGAGATAACCTGTCCGCTATGACGTTGTATTTGCCGGGTAGGTATTCCGCTGTTGCGGTTGTTCACCGATTGCGATTTTCCATCTGTCCAGGAAGTTCAGAAGTTGGTATGTCAAGTTCAGCAAACCCACAGCAGATCGTGTACCTCCTTCTTTGCGGATGTAAGACAGTGCGGTTGTCGGACTGCAAGTGGACATGGCGGCCCTTAAGCTGCAACTTGAAATTTATTATTGCAGCAATAATAGCAAACATTTCTTTGCGGTTGGCTCTGGTGGGCCGTCCACCTGCCCGATACCGTTTCGTCACCCAATTGTGCTCCCCATCCGTAGTCTGCAGCATCCGTTGTCAGAAAATTGTGTATCAATGTTGGATGCAAGCTGCTCACCACCTGGTGGTTTTTCACCACTGCAGGTCCTTTACCACTGGAGCAGGTATTCCCCTTGGTGTTACATAATTCGCGAAATTTAGAGTACCTAGGATTACTTGAGTCTCCTTGAGGGACATCGTTTCCTTGCGTATGACTTTCCGTGAAATGGAGGTTATTGCATCCACATTTTTCTGTGGTAAACTCTTGATATTGCGGGCAGTGTTCCACGTCAGTACAAGGTATTCTAACTCCTGTACAGGATCTGTTATTGATTTTTCGAAATTTATAGTCCATCCTAGTCTCCGTAGAGTCTCTATTGTAGTCCTTGTCTGATCTTGGAGGAGAGTGCGCGACTGATTTACGAGCAGAAAATCGTCTAGGTAGACGATAATTCGCATACCTCTGTTCCGAAGGTACTGAGCGACCGAGTTCGTTAGGGCTGCAAAGTTTTTGGGCGCACACGATAGTCCGAATGGCAGACAAGTCATTTGGAGGATCTGGCGGTTGTAAAACAGTCTCAGAAACATTCGCTGAGACTGAGCGATGGGCACGTGGAAATACGCAGATGAGAGGTCTAATTTTACCATCCAGTCACCCTTCTGAAGGAACTGAGGCATGTGAAACTGTGAAATCAGTTTGAATGGTTTTAGTACAATATATTGGTTCAGCCGCTTTAGGTTGAAAATCGGTCTGAACGATCCGTCGCTCTTCCTCGTTAAAAACATTGTCGACAAGTAACTGGCTCCGAGCCGCCGTTGATCTGGTATCTCCAGCACACCTTGTTCCAACATCTGTTGAGTCATACTTGAGGATTGAGGAGTCTCGAAGCGACGGAGAACCTGTGTCCACGGGTGGACAAGCACAGGTTTGGATGTGAATAGTAGGCGCATTCCTGTGATCAAACCGTGAAGGGCCTACGGAGCCCGCAGCGCCTGCCACTGTCTCCGATAAGGTCGGAGACAGCCCCCGTAAAGCTTTGGTTGGAGCGTTCGATAGCGAATTATTGAATTGTTTTTTATTGTGCTGGCCTTCCTTTCGGAAACCTTTCTTCGGTCTCTTTTGGTCTGAGAGTTTTGAGGATCCTAGGTTTGGTTTATTTCGCTTGGTATCATGATCTTGCGACCGAAAGGACTGAGCCGCGCTATCACGCGAGGGGCCTGCTTTACCCGGTCTCATCGTCCTAGCACTTGGCTTGTGGCCTTCTTTCTCAACATGAAACCATGTCCGCACCCATTTGTCCATACCGCCAGTGTTTTGAATGAAAATACGTAAGTGATTTTCATCAAAGAGGTGTTTAGAACTAGGGGGAATTTTACGCAAACCCTCCCGTGGATTCTTATAGGGCAGCTCGCTAAGGATACGCTCCCTGCGATTCTCAATGTACTCGGCCCGTTTACCGCACACCATTTGCATAATTTCGTCACTAGTTTTGTGAAACTTGGAGGTAGGTTGAAACAATTCGTTAATTTTATCAAATATGTTATCTGCAGACAAATTAGTAGCAGCAGACGCTGTCCAGTTCACGAATTGGTGTAAGCTTTGGTGTAAAAGTTCTCGCTGCACTATTATTCCGTTACAAATTGCTGCAACGATTTTCTCAGAACTCGTGAAGTAATCCTTACCTTTTAGGTATTGTCTAAGTTCATCGTTAACCTCCAGGTCGACGAACCCTGGAGATTATTATGGATTTTATTTATTATGGATTTTTAATGTATCCGTATATCGAATGTCTTTCCAAGATGGCTCGCCAAACTTTTGAGGAAGTTCGAGTCACTTCAAATGATCGGGGTCAGCTCGGGGTACCTTAGGCTCTTTTAGTGCCATCCCTACGTGGCCAACACTTAAAAGCCGCGGATCAACCGTGCACGGAGCGACGGGGGCCGCGGGGCGTTATAAGTAAAAGTTGGTAGTTGCAGATGCGTGGCTGGTAGGCCCCGGCGTCGGTTCGGGTGCCGGCTCGGGTGCCACAGACGTTACCGAATTCATCGTGTTATGCGATACGACTACTTGAGAGGGTAGACCAACATTGTGTAGCAAAATATTTGTTAGAACTCCAACTTTATTAAGCAGGTCACGATAATCAAAATCAGACTCACCGCGTCTTCTCCTTTTTACCTCTATGGCCGAAGAGTCAGAAGAGCATGATCCCGAATCGCCACTCGAGTGGCCTCGCTTAGAAGCACTTACGCGGCTCCCAAGATAGCTCGCAGTTGGCGGTAGCCCATTGCCGCTACTGACGGCAGGGCATTCCGCCATTTCGGGTCGCAAAATTTCCACTTCACTATCACTCATAGCTGACTTAAGAACACGATATCTTTAATACTTAAAATATGCACTATTATAAATTTATAACTATTTGCGCTCTTTAAAGCAAATTCACTTAGTAAGATATTGCACGTTTGAGAAGTAACGACGCTGTGAGGGCCAAATGGCGTCGACGGCCTCTGGTGACAACTCTATAAAGATGGCGCTGTCGGCACCGGAAGTCATTGTGATTGGTCGAAATACAAAGGGAAGTATACAACGCACTCTCACAGATGCTGTGCATCGTCACATGCCGATAATAAGTGTACTTGCATGGCCAATAAAAACAAAATACCCGCGGGAGTTTCTTCCTTATGTTTCTTGCAACATAAAATAAAATGTACTTAAGTATTTCATTTTAGGCGAATATGCCTAATGAAATAACTCTGATATAAAAAGACGTAGGTAATGATTTAAAAAAACAACACATGCAACAATCACGAGAACTGTTTCCGAACGATACTTGTCAACTCTGAAGATTGGCTTCGCGCCAAAATAACGGCCGTAATGGCGTCAAACTTTAAATTGCCATAATAAAATAAATCTGATTACACACTTGTTGTTCAGAGCAGTCTGAAGCACGTCATTTTTTATCGCAATGAAAGCTCGACTATTAGGAATGGATTGAGCCATAAATCGTCGAAGAGAAAATTTGTTTATTGTTGTTCACTATGATTTTCCTTGAACGTTTATGTGCAGATATATGAATAGTTACTATTTATTTTGTTGGTACTTTATAGCAAATATTGGAAGGGTTTATTGGATTTATAATAAACAATTTTTTTAAAACTATTACATATCATCTACATTATAGTTAATAAAACAAATAAATTTTTAATCTATATTCCATACTTATACAATATTTATAGAATTTTTGCATTAGAATTATATAGGTCTTATAGGTGCTTGATTTACGCAGATATATTTATTTGAAACTTAGATGCATGATCTAAGTTTCGAATAAATCCTGAATGGTTGTCGATGTCCAATACGTCTTCGCGCACGATTGTTCTCTATTTATACCCATTACCTATTTACTTCTGTACCTTCCTGAATCTAAAAGCAATAAGTTCCTTCATAATACTCACTTGATCTTATCGAAAAATCTAACATTGGACAATTCAGAGCACGACATTCTTCGCCAGCTTGTTAAGTTTACATTGCGCATTTAAGGAATTTATTGTCGCTTGAAAGAACGAGTTTAGTAATTTCAGTCTCCTTAAATCCAAAGGTTTATATTATAATACTTTTAGCCAAAAAACCGCTTTTTTGTACTCTTTTATTTAATTTTGGCATTAATGTTGTTGAAGAGTGTCATTTCAATAAGACTTATTTCTAATTTTGAAAATATCTTATTTGTAGTGTCATTCAGTCTTAACTTTACATTCTCGATGATTTAAAATGATGTCGTGTATAAAATTTTCAACCATCAAGGTACATATTTGTTTCATGGGTATTCTAGTTTCTGCAGGCGACTTCATATGGGACATGAGATCATAAATCAAATCTATTCATTTAGGTGTATCCCACATGAACTCTTTCTCTATGGGAATAAAATATATTCTGTGTTTATCCACACCATAATTTTCTATTATTATTTTATACATAAACGTAACACATATCCCATTTGCCAAATAATATACTACAAGAACTATTTATTTATTCGGAAAGAAGTGACAAATAATATTCCAGTTTTACATCTGTCTCCTTAAAAATATTGTCATAATTAAAATGGTAATGATATAATTCTGCAAACTTCAAGGAATCTTTGCCAATATTAAATGACGCCAAAAAATATTCACGATCATTTTAGTCCTCATTTTGATACTTTGCCAAGTCTAGGATTTGGCAAACTGTGAGTAATATTGTCTAGACAAGGAGTGAAGAATGAGGTCGAATTGGAGCATCGGAAATTTATAAGACAAGTAAGTATTATAACGTCAAAAGCTTGGACTAGTTTATTGTCTACTAGCCTTTGCCCGTGACTCCGCCGCAGCCAAAAGCTAGTTTTTAGCATATATCTCAAGTTCTCGATTTAGCAGCGGGATAAAATATATACCAGTTTTTAAGTCTAATCAATAGCTATGAAATAAAATCCGTCCAGTAGTTTATATTATTTATTTTAAACACGCCTATATAGCTTACCTATTACAGTATTTTTTTCTCAAATATCTTAAATGTACAGACATAGCTCTGTTACAGCTTTGTAAAAGTATAGATTATAGTCACTAAATAATTTTGTTTAACGTTATACATTGGGTTAGAATCGAAGGAATGCTTTTAATGTTTGGTACATATAATTTCCTCACAGTGGTATTTGCAGGTCAACTACTCTGGCCTTATGTAGGCAGACTTCGGGACATCAAGAATATCTTTTAGGCATGCATAGTTATGTCTTCGCGATGTTTTCCTATTAACTATTTTTAACTAATTAAGTACTAAAAATTAGAGGTGTGTCTTGCTTTACCCCGAACAAATACCTTAGCCCCTTACTAATAAAAATTTTATAAACAACGTTTATTAGTAAGGCAGTAGCAGTCTTACCACAAGCTTGTCGCTGCTTATATATAAGAGGTGATCCATTTCGAGGTTCCCTACTTTTTAAAAAGAAAACAGAATATTCAAATTTAATGGAGAATGTTTATTATCATTTGAAAGAACATTCTTTGGCATTTATTTTTTGAAGATTATGTCTATCAAATGTTGGCCATTGCTACGTCGCAGATGGTCCATCCGTTGAGTCCAATTTTCGATGACTCGTTCGAGCATTTCGATTGGTAACAACAAAGTAATGAGGCCCATTTCTGGCTCAATGGGTATGTAAACAAACAAAATTGCCGCATTTGGGACGAAGAGCAACCTGAAGAGATTCGAGAACTGCCACTTCATCCAGAAAAAACAACGGTTTGGTGTGGTGGTTTGTGGGCCGGTGGAATCATCGGTGCATATTTCTTTAAAAATGATGCCGGTGCGAACGTAACCGTCAATGGCGACCGTTATCGTGCCATGATAACCGACTACTTGATGCCTGAAATTGAAGCTCGTGATCTCGGCGACATTTGGTTTCAGCAAGACGGCGCCACTTCCCACACATCGCATCAATCAATGGATTTATTGAGAGAACATTTCGGTGAGCACATAATTTCACGTTTTGGGCCGGTCGATTGGCCACCAAGATCGTGTGATATCACACCGTTAGACTTTTTCCTGTGGGGATATGTAAAGTCTAAAGTTTATGCGGACAAACCCGATTCGATTCAGGCCTTGGAGGAAAACATCACGCGTGTCATTCGCCAGTTACCAGTCGAAATGTTCGAACGAGTCATCGAAAATTGGACTCAACGGATGGACCATCTGCGACGTAGCAACGGCCAACATTTGATAGACATAATCTTCAAAAAATAAATGCCAAAGAATGTTCTTTCAAATAATAATAAACATTCTTCATTAAATTTGAATTTTCTGTTTTTTTCTTTAAAAAATTAGGGAACCTCGAAATGGATCACCTCTTAGTATTAATAATACCTACTCCTATCAAAATGTTATGTTTCACATATAAAAATTCGTTTTTCGATTGTCACTTTAAAATGGTAACATTCTCTACCAATGAGGTGAACGTCAACTCACCTCACCGGTACTGTTTGGGAGTTATTAAAGTTTAAAAATTGTGAAATTAAGTGGAATCTAATCATAAAACAAAAAAAGAAGACAATTTCGATCTTCCTTAAATGACGTACATCCAGATATCTGTCTCTCTCTCTCGTATACCATGAGAACATTTTAAATTTATTCGTTGATACTTCGCATTCCGTAGCGACTTCGTTATAAGTTTTTGTAATTAATTTAAAACTTTCTATATTAGCTGGTTCTTCCCATCTATTTCTTATCTATCAACGAATCTTTATAAATATCTTGATATATCATTTATAATTGGAAAAGATCAGTTAAATTGCAAATCATGTATTGATTACAGCTCTTGAAATTTCTGCAATGTCTCTGAAGCGGCGGTGAAATTAATTGTTGATAGTAAGCAATAAATATTTTACGGCTCATAGGTATACGAGTATCTTACCTTTGAAGTAAAGTCACACAATATGTCAGTAGTACAGGCGGCGGGATAACACAGCGGGAAACATTTAGTGGATGACGGCCTCAGACCACCCTTTTTGTATTCTCTAACCGTTGGATGTGCGGTTAGGTGCATTTGTTCTCGCATTAACAAAAACAAAGTAAAAAAGGCAATACGTCCTACGAAGCGAGAGATGGGTATGCAAAAAGGAGCATGAGATTAAATCACTGCGGTCAAAATGCGATCTCTGCAGAAAATCTGTGAAAATAGGCTGACAGAGCGCATTTGTAACGACAATGTAAGAGAGAGCGAGTAGGTATGAAAGAGAGTATTGGTGTAAAGATGCGAAAGAAATGCTCCAATGGTTCGGACATATGGAAAGAATGCCGGATGAGCGATTGGTTAAGAAGATATAAAATGCAAAATTGGAAGGATGTAGGTAAAGCGGTTATGATTTAAAGATAAGTGACGATTTAGAATAAGTGATAAACCTTTAGAGTTAGTTTTAGAATAACAGTAACGTATAAAATCCCGAAACGGTACATATATTTCTACATGGGTGTCAAACAAGCATACGATCCGCTTCATAGTAAGCGGTCCAGGAGAACCACTCGTACGTTGCCAGCCCTAGAAAGGGGTCAATGGGGTGAAGAAGGGAGGCTAATAAAGGGTATGAGAATGTAATTAAGAAGCGTTAGGCAACTGAGAGGAAGGATGAAGAACAATTGGTTTATTCAGGTTTCAAATCTTATATTCTTCTTATTCTTTCGTACGTGGGTGGGTGTACAAACTTGAGATTGCGTTAAGTAATTGCTAATCTATAAAGTTACCTCAAGGTACGGTGAGTTTCGGTTGTAGCAGGAGATAGCCGTTTATTCTTTCATTTAATATCTGTGAAATGAAATGGTGAGCAGTGGCTTGACAATATAGTTTATAGGGGTATAGTTGAGTCCATGAGCAACGGCTAGGTACCATTTACCATTAGCTGGGCCGCAGCACGCCAAATCAAAATAAATAAAACTGATTTAGTCTGTTTAGTATAACAGGAGTGTTACCAACCAAGGGAGGCGCCCTCTGGGAGGGCTTATTAACATCTCAAGTCAAGGGGCACCGCTACTCTTACAATTTAAAAAAAAAAACAAAATAGCACCATTACGAGTATATCAGTCATTCATTAATTCAGTCGGTAATTTTTTCAAAATGTGGCTTCATCGGTTATTAGATAAGTTTAGAAAAGTCTGAATTCACATTTTTTAACAAACAAATTAACGATATTCAATATGATTAAATAAAAAAAAACTTTGGACACACGGTTGCAGCGTCAGCGTCTTATAATTGTGAAACCACTCAAATACACACAACATTTTTATCAAAATCGGTTCAGCGGTTTCTGAGGAGCTCAGTGACATACACACCCACAGAAGAATGGTACATATGTATATATATAAAAATAATAAAGCTGAAAAATTTATTTATTTAAAATTTGCTAATCTCTGCCACTATCAGATGGATATGATTTTTGTTTACTTTTCATAGTAGATTTTTATATATTATTTGAGTATGTAGTTATGTAACCGGATCTTCGTCCGCGGGGATGTATTTAGTTAAATAAATCAGTCCAAAGCGTTGCCACGCTAACAGCCGGTTTTACCCTGCCTCCACATTAGATGTTTCACATCAAAAATATAGGTTCTGGATAAGTAATCAGCAACATATCATATAACACATTCTCCGAAACACGCTGCATCTTATGGTATAAGTATTATTCCGATCGGTTTAGTAGATTTCGCAGTATAACCGAACATAAAAACCGGCTCTCCATTTATTATTATAGATATAGACGGCCGCGCTTTTCAAAAAAAATACAAAAACCGGTTACAAATTATTTTCCCACAAACCATAGCAAGAATGCTTCAAAATTATTTATTAATAATTAAACACAAAGTGAAAAATGTGAAATCGAAAATAACAGTCACGAGCAGGATTTGAACCTGCATCTCCTGGATACCGTCCAGATGCTTTGCCAATTCAGCCATCGTGATAATTGCTCCTGACTGCTAATTTCGATAACACATTCATACTTAACGTCTTTGGGTGACGCCTAAGCATGTCAAATGCAAAAAATATATATAAATATTTATTAATAATATTAAACCTAAAAGGTTCGAAATGTTATTCGATAAATAGGGCAAACTAATCTCACAAAGTAGAACAGAACAAGAAGTAGTCCATTGACCTATCACACCCATGGATGTAAGATTTAAAAGGATGTGACGTAAGCCTATTTAAGAGTGGTCATACATTATAATGATTCAACAGCGACTCGCTCTATATATAACATATTTTTCTCATAATAAATACCACAAGATTCACGATTCTGATGACAAGACGCCAAAATAGTAGTTCGGGAAGGTTTAGTCTGTGAACAACGCATGTGTTATTATTATGGTGAAGTCAAGATATTTTCTCCCTTTTACCCAGAATCCGTTTAAAATAAGGTGTCAATTAGAAACTAACATCGAGTATTTATATCTATAAATAGAGTAATCTTAATGGGATGAGACTTTTAATTTTTTCGGACATTGGTAATGAATAATGACTGCACATATGGCGGAGTGGTTGGATGGTGGGAGATACAGATCTCCCGCCTGAATGTTGTGGGTTCGATTCCCATTGCTGAAAATCAGCGTTGCAATGTTAAACGACATTGCTGCATGCTGAGCAATGCCCTTTTTTCTGTCACTTCATAATTTTTCTTTTTTTTTTCTCGTTAGTTGTTATACGCCATTTTGTTTTATTTTTTAGTATTTAGTATTTAGTTTTTACTTGTATGTGATTTTAAAATAAAAAGGTATATCTTTCTTTCACACAGGGCAACTCTTTGTGTCATCCACAAATGGTTACTCTGGACCTGTGTGTACTTTGTGTTCATGAGATTGTACTCGTATATTGTATAGACAAGGATTATTCCTTAGTGTTGTCTTTTTAAACAAATAAATAAAATTTATCATAGTTTGTTCAAATAAAAATGTCACAGGCTTTGAGCTGGACAATATTGTTGTACATCATACAAATATTTGTGACTTGCGAAAGAAAATTCGCAACATTTGTCTACTACAATGAAATGGACCGTGTGATTTTGGACAGTAGGTATATTGGATAACGACGACATGAGAAAATTCCTTATCTATGTCTACCCTAAGTTACAATCAAGATGACCCATTGTTATTTGTTTTAGGAAGGAAATTACAAGATTGCTAACAGACAAACAGGCAGAAATTCCTTCCCTGAGACGAAAATCTGCGCTACGTATAAAATCGTTTCTAATGAATTACAGACGACATAGTCAAGATTTTTGCGGAAACGATGCTGTTTTCTAATTCGTTAACATTTTATGAAAACATTCCGAATATTATAATGTAGTAATAATAATAGTTAATAGACGGGCGTATCGGTAGTGTAACCGACGTCCGTGCACGAGGTCGTGGGTTCGATTCCCACTCAGGACAATTATTTGTGTGGTGAACACAGATACTTGTACTGAGTCTGGGTGTTTTCTATCTATTATTATATTTATGTATTTACAAAAAAGAGGTAATACCTATAATGTATTACATCCGTAATCTGGTAACTATAGCACAAGCGTTAAGCTTAGTTTGGGACCAGGGGACGTTTTAAAAAAATCCTGAAAACGGTTGACCCTAAAGGCCATCCCTGCAACTTCCAGCAAATTGGATACTTAAGCGCTCAAAATTTACACACACACACACACATACATAGAGACATATAGACATCATCGCGGAAACATTCGGGGAAGCTTCCTAGGACTAAGGCCATCCTCGCAAATTGGATACTTAAGCGCTCAAAATTGACACACACACACACACACACAAATACATAGAGACATATAGACATCATCGGGGAAACATTCGGGGAAGCTTCCTAGGACCTCAAAACGTCAACTCAAAACTCAAAACGTCAACATCCGTTGAAAACTCGATTTTCGAAAAACGGGGTAAGACCAATAATTTCCCAACTTTTGAAAATTTTCAATTTTCTTAGCGGGAAGTTAATAAAAATGATGCTCAAATGTGACGGATACTAACAACTTCCTGGCACGAAGAATAACATGGACATATAAGTGTACTAAAAACATCCACTGCGATCGCCAACCCGCCTGCCAAGCGTGGCGATTATGGTAAAACCCCCATTTTGGGGAGGCCTATGTCCAGCAGTGGACGATGAAAGGCTGATAGATGGATGGATGGATGGATAAGTAGTAGATATATTAGTACTTAGGAATTGGAGTATCAGGTTATATAAAAAAACAAGCGCGAGTTAAACTCGCGTGGAGAGGATTCCGTACAAGATTATCTTAGTTCTATATTTTTTTTTAAATCTGACCTACCTATTTGTTTTAAATAGGTACCATAGTTTTCCTGTAATCTATAGATAAAGAAATATTAACTGTACTTTATTCTAAATTTTAGACAGTAGTTTCGGAGATAAGGGGGCTGCGGCGATTGTTCAATTGTCACCTATTTCTTAAAAACACTACATAACTATTTCTCTTAAAATTATAAAAAATATATATTTGAGATCCTTACCAGCCTTTGAGCCCTTTCATTTGATATGTCAAAAGATTTAGTTGGCAAAACTTTTTTAATTTTTTTCTTTACCTCTCAAAAGTGGCGGCCATGCTTAAAAGTAATTTATTTACATCACACACATAAGTCGGTGACCCAAACATTCAACTCAATCGGTCGAGTAGTTTTCAAATTGACTGTGACAGAAGGATAGACAGACAGAAAAAAAAAAGATACACGAGTGATCCTATAAGGGTACCGTTTTCTCCGTTTGAGGTACGGAACCCTAAAAAGGATAAGTTAAAAAAGATGAAATTAAGCATAAAAGAAGGTAAAATCCGAAACACTAACCTGGTTTTCTTGATTGAGCAGTTTCAGTTGGTCGTTTATAAGGCTGTATTTGGCGCTCTCTTCTTTTCTCAAAGCCCGCTCCTTCTTTAACTCTGGGCTCCAGAAGGTCTTTATGCTATGCATACTGGAGCCCAGTTTCTGATTCGTCAATTCCAGTTCTTTCTTAAGATTCCCCAATTCTCTCTGTAGATCGGAATTCTGAGATTGCAACTCTCCGAGGAAGAGGGGGGGTGGTTCGCGTCGGTAGTAATCCTCTTCTGTAGGGGGCGGAGGTGCATAGGAGCGGTCATAGTCGCGTTCAAGGGATTGGTAGCGGAGTGGACGAGGGCGCGCGCGGTGATGTGCACCGGCCGAGGCGGAGCGGCCTCGCTCGTCGGGCGCCGGCGATGGTTCGTCATCTCGCGTGAGGTAGGGGCTGCGCCGCGATGGGCTGCGGTCCACCTGGGGCAGCCGGCCGCGCGTACCGCCGGCCCACTCCTGCCGGCGCCACTCCTCCCGGCACGGCGGCCGCTCGTCCTCCGCGGCGTACTCGCGGAGATACAGCTTGGCTCGTTTCCCGCGTCACTGGGAACGCATTGTGCACTGGACTGCGCGACGGGTACGCGACCACTGAACGAAGAACGAAACGCCCGTCGCATCGATCGACTAACTTTTACGCATGCGCGGTGATCTCACAACTAAGCGGCTCCATCGCTACCGATTGATTCCCGGTCGCGGTCGCCGACTCACGGGACTGAATCGAGGGCGACTGTCACACAATTCGGCTGTAATTCAATTGGATATGATATTTTTGGACTTAATCAAGCTAAATATGATTATTTGTTATCATGGCGGCAACATAACCAATTACATCGCAAATACATCAGCGTGTCAAACCGATCGATATAACACCGGGGTATTGTCAAATTTATAATGACCTATATAATTTTCGTCTGATGTATCAAAAGATGAGCAGGATCTCAATATTATGTAATGATAACTGCAATATTTCACAACCCATTTGCAAGTACTACTGTGGCTCACAAGCGTCCCACTGGGAGATATTAAATCTTCTATGTGTGTGGTAGGTACCTAACCTACCCTTTCTATTTAACGAGTGTTCTATTTAATGAGTGTTTTCCGCGATAAACAGATCGTCTTCTAATTATTACTTTCAAACATTAATACATTGTGCAAAAGTATTATTCCTACTTTTATTCTTATCTATGGAGATTGGAAGCAGTATTTATAAATTTTTCAGCAGAGTAACTATTAATATTAAAAATCAGCAACCTACTTAATATGGCTTTACTCGCAGATATTACAGACATGGACATTTGAGGGTAGATAATATTGTACGTGGCATGACTTAATGATTTTGAAGCAACTAATAAAATAATTTAGCATATAATGGTAGCCTTGCTTATCCCAGCATGAATGGGCCGGCTCGATCGCGGAAGTACCACCCTCTCACAGAAGATCAGCTCAAATCAACGGTAGTTATTGCTACCGTTGTGTTTCGTATAGTGAGTAAGAGCGCCTAAGGTCCAAAAACAAACCTCTTCGTATCCCACCTATACTCTCCTAATTATCTTTTCCTTGAAGACGACGACATGCGAATGATATCTCTAATATTGCTATCTTCTATAGGCTATGATAACCGCTTACCATGAGGTAGGCCGTATGCTTGTTTGTCACCTACATAGTATAAAAAACATATACATATTTCAGAAAGCGAGAGGTCCAAAATGAACTCGAATTTATCTCGAACACTTCGGGCCGCCTTTATTTAAATAACGTATTAAAACTTCCGCAACAATATTATTATACTGTTAGCAAAATAAATCTTTCCGTAGGTATCCGAAATAGACATACCATGAAAGTACACGTGGTACTTGATTTATTCAACTACAATTAATTATAAACTTTGGCCCTCAAAAGAGCCTATGTATCTATTTATAGAGCTCTACTTTCAACCATTTCCCTCGAGCCACGTTTTTCAGCATTCTAGCGCTTAATAAAAGCGGTGGCACTGAGACGTCTCCTCATCCCGTGACCCACTTAACTGTTTGTCTCTTTCTTTTCTCCCCACTCGCATATTGTTGTCCCTTTTTAATGTAAGGTCGAGTTACGTCGGTCATGCGGTGGTAGCGATCAGGAAGAGGCTAGTGATAGAGTCTGTCGATAAGAAGAAAGTTTTACTATTTGTCGATACTTTATATGACCTTAAGTAGGTCTATAATCCGGATATATATCCGGATTTATTTAATTACAGCGATGTAATTAGAATGTTTACACACAAAGATTTGTAAATAGTATCTGTTTTTCATAGATTAAAATGGCATCAATACTCTCTAGAGATCGTGGTACTTTCGTCTATACTATTATAAAGCCGTAACAGAGCTGTCTGTAAATTTAAGATTTTCGAGAAAAAAATACTGTAATAGGCTAGATAGGTATATAATTATTTTTTAAATTTTTGTCTGTTTATCTGTTGGTTCGTTCGCGCATCACGCAAAAACTACTGAACGGATTTTGATGAAACTTTTATAATTATATATATTGATAGCTTTTATATTTATATATTGATAGCTCTTGATTAGACTTAAGAACTGGTATACATTTTATCCCGCTAATATATCGGGAACCTGTGATATAACCTAAAAACTAAGTTTTGCCTGCGGTGGAGCCGCGGGCTAAGGCTCGTTATTTTATAAAAGCTAAACGTTTGTCAGTGCATGCCTACAAAACAGGTAGGAACTATGGGCTAATATGAAGTTTGAATCATCGTGGCTTTGGCAGGTATCAGAAAGCTACGTGTATAAAATAACAACTTAATTTCGTCAAAGTATAAAATGGAACTTTTTCATATTTCTTCGGAATAATATTTATAATAATTCGAGTCATGCAATGATAGATATCTCTAAACATTAATAAATTGTAATTGTACTTTAATATAGTAGAGCTAAATATGTTACTTTGGTGACTATTAAAAGATGTTTTCTCAGTAGGCAGACAGTTTCGAAAGTTCCAATATCTGGCCAGGTGGTCGACTTGAGATCACCTAATAGTGACCGTTGGCATCGACTCACTTTGTTAGCTTTCGAAATTCAGTCTAGCGTTTTCTATGGAAAACGTCAGCCCTTTGAATGGTCACGTGACCTGTCGACCATCGACTTCGTTCAAAATATTGTACATTCTCGGTTTTTGTCATCACGCTTCGGCATGACGTCACCGGTCGGCCTCTCAGCCAATCACAGACAAGACGTTTATGGCTCGAAGGTAACGTTGTGAATTTTACTCTAAGCCCGCAGACAAACTTAGGTGTAAGTAACTATAAGAGCGAGCGCGAAGCAATCAACTATTTCATTGATAGAGCCCAGATAGTCTTTCCTTGTGGTGACAGACTAAGAATACAAGTGTCACCACCCCATTCTTTCCCAAGGGTGTCGTACGAGGCGACTAAGAGAAGTAAGCAATTATCACCCTTTGCAATACTGGTAGTAGGGCTGGGTACCAAGTGGGAGTACTTACTTGCTTACAGCCCGAGCGGGTTGGTACCATCATCTCCCGTATGACCGGCCATGACGCACACCAGTCGGTTTTGGTTTTAGCAGGACATCATAAAAAAAGACAATCTGTTGAGTGGGGCAAAACGAACCCTTATTTTTTGTTGTGGCGGGAGAAAATGTAGCTAACCGCACACCCTGTCGTTGGGGGAAATGAACAGGGTAGTGTGGGGCCCTCACCCACTAAATAAACCCGCTGTGTACCGTCTCTCCACCTATATTGGCGGGCCACTGGAACTGTGTATATCACACAGTTCCAGTGGCCTACCTTAGTGGTCTGGGGACAAAACGAACCCTAACGATATTTAAAGTAAAGTAAGTTGACCTACACGATGCGGTGTGCGGTTAGGTAGATTTTTTCCCGCCTTTACAAAAAAAGGGGACTATATTGAAAAATATAAATTATTATATTTTTCTGCCGTGAATATAAATATACCTCACTCACATTACGGCTAGAGCCTTGCTGGCTGGCTTTATTATGCTTCCTATACTCTCCTTAATATTCATCATATTCTCTTCATATTATCCTTTCACTCCATCTTCAATTACTTTCCTTGGAGATGCCGTACGACGGTCAGTGCTCAGTAAATTCAAGCATCACATTGAATTGAGTATAAAATTTAAACAACATACCTACCTACTGTAAACTGTACGAGATTCAGATTGTTATCATATATTGTTTTAAAAATCCAAACGTATGGGAAATACGATTCGCAATCTTTTGTGTGTTTTAGTATCCAGGCATAAAGTAATATTTCTTATATTACTTATTCGATTCCCTCTCGCTCTAAAATACGGGTTTGGGAATAGATCATATCTTTTTTAGGGTTCCGTACCCGAAGGGTCAAAACGGGACCCTATTACTAAGACTTCGCTGTCTGTCTGTCTGTCCGTCCGTCTGTCACCAGGCTGTATCTCAAGAACAGCTATAGCTAGACAGTTGAATTTTTTTCATAATGTTAAGCATAGGCAGCCACAATGTATAGTTTTACGCATTAGTACCGGTCAGAGTTCAGCCTACATTCTTATACAAGTTACAGTGTCGTTCAGTTTATATAATTCAGTAGGTACTTTGTGCACTGCACCCAAACCCCTCTTGTGATATATCGTGATTCTTTCCGAACTCCCTCCTCCTGGCAATCCTCAGGGTTAATGGATGATCCTTAAGAGTCCCGAGACTGAAGACTGCAGAGACAGCGGCTTAGAGTTCCATCCTTTCATCCAGACTAAGGGCGAGATATTGTATCTCTGAATTTTCGAAATTATGTATGTGTGTGTATTTTGATCTGTATTTTTAACACTTGACATGCTCAGCTCCTTTAAATAACAAATTATTTGTGAAAGTGGAATCGAACCTGCGTCCCATACAATTAAGACAAATGTGATGAGGAAATTGGGTACGACCGCAAGGGAGTACGATAGCTCAGTGGATTAGAGCACTTCCCCGGAAAGGAAGGGACGCAGGTTCGATTCCCACTCGTACTAAAGTTCTCTTTTTCCTCATTCACAAATAACAATTTGTACTTTAAATAATTTGTTATTTAACATTGTGAGTACTTAAATCTGTACAGGTTTACTAAGCCTTAGAGATTTTTTGGCTTGTGAAATCTGGAGAACTGACACTGAAAGCATAAATTTCTCTGGCTTGAAGGAGACCTGCGCCCAATATTAAAGGGAAGTTGTGAAAAATACTGCCGTTCACCTGCGATAGTAGTGAGCCCTCCAGTAGCTTAAATTGCGAATATACTAAGATGAATGCAGTAGGTACAGAGTAGTTATAGACCCAGGGCAGCCTGTCACCATAGCAGACGCAGAATCTAGATAACGGCGCAAGTGTCCCGCGACTCGGTGAGGGCGCACTAGGCCATCCAAATTACACGGGACCACCGCAAATGGTAGCCAAGCTTGCCAGGAGAGAATGAAGGCATGCTAAGAGCGTATTCCTCTGAAGGAACACCGCGTGGTTTTAGCAGGTATACCCGTTATTAAATGGGGCTGGCATAACGTCTTAGCCTGCCCGGACAAAGGAGTAAACCCTACAGGAGTATAATTATGTTTGTCTCCGTTTAGTATCTAGGTACCTATCACTTTTCATTTCATCAAGTTTCAAATCATACCAGTGCTAGCAGTTTTTCTTCAAAAATACATTTTTCTTTATCGACTAAAGTACAACACTATCGGCAGTTGGACAATGAATGAAAAGCGGAGAATAGCGAACTGTGCGCCCCTCGTAAAAAAATACACAGACGACGTCGACACGACACTCAGTCGCGCTCGTTAACGGCGCCACTAACGCAATACATAGCTGCTCGTAGACTCATAGTCGCTGGTATTGGTTTGCTTACCTCTTTACGCTATGAGGTCATTATTTCATTTGAACACAGAGGAACGCATAGATATAGTATCGGGAGTATAATACTTTTTTTTATTGCGTATGGTGGCAGACGAGCTGCAGCCCACCCTGATGGTAAAATGGTAACCGTTGCTAATGGACTCAACTATACCGAGAGTATTGTCGCTGCTGCACACTATTTCATTTCACAGATATGAAATTTAATGAAAGAATAAACGGCTCTGTATACAAAATCTCCTGCTACAACCAAAACATCAATGTGCTTCATGACCGGTCACACGGAACATGGGGGTACCAACCCCCTCGGGCCCGTAAGCAAGTGAGTACTTTTGCTTGGTACCCAGCCCTACCACCAGTCAAGCAATGAGTGATAATAATGGCTTACTTGTCTTAGCCCTCGTACAACACCCGTGGGAAATAATGGGGGGTAGACACTTGTATTCTTAGTCTGTCACCACACGGACTATTTATACTTGCCATCAAAAAGGCTGATGCCACAGTATGTAACCATAGGTATATAAGTGAAGTTAAGCACAGCAAAGCCAGTGCTTACCGTAAACATTCAACACTTCCGCTCAGGCAAATGGTGCAGGTAAAATTCACCATTTTTAGGCAACACCTTTTTTCTTGTTAAGGCGGGAAATAATGTGTGTAATATGGGGCAACAAATAAAGTAGTGTGGGGCCCTCACCCACTAAATAAACTCGACGTGTGCCGTCTCTCCACCTGTACTGGAGGACCACTGCGTAACATTACTTCAGTGGTCTTAGACAACACCCTTTTTTTCTTAAGGCGAGAATAAATGTAGTTACCTAACCGCAGACCCCGTCATTCTGGGCAACGAACAAGGTAGTGTGGGGCCCTCACCCACTTAATAAACCCGCCGTGTGCCTTTTCTCCGCCTGTATTGGCAGACCACTGGAACTGTGTGATATTACGTGGCATTGAAACCCACAATATTCGGCCACTACGTCCTGCTGCTGTCAACATTCGGTGCAATTTTTTTTTGTTTTTCTTTTGCTTGTGATGACTGATGAGCCCTGGCGTACTTGATTATAAGTGGTAAAATCGACTCATAAACTCAAATATACTGACAGTAAATTACTACGATCAAACCGTTGCTCACCACTTCATTTCGTGGATGTGATATGAAAGAAGGCTATATGCCGCTACAACCAAAGCACAATGAGGTGCTTAATAGCCGGTCACACGAGAAGCGATGATACCGACGCGTTCAGGTTCAAAACAAGTAATTACGGCTCCCACTTGGTACCCAACCCTACCATCAGTAATACTTGCTTACTTTAGTCACCTCGTACGACACGAGAAGGAATGGGGTAGTTATCTTGACATCCTGAGATGCTTAACGAATATGTACGACTGTATAAGACGGTGGGTCGCGTAAAACAACGGTAGGTACTGCTACCGTTACCACTGAAGGAATGTAATATGGTTCCGGTGGCAAGCCAATAAAGGCGGAGAGACGGCACACGGCGGGTTTCTTTGGTGGGTGAGGGCCCCACACTACCCTGTTCGTTGCCCTGAACGACGGGGTGTGCAGTTAGGTACCTACATTTAAAAAAAGAGTTATAGGTTCGAATCACGCGCTAAGTAGGTAATGTAATCTCTCAGGTATTAAGGGCGACTGAGGATAACCTGCCTTGCAGATTAAATTGCCCTTCTCAAGGGATGACAAAGTCCACAATCCTAGTCCAAAACAATTTGTAGTGGTGGGTTTTTGGTATCGAATGTAAATTTTCACTTATTTTATAATTTATGTTGCATTACCTCATTGGTGATTCGAACCTATCCTATACCTTGTTTTGAATCCTGTTCGCTGTGATTCTATTTTCACAAAGGTCTAGTGTACCTAATTCTTTGAACTCCACAGGCTGCACAGATGGCGGAGTGTTGCACCCGAGTGTTGTATTGTGAGTTCGATTCCCACCCAGGACAATGTTTCACAAATGGTTGTTGTGAGTCTAGGTGTACTCTGTGTCCGTGAAATTTTATGTTTGTGAAGTCCCCCGCGTTACAAAGATTATTACTTAGTGCAGGGTGTTGGATTTACTACCGAAGTAACGTCACACAGTTCCAGTGGTCTGCCAATACAGGCGGAGAGACGGCAGGCGGTGGGTTTATTTAGTGGATGAGGCCCCACACTACCCTGTTCATTGTCCGTCGACGGTGTGCGTTAGGTACCTTTTTATCCTCTTTTAAAAAAAAAGGGCGTAGTCTTTAAAAAACATATGACTATCTGAAAATGCTATTTACCATGAGTGTTTAACTGTTCAATCTATTGACTCACCTATTTCATAGCCATGTAACGTCAATCATTGATAGAGCGTTTCACTCGTTTCATTTTGGGTTTTGTATTGAGAGTAACTAAAGATTTTAAGCGTTTGTCCTCAATGTTATGCTGAATAAGACTAGGCCTAACCATTACTAGGGTCTCTAGGAAACCTCAATATAAATTTTATATTTAAAATATTGAAATTTATTAAACATTGTACAGGATGTTAATGACATCGTACCGATAATTGATACCATGGGTTCAGTACTCGATTCTGAACACCCAAATGGTCGAAATTTGCATTGGTATTTTGATGAAAATTACAATGACTTTCTCATTTTTCAAATTGAATATGAGATAAAATCATTATATTGTTCTATCTTAATTCGATGTTAGGTAATAAACCCATTAATCACCTATTTACTACGAAAATTACATTGTCATGTTTTGTTGTCGCGTTGTTAATGAATCGATGGTGGCTAACTTTGTAATCCGTCGATTACAACGAAAATGGTATGAAGCATATTATTACCTACAATAATTATTTGGTGACATCTTAGCCCGAGGTTATCGGTATTATGTAATTTACACCCGATATTCCCATGGAGATAATGACGATCCTTCCATCCATCCATCAACCTTTCAACGTCCACTGCTGGACATAGGGCTCCCCAAGAGAAAGCCACAACGAGCGGTCCCGTCACGGGGGATAATGCTGTAATCGCCACGCTTGACAGACGGGTTGGCGATCGCAGTGGATGTTGTTAATACTCGAGGGAGTGCTGCTGCCCACTCCCCCGGTATTCCCTCAGTCGGCTCTTACGATTCCCATGGGTAGAGAGGGGTGGGACAATGATAAAGACGGCCCCACACGGCCTATGTCCATCCTTACTAATATATAAATGCGAAAGTGAGTTTGTTTCTTTTTTAAGTTTTCACGCTGTAACAACTGAATCAGTCATCATGAAATTTGCATACCTACATATTGTAGTGGTAGAGCCTTGCCATTTATGCTGGGATAAGCCCAGCATAAATGGCCAGCTCAATTGGGGAAGTAAGACCCTCTAATAAAAGATCAGCGCGTAACAACGGTAATTACGCCTTCGACGGGCCTCGTGGCGTAGTCGGTAGTGTAACCGACTTCTGTGCACGAGGTCGTTTGTTCGATTCCCACTCAGGACAATTATTTGTGTGATGAACACAAATATTTGTACTGTCCTGGTATTTTGTATCTATTATATCTGTCAGTCCTGGATTGGATATGGCCAATAAGCTAAATAAGTAATTGCTTAGGGCATCCCGTCTAGGGGGCCCACTAGAGACGGCCGAGATGAGCTTAGCAGAAAGAGGCCTTGTTTTTCGGGGAACCGTTCAAAAATTTGGCTCTCCTCACAATATATTTTTTTTAGGTCTCATTGAACTTATAAGCCAATTCGATCCCTTTTTAGCGATTCATATAAATAAATATGGAAACGCAGGAAAGGGGAATGTTTCATATTTGTCAAAAACTATATGCGAGGAGTTAATTAGCATAATTGCTGAAGAAGTACACAGAAAAAATATTGATCAGATTAAAGAATCTGTGTATTTTAGTGTCTCAGTTAATTCAACGGGATCTGACCCATACAGACCAACTCAGCGTAGTTATTCGCTATGTAAAAAACGGGCAACCCATAGAGCGTTATCTTACTTTTATTGAGTTGAAAACTCAACACACAGGTGATGAATTGGCAAAGCAGACGCTTCAATACCTTATAGAACAATGTGGATTAGATTTTTCGAAATGCAGGGGCCAGTCATACGACAATGCATCAAATGTATCTGGGCGTTACAACGGCATGTAGCAAAAGATTCTAGAAGAGTATCCGTTTGCAATATATATCCCATGTGCAACTCATTCTCTCAATCTCTTTGGTCGAAGAGCCGTCGATTGTTGCCTATCAGCTGTAATTTTTTTTTCTTTGGTACAGATTATTATATTTTTTCTAGCTCAACCAATAAGTGGCAGATATTAAAAAAATACGTAAAAAAATAAAAATGTCTTAAAATCTCTATCGGAAACCAGATGGGAAGCTCACGCTAAAGCAACATCTGCCATTTCGAAGACATACTATAGTAAAATTATAGATGTGTTAGACTTTATTTATGCGGATGATATGCAAAAAGGAGAGGCCAGAAGAGATTTCGAAAACCTTCCGTTAAGTCAGCAAAGTACTACAAGACCCTGAAGTTACTTTGGACACGTGTACCTGTCTCTATAATTCACTTGTCGCTTTTCTAGAACAATTACGGGGAGACTTCGATTGAACAGGCAAAACAAAAGCTACCCGACGTGGACTATAAAGATACTCGTCAAAGACGGAGAAAAAAAATGCCCAACGCTTGCTGAAGACAAAATCATTTCAACACACGTGAAAAATGTATAGTTATATCATAGATAAATTAAATTCTGAGATGCGGAGAAGAGGTAGGTAATATTTATAAAGATGTATCAGAAAGATTTTCATTTTTAAACAAAGTACCGGAAAATAAAGTAGAATATATTGAAAAAAGTAAAATTTTAATCAAACAATATCCAAATGATCTAAACACAGTCTTGGAAGCAGAAATTCAACTGTTTCATTATTATTTTATAAAAAAAAAACCTCAAAAAGTAACCTTACTCATGTAGAATTATATAGAATATTCCATCCATCCATCAGCCTTTCAACGTCCACTGCTGGACATAGGCCACCCCAAGAGAACGCCACAACGAGCGGTCCCGTCATGGGGGATAATGCCGTAATCGCCACGCTTGGCAGGCGGGTTGGCGATCGCAGTGGATGTTGTTAATACTCGAGGGAGTGCTGCTGCCCACTCCCCCGGCATTCCCTCAGTCGGCTTACTCCCGTGGGTAGAGAGGGGTGGCACAATTCTAAAGCCGGCCACACACGGCAAAATACATGAAAAATATATAGAATATTACATGATGATAAATTAGAATAAGCATTTCCAAACGTCGACATAGCCTTACGTATTTTTTTAACATTAATGAACACCACAATGAAAAATTATAAAAAATTAAAAAAGAACGACCAAAATTACCATTTTGGGTCAAAAAAGATTAGACGCATTGTCTTTATTATAATATCGAATCCGATATGCTCAAAACGTTAGACTAAAAACTATTTATGTCCGAAATAAATCATAATTCGCATTTTAAATAAATAAAATAAATGGTTATGTAACATTTTTTGGTTTCTAATAATAATTAATTAATTATTCGATTTCTAATCTACCTACATAATTAAATTTTTCGTCCTTCATATTTAAATACAGGGTTATTCGTAGCTAACGCAAAACCTCTTACGCACTGTCAACTTTTGTTTTACGACTTTTTCTAATTCAATTATTTTTTCACATGGAAATAAAATATTATCAAAAACATAATTTCAAAACTATTTATTTTTCTTGTGATGTATTAGGTACGTTTTAGCAAGTCATAAAACAAAAGTAGGTACTTAGTGCTTAGTCTTGACATACCTGTCACCTTTAAAAGGTTTTCTGTTAGGTACCTATAACCCTTTATATATAGTTCACTTAAGAATAGGGGAGCCCCACAGGGGAAGAGTGCTTAGGGCATCAAGTTACCTTAATCCGGCACTGATATCCGTAATCTGGTACCCATAGCACAAGCGTTAGGCTTAGTTTGGGACCAGAGGACGTTGTGTGAAATATCCGTAAATATTTATTTATTTACCGTTGTGGTTCGTGTGGTGAGTGAGAGCTCCGGAGGCCAAACCCCCTCTCTATCTCGTCTCTCCTTATCCTTCCTATTCTTACTATCCCTTTCCTTGGAGATGGCGACGCGTGAGTGATGCCTCTGGTGTTGCTAGCGTCTATAGGCTTCGATAACTGCTTACGATCAGGTGAGCCATATGGTTGTTCACCACCCCATCTAACA
Organism: Leucoma salicis; assembly: GCA_948253155.1. NCBI lineage: Eukaryota > Metazoa > Arthropoda > Insecta > Lepidoptera > Erebidae > Leucoma > Leucoma salicis. Next base: position 12,074,267 of record OX411828.1, on the reverse strand, counting down.
TAAAAAACAGCTGTGGCCTTCAATGCACAACCGGACGTGTCTCAAAGGAAAACTGTGCAGTTAAGGAGATGCTGAGAGAATATTAAATTCCAAGAAAAGTTTATATATCCTAACACACACACTATGCGTTGGTTAAAATAGCTGCCTAGCTACTTTACGTAAGTGACGTTCCAAATGAACGCATAGCATTGCACACCACTTAAGTATTGTTTATGAATCCGATTTACAGGCCCTGTGCGTTCGTGCGCACTGTGAGACTTCATAGTATTGTTCTTGAATACGGGTGTAAGAATACAAGTGTCACCACCCCATCCTTTCCCGCGGGTGTCGTACAAGGCGACTAAGGGAAGTAAGCAATTATCACCCATTGCATTACTGGTGGTAGGGCTGGATACCAAGTGAGAGTAACTACTCACTTGCTATCGGGCCCGAACGGGCCGATAGCACCGTTTCCTGTGTCACCGGTCATGAAGCACGTCAGTGTGTTTTGGATATAGCAGGAGATAGCCGTTTATTCTCTCATTTCATATCTTAGAAATGAAATGGTGCGCAGCGGCTTGACAATACTCTCAGTATAGTTGAGTCCATAAGCTACGGTCATTATTTACCATTAGGTGGGCCGTGGCTCGTCTGCCATCATTAGGAATTTAAAAAAATCATACGTAATGAAATGGCGCCCCATGCTTTTATAGATCTTACATAATAATATCTCTTTTTCAAGTAAAAGAACTTCTTTATCATAAAAGTGTCAATTAAAACTAATTGCAGTCATATTTAGACCACACCCCGTCGGAAAGGTATTCTCTTGTTCAATGAAAAAACACGTCGTCGTAGTCATCACGCAGTCGGATTTCGGAATAATCGAGATAATTAAGGTGCCTTAGAAATTAGGTATAATTCTGAAGTTTACGCAGACAGTCGCGTCGGTGCAGGGTCATTGTTTTGAAAAAGAATAAAAAAATAAAAACATACAATGAATTCCTCTTTATTATGTGATAAAAGAACAAGAATAACAATTCCTTGAGTGAATACGATGGTAGCCAAACGTCAAAGGCACGGATTTATACCACAAGCATATAACACGAAACACTTAAAACATTATACACTATTTAAAATATGGGGTTTTATTTGCTGGCGATACTAGCGCTAACGTTCGTAACACACTAAATACATCATATAACTTTTATTGAAGGTTATCCAGTCAAATAAAATCTCTAAATTCTATTCAATTTGAACAATCTGTAGAATTTTATTAATTAAATATACGGCTGCTAGTTATATTAATTAATATTGGCAATTGTTAGCAAAATAACATTTTATTGCCAACAATTTTCGTTAAACTAGCGGTGATAAAATCTCTAAGCATCTTGTTACATATAGGTACGACATATTTATCGTAAATCAAGCACATATGAATAACACAGGTGCAATAGAATAATTTTAAAAATATAATATTCCTATAATCAGTTTCTTGCACATGGTTTTTGTTCAATAAGGATTTTTCTCGAGATTATGGCAACACTTCTTACGTATTCAAAACAGCATTCGATATTTAAAATATTTTTGAACTTACCAATTTAAACGTGACAACATTCCTTGAGCAATTAAATAACCGTTATAACAGAAAACATTTTTTTAGAAATTGCCTGTTTCTATTAGACCATAAAAGGAAACTAAGGAAAACTACTTGACTTATGTTCCTAAGGATTACAATCCCTAAAAGATCCCCTAAAGAACGGCCATTATTGAAAAACAAAAAAAAACAACGGAACAGAATTAAAAAACACAAATTTAGAGCTTCGATGACATGCCTTTTATCCTAAGATTCCTCCATCCTAAGATTTGATCAAATGAATACTAAACCATTACTGAAACCACTGTTCTAAGAAAAAAAAAAATTACACTCAAGCAGCGTATAAACCTTTTGAAGTGAAACTTCTATATAGACGAGGGATTTTAGGATTCTTTTTCTGTCACGAAAGAGCGTTACGGCCCAAAACATACATAATATATACAGAGGTGTTATACTGCTCTGTTGGTATTCTCCGCGGTGTGTAACTACATTTAATATGTATTATATATTTATTGTTAACATAATTTTGTTTGAATATTTCTTTTTTGAAATATTTTTCTTTGAAATATCCACTTATCCGTTGAAGTTTCACTTCTACTAAGTGTCCCAGCACACAATTTTTTTAGATTTTTGTATGTTGGTGTTTTTATCTGTTTGTTTGTTCGCGCATCACGCAAAAACCACTGAGCGGATTTTGAGGCATTTTTTTTTAATTTGACTACAAAGTTTGCATTTCAAGGTCTTCATATGTAGTATAACAATATATAAGTAGGTAATATTTCAGGTTGGGCATCAAATATTACGATTTCGGGCTTTTTACCGGTAAACTATTTGAGGGAGCCGCTATACGCAGCAGCACAATATCGTGCCATTAATTCTACCACGTACCTCACTAAAAGTGGAATATCCTATAAAATAGCCAACATCCCATAAAACGGCCACCATTGAACAATTCCATTAAATTATAATTTTAAAACTAAAATAAAAGCCGTATCACGATTAGGAACAACTTATATAGTAATACAGTATTTTTGTTACATTCTCAACTGTCCTTAGCCAGGAATTACTAAATATAAAAAAAACACCATTATTTTAGTCTCTTGCGACCGCCAATTGTAGGGATGATATTAAAACAATAATGCACAGGAAATATTATTCGGTAACACACATTCCTTTTTATAATAAAATAATGAAGACTGAAAATGCACGGCCAAGACGAATACTCCGGTTTTATAGTAATATATTGTTTAAAAATGTAACTAACTATTATATATGCCCTACAAAATTATAATTCGAGGCGATCCAATTTCATGAAAAATTACACAAAGCTCTGAACATTTATATCTACGGATTCTCAATCATAGCGTAAAATAAAAATATGTATATATTTCGGTCGTGAATGATTACATTCGATTTTTAAAGCATCCGAACGAATGAAAGAATGATCAATGAATTCAGAAAACCACAATGGCGGATATAGCTGGTTTATGTTACTATATCGAAATAATCCGAATATTTAAATGCATATACGTAAAAATCCTTAAATATATTATGTTATTTCAGATTTATTAACCTTTTTATTAAAAACAGGTTCAAAAGTTCAGGATTCAAAATTCTTTTTTTTTCAGTGGTAGTTAATAAAATAAAATATTTGCTCGATTTATTTACCGCAAGTCTTATACAGTCTATTATGAAGGCCACGTACTGCGTTCAAGGTCAAGGACACCGATCTCTGCAAGAATGAACTAAAAACGCACGCAGGCGTATCGTTGAGGCTGACGCAACGTGTCCTTGACATTGGGAATATTGCACCATCACTTCTTTCTTGAGCAATGCCTTCCCAGATTAAGGGAGGAATATAGGAATGTTGGTCACAAACGATATAATAACAAGCAATCGTTAAAAAGGATTTAATTCCTTTTAATATTTCTTTTATTTTATATTTTTATTTTTAATAGTGATTGTGCTGCGAAGCTGATGACAAGGGGTGAAGATATTGTATTTGTACTTGCACTCCCCCCATTTTTTTTGCATAAAAAAGTTTAATTGGTCTTTCTGACTGCATCAGCTACCAGGCGACCGGCTGTGAAAAAAAAAGATTAATTAGCATTTCAATCATGCAGTTTCTAGCCAGGCGCTCGTGGCTTTCGTGAATCAATATACATATATTGATTCACGAAAGCCCGTTTTATTATCCAGTACTTAAATGTATTTTTGAAGGTGGAAAGCGAGTTACCGAGTCTAACTAAACCGAGTCTTTTTTCTCGGTTTTTTTTTTAAGTGGGTAAAAATGTCCTACCGCACACCCCGCTGCCCGGGGAGTAAGATGTATCAACACCCTACACTAAGGTCAGTCAGTACTTGTATTGCGAGGGACTTTACAAACATACAATTTCAGGGACACCAAGCAGACCCAGAACCAGCATTTATGGATCACACAAAGAGCTGGGGCAATCTTGTTGCTCACAGTACTCGTCTCCACAGAATCAGTAGATCTTTCATGGGGCAATGTATATGCTTCTACAATAAAATTCCTGAAAATGTCTGAAACATGCCACTAAATAAGTTTAAGAAAGCCATAAAAATTAGACTTTGTAATCAAGGTTATTACACTGTTTCGGATTATCTTGAGGATAAAACTAAATGGGCTTGAGCTGCTCCTCATTCATTAATTTTCAAAGTTGTTTTATAAGAAATAATGTAATGTTATAAAGATTATATTAAATTGTAATAAATTTGCAATTTAAAAAAGTGGCCCATGAGTTTCTTGCCGGGTTCTTCTCATGAAAGGCTTTACTACGGAATCCGGCCGCTTGTGGCGATTGCAATCGCCACTTTGTTATTGCGGTTGCACTCGCCTCAGGCGCTCGTGTTAATTATTTTAATTATTAGTGTATTATTGACGATTTTAAGTGCTACTTAATAGGCCTACGAAATAAAGATATTTTTGAATTTGAATTTGCTGTCCTGTGTGGCATTTGAACCCACAACACTCAGGCGGGAGGGCTGTCTCTAAACCACTCCAACATATAATCAAAACTCGACCATATCCCTGTATACTAAAGTAAATATTTGTTTACAATTAAATAGTATTCAGTTTTACGAAATACATAATAAACAATGTATTTAAGTAATAGCATACTGTGTAAATATAACTTAATATAGATACGTTCTTGTTAATTATTTAATACATGTTAATGAAATATTTATACAATACATAAGTTATTTTTACAAGTAACTTATATCACAAGCGTTAAAACTACAAATAACATATACATGTAACTTAAAAACATCAAAACATCTGTTCAATTTATAGAATAATTACACAAAGGCAGGCATTTTATTCATCCTAGTGTATATTTAAATTGCGACGCAGCTATAGATGTTTCTAAATTGAACACTGTTATGATCACTTTTGTCTACACTATGTTTAATATAATTAATTATCCTACTATTGTGTTAATCTATTACATATAAAGCACTAAATTGTTGTAGTACCACCAACAAACTATATTACGAGGAGGGATCAAAAAGTAGTGAGAACGACATACTCCTTGGTAAGAAAAAAAATAAATACTGGCAGGCATAGCTCAGATACATATTTGTAATATTAATAAAGAAAAAAATCTTCGATTCTCTTTTGTTTTTTTCTGAATGTACTCATTTGTTTATTTCCTGTCGGAACGTGTTCTTGAAAATGGAGAAAAATGAAGTGCGAGCCGTTATTAAATACCTCTGTTTAAAAAAGTTAACGACGCTTGCGTTAATCTCTTGAGATTTATTGCGATTTGGAGGCAAAATTAGGAGAGTGCTCCGCCGTATTCTACTGTTGCAAGGTGGGCTTCTCAATTTCGAGTAAGGAGAACGAGCACGAAAGACGAACATCGTTGCGGCCGTCCATCGACGTCAGTCACCCAACAAAATGTTGCGAAAGTCGAGAAAATTGTATAGAGCGATCGAAGAGTTACCATCAGATACTTAATTCAAGAAACGGGCATTTCATATGGAAGTATTCAATCCATATTGAAACAATCTTTGAATATGAGTAAAGTCTCCGCAAGGTGGGTGCCGAGAATGTTAACTGACAGTCAGAAACAAAATCGACTTGACATTTCGAAGATATTGTTTGACAAGTTTCAAGAAGATTCTGAAAACTTTTTGTCTCGTTTCGTAACAATGGACGAAACATGGGTCCATTTGATCCCGAGACAAAACGGCAATCTTCGCAATGGAAATGGCCATCATCACCGACCCCGAAGAAGTTTCGTGCCGTGGCATCGGCTGGCAAGGTTATGGCCTCAATATTTTGGGACTCAGAAGGGATATTGTTGATTGATTACCTGGAGCGTGGAACCACTATTACAGGCCAATATTATGCAGCTTTAGTTCCCAAGTTGAGGAATGCCATCAAAGAGAAAAGGAGTGGGAATCTTCGAAGGGGCATGCTGTTTCATCACGACAACGCACCCGCGCACAGGTCGGCAGTTGCAATGGCTGCCATTCAGCAAGCTGGCTTCGAATTGGTTGACCACTCCCCTTATTCACCAGATCTGGCGCCTAGCGATTTTTATCTGTTCCCCAAATTGAAAGAATATTTAAGGGGAAACAGGTACGAAGACGATAACGAGGTGATGGATGCCATGGAGAGCTTTTTGCAGGACCAAGACAAAACTTTATTTTTGAAAGGGATTGAAGCCTTGAAAAAGCGCTGGACTCGGTGTGTAGAGAGACTCGGAGACTATGTAGAAAAATAAATTATTAAGTTATCAATAGTCATTATATTCTATCTACTTCTCACTACTTTTTGATCCCTACTCGTATATACTAATCCCAAAAACAGAAAAACCCAGGTTTTAATAAATTTTTTGAGCAGCATAGAACCTGTACCCTTTCATATTTGTAAGAAGAATGTGGCAATAGAGTATATTTTATTTGCTATGCATCTATGGCAGAAAATAACCTTTTCTGACACTTTTTAGGTATAGGTACATATTTAATACATAACTAAATTACAGGAAACACAAATATGTAATTATTTAATAATTATTGATAACTAGCAAAAAGCTAAACTTTGTGAGGGCTCGCGAAGTTTTCTACTTAATTTATAATTTTCGACAGATGGCGTTAGGAATACAATAAAATTCTAATTAATCAAAATTGTTATTTTTTTTTCCAGAGGGGTAGGCAGAGACGAGGGATTGCCTATTGTCATAAAGCGACTTTCTGCTACTCGTATGACAGGAAGTGGGACGTAACGTATGGCGAGCTACGATTCGGATTTTGTATTTTTTATTTATATTTCATTGTTACTAAAAATCTATATTACATTCCCATGTATTCAAGGATCATTATTTTTGGTAAAATACGCATTTAAACGATAACTACTTTTCATTAAAAGGGGAACTGGATCTTACAAAAACTAACCGACATTTTTCACTTTGAATACAACTCTCTAAATAATAATAAATAGCTTAATGAAAAATAATACATAAACGAATTTATAATAGCCCGAATGTACCTATAGTACTCCTTATAAAAGAGTATTTTCTGCCTGATGCAAATAAAAGCATTTCCTACTATTTCCGTCGCCCAAACTTACCAGTGAATTTTGAGTGAATATTTCAGCTTATTCTTGTTTACCTAAAACGATTGAGTATTTTAGGTGCTGAAGAACTTCTAACAATACATAAAACTAAAAAGATACTGCATAATATAGTATATATTTCAACATTAACATAAATGAAAAAGTAAAAAAAAACTAACAAAACTAAAAAAAAAACTACGTTTGTATTAATCTAGAAGAAGTATTACGTAAAAAATAGAAAAAAAAGAAGTAGTGAGCATACTTTGCATTGCAAAGCAATATTTGGCCTCGTTCGTGCACGTTAACTTTCTGTCAACCGTTTGATTGAGTTTTCTATGTTGTTACTAGCGCCTTGCACCAATCGTTGAACATTTGCTGCATTTACAGAGAAACACTATACATTTTTGTTTACTCTATATCGGGAAGCCTTGAGACAACATGTAAACAAACCGTAAAAAGGGGATTTTGATGTGAAAACATCTTTTGCGGAGGCAGTTTAAAACCGGCTGTTGGTTTGGTTTGGTAATTTATTTAATTGTTTTTAACGCCATCTGTTGACAAAAGCATCTAACTAGGAAGTATAATGTCAATCAATAAACCAGTAACAGTCTTAATTCGTCTATGGATAACGAGAGGGCGCTTACCAAGAATTATATAAGACTCGAACAATATTTGAAGAAAGAAAGAAAATCAATGTTTTCACATCTGCAAGATGCGTTTACATTTCACTTACATTTGAATGTAGAATATTAATAAGCATGGAATAAATACACTGGTGATACTGTAAATGGTATTTAAGTACTATTTATGCAAAACCACGTATTATTCCATGTTAATTTGCATCTGAATATCACAATGTGTATTTCTTCATTTGTATTAAGTTATAAATTACATAGTTAACATGCCTAAATAAGAAACAATTCTCAGTTGGTATGCATTTTAATGCAACCAAATTATAGAGTACAGAATAAACAAAAATGTTACATTGCAAAAGTGACATTTATCTTCGATAGGGCATTATCCGCCATTTTTTTAATTACTAACGATGGCAGACGGGCTACAGCCCTCCTGATGGTAAGTGGTAACCGTCGCTCATGGACTCAACTAAACCCAGAGTCAAGCCGCTGCGCACCATTTCATTTCTCAGATATGAAGTGAAAGAATAAACGGCTATCTTCTGCTACAGTCAAAACACACTGACGTGCTACATGACCGGTCACACAGGCGACGAAGACGGCCCGATAGCAAGTGAGTACTCACACTTGGTACCCAGCCCTACCACCAGTAAATTGTAAGCACTGATAAGCTTACTGATACGAAATGTGCTGTTTCTAAATATTTTCAAAGTACTGATAAGCTTGCTGACACAAAATGTGCTGTTTCTAAATATTTTCATGTTATTTCCATGTTTTTTTATACGAAATGGGTGGCAAACAAGCGTACGGTTCACCTGATGGTAATCGGTTACCTTAACGGTAGGAATAACATACGAAACACAACGGTAGATACCGTTGTTGCACGCTGATCTTTTGTGAGAGGGTGGTACTTCCCCGATTGAGCCGGCCCATTCGTGCTGGGATAGGCTTTACCACTAGAAGCTACCTACTTTTGTGTAAACTTTTTATATGTTTTGTGTAACTAATACATGAGTGAACTTGGGACTCTAAAAAACATCGGTTTTGTTTACATGTTGTCTCAAGCTAAAGTGAATAAGATATAATCATTTTGAACTATCTACAATTCTACATAATGGATATGACAAGTCTATGAATCATGACTGTTTGATTGGTAGATAATTATTTTAAATTTAATGAATATTACACGTATGGAAATCCTCTATTGACTCTATACCGTTATGGGAATCCCTGTTTTGCTTGGATAATTTTACATATGACATTAGTTTTTATTAAGTATGACTGAACTAATTATGATTATTTTATATTTTGATTACCTATGTATATTGTGCTCCTTTACAATAAAATATAAATTATAATTATGTAAGCTATTATTATTTGTGGGTTGTTATGTGCAGAACCTAATCATGGTGCCAATTTAATCCCCATTTTAGTAAAAAAAAATGTAATACGATATTTAACGTAAAGAATACGACGAAAAAATTAATATAGTATATTATATAATAATAGAGTATTATAGTTTTCCTATAGGCTAACAAGAAATTTATCGCAATACACACTTAAAACTAGGTCGTTTTAATAACCCTTTACAAGCTCCCAATCACACAAAACCTGATACAGCACGAGACAGAACAAACAAATTTAAAAACAAGTTCATTGCCCATGATATGATGAAAAGGACAAAACATCTAACTCTTAATAAAAAGTCCAAAAATATCCCTGCTGATAAGTAATTCAAAATTACACATACTCCATGGTAAAATAGATAACTTTCAACAAGTTTCAAGACCAGTATCTTTTCAAGATGAGAGAAATAATGCCTAATTTATTGTGTCAAACTCATAGCCTAGCTCGTGGAGTGTACTATCGAGCTCCTGTCTACTATGAAATTTAACAGTTACGCTCGACAAAAAAGAAGTCTTTATGATAGTAGATAATTTTGAAGGTCAATCAAACCGACAAACAATAGAACAATGTTACACGATGCAGTAAATTTATATCAGAATTTAAATATTTATATAATTATAATGCAACAAAATAGTTTCCCCTTATCTTTGCCCGATACCAGTCATCATAATTATATAACTACACAGATATATACATATATATGCTTGCTTGTTATTTTATTATACCATACATATGTATTTGTGTGTTATGACATACATAATATATATATTATGCCTGCCGCCATGCAAAGCTTGCTTAGCGATAATCGCACCTGTGTACCTGGTTTATAGGTCTTTGAAGGCTTTTTCGAAGGCTTTCATTGTTTTATCCACATGTTTGTTGGCATTCTTCACAAGTTTTTCGAGATCTAAAATTTAGAAATTGATGGGACTGAAACAACACATTTGTTCCTGATCTAAGCATGACGATTTATATTTTTTCATATCAGGTTTTACGAAATTACTTCAGTATTCCCCAAATCATATTCTAAATATTATTTCGACATCACTAAAATTGGATATCGCATCTGAGCCGTAATATATTTGTAATATTTTTGAATATTGAAAATAAAATGTTACCCATGACGCGATGACACAACATAAATAATATTTTTTTATAAATTTTGTTTGTTTAAGACGAATATTTATTTATCATCTAGTACCGTTTACTTTTGTATTCCCAGTTATTTATTTCCATCCTTGTCAATGTTTGTTACTATATACTCCGAAACTACTTATCCGATCTAAGCGTTTTTTTTTTCAAAATGTGTGATTTATTCCAATTTCAGACAGTATAGTTCTCATACCGATTTTTTTCTTTTTTAAATGTAATTTTATACTTTAATAACTTATATCTAACGTAAAAAATACTACCCTATTCCTCAGGTTAGTTTCCAAAATCAACAAAATTCCTTCACCTTTATACCAAAAATAAAAATTTAAATAATATTATTAAAATTGCATAAATCTTCAGGGATTCCAACTACCATACACAATAGATAAACCATAGCATTTTTATATTTCAGCACGATAAAACCAATTCAAGGCAAACCAAGAAATAAATAATTTAATTAAATTATAAACATGCATATGATTTTTTCAATTATGATTAATTTGTATATTAAGTTGAACTTTATTGATACTAGAATCTTAATAATTCAAATGTACGATTTATCATATATATGATTACGACTACTCAAATGCAACATTTTTTTTTTTAAATCTTATCCATAAATCGAATTTTAATTACCATTATTTGTCACACGCAATTAATTAAAATGAAACATGGGCCTACACAATGAAGTTGATAAACAATTTAATGACTTATACATACCAGAGTTGGCCAGGTCATCAATGCGGGTGTGATGTTTCTGGTAGTAAGGACGAATGATACGGTGATAGATGACCAGGGAGCCGTTGTAGTCAGTCGGCAGGTAGCACCATATTACAAAGATGCACTGTGGAAAATAAGTATAAATTCTGTTTGATTAGGACCTCTTTACTCAACGATAAATGATTTTATTTTTATTGCTAACAATGGCAGACGAGCCACGGCCTGTACCTAAGTGGTAACCGTCGCTCATGGACCTAACTATACAGAGAGTATTGTCAAGCCGCTGCGCACCATTTCATCTCTAATATGAAATGAGAGAATAAACGGCTATCTTCCGCTATAGCCAAAACACACTGACGTGCTTCATGACACACAGGAGACGGTGGTACCGCCCGATAGCAAGTGAGTACTCTTACTTGGTACCCAGCCCTACCACCAGAAATGCAATGGGTGATAATTGCTTACTTCCCTTAGTCGCCTTGTACGACACCCGCGGGAAAAGATGGGGTGGTGACACTTGTAATCTCAGTCTGTCACCACATGGACAAATAATGCTTAATGTATTTATTCAATCCCTGGCCACCTCAAGCGATGTGGCCTGCCCACTATGGTTTAGTATTAAGTATTCAGCCAAACCACGAAAGGCTGATGGATGGATGGATTTCAGACAAAATTCCCAAATTTGTCTAGAAAAATATACCTAATTTAATATAATATACTATAAAGCTGTAACAGAGCTGTGTACATTTAAGATATTTGAGAAAAAAAATGACTGTATTGTTAATTAATAGGCCTGCGTGTCTAAACACAAAACATTTTTTTTTAGATTTTTTGGCTGTTTGTTCGTTCGCACATCATGCAAAAACTACTGAACGGGTTTTGGTGCAATTTTTTTTATTTGGTAGCTTTTTATATACTTTAAAACTGGTATACATTTTATCCCGCTACTATATCAGGAATCGGAGATATAACCTAAAAACTAGCTTTTAGGCTAGTTTAATATATAAAACTCTCTCCATCTCATCATGAGAGGAGGCCCGTGCCCAATTTCAATAACATATTCTTTCTCTATTTGCATACATTGATCCAAGCATATAAGCTTATTATTATAACTAAGAATCAACAAATGACGAAGCGGTCCTATAAATATGCAGTTTTTAAAACTAGGTATTGAGATTATAACTCAGCTACTCGATATAGTATCAGGATAAAATAATATGAATAATGCGACTTACCCACAGTCAAACTGCTAATTAAGCCGGTTTTGTGGGATAATATTTAATGTTACATTTTTTACTTAAATATAATAAATAAAGATAATAAAACAATAAAGTTTCCTCTAAATCCGTCAGCAGTTTATTCGTGATGCCCGAACAAAAAAGTATGCAGGAACTCTAAAAAATGTTTTGTGTTTAGAAACGCCTAAATAGTCTAATACATAATTTTTTTCTCAAATATATTAAATGTACAAACATAGCTCTATCACAGCTTTAATAATATAGATGCGAAAGTGCGTTTATTTGTTTGTTTGTTGCGATTTCAGGCCATATCTACACAACCGATCTTCATGAAGTTTATCATACATATAGTAGAGAATTTAAAGAAAAATACATTGGCTACTTTATACATATAGTTTCAGTCAGCAATTTTAGTATAGAAATCAAGTCATCGAAAAATCAATCGAAGTCACGGCCCAAATCTAGTTTAACCAAGAGCTCACTTCTTTTTTACTTGACATGCTCGGCCGTTAGTTTTAGGCCGGGAATTGCAAGCGCTTCAAATAAAATTAAAATAATTCTAAACATAAAAAATCTGTGATCATAACTGAGACATTCTACAGATGTTTTTAAGAAAAATCAGTCTTTTCTACCCTATTATTAAAAGTGTTTACAACTAACAATCTTAAATTTGGAATAGTTACCGAGATAAATACAGAAAGGTTGCATACCTTCGCAAGTTACTACTGATACGAGTAACAGAGTAAACAAAGAGCGCAGTATAAATAAAGAACGAGTGGCAATGACATAGAGTACATATTGATGACCATGACCTGTCTAAGTAGCTGTAACAATGACTTAGTAGTTGTAACTATGATAAACAGACTTAATTTTAGTCCTACCTCTGCAGTAATAACAACGTGTTGTTTAAAAAATGAAAACATAGCGCTTTGAGTGTGATTAAAACGAATCAATATATTAATAGTATTTATATGCACAATAACTACCTATATGCAAAAACAATTAAGTACATAGAAAATATTCCAAACCGCACACCCCGTCGTTCGGGGCAACGAACAGGGTAGTGTGGGGCCTTCACCCACTAAAGAAACCCGCCGTGTGCCATCTCTCCGCCTTTATTGGTGGGCCACCGGAACTATGTTACATTCCTTCGATGGTACATAGATATAATCCTAACTATTATAAATCTGTATCAAAACAGAGAAAGAGTCTTCAAATTACTTCAGTGAGTCCCCCACTGAAGTAATGTCACACCTAAAACTTCAAGAAAACAGTCTATAAACTTCACAACCAGCCTGTAACAGTTTTTATTCTTGACTAGCTGACCCGTGCCCACTAAGTTGGGTGGTAAACATTTGAAAAATAACGTCTAGTAGAAATATATCGCTCAACACGGTCGCGGTTTCATACCTATGTCGTATTGTCTCATAACCATTCGTCCAAATGATATGCAGTAAAATGGAAAAGTCTTTTGTCTTAAACACTTGAGACGATAAATATACTTATTTTGATAACAATTCATAATTATTGATAATATGACCAATAAACATGACCTATGCGACTTAAATATTTTTTTTTAATATAAAAAACTACTTTTTTTGACTTAAATAGAAAAGTGAGACATATGCAGTTGGCGACTTTTTTGTAGGCAGTATCAAGCTCTACAACTTTTCTCTAGAACTCAATCATATATCTCTGGTAGCGTTCGTAAGAAACCTTTTCGTTCGACCGTATTCTCCGACTTACTTTGCAAATCCGACTACCCCGAAAGTCTTTCATTTTTCCGGTTAATATATAGCCTATGACAGTCACAAATAACGTGGATTTCTATTGGTTAAAAAAAAATCTAAATCAGTTCACTAGATCCAGAGATTACCCCCAACAACCTCACAAACTTTACCTCTTTATAATATTAGTATAGAAGTCTAGATGAACGCCAAATAGGTATATAATATAGAAAAAAATGACGTCTCGGGACGTCTAGCAGATGTGAAAACATCGAAATTACTTTGTAGAAATAAAATGATCATAACTTGACAAAGTACTCCTCAAGACGAATCAAACGAGTATAAACTCGATAGGGTTGCGTAGTTTCATTACAGAGTTACTGTGGCCACCTTTCAGCTCTATCGCCAGACCCTGGATACCACCTAGAGACAAAGTACTCGTCAAAACAAATCATACGAGCCCAAACTCGATGGAGTTATGTCGTTTTATAACGAAGTTCCTATGGCCACCTTCTAGCTCCATCATCAGACCCTGGATACCATCTAAAGACAAAGTACTTGTCAAGACGAATCAAATGATTCCAAACTCGATGGGGTTGCGTTGTTTCATTACAGAGTTACTGTGGTCACCTTCCAGCTCCATCATCAGACCCTGGATATCATCTATGACTGAAGTTCTAGTCAGGACAATTCAAAACAGCCCTAACTCGATGGAGTTGCGCCATTTAATTACAGAGTTTCGCATAGCCACCTTCCAGCTCCATCATCAGACCCTGGATACCATCTAAATACAAAGTACTCATCAAGACGAATCAAACGTGTCCAAAAACTCGACGGGGTTGCGTCATTTTATTATAGAGTTACTGTGGCCATCTTCCAGCCTCATCATCAGCTCCTGGATACCATCTAGATACAAAGTACTCGACAAGACGAATCATACGAGCCCAAATTCGATGGGGTTGCGCCGTTTCATTATAGAGTTCCTATATCCATCTTCCAGCTCCATCATCAGATCAGCTCCATGTCATCATAATATTGCATTGTCACGTGATATATACATGCTTGTAAAATTTCAGCTCAATCGGAAACCGGGAAGTGTGTAAAATTTAACTTGCAAGATTTGAACGGGACAAGTACAATAAAAGCGTCGCCACGCTAACAGCCGATTTTACCCTCCCTCCGCATTAGATGGTTCACATCAAAAAATCTAGTCCGTAAAACCTATTTGTAAAGTTGCTTCACGTAAACCCGTGAGCATAAAATGATGTAGGTATTCTTAAAAATATGATGACGCATTTCTTAATTGTTTTATAATAGGTATATAATGTAAAAAGGCATTGACATTGTTTACAACGAGTTTAGTCATAGGTACAGAGTCCCAACTATGAACCTAGTAGGTTCAGACCGCGAATC
Source organism: Leucoma salicis (assembly GCA_948253155.1). NCBI lineage: Eukaryota > Metazoa > Arthropoda > Insecta > Lepidoptera > Erebidae > Leucoma > Leucoma salicis. Next base: position 12,058,818 of record OX411828.1, on the reverse strand, counting down.
CATCGACGTGCACTTCTGAACATCAATAGGTCACTGTACGGCACATTCATAATCGCTATATAAAAATAACTATACCACGCTAACCTTTCATCTTTCGGGATGAGAAGTAGCCATGTCCTCATTTAATGTGGAGGGAAGAGAATATTTTGTTACAAAATACTAGCATCTAAGATACAGGCTTGACCTAGTTTAGATGCTGGGGGACTGCTTTGTTTTGATAAGAATTGTAAGATTGTGTTACATTATGTAATTAAATTAAATGGATGAAAATTGTATCCTAAGTAAATAGCCGTGTGGAGCCGGCTTTAGAATTGTCCCACCCCTCTCTACCCACGGGAGTCGTAAGAGCCGACTGAGGGAATATCGGGGGAGTGGGCAGCAGCATTCCCTCGAGTATTAACAACATCCACCGCGATCGCCAACCCGCCTGCCAAGCGTGGCGATTACGGCATTATCCCTCATGACGGGCCCGCTCGTTGTGGCGTTCTCTTGGGGAGGCCTATGTCCAGCAGTGGACGTTGAAAGGTTGATGAATGGATGGAAGTAAAGTAAATAAATATAGAACAAATTATTGTGAAAGTGGAAAAAGAGAACTTTACTGCGAGTAATAGGGAAGCTTTTCTTCTTTTTTTTTATCTTAAAGTTGCTGAGCATGTCAAGTGCTAAAATTTAAATAAATTAATGAGTTATTTAAATAAATAAAATGCTCTCTTGCTCGGTTCCTCAGTGAGCGATGTATGCAAGAGTAGAGCCTTTTGGCACTCTGTTCTCACTGAGATAAAAAAAAAAAAAAAAAAATATTGAATTACTCCAAATTGTGCAGTAAAACATTGAAATGACTATGATGCATCTTTTCTTTTTTGATAGGTAGTGTACTAAATCCGACAATACGGACATAGTTAATGGAATGCCATTTTACCACACCTACATTACTTAATAAACTGTCTCGGCAAATCCTTACTATTAATATTATAAATGCGAAATTGATTTTGTTAGTTTGTGTACACTTTCATGCAGAACAAATCATAACAAAATTTTGCATACATAATATTCTGGAGCCTCTGAATTAAGTCAATTATAATAACTGCAACAGAGCTGTGTTTGTACAGATTTTGACCAAAAATCATTGTATTAGGCATTTAGGCATACCACTGAGGTAAAAGTAATATTAACATAGTTCCAGTGGCTCGCCAATACAGGCATAGAGATGGCACACAGCGGGTTTATTTAGTGGGTGAGAGCCCCACACTACCCTGTTTGTTGCCCCAAATGACGGGGTGTGCGGTTAGGTACATTTTTCCCGGCTTAACAAAAAAAAAAGGCTATTTAGGCATGTCTATATTTATATCTATGTATGATATTTAAATAAAAACAATCATAATATACTGTTTGCTACAATTATGATTGCATAAATAGTTATTTTTATAATTTTTGCAAATTAAGTAATTAGGTTAATCACATTTTGCATTGCAATACAAGTTAATTGCATTTTTACTCATGCATTCATTATTTCATAAATACTGCTACTGGAGGAGTACCTTGGCTTTCTTTGTGAGATTAATGTTAAAAAGTTAGGAAAAAATCCACACAAATACAAGAGGTATAATAACCAATATGGAATAAATGCTCTTTGAGAGCCATGGATGATGTGGTGATAAGAATTTTTAGTCCTTTGCCACACAAATAAATTATTCTTCACCACAGCTCCAACGCAGGCTAAAGCTTGTTTTTTAGGTTATATCTCAGGTCCCGTGTCAGTGATGCACAAACAAACACACAAAAATTCTAACTATTATGAAGCTGTAACAGAGCTGAGTCTGAGTGACATTTAAGATATTCGAGAAACAAATGACTGTATTAGGAGTGCATAGGCGTGTCTAAAACAACAAATAAAGAAACAAAACTTTTATTTTTTGTTTGTTTGTTTGTTCTCACATTATGCAAAAACTACTGAAAGGATTTTGATTTGATTAGACTTCAAAACTGGTATGCAATGTATCTCACTACTACATCGGAAACCAGAGATAACCTAAAACTAACTTTTGGCTGCAGCTGAGCCCCAGGCAGTCTAGTTTTAAATAAAATTGTTGTGTTCCATCCATCCCATTCATCAGCCTTTCGAAGTCCACTGCTGGACATAGGCCTCCCAAAGAGAACGCAACATGTGTTTCGCTCATATGGGGGATAGTGCCGTAATTGCCACGCTTGGCAGGCGGGTTGGCGATCGTAGTTGATGTTGTTAATACGCGAGGGAGTGCTGCTGCCCACTCCCCCGGTATTCCCTCAGTCGGCTCTTACGACTCCCATGATGGAGGGGTGGGACAATTCTTAAATCCGAACACAAAACGCGTGTGTGCCGTGTGGCACACGGGTTTTGTGTTCAGCAACAACTAAATAGCCTAATAAAGTCACTTTTTGACAAATATCTTAACTTAAATGTATGGACAGATCCATCATCAGATCAGCTCCATGTCATCATAATATTGCATTGTTACGTGATATACACATGCGTGTAAAATTTCAGCTCAATCGGAAATCGGGAAGTGTATCTAATTCAACTTGCAACATTTGAACGGGACAAGTAAAATAAAAGCGTCGCCACGCTAACAGCCTATTTTACGCTCTTGCCGCATTAAATGTTTCACATCAATACTTATAGATAGATATAATACATGTCATAAACTGTTAGTTAATACTACTGTTTAGTCTAAAACCTGTGACTTAGCACAGATATAAAGATATTGGATTTTTATCAAGAGATAGTATTGCACTGAGATAACTAGTGATAACTTTTAAAAGGAAATTTGAAACTTCAATGTTTATGAAGTATAAAATAATATCATTATTCTTGGTAAGGAAGGATTATAGAAACGAAATACTGTTATATAGTAGGTGCTATGGTAGCTGCCCTTTTTTTTATTAAGGCGGGAAAAGGTTTGCCTAACCGCCCCGCTGTTTGGAGCAACAACAGGGTAGTGTGGGGCCCCCATTTAATAAATAAACCTGCTGTGTGCCGTATCTCCGCCTGTATTGGCGGGCCACTGGAACTGTGTTACATTACTTCAGTGGTAACTGCCCTACAGTTTGTTCTAGTATGGTAGAACCTGTTATGTGATATTTCTCAATTAGGATTAAAGACCTCATTGTAGGGATTACTTGTCTTATATTTTGAATTAAGGAATATGTATATACACAAATATTATGTTATCTGCAGGCCATGTCTTGGAATTGATCCCTTCGTGTCATGCCAACCATTTCATGAAAAGGTCATGTTAGGTTAGGTTTCATGAAATCATGGGTGTGAAATACACCTCTGCCTATCCCTTCAGGGAATACAAGCGTGATGCTATGTTTGTTCTATGAAATGGTTGGCCACGCCATTAAGTGATAAATTCCATGATCTATCTACAACATGGATGTACATAAAAAAAAATATTAATCATTCACACAACACGCAACTCACTTTTTACACTTGATTGTTAACTTTATTTTGAACTCCATAATTGAATATTTAAACACAAAATTTTCTTGTATTTTACCCTCTCCAGCAATAGTATAGATAATTATAAATAAATAACCCCAATGATAAGATTCTAATTTACTGTATTGACCACAGACAAAATGATGAGTTGTTGAACGATAGTTTTAAATAACTGTAATAGCAATTAGTGTTACATTGTCTTCTTACTATCAATAGAAGTAGATAGTAAGATAATGATATAAACTAATGACCTAACAGTGTCCCTAATGAACTGCCTTAAATTAATTACTAAAAGTATTCTTTATACAATTTCAAACTGCTTTAAATATATCTGCTAAAACAAACTTGCAACTAACTTAAATTATAAAAGTATTTACCTACTATTTGAATGTACGCGTGGTGCGTGACATATGGAAGGGCACTCACCTTAATCAACCAATACAGAGGGAACCAGCCGACGATTATGTCGGAGAAATACTCCACGCAGGAGAAGCATGCAAACACCACCCAGTACGTCAGCCATTTAGTGTCATCCTCTTTCGTAGGCGATTCCAAGGCCTTCATCGACTTATACGCCGGGTAAACGAAACCGATCAAATTGCATATCAATTCCGCTCCAAACCCGAACACTAAATATAAACCGGTGAACGCAACCAAACCTGTACAACACAAAATAAAAGTCAAATCTGCTGCTAAAGATATAAATAAACGTGAAATAAAAACGTAACGTACCAACGAAGAGGTATATTCGGTTCACGCCAGTTTTTTGCTCGGCTGTTTCGAAATATCGTGTCCATGGCTTGCTTTTGTCACTGAGGTTTCGTTCCAGAGTGTCTTTGTACTCTTGTAATTTGGAAGCCATTATTTAAAAATGAAATACCTAAATGTTTCAGATCTGGAAATAAGTTCAATATTGGCACTTCGGCAGACAATCTACGACGGCTGCTCGTTGACAAGCTAATGACAGTAAATTAATGGCGGATGACGGATCTAGGTTGTTGTTGTCTTTTATCCTAAATAGCACTTTTTCTTAGCTATGGATACAAGAACAACAGTGATTACTCGATAGAACTAAAAATGACACGAATACCAAACTTCTGTCAAAATAATGTGCCTTTCCAACATTCAAAATACTACGATACTACCTACTACCAAAATAAAAATACAGGCGTACATTTCTTTTGCAAGTAGGTACAAGTAGGTACTACTTACATATTTATAAGTCTACTTCTTTCAACCAATTACTCTCAACAAATTACTCTGTGATTAAAGTCCGATTGTTTTTGACTTGAATTTTACAAGCAAGTTAATCGGTTAAGCGGGCCTATTATCTTTGTGGGATATTAGATATAACCTAACCAAAGGGGCTGGGCGTCCGCCACCTTGCTATTCTTACATTTCTCTCGCGTCGCGTCCAAACTAGTCACCAACAAATTATTTGTGAATGTGGAAAAATAGAAGTTTAGTGCGAGCGGGATTCGAACCTGCGTTCCTTCCAATTCGGGGAAGTGCTCTAGACTGCTAAGCACTGACTGATGGCCATTCCCAATCTCCACATCATATGCAGAGAAAATGCCGTGGGATAGAAAGAGAAAAACCAATATTGGGCAGCATAGAAGAAGAAATGGACTGCTCTATGTAAAATATTTGAGGGCCAAAAAGTAAAAGCTGTAGCTAAATTAATGAATATTCTATACACGACTTTACACAGTGATATTAATTAAAAATTTTCACTAATCTTGGGCTTTCTTTATTCTCTTTTTTTATTCTCTTGAATACATTGTTTCACTAATGCGAACTTAATTAATAAGATGTGTGTGGTTGATTATTTAATAAGATGTGTTTTACGGGCTTACCTTACTTGAAACGCGCAAATTAGCCAAGGAAATGCCAGTGATACATAAAACTACAGTGCTCCAAAAGCTGACTGGTCTTGAATGGTTGTATGGTTTTAAATAAACTCTTACACTCAGCTTGAGAACACTCGTTTAAATTGTGCCACATCTTCTAATCACTGCAATGTGGCGATGTTCCATGTTAATTTAGAAGATATCATTTCTAGAACTAGGCTGTATAATCTAGATGAGACCAATACCATGACTGTTCAGAAACCAGCTAAACTGTTGGCGGTTATGGGGCAAAAATAAGTCACCAAAGTTACCAGTGCGGAAAGAGGAGCTCTCGTGACCATGTGTTAGATTCTAAACGCTTTAGGAAACACGTTACCGCCAGTGATGATATTTCCGACAGCCCTCTTCAAAAGCCTTAAAGCAAAGCAAAAACCTATTGGTAAAATTTTGAGGTCGTAACTTCGTCTGAGTACAAATTAATGAGTATTGATTAAAGATAGACTATAATTGCCTTAATAGGTATATCGTCTTTTTAATTGTTGCGGCTGCCCGCGCTTCGATATAACACTACTTGGATTAAACGAAATGGGTTCAGGAAAGCATAATCTGCACTCATTTAAAGTGGACACTTTTAGTGCTTAATTGTTGATCTTTTCTTTTCTTATGGTACATCAATGCTAGTAGGCTATGCATTGCCTTGTAGATATACCTACCTACATACCTAATTATATTATTTTACATATTGGCAACAGTTAGGCCATGCATTACTTATATTACCGAGAACTAAAATAAGTAGTTATTTTACAAATAATATAACAGATATAATATAACAGATAACTTATTAATCATTGAGGAAATCACTGTTTCAAGTTTTTGCAGTGTAGGTACCTACATACCTACCGAAAATTGATATGTTTTTAGGAAAATTCTGGAGTAGCGATTTGAATAAATCGTGTTCTACGAGTACATAGGTAGGAATACCTTTTTTTCTTTTTTTGTTAAGGCGGGAAAAAATGTACTTACCTAACCGCACACCCCGTCGTTTGGGGTAACGAACAGGGTAGGGTGGGGCCCTCACCCACTAAATAAATCCGCCATGTGCCGTTTCTTCGCCTTTATTGGCGGGCCACCAGAACCATATTACATTCCTTCAGTGGTAGTACCTACCTATCAACCCTAGCGAACCCCAAAAAAAATACCTACCGGATATGGCTAGCCTTTTACTAAAAAAGTAATAAAATAAATAGACGTCACGGGACGTCTACCAGATGTGAAATGATCGAAATTATTTTGTATAAATAGTGAGTAGAAATAAAATGATCATAACTTTTTCAATGTGTGCTTGTTTAATAATTATGACATGTAAAATAATGGAAATGGACATAAATCGTCATCACCGAATATCATTAATCGACATAATTTAGGACCGAAGTACTTGTCAAAACGAATCTAACGATTCCAAAGTTGATGGGATTGCGGCGTTTATAGCATAGTGCCTATAGCCATCCGGCTCCATCATCAGACCCTGAATATCATCTAGGACTATGATACTATTCAAGATAACTCAAACTAGCCCTAAGTCGATGGGGACAAAATACTCGTCAAGACGAATTAAACGAGTACAAACTCGATGGGGTTGCATATTTTCATTACAAAGTTATTGTGGCCACCTTCCAGCTCCATCATCAGACCCTGTATACCATCTAGAGGCAAAGTACTCGTCAAGACGAATTATACGAGCTCAAACTCGATCGATTGACTCGAATATGTCGTTGAGTTCCTATGGCCACGTTTTAGCTCCATCACCAGATCAGCTCCATATCATAATATTGAATTGTCACACGATATACATATGCGTGTAAAATTACAGCTCAATCGGAAACCGGGAAGTGTGTTAAATTACATGCAAAATTTGAACGGTTTATTTTAAAAGCGTCGCCACGCTAACAGCCGATTTTACCCTCCCTCCGCATTAGATGTTTCATATCAAAAATCTGTTCTTTTTCGTAAGTAGGTATATAATAAGTCCCGTATCTACTTATCTTTTGCAATAAATAAGAAACTGACTTAAATAATAAATGAAGAAACGACTTCAGATGATCCCCCGAGTGAACCATTAGCTTGTAACTATATTTCTATGGGATTACACTACATCTAGTAAGAAAAAATTACACAATTCGACCCAGAAATTAGGCAGTAATTGGTGTACAACTTACATACAAAAAAAAAATACTCAAACATAATCTTCAAAAATATTTGTTGAAGTCGGCTGCAAAGTACCTACCTAAAATTACTTCCGGTGCACCTAATTGTAGATATTAAGTCAATCCATTACAAGCAGCCGTGTGGGGCCGGCTTTAGAATTGTCCCACCCCTCTCCACCCATGGGAGTCGTAAGAGCCGACTGAGGGAATACCGAGGGAGTGGGCAGCAGCACTCCTTCGAGTATTATCAACATCCACTGCGATCGCCAACCCGCCTGCCAAGCGTGGCGATTACGGCACTATCCCCCATTATTGGGGAGGCCTATGTCCAGCAGTGGACTTTAATAGGCTGATGGATGGATGGATGGATTACAAGCAGGCGGAGAGACAGCGGGTTTACTTAGTGGGTGAGGGCCCCACACTACCCTGTTCGTTGCCCCGAGCGATAGGGTGTGCGGTTAGGTACATTTTTTCCCGTCTTAACAAAAAAAGATAGTGTCAAGATATTTACAGGTATCTACCTAAATTAAATATTAGATACTTACATAGGCATATTCTAGTGGTAGAGCCTTGCTTATCCCAGCATGAAATGGTGAGTGAGAGCGCCAAAAGCTTCTCTCCATATCCTCTTCGTATTATCCTTGCTATAGTCTCTTTATTATACTTCCTATTTTCTCCATTGTATCCTTTCTATGCCCTTCGTTATATAGTATCCTTCCTATCCTTTCCTTATAATCCTTCCTCTCCACCTACTATTCCTTTCCTTGAAGATGGTGACGAGAGAGTGATCTCTCTGGTGTTGCTGGCGTCTATAGGCTACAGTAACCACTTACTATCATGTTGGCATCCGCGTAGTCTAAATATTTGTATTTTTTTTTGTATATGGTAAGTACCTATAGCTATATATTTGCCGTGTGGGAGTGGCTTTAGAATTGTCCCACCCCTCTCTACCCACGGGAGTCATAAGAGCCGACTGAGGGAATATTAGGGGAGTGGCCAGCAGCACTCCCTCGAGTATTAACAACATCCACTGCGATCGCCAACCCGCCTGCCAAGCGTGGCGATTACGGCATTATCCCCCTTGACGGGACCGCTCGTTTTGGCGTTCTCTTGGGGAGGCCTATGTCCAGCAGTGGACGTTGAAAGGCTGATGGATGGATGGATGGAAGTATAGCTAACTTCATGCACATACGACAATAAAGACATTGGAACAAAAATATGTATTTGCAACATTATGTACCGATCTAATATTATTTTGACTTACGTTTAAAATTTTATGGCATATTTTCAACTATATATTTTATCCAAAAAATAAACACGGCTTTATTATTTAATAAAACAAGCCCAAGTAAACGCTCACAAATATCTTAAGTAAGCTTTGAGTACATAATAACAAAAATTACAATAGCAAGAAATGGGAAACATTTAGACGAGAGACAAATTTTAAATGTGAAATCACAGTTATTATTATTAGAAACATAGGGGCTATTCATAAATTACGCCACGCCAAATTGTGTTATTTTGTTATATTCGACACAAAGTTCGCGACTCCTCAGGTAACACAAATTAGATCCACAGCTTTTAAAGAGTTCCATAGTTTGCATTTAAAATAAAGTAATAACGTGTGATGCTATGAGAGTCGCATTTCCTTAGACCCCCCCGTGCCCCTTGTTATATTTTGTCACATCAAGCGATCACATCATTATTGGCAAATGTATTTTTTGAATGACCCCTATGGTGTGCGTTGTGCATAACTTGTGCGAAAACTTTAGACAAATAGGTAATATAATTTATAGATAATAGATAATATTTGAAACTGTAAGTATTGATAAATACAGTTTCTAAATGCAGACATTATATTCGTGTATTTGCTACATATCTAATATAAAAATCAATAAAATTGCTGTTCGCTAGTCTCGCTAAAATTCTTAAATGGCCTGACCGATTTCAATAATTTTTTTTTTTGTGTTGTTCGGCCTAAAATAGGGATAGTTTAAAAGAAAAAAAACAGAAACGCCTATAAAAGTATAAAACAATTCTTTTTAATAAAATTTGAATTACAAGTAGGTTAAAATGACCTATCTAAATTTAAACGTATGTAGTCTGCGCCTTCGTTTGGGTAGATTTTTTTAGTTATTCTAGGTTTTGTGCGGAACTCTAATTATTTTCCAAAATTACAGCGGTCTAAGTTAAGTAGGTACTTCTCATAACATCAGCTGTCTGGCTTCAGAGATTAATCGGAACAAAGAGACTATAATTAAAAATTAGTATTTTGTTATAGGTAACGTACCTATATAGTTACTTTCATACCTACACATTTAGTAAAAAAAACTGTTATTTAGACATTACAAACAGACACTTCAATTTTATTTATTTGTATAGATATGTAGACTGTTCACGTAATTAATTAATCACTAATCACATATCATACACATATCTATAGGTACTCAAAAATAATCTAAATTTTATACCAATCAGCTTAGACACGAGTAGAAATTAAGTAACATATCCCCATTGCCTATTATAATAAATGGGGAAATTATTATAATAAATGCTAATATTATAAATTTGCCGTGTGGGGCCGGCTTTAGAATTGTCCCACCCCTCTTCACCCATGGGAGTCGTAAGAGCCGAATGAGGGAATACCGGAGGAGTGAGCAGCAGCACTCCTTCGAGTATTAACAAAATCCAATGCGATCGCCAACCCGCCTGCCAAGCGTGGCGATTACGGCACTATCCCCCATTCTTGGGGAGGCCTATGTCCAGCAGTGGACGTTAAGAGGCTGATGGATCATGATGATGATGATTATAATAAATAAATAAATATTCACGGACATTTCACACAACGCCTCTGGTCTCAAAATAAGTTTAACGCTTGTGCTACGGGTAACAGATTACGGATATATATTAAGTACATACTTTTTTTTTGTAAATACATACACGTTAGGAAACACTAACTACAACATCACAGAAATAATTGTCCTGAGTGGGAATCGAACCCATGACTTCGTGCACGGAAGTCGGTTACACTACCGTCTACGCCACGAGGTCCGTCAGTATTACTTTGTTATGGTAGACATTTCAATTATTTTTCAAATATAACAAACAATAATTCAGTGAGTATTACCTAATCAGTAGAAATAAACAATATAGTAGTATCAGCGAAATACACGAATATAAAATCATTAATGGTCTTACTAGTCATTTGTAAAACAGTTACTTAAGTAAGTATATAAAAACAGTAATAAATCTAACAGTCAAGAGTGGATCCAGTTAACAAGTCAGGGGGAGTTATAAACCTATAAGAGTTCACATCAGACAGGCCCCATGATTCGATTTTAATAGCATTCAGTTAACATGCATATCATTCGCGTATGCGTTAGTCATGTAGCATGTCAGTCATCATACAAAAACTTTACTTAAACCGTAGTATATTAAAAAAAAAACTTAAAAAAAACGAGTGCGTCCGGCGATTCTATTCAACCTAATTGGTTATTTTTTTTAAATAAAGAGCATAGGTAATACGCAAAAATTTGTTTTTAATCACTTGAAATCACTAACTTTCAGTTTTCTGTTACTATAGTCTAACGCGATTTCCCCTTGTAAATTTCTTATGTTTTCATAGATTCCTTTCGCTATACCTATAGGTACTTAGGCATGCGGTTCTAATTGAGTTACGTTGTTAATATTGCGCAACAACGAGCTGTTCAATTCGCCCACTTAAATTGGTTTAGTTGGAGGGAAACTATAGTGATCATTTGAGTTTACTTTCAACGTGATTTTTATATGAGAAGAAATTCAAATGTATATTCATCTTGAGCTTTAAAAGTACGATTAGTAAAACAATAATATATGCGACTGTGCTGCAAGTTACGTGACAATACTTTGAATTGGTGGGTCGCTAGTTTTATAAAAAATATCAAATTATTTTTAAAAAATATCCATCTAGCCCAGCGACGTATTTATCAAACCCTCCCAACCCTCTGGATCCACCCTTGCCAACACTAGACTAGATATATAAATTGGAATGACAATGAGAGATTGCCAAAAAATATACTATGAACAGCATTATGTGTGATTACTAAAAATAGTTGTAGTATAAGCAACATATTCCAGATGAGCGTATTATGTAATATGCTCGTCTGAGACAAAAGTAGGTATGTCTATTTTATTTATATCCGATCAAAATATTTAATGAGATTGGTCTCAGTCTTATTCTATAGATATACGTTATAGCGTATGGAAACATGTATGCATTATTTTTTTACAATAAAATATTAAAATAAATCAACATTTATAATATTTTTACAAAATCCTATCTACATCGACGATCAAAGTCTATAGGTATAGTTTTATACAATTGGACTTAAATGCAACGTCACTAGTCATGGCGGATCAAATATGATTAGAAAAGTCATAAAATTATGCAAGGATCTGCAGTTAGATAATTCTTAACAAAAACGTATTGCAATAGATACTCCTTGTATAATGTCGACCATGCTAAATGGGAACCTTCACCAAATATTGCTTGAACATAGATTGACAACAATTACCAAATGCGTGTTGCCTGCAACATGTATTTCTATTTCAACTAGCATATTCTAATTAATATTTAAAAAATAATGGAAGATTTAATATTATCTATATTGATACCACGCAATTATTGCTTTAATTTAAAATTTTAATAAATGTTTAATTTAAACTAACAAACATTTTCCCATATTCACAGATCATTCGCAATCACAGACTCAGCGTCTCGCTAAAGCAAGAGGTTTTTTATTTATTACCTATAACTAAGACATTAAATTATATATTGAATTATAGAGAACAAATGAAAACTAATAACAATTATAATTCGTTATACATTTAATTATAAACAAGTGTACTTACTATACATACTGTGTAAAATATTAACTCTCAGATTAGCTTTTGAGATTTGAGTATCATAAGTAGGTACCTACTCATCGGCTAATGGCTTAAGTAGCGAAGAGGATGCAAGGGCAACCTCTGGCCTATATTCATAGTATATAAAGTTACAACCAGTGCACTTAATTGGCGGGATACGGCAGCATTACTTTTTAGTCTGTAGAGACGCAACGCATATCACTGGACTAAACAAACACAGAACGGATATATATTATATTTGGACTAAGAATAATAACGTGTGGGTCCGACAAATATTTATATTTGAGAATAGAACCCGCAACACACTTTCTGGTTATTTAAACTAACCATGTGTAAATTATGACCTAGTTTTTATGAAGGACAATAATTATATTTATATTTTTATACCTCAGACTTAACTAAAAAATTAAGACACCGCATTGTCAACTAAAAAGTGAAGCAACTTTTTTAAAGAGGTGTGCTTGAATGTGTTGTCACCGGATAAAAATAATCTCTATAGTTTAGGTAAATTTTTAAAAGTTTTATGTTTAAAACATAAAGGAAGTAAAAGTATAAAGTAAGTTTACAGCAAATTATACATAGCATCACGCCTGTATTCCCCGAAGGGGTGCAAAGGTGTATTACACAACCACGACTCGCCAGCTATGTTTAAGTCCCACGTAATAGGGGGCGAGCCTATTGACGTCTACCGGGCACATTTCCAAACTCAAGGCTGCTATTGAGAATTTTTCTTTTTAGGAAAAATTTCAATAACATTGCCCGACCCGGGGATCGAACCTGAGACCTCATGATTAGCAGTCGCATACACTACCGCTGCACCCCCGAGGCAGTTAAATTATATAGGGAGTATTATGACGCTGTCGGCGTATTCATGTACGTAACGTACGTACGAAATCGTCGTATCATTTGGGTTCATTTTAAATCATACTCTGGTAACACTCGTGCTCTATGATACTTAGTTTTGGCATGGTTTTATATGGCTCTCTGGATTGTTCGTAATGCTCCGTCTATATTTTTTAATTAGTCTGAGTTTTGTACTTAGTATTTTTTAGTCACTAATACTACTCGATTTGTTGACAGGATTTCTACCGTATATTTTGCACAAATAAAAACTGAAAAACGAAGGGCGATATCACGGTTGTGTGTCGATACTATAGTGAGGACCAGTGGTAGTGGTTACAATGATAATATTGCGTGTCATAAACGAGTTAGAAAGCGGAAGACAAATTTGTCTTACCGTATACAATAAAAACTATTCTACCCACAAGTACCTTATGGGCCTAGCTAAGTTACACCATCATCACTAACGCTATAGAAAACTTTAAAATGTATGGGAATTTGACGCTAAGTCACGTGACTTAACGTTAGAGATATCAAATTTCCATACATTTTAATAGTTCTCTATAACGTTAGCGATCATAGAATGCAACTTGGCTAGGCCCTCAGTTGCTCCGTGATCAACAGTGCCGAAATGTAGGAAAATCGTAAGTAAAATATGTGGTGGAAATCCCGTCGACAAATCTAGGATTTTATGGTTAAACGTCAAAACTATAGTATGGTCTATAATTTTTTTACTGAGCAATAGCAGCAGATCTGAAATACCCAATATATTTGAGGTTCTCTGTAACAACAATTTGATCGCTTGATCTCTTCTGAACTCTATGTCTCACTAGGCAATGAAAGTTCACTACACTTTGTCCTTAACGCTGAGGTTATGAACGTATAATCGCACTCTGTGGCGAATCGCCTTGGGGGAGTGTTACGAGGCTTTGTGCTTCTTTCTTGCGTCGCGACGATCGCTTAGTGAATGAGGCTTAATTTCTCTGCAGTCCAACTAAACATAAAAAAAATATGGTCACTGTCCACTAAATTAAAAATAGGTATTTTAACCGTACTTTAGCGGTCAAAAGATTAAATCCTCTTCAGATCTTTATATTATAATAGCCTTTGCCGGCGGCTCCACCGCAGTCAAAAGCTAGTTTTTAGGTTATATCTCAGGTACCCGATATAGTAGCAGGATAAAATGTAGGTATACCAGTTTTTAAGTCTAATCAAGAAATATGAAATAAAAAAAGTTGAATCAAAATCCGTTCAGTAGTTTTTGAGTGATGCGCGAACCAACAAACAGATAAAAAATCAGAAAAATATTACACGAATAGAATAAATGCATATATTTAATGTTGAATCTTTTATAGGTACTTATAAAAAATATTCCCTTACCAATGTTTCATCGTCTGGCACCCTTGATAATAGATCTAATACTTCATTATTGGGTATCGTATGCGGCCGGAGTATTTTTCTTGTGAATTTATTTACACCTAAAAATACACCACATTATACTTTCAGAGTATTGAAAAACAAATTTTAGGTAATATGCATTGAGAAACGAAAACGAAGGCTTTACAATCTAAAATATTATAAAATTAATTTAAACATAGCATCACGCCTGTAATCCTCGAAGGGTTAGGCAGAGGGTGTATTACACACCCACGGTTTGCCGTTCCACGTAATAGGGGGCGAGCCTATTGCTGTCTACCGGACACAATTCCAAACTCCGGGCTGCTACTGAAAATTTTTCTTTTTACGAAAAAGCTCAATTGCACCGCCTGACCCGGGGATTGAACCCGAGACCTCATGATCAGCAGTCGCTCACATTACCGCTGCACCACCGAGGCAGTTAGAATGAATTCCATTTCTAACACCGTTTCTCTGTGGAAATAAAATTACTGTATTGATGACTTAGCAGTTTACCATATCTCCAATAAAGAGGTTGTGGGTTCAATTCCTACGCAGAACAAATATTTTTGCAACCCATAATGACTTCTTCTGGGTGTTACTGGGCTTTGGGACCGTTTACTTTACCTAAACACATGTCTGAGAGGATATAAATACAAAATTTCACGTGTATGGAGGAAGTCACTAGTACATGAGTTCATTTATATCGGAGAGGTTCTTAAAATGGGACTTCACTTTTTACGAAAACAATGACAGTTGGTACAGATGGTTGGGGCGTCATGGAAACTTCAAGTACCTAAAAAATAATAAATAAATATTCACAGACATTTCACACGACGTCCTCTGGTCCCAATCTAAGCTTAACGCTTGTGCTATGCCAGATTACGGATATAATACATATGTATATTACTTTTTTTTTGCAAATACATTCTAATATATAATAGATATAAATATACCTATAATAGATAGAAAACACCCAGACGCAGTAGAAATATCTGTGTTCATTACACGATTAATTGTCCTGAGTGGGAATCAAACCCATGACCTCATGCACGGAAGTCGGTTATACACTACCGACTACGCCAAGAGCCCGTGAAGTGTCTAGAAATTGTCTTATGATCATATGAAAACACATAGCATTAACTCGGCATTTCTGGCTCTGTTTCCGATACACATATTTATTTGTAAAGGCTAAATACATTTAAAAAGTTACAAAAAATTAAGGATTTGTATAGCTTACCCCAGGCCATGAGTAAATATCTAAGAGGTATCACATATAGAACTAACATCGCTCCAACTAGCATTATTATTGCTAAATAACTTAGGTATGGCACTGTGAAATTTATCAAGCTGAAAACAAAAGGATTGTCACTTAGTTTTCAGTAGTTACAACATGGTGGCGTGGTAATGTTGGGGGCCAAGTGGGAGTACCTACTTACTCGTTGTCAGGCCTGAGTGGGTCTGTACCACCGTCTCTCATGTTACCGCGATTGAGTTTTGGTTGTAGGTCGAGACATTCAATATTTGTTCCTCCGCAAAATGAAATGTTAAGCAGGGGTTGCCATTATCATGTTTAAGTCCATAAGTGACGGTTACCATCTGTCTGTCGCTATAAGCAAAAATAAAAACCTCTTCTAAACTATGTAGGTATTTATGAAAAGATTACTGTTCGGTGAAGGAAACCCTCGTGAGGAAATCTGCATGACTGAGAGATTTTCTAGACAGCTTTTAAACTCTAATAATCTTCATAAAGTCTACTTGATAGAAGGCCTGAATTCTCCTTAATAATACAATAGTTACACTGCATAAATTAAATTTAAACAGGCTACTTTTCAGGAGGTTTAAAATATGCATTTTGCGCGTTGTTTGAGTTCTATTATCGATGTGTGACCATTTTCAAGTGACATAAGTAAGAGAGCAACGATTGTTGTAGTTTTTAATTAATGAAGTACGTTTAATATTTCCTACATATCGCAATCACAGAAGACTCGCGGAAATATCAAAGGCGCTGCCCTGATCTATCCCTTTAATATGTTTTGATGCCTAGACAATGAACCTCCTGAAAGGATATTATATAAAATTTCGTTTTCTAATTTTTACACTTTGTGTTAATTTATATGGCTAAAAATATATACTACTCTGTCAAGAAAGTACCGGGAAAAGATCAATAATACACAAAATTTTTGTTATTCATCCAAATTTATTTTATCACCTTCAAAGTATGCTCTTTCAGAAACGATAGACTTACACCAACGAATAATCCAATCATCAAAACATTTTTTAAACGCTGTTTTCGAAATTGAGTTCAGTTCTCGCCGCCAATTCTCCTTTATGTCTTCTATATACCGATTGAAAACCGGTGCCACGTAGTGGTAACTTGAGTTTAGAAAAAAGAAAGAAGTCGGCTGGAGCCATATCTGGTGAATATGGTGGTTGCTCGATGGTGTTTTTTGAGGGCTTAGACAAAAATTCATTCACAATTATGGCCTTGTGCGAAGGCGCATTATCGTGGTGCAAAATCCAAGAATTTTCTTTCCACAAATCTGGCCTTTTTCGTCGAATTTGCTCTCTTAAACGCCGCACAACGCGCAAATAATATTCTTTATTTACGGTTTGACCTTCTGGCAAGAATTCCGAGTGCACAACACCGCGATAGTCAAAGAAAACAGTCAACATGACTTTGACTTTTGATCGACTTTGGCGTGGTTTTTTCGGTTTCGGTTCAGTTAGAAGTCGCCACTTCGAAGCTTGTTGACTAGTTTGCATGTCAAACTCGTAAACCCACGTCTCGTCACCAGTAACAATGCGTTTCATGAATGTTGGCTCGGAATTGACTCGTTCTAGCACGTCCTCAGCGACTCTCATGCGATTGAGTTTTTGGAGAAAATTCAGGTCTTTTGGGACTAGCCGAGTGGAAACATGTTTCATACCCAAGTGATTATTTAAAATGATACGGATCGACTCGTGAGACACAGAAAGTTCGGCGGCTATCTCTTTCAAAGTTGAATGAGGATTTTCAGTCACTATTTCCTTCACTTTTGCAATGTTAACTTCAGTTGCAGACGTTGATGGCCTACCAGAGCGAGGCAAATCTTCCATCACATCTCGACCGCTTTTAAACGCTTTGTACCACTCATAAGCACGTGTTTTTGATAAAGTCGATTCACCGTAAGCCTTCTGTAACATTTTCAGTTACTCCGAACACGAAATTCCATTGGCGATGCAAAATTCAAGACAAACTGTTTGTTCGATGTTTTTGTCCATTATGAAATTCGCAATACACACTAGATATGATATAACTAAAAACAGCACTGTATTTAATATAAATAACAGATGCAACTCAAACTCCGCGCCAAAATGGATAACAGTTGTGCCAATCTAACAACAACAAAAAAAAAAAAAAATTTAATTTGGAACCATATACAAATCATCAATTCCAATACCTTCTTGACTGAATGTATAAAAAATATCTAAATATTTATAGGGCTGCGTCATTATTTGGTAAAAATCTTAATTGTAAAATAAGTTTACCTGGTCGGTTTAATGTATGCAAATACTTCCGACAGATGGCGCAGGCTTCACACTTTCGAACTCACTTTGTATTTAATGTTATCGAAATTCGCAGTCCCGGCCATTTGTCACGATGGCTGAATTGTCAAAGCATCTGGGGCAGTATTATAGGAGATGCAGGTTCAAATCCTGCTCGTGATTATTATTTTCAATTTCACATCTTGACACTGTTTAATTAATAGGATTAGGTACTTAAAACAAACTATAGATCAGTACAATTTTATACTTACTTCTTAACTCCTTCTCCTAAAGTGGCAACATAGCCTATGGCATTCTGCACTGTTTGAGTGACCTCCTGAATAGCTTGCAATCTCTCTTTTAGAGATTTCTTTTCCTCCTAGAAATGGTTGATTATTTTTAATGAAGTCCTAACATAATATATAAGTACCTTTCTTTTTTATCTACTAAAAGAGAAACCAGTTAATGGTAAGCGGTTACCGTTGGCTATTTTTACTCTAACAATAACAGACTTTGCACGTTGTTAACTTAAGGGAAAGAACTAGGAAGAGCTGAACTGCCTCGGTAGTGTAGCGGTAGTGTATGCGACTGCTAATCATGAGGTCTCGGGTTCGATCCCCGGGTCGGGCAATTTTATTGAGCTTTTTCCTAAAAAAGAAAAATTCTCAGTAGCAGCCCGGAGTTTGGAAATGTGCCCGGTAGACGTCAATAGCCTCGCCCCCTATTACGTGGGACTTAAACATGGCGAATCGTGGGTGTGTAATACACCTCTGCCTACCTCTTCGGGGAATACAGGCGTGATGCTATGTTTTTTTTGTACTAGGAAGAGATGGACCTTCAGCGCTCTCACTCACCGAATGAAACTTAACAGTAGGAATACTAACTAATAACAGTTTTGGTATCCCAACTGTTTCTGTAAAACTATATCAGTATCTAATAAGACAAATATACATTTTGATCTATATTTTAGCACTGGACATGCTCCGCTACTCTTAAAGTACAAATCATAATTTGTGAATAAGGAAATAGTATTAAAATATTTAAATTTTTTACTTTTTTACCTTATTGTAGTGCAGTATAGTTTGGATTGGATGCATGTAAATGCGTTCCGATAGAGGGCGTTTGGTCGTTAAGACAAATGTGATAAGGAGATTTGGTATGTCTAAAAGATAGTACTGTAGCTCAGTGGATTAGAGCACTTCCCCAGATAGGAAGGCACGCAGGTTCGATTCCCGCCTGTACTAAAATACTCTTTTTTCTTATTCACAAATTATGATTAATGTACTTTAAGACAAATATAGTTTTAAAGGTAATTAGGCAATTAGGAATTTGTGGTGTGTTCTACGCAATGTCACAACCTGTGGATCACCTACCACTGTTTTAGTGATAGACCCTTGCTTGCCGCACCATAAATATAGGTCGACTCGATAGGGGAAGTATCATTATCTCATGGAAGATCAGCGTGAAACAGCTGTAAGTACTGCTACTATAGTGTTTCGTATTATGAGAGAGAGCGCTGCAGGCCCAATTCCAACAGCCATCCTCTGCTTATTATTCTTCCTCTATATCTTCCATCCTTGGAGTTTGAGACGCGCGAATGATGCCTCTGATGTTGTTAGCGTCTATAGACTACGGGTTACCGTCCGATGGGTCGTATGCTTATTTGTCACTCAAGTAGTATTAAAAAAAAACATGCGAGGCAGTCTTTGAGGCTGATAGAAGTCAAAACTAAGTAACTTCTGAATTGTATCGTCGAGCTTTAAAAATTGATCATTAACACTTCTTTACAAACCAAAAATAATTCAAAAATTTTTGATCTATATTTTTTAGCATTTGACATGCTCCGCCACTTTTTAAAGTGCAAATTATCTGCGAATAAGGAAAAAGAGATTTTTTTTTTGTTCCCGCTCGAACAAAAAATCTCTTTTTCCTTATTTGCAGATAATTTGTAATTCAAAAATAATAATCTAATAGCTCGACGATACAATTCACAAGTTACTTAGTTTTCACTTCTATCGGAGCGTTCGGTGATGATGACGCAAGTTCCATGATTTTTGTTCACCCAATAAGTACTCAACGCGCCTAAAAAAGATTGGAGCGTTCGGTGATGATGACGCAATTTCCATGATTTTTGTTCACCCAAAAAGTACTCAACGCGCCTAAAGAAGTTTTCACTTTAAAAACGATGAAAAACAAAATAATGAAGGCAATAACCTGGTGGCCGGTATGGCATAGTATGATAATTGTCCTTTTTGTAGAAAGCTCGTATCCAAAAAATAGAATTGAGGTGTAAAGAACGAAATAATACATTATCAGTACCTTATCAGCTTCATCTTCATCATCTTCTTCAGCCAACAGATCGTCATCATCTACAGGAGCCAATAATGCGTTTCCTCCTGCAATCAGAAATTCCAATTAATTGAGATTTTATACTATTATCAGTGTTCTAGTCATTATTATTTATATTTATGTAGTAGCTTTTTTGTAAGCTAGATTCAGGTAGGTATAATTCTCTTCCGCAATGACTACCAGCTGACCTTCTCAACCAAAGAAATCACATCATTTCTGGGGTCTAGGTCAGGATGTTCCTCATTAAAAGGTCATTTCAGACCAGATAAACGACTAAGATTCAGAGCAAGCGATAATTTACCATGCACATAATTTAGAGTTCGAGATATCTCAATTGTAGTCTTTTGGACTTCCAACCAGACTACCTTTTAGACACATTAGTAACAGCTATTTACAATATTAACATACAGACTCACAACATTTATAACGTTACCGGACGTACCGCCAAACAGGTTGAAAACATAAGATAAGGGACCCCTCGAAAAATAATTGACCAGCATACGGAATTCAACTAAAAAGAAAATAAAAAGGACTTAAACAAAAGCCGTTGCTAATGTAGGAAAGACAACAGAAACTAAGTTTGACCCAAACAATTAAACATTTTTTTAATCGATTATTTGTATATTTGGATATACCTACATATTATTTGGATGAAGCTTTTCGGCAAACTTTTACCGAATTTTTCGCGAATTAACTCGTCATTTCGGATACATTACAGATCCATTGTCATTAGAGTGCTAAGGTGTTTGATTGTCCATCAGTTGTTATATTTAGCGATTAAATGCGATAAATTTTGTAATAGTATTTAGATATTTTTTATATATATATTTTTAGCATTTAACATGCTTATACATCAACACAAAGTGTGAAAATGTGAAATCAAAAATAACAGTCACGAGCAGGATTTGAACCTGCATCTCCTGCATACCGTCCAGATGCTTAAAATTGGCAAAATGGCCTGAATTGGCAAAGTATCTGGACGGTATCCAGGAGATGCAGATTCAAATCCTGCTCGTGACTGTTATTTTCGATTTCACATTTTCACACCTTGTGTTGATTCGTAGGTAATAATAGTAATTTTATTTCATAATGCCTTTATTCAAAAGAAATTTCTGTTTGATTTGAATGAAAGTGGGTGTATTATAGCTGTGTCATGTCAGGAATAAAGTGGATGTTATTATTTTGAAATAAAACCGTTAGAGAAAGTATTGGATGTTATTATTTTACAGTTTGAGTTGAATTTATTCCCAACAACAATATATCCTTTCGGGGATAAAGACAGATATTAATAAAAAAAATGGAGATAAATTTTTATTGAGACTTGCACTAGCAGTCTACAGGAGGGTGTTGAACTGTTTGAACTTACCAGTTAACCGATAGATGAGCCAACTTCTAGTGAAAAACATAAGTAGTAAGAAAGGCAACATCCACATCTCGTAGTAGTAACAGAACGCCAGCCAAACTAACAGCCACAGAAACGATCGTATCCTTGACTCCCATTCGAAGCAATCTCTGGAAAATGAATATAGAAATGTATTAAGAAAACAATATTTCA
Organism: Leucoma salicis; assembly: GCA_948253155.1. Lineage (NCBI taxonomy): Eukaryota > Metazoa > Arthropoda > Insecta > Lepidoptera > Erebidae > Leucoma > Leucoma salicis. Next base: position 12,036,711 of record OX411828.1, on the reverse strand, counting down.
TTCATATTTCAGAACTGATTCACACAATCGAGAACTATTACAAATTTGATTATTTCCTTATGGACCGGATCCGCGCTCAATCAAATTTATAAATCACCCCTGAGATTTATGTACCCCTCAAATTTATGCTTTCACGACTTTCTTAGAAATTCTGTGATCAAATCGTAGCCGAATAAATAAGAAACTCTGTTTAATAGAAAATGTACTTAATCACGCATCGGTCTGTGGTAGGTTCTGTGGTCTTTTTAAGTGGCGAACCAAATAAAGGTTTTAAGAAATGTTTCCCCATATTATGTCTAGCAAATATTTTTGCAAATTTAAATTAACATTATTCTTTGGGTTCCCGTTAGGTCTTCTCGAAATTAATAACAAAAAATACGATGATATCGTTTGGTATGATAAAGTTACAAAATTATCGCTTTAAAAATATTCTGACAATTTTTCGTTGTTCATCAAAAATGGGAAATGGAGCACTTACTGTAAAATTTTTCCAACTTCAATGAACCACATAATGATAGCTTTGAGCCTCATCACGTTTCGAATGAATAGCTGTCTCTTGAACTTCGCTTCTTGATGCATGTACTTCGGTTCTTTTGGATTCACAGCCCTAACTGCTGCTTTTAGCTGGAATAATTAATGTATTTTTAAGCAGTAGCTAGCCTTTCTACCTATAAATAGCACCTACCACTATAAATACCGCCTACAATACCATTAGTGAATGACACAAAGAGTTATCGTGTGTGGGAATCGAACTCACAGCTCTCGGGTGGGAGGCCAGTATCTAAACCACACCGCCATCTGTGTGTACTCATCATGGTAGTTAGACCTGTAATCACCTGCTTTTTTATTTACCAACGAACAATCTCCTTCGTTTAATGGTCTATTAGAATTATTCACTATATATTAGCAAACTTGTGTCATTGTTCTAAATCAAGAACTGAGTTGTATTGTATTATTTACCGGATTCCATATGACCATCATTTCTAGAAGTATCTGTGGGTAGTTGCCTTTAGCTCGCGCCCTCATCTTTTTGTCTTTGAGCGCGTACCATCGCTTCTCCCCGTTCCTTATGTTCAGTAGAGGGATTGCCAGTTTGCCTAGGAATTCTACCTTGTGATCATGATCTTCGTCATACACCGTAATCTCCAATATTGCGCAGATGTCTTTTACTGTGCTGAAAAAATTATATTCTCGCTAGTTGCTAACTACATAGTTGAGTTTCTGTGAAAAGCTTAAACCATCGAGATAAAGTATTTTTACATCATTGCCTTAAACCGTGTTTTTAATATTTCTGGTGATTGGTAGAGAAGTCTCTAGACGTAAGAATGTGACATAGTAATAATTGATTTATACATGTGTCTTCTGTTAAAAGATTATTTAAGAAATTATTTTAAGAATGTTGTTAGTTAGAATTCTACTTCTAGTGTTCTTTTTTATTTGTGACTAAGCAATTATAAAAAAATAGATTCTGCCCGCCACTTCATCCACTATACGGCACAGTAAATCTTTATGTAAAAGTAGCTAACGCAGGTACCATTCATTTTTCTAGCATTAAAAGTAACCTATTTCATTTTATGGGTTTTAGACAAAATGTAAATTCGTGACGATCTATTCAGTAGTCACGGCGTGAAATAGCTTATAAATAAGCTAACAAACAAACTCATCTCTGTATTTATAATATTACTAGCCGTTGCAATATTACTAGCCGTTGTTTCGGCTGAAACCTAGTTTTTAGGTGATATCTCAGGTTTCCGAAAGAGTAGTGGGATAAAATGTATACCAGTCAAATAAAAAAAGTTGCATCAAAATTAATTTAGTAGTTTTTGTGTGATGCGCACACGAACAAACAGACAAACAAGTAAACAGACAGACAAAAATAAAAAAAAATGTTTTGTGTTCAAACACGCCTATATAGACTAATAGGTACAGTACAGAAAGCTCTGTTACAGCTTTATAATAGTATATAAGTAAGAATAAAAAAATGAAATAATGGCCGTGTGGGGCCAGCTTTAGAATCGTCCCACCCCTCTCTATCCATGGGAGTCGTAAGAGCCGACTGAGGGAATACCGGGGGAGTGGGCAGCAGCATTCTCTCGAGTATTAATAACATCCACTGCGATCGCCAACCCGCCTGCCAAGCGTTGCGATTACGGCATTATCCCCCATGACGGGACCGCTCGTTGTGGCGTTCTCTTGGGGAGGCCTATGTCCAGCAGTGGACGTCGAAAGGCTGATGGATGATGGATGGATGGAAGAATAAAGGTACCACGAGTGTAATGCAAAATGTTATTATACTTACATTGTGAATATCTTCATCCAATTTGGAGCTAACGTTTTGTATTCCGTGTGCGTTTGAAGTCTTGAGTTTCCCAATTCGAGGACGCAAAACGGATCTGATTTTCCACCTAGGTCTGCTGCAGCCAAACCCTTTGCGCCGTATACCTTTACACAGAGCCAGCCTACCCCGCTCGATTGTTCATTGAAGTGGTACCACGCCTGATGAAAAATATAACTCTTTTTTAACTGATTCGAAAACACAATAGGATGTCAAGTTATTGAAATACTTTTAAGACTTACTAAACTCATCTACTCGTATTACAGAACAAATTATTTGTGAATGTGGAAAAAAAGAACTTTAGTGCGAGTGGGATTCGGACCTGCATCCCTTCCAATCCGGGGAAGTGCTCTAAGCCGCTAAGCTACCGCACTACCCAATGGCCCTACCCAACCTCCACATCACATTTGACTTTACGACCCACGCCACCTATTGGATGCATTTACATGCATTAATCCAATATAGTAAGTTTAATTTTGCAATTTAAATTCATACTATTTGATGGCGCGATTTTTTAAACATTTTGATCTATATTTTATAACTTGACATGCTCAGCTACTTAAAAGTACAAATTATTTGTGAATCCGGAAAAAGATAAATTTAGTGCGAGCGGGATTAGAACCTGCGTCCCTTCCAATCCAGGGAAGTGCTCTAAGCCGCTAAAGATCAAAATGATCTATTACTGAACTAAATTTAGTCATTATTTATTCATGGAAGGTGTACGAGGAGTGATCAAAAAGTAGTGAGAACGACATACTCCTTGGTAAGAAAAAAAATAAATACTGGCAGGCATAGCTCAGATACATATTTGTAATAATAATAAAGAAAAAAATCTTCGGTTCTCTTTTGTTTTTTTCTGAATGTGGTCATTTGTTTGCTTCGTGTCGGAACGTGTTCTCGAAAATGGAGAAAAACGAAGTACGAGTCGTTATTAAATACCTCTGTTTAAAAAAGTTAACGACGCAAGAGATTAATTGCGATTTGGAGGCAACATTAGGAGAGTCTACTCCGCCGTATTCCACTGTTGCAAGGTGGGCTTCTCAATTTCGAGTAGGGAGAACGAGCATGGAAGACGAACATCGTTGCGGCCGTCCATCGACGTCAGTCACCCAAGAAAATGTTGTGAAAGTCGAGAAAATTGTATTGAGCGATCGAAGAGTTACCATCCGATACTTAATTCAAGAAACGGGCATTTCATATGGAAGAATTCAATCCATATTGAAACAATCTTTGAATATGAGAAAAGTCTCCGCAAGATGGGTGCCGAGAATGTTAACCGACAGTCAGAAACAAAATCGACTTGACATTTCCAAGATATTGTTGGACAAGTTTCAAGAAGATTCTGAAAACTTTTTGTCTCGTTTCGTAACAATGGACGAAACATGGCTCCATCATTTTGATCCCGAGACAAAACAGCAATCTTCGCATGGAAACGACCATCATCACCGACCCCGAAGAAGTTTCGTGCCGTGGCATCGGCTGGCAAGGTTATGGCCTCAATATTTTGGGACTCAGAAGGGATATTGTTGATTGATTACCTAGAGCGTGGAACCACTATTACAGGCCAATATTATGCAGCATTAGTTCCCAAGTTAAGGAATGCCATCAAAGAGAAAACGAGAGGGAAACTTCGAAGGGGCGTGCTGTTTCATCACGACAACGCACCCGCGCACAGGTCGGCAGTTGCGATGGCTGCCATTCAGCAAGCTGGCTTCGAATTGGTTGACCACCCCCCTTGTTCACCAGATCTGGCGCCTAGCAATTTTTATCTGTTCCCCAAATTGAAAGAATACTTAAGGGGAAATAGGTACGAAGACGATAACGAGATGATGGATACCGTGGAGAGCTTTTGGCAGGACCAAGACAAAACTTTTTTTTTGAAAGGGATTGAAGCCTTGGAAAATCGCTGGACTCGGTGTGTAGAGAGACTCGAAGACTATGTAGAAAAATAAATGATTAAGTTATCAATAGTCATTATATTCTATCTCATTCTCACTACTTTTTGTTTCCTCCTCGTATATTGTGGCCATCTACTTCCAAGCTCTTGTATTCAACATTATATCGGAGTCGACTTTTTATTCCTCGTAGCCAATGCTGTTTGACCCTGATAAGTAATTTACGGTAAGACTAAAGTCAAGTATAGGGATACTTAAGTACGTGACTGTTGAGTTTGGAGTCACTTACATAGTTGTAAATAACCAATATCTATACATTAAACACAAAGTGAAAAATGTGTAATCTAAAATAACAGTCACGAGCAGGATTTAGGTTATTTTCGATTTCACATTTTTCACTTTGTGTTTAATGTATATGCCTTAGCATGCCAAATGCTAAAAAGTATATAAAAAAATATCTATATATGTTTAAAACTCATCTCTTTCCTCATTATGTAAAACCAGCGATATCTAATTGATTTAGTTTTAATTGCTTTAAGTGACAGAGAGAAAGCATCCTACCTGATGGAAAAAGGTAATCAGCGTTGTTAGATTCAACAATATAAGGTATGAAATCAAATCTCTACCTACCGTAAATATTTACACATATTTAACTTTAAAAATCATGTGTTAAGTGATTTTTAAAGTTAAATATGTGTAAATATTCGTGGCTTCGAACAGAGCAGCTGTTTAATAATTATTAGAGTAAGTATGCCAATAAGTGTTATTGAAATTTATAATTCTTCTATAAATTACAGTCTTTGTATTTACCGTTACTCAAATTTTAATATTCACAAATTTATTACAAATTTAAAAGGAGTTAGCGAGTGGCAAATTTGAAGATAATAAAAACGTGACCTGCTCGTTCTTGTACAATGACAGTTTTCAACAGCTGTGATACAATTATAAATTGCCTAACCGACATTTTAAACTTAAGACAAGGGCTCTCATCTTTAAAAATAATTGCGTATTATTCATTCAGCTACTTCTTACAAACGATCATGAGAAAAAAATATTCCAAAAGTCTCTACAAAATGTAAGCTTGCGTGAAATATTGTCTTTAGAAACGTGACTTATAATTATATTAAAAAAAGGAAAATCTAGAAATGTACTGCAAATTGATTATAGTAAAAGATTATCCCAGGATATTGCTGTAATCATTGTTTTAATAATTACTAATACAGTTTCACATTAAACCAATTGTCTTCGTAGCAAACTTAAATGAATGTTTTTAAGGGCCGGCTCGATCGGGGAAGTACCACCCGCTCAGAAAAGATCAGCGTGTAACCACAATAGTTACTTCTACCATTGTGTTTCGCATGGTGAGTGAGAGCGCCGGAGGTCCAGCCCAAACCCCTCCCTATCCTCTCCTTATTATCCTTCCTGTTCACCTCTTATCCCTTTCCTTGGAGATGGCGACGCGCGAGTAATGCCTCTGGTGTTGGTTTTGCTAGCGTTCGGCTACGGTAACGGCTTACCAGCAGGTGGCCACCCATGTAGTATAAAAAAAAGTATTACAAAAGTAAATAATTATAACATTACAATATCTTACATATCTCCTCTCTATAATCTCAAGGTCTCTAGGATTTTCTTTGTAGCTGCTAAGGTCAGTGATCGTTTCTGACTGTGTCGTACCACTGATTGTGAGCAAAAGAAAGATCTGTCCATTTCCATCTTCTAGATCCTGCCAAATGTTATGTGTTTTCTCTCGCTCTAACCTTGATAAATCTATTGTACACCTGAAATAATATAATTTTATCAAAATAGCACCCGCTGGCAATAGTACCTGACCTAATTTTACAATAACAAACTTGACCTAATTTTTTCTGTTATAATTTTACTTTACTTCTCCTTTTTCAAGAGACGAGACTGAAACGAGGTGGGATTTTGAATTGATTTGTTTCAAATCATGGGTAAGTAGTATTTTTATCTATACATTTTAAACACTTTACATGCTCGGAATGTGTATGCAAATGTGACATAGCATAAGATAACTAGGTATATACGAGCTGAAATTGAATCTTCTATTAATAGAACAATAAAATCTGTACAATATCATTGTAAATTATGAGAAGTTTTACTACAACACAAATTTAGTGTTGCCAAACTGTTAAACATATAAATTTTGCAGTCATAAACCATTTTAACAGGCAACAACCACTCATAATATATCGTTGAAAAAGAGATGCAAACAAAAGGTTTAACATTTTTGATCTGTATTTTAGCACTTGACATGCTCAGCTAATTAAAATGACAAATTATTTGTGAATGTGGAAAAAGAAAACTTTAGTGTGAGCGGGATTCGAACCTGCATCACTTCCAATCCGGGGAAGTTTTCTACACCGCTAAGCCATCGCACTGACCGTAAAGACAAATGTGATGTGGAGATTGGGAATGGATGTTGGTCAGTGTATGCCTTAGCGGTTGAGCACTTCCCCGGATTGGAAGGGAAGATGGTTCGAAAACCGCTCGCACTAATATTCTCTTTTTCCACATTTCACAAGTAATTTGTTCTCGAAAGGTTTCACCTCAATGTTGAATCTGATAATATGATGATGTTAAAACATTATAAGGTCCTCGACTAAGAAATAGCATTGGTGAGTTCATTAGTAGCTAATGACCAGTGATGTTTTGAGCAAACACATTTTTTTATTGCTTATTGTATACGAGCCACGGCCCAGCTGATGGTAAGTGGTAACCGCCGCTCATGGACTTGTTAATACTAAGAATAATGCCAAGCCGCTGCTCACCATTTCATTTCATGTATGGGAAATTAAGGCTATCATGAAAACACTGAGGTATTTCATGGTGGGCCACGCGGAAAATGGTGGTACCGATTCGATTGGGTCATATAACTAATGAGTAACCCCACTTGGTACCTCACCGTAGCACCAGTAATGCAATGGGTGATAATCGCTTACTTCCCTTAGTCGCCTTGTACAACACTCGCGAGAAATAACACGGTTATGAAATAGTTTATTACAGAATTTTGATATATGTTCATTTATTTTCTCCTGAAATTACCTTCCTAAAAAGTCGTCTTTGGTTTGTTTGTCCTTATCCCATACAGTGACTTCCAGTATTTGTTCTTGATCGTCGTATAAATGTAAGTCGAATTGCTCCAGCCATGATGGATGCAGCGTCTTCCAAACTACTTTACTTTTATATTTTTCGTTACCTAACCTGAAAATTATATATAATTTATGTTGGATACAGAGCTCAGTAGTTAGATAGATTATCTTCGCACGAAGGTGTGACGCTCCGTGTGCGGAAGCGTTTCTCAGTAGAGGGACCACTTAAGTAAAGTCACACAGGTCCAGTGGTCTGCTAATACAGGCGAAGAGACGGCAAACGGCGGGTTTATTTAGTGCGTGAGGGCCACACTACTCTGTTAATTGCCCCGAACAATAGGGTGTGCGGTTAGGTAAAATTTCCTGCCAAAACAAAAAAAAGATAGGTACTATCCTGTTTGGGAGGATAACTGATTCTAAAAATACATCATTGAAGACCTCAGACTAATTAAACAATATAGATACAATCCAGTGAAGTCATATTAAGCCATGCCAAACTTGTAATTACACGCGCTCACGCACCCAAATACAAACAAAATCATGCCAAAACGAAGTGTCATAAACCACGAATGTTACCAGAGTATGATTTAAAATTACATATTAATTTATTTATTTATAGTATTTTAGGAATACTAACAGCTAGGTAACACAATTAATTTTATACCTAAGCATATGCAACTGAGGTGCATATCTATGAAAGCCAATTGTAAGTTTCCGCAGATAGAAATTACCCCAAATGCCTCGACGATTTTGTACGTACTATAGTAAATGTGCGTTTATAAATGAATACCTATGCAAAAAATATGCAGCTCAACAGATCAAAGCTTGTCATTCCACGAACAGATCTAACTGTAAATTAATAGACAACATAGTAAAATTAATGGAAGCTAATAATTTTAATTGATATAGTTATGCTTGTCCATTGGTAGAACACGGAGTTTATCATTTTTTCCATATTCAATTCAACTCAACGAAAACTTTCGATGAGCATTTTCTGCGTACAAAATTTTTTAAATAATGTTTCAAGCCAATTTTGTTTTCAAGTTTCATGGTTTATGTAACTTTTCTATTGAAATAACATTTATCTTATTTTTTTACTTATTTTATATTTTGTCTGTTTGTTTGTTCACACAAAAATCATTGAACGCTTAGAATAATAACGCTTTGAACGAATTTTAATAAACTTTTGTTTTGTATAGCTCTTTTGATTTAAAAATTAGTATATTTATCCTGCTAGGGAACGCTTTGCCTGTGGTGGAGTAACCGGTAAAGACAAAAAGTACATGATTGTCTGGTACAAAAATCATTTACCATGAAGGACAAAGGCCAACAATCAAATATCCTAACTATTATAAAACTGTACTAGAGCTGTGTCTGTACATTTAAGATATTTGAAAAATATGACTATATTAGGCTATAGGTATAGGCGTGTCTGAAAACAAAACATTTTTTTTATTTTTTGCCTGTATAACCTAAATACTATCTAGCACACCACATAGTAATAAATTACATTATAATTAAACATTAAATAAAATTTCTGTTTACACTCGACTAGTTTGTAAGCTCTAACTATATAACGTTAATCCATTACTGGCCTTAAGTTAAGTTACTTATGTAAATGGTGATATTGTTATCGAGGGCTGTGGATTTTGTTAAATAAATAAATAACTAGCTTTTGACTGCGGCGGAGCCACGAGAAAAGCTAGCCTTTGCTTTATTACATAAACTAGACAGTTACAGTTTCATTGAAGGTTTTACCCACCTAAACTTACAATAAGGATCACTGGACCTGGTATCCATGTCCATAGCTGGAAGATTCTTGGCCTCGACCAGCACTATAGTCACCACTGAACTCCAGATTTGCGCTTTTAGCCGCTTGTTCACATCGCTCAGTCTGGTGGTTTTCAGGAGATACTGTAACAACATTTTTTAGTCAAAATCCAGGCATTATTAGTGTGGAAAATGAAGATCATTTTCTATCAATAAATATACCACAAACAATTATGTTCAATACTTTTGTATCTCGTATTTGCCTTCTCATTCAGCGCTAAGTTAGAAATCTGATCCAATATTCGCCTATAAATAAAAAAACAATTAACCAAAAATGTATTTTTCATTACTCATACTCTGAAAGTAGGCCTGAAGTTGTCTGAGGAGACGGTTGAAAGTAATACTTTTCAGCCCTAGGGAGAATTACTTTCAACTGACAGCTGAGTAATTATATAAAAAAAAACAGTTCTATTTTCTGTACAGCCAGTCAACTACAGCGCGATGTAAAATTGAAATAATATAAAGTTAAGTATTTATTAAAGAATTTGTTTTTTATATGACTTTATTTTAATATAGTTGCAACTATATCTCTAGAATAACGAAGAATTATAAAACAAGATCGGCGGGAAAACGGCGATTCCAAATTCAATTTTTTAAAGTCTCCAAATTTTTCTTTAGCCTATTCATGATTTTTATTTTTGGTTTCCTCGTATTCGTAATGAAAAGCACAGTGACCTCGGGATAAAGACTTACCTCGCTACGCTCGGGTGCCAAACCCCGTCTCGGGACTAAATAAGTCGCTTTCATCCCTAGGGTAACAATGTACTATTTCTGACTCGACTATACTGGGAATATTGTCCAGGCGCTGCTTACCATTTCATTTCACAGATATCAAATTAAATCCCTTAGTAGCCTCATATGACACCCGTGGGAAAGAATGAGGTGGTGACTGTATTCTTAGTCCTTCACCACACGGAACAGTGAGTTAACTGAATAGCGATTGTTATACAATAAAAGCGGGACAACGCCCCCCCCAACCATCATTACAAAATATCCATTAATTTACTGAATTTAGTATGCGTGGGAACTCAAGCGTGTTTATTTTATAAAATACTACACACATAGCCATAATTATGCTAATGTTATTGTATGTTATAAAATAAACACGCTTAACTTGTATACTAAATTAATTAATTTACCCATCACCATATCATTACATTACCAGGGTCAATATTTTAATCAAAAAAGCTTTCCAATTAATGAAATTACACGATTAGAATACATATATTTTTTGAAACATTCAATAAGAATACACTGATATGGCATTGTTAGACATAAAGCCTTCATGTAATACAATGTAACGATACAAATATAGATTAATTTATATAAATTGTATAAAATACTATTCCGATCCTATTCCAAGTCTTTCACAACTGGTAAGTACTATATTATTGAATAATCATATTATTGAATTACATAAGTAAATTGAATGACGGGCCTCATGGCGTAGTCGGTAGTGTAACCGACTTCCGTGCACGAGGTGGTGGGTTCGATTCCCACTCAGGACAAATATTTGTGTGATGAACACAGATATTTGTACTGCGTCTGGGTGTTTTCTGTCTATTATATGTATGTATTTACAAAAAAAAGTAATATACATGTATTATATCCGTAATCTGGTACCCATAGCACAAGCATTAAGCTTAGTTTGGGACGAGAGGACGTTGTGTGAAAAATTTCCGTGTCCGTGTAATCTGTCTTTATAGATCAACGGCACACAGTATTAAAAATGATGTACCTTTTGTACAATTTACCACGTACTGTAAAGAGTATAGTCATGTACTCGTATGAACTTTAAATTAAAGAATGTAACAAAACACGAAAGGATGTTAGAATTATTTATTTTAGCATAATCTCGCCAGGTATTTCCTTCTGGGAAACTTTAAAACTTATTACATTGGATTCCTAGTATGGACACATCCACAAATATTAAAACGAAAATCTATCTGAAAGTAACATACCCAACAAAATAGAGATATAACTTTCAAATCAGTCTCTCTCTCATCACATAAGGAACCCAGACCTGTGTACGAGCTTAAATTATCGACACACATCTCAGCACAGTGGAGACGTTATTCATCCGACACTTTTGTAGTAAGTATAGGTATGTGGTAGATAAAGCTCTTATAACTATTTAAAAAAAAATATTTTGGCTCTAAGGAAATTTTTGGATCACAAACCGTTTCTTTTCATATCGCGATCAATAATTTACAGTAAAAATTAACGGCAATAGTAACGAATTTCAATGACTAAACTAGATTTCGTCGCTATTGAGATATCTACTAGTCCTTAGCCAGCTAATATTACAAAATATGCGATAGTGCGTTTGTGTGTTACGATTTCACACCATAACTACTTAACCGATCATCGCGAATTAAAACAAAAACTTACGAAATTGATCTTTATGGAATTTACTATAGTCCAGAATCCAGGAAACAAAACAGTCTTTTATCCCGGAAAAATCGATAATGACTGTGGTATGGCAATATTTTCATTTAGATCATTAGTGTGACGTAGAATGTATGATCTACTTATCTTCTAAAGTCTACGCGAAAGAAAATCACTTGTAGAATAGATATAACATTAATATAGCAATGTCAACCCCTCTAGTCAAGTCACATGAACGTTGTAGAATGGAATAATAAATAATCAATGTATGAAATTGACAGTCGGGCACGCTTACGTTTTCGTAGCCTTATGTCAATCTCATACATTGATTATTCTGTTCTATTCTACTAGCGTTTATGTCACTTGGCTAGGCTACTGTATTTTAGACAAAGCTAAATAGTTGTTCTGTCGTGTCCGATTACAGCGATAACGATAGAATCTGAGTAGTGCCACAGGATAATCTTCTACAAGACCCATAAAACATTATCGATTTACTATAAGAGTAGATTAGCTTTCGGAAGAGTGTTCCGAAGAAAGTTTAGTTTCAGTTGGTAAATAGGTTAAGCACTCCTAAACTATGTTCGCTATTTGCTCGCTTGGTTAACCTTGATAATTTCACCCATCAATAAATGTAAAGTTTGAAGGATAAATACCTAGTACACTGACACCGTGTTATTTACATACAAAAACAAACATGCATTTTAATTCTGGCAATACTAAAGTACTATACCCTATGGAATCTGTCCCCTTGGCTTTTGAGTAAAGGAAATCGATTGCCAATTTTTTCTATCAGATCGTTGCAGGCAAGTTTGGCAGATGATTGCTCTAGTTGAGATCCCGTTGCACCTGGAGGGAGACTGCCAGCTCGTGGACGAAGATCATGTGCTCTGTGGTAAGTGTATTGAACTTTAGTATACAAAAGTTAAATGGTAAAATATTCATTGGTTAGGCAAACTCCAAAATTCTATCATTAATCGTTAAACTGTCATCACACGTATAAGAGATGTTTTTTTTTATTTTAACAATTTAAAATGCCAATAAAAATTGTGGAAACAGAAAAAGATAACTGCGAACGGTTTTCCAGTTTTTCCAGTATTTTTCAAAAATGCATATTATTATTTAGATATTTTTATATATATTTTTAGCATTTGACATGCTTAGCACTATACATTAAACATAAAGTGAAAAATGTGAAATCGAAAATAACAGTCACGAGCAGGATTTGAACCTGCATCTCCTGGACCGTCCAGACGCTTTTCCAATTCAGCCATCGTGTCGGTATAATGTATGAAAATACTGCCGACAGATGGGGCAGGCGTCACCCAAAGACGTTAAGTATGAATTTGTTACCGAAATTAGCAGTCAGGAGCAATTGTCACGATGGCTGAATTGGAAAAGCATCTGGACGGTCCAGGAGATGCAGGTTCAAATCCTGCTCGTGACTGTTATTTTCGATTTCACATCTTTCACTTTGTGTTTAATGTATAGTGCTAAGCATGTCAAATGCTAAAAATATCTAAATATTTATAGGGTTTGCGTCATTATTAGGTAAAAATCTTAATTGTAAAATTAAGTTTACCTGGTCGGTATAATGTATGAAAATACTGCCGACAGATGGGGCAGGCGTCACCCAAAGACATTAAGTATGAATGTGTTACCGAAATTAGCAGTCAGGAGCAATTGTCACGATGGCTGAATTGGAAAAGCATCTGGACGGTCCAGGAGATGCAGGTTCAAATCCTGCTCGTGACTGTTATTTTCGATTTCACACTTTTCACTTTGTGTTTAATGCATATTATTACTCTCAGAAACAATATATTACCCCTTTCATTTAAGTACCTGGAAATTACATAGGCATAGTATACCAAAATATAATCAGTAAGGTAAATATTACCTTTCATGTCTCTCATCACTAGACGATAAACAGGAGAAACATGAATCACTGGAGCTGTCGTAATTAGAGTCATTATCATACGCCAAGTTGCAAGCCGACCGACTTTTGTATAGAACGTTGCCGCCTTTTTCTATAGTAATAAAATGCTTGCACAATTCCTTGGGTTCTTGGATGTCAGCCGGCGCATCAATAACAAATGAGGGTACACCAGTACCTTCGCCTTCACTGGAAGTTTTTTCTCCTCCTTCAGAATTATCGTCAATAGAATTTCTCTCTTCAGATAAATGAGAAATAAACCTTGAGATCTTCGACCGCTCTATTTTATTTTGCACCTGATCTTGGAATTCATCCATACGGTCTTGTAGTTTCTCTTGGATTTTTATTATTCGTGTTTTCAAGCGGTCCATTTTGTTGTCTGCCATTTTAATTTTGAAAAACTTATTTTCTTGCTTCTTGATTAGAGTAAAATTTTATGACAAGATAATAATCTTTTAGGTACTCATAGATGGGAAACACTTATTTTTTAGAAAACACTCACGTTCTAAAATAACAGTTGTATGTGGTAAGTTTCTCATAGTATTGTATAGTTATATGCCTTCTATATAAATCTTTGTTTGGACAGATTATTACAAACTTCTGAACAAATTTCCAGGCAAACCTATTCCAGAAATAACATGCTTACTATGTTGCGAGTAAGATGAAAATCGCCTACTTATAAACGCGCTGGCGATGGTATTGATTGCTACTAAAGTGTTTGTGTTCTAAGAATATCGCTTCCATTAAATTCTAATGTAAATATTGGAGTAGTTTCAGGAATAAGCGAAACAGATTTAATCGAAGAAAACTTAGGTAAGGAGTACGGATATGCTTCCGCCTGCGGACCACTGAAGCAATGTAAAATAGTGGTGATAATGGAATAAAATAGTCCAGTGGCCCAGCAACAAAGGCGGAGAGATGGTTTTATTTAGTGAGTGAGGGCCCCATACTACCCAGTTCATTGCCCCGGACGACGGGGTGTGCGGTAAGTTACATTTTTTCCTATTTAAACAGAAAATATATAAGAAATCTGCTTTCTTATGTTCATTTACTATTTTCATCATCGAGATATAAAACGGTGAGCAGCGCTCTGTTCAGTCCATTAGCGACACTTACCACTTACTGTCAGATGGGCCATTCTTCGCCTGCCAACAGAACCGTGCTGAAGAACACACACATTTGCATAGAAAAATAAAGGTTTGTTTCATTTGTTTGCTTATTACCGAAGTGGTGAGGTAGCCTGGCAAAATGAAGAGTTAAGTTGTTAACAAGGCTTGTACAGAACTTTACCCGTAAAGGAAGTTGACAACAGACAGTGCGTTCATCTTTTTTTAGCGACTCAATTGCAATTCAGTTTTCAACAGATTTGGGATATTCTAAAGATGGTTGTGGAAACATTTTTACAGACGTCGTAAGGCAAGGCACACCTCTCTTCGAAATGATGTGTGTATTTGTTTATAATTTATCACTGCAACAACGGCAACTGCCTGTGCGGTGCAGTGGTAGTGTGAGCGAATGCTTATCATGAGGGTTCTCGGGTTCGATGCCTGGGTCGAGCAGTACTATTGCTCTTTTCTGTATAAAGAAAAACCCCGGTAGACGGCAATAGGCTCGCCCCCTATTACGTGGAACTTAAACATAGCTGGCGAACCATGGGTGTGTAATACACCTCTGCCTACCCCTTCGGGGAATATAGGCGTGATACTATGTTGTTATGTTTATCACTCGGTGAAGGAAAAAGAGGATCGTAAGGAATCCTGCATCTGAGAGATTTTCTCGACGACTTGTGGAGTCTGCCAGCCCGCCCTAGTCCAGCATGATGGACTATAGCCTACTATCACCATGAGAGGAGACCCGTGTCCAACAGTGGGACAGAAAAAGGGTTGAAAAAACATACTACTCACAAAAAGATAGTAAAAAGAAAATCTGGACTAATAAGTAGCGGTATTTATAATGTTAGCCTTCGATGATTAATACCAACAAGATACAGTGTCACCTACAAAATCAAGCTAAAAATTGTCCGTGTTAATATATACTTATACAGCTACATCTGTTTACTAACGAACTGAGACAAAGGTTTTAAAACAGTTTTAAGTTCAACCTAAGAGCTCACTTGTCAAGTGCGCTGTAATTTACCGAGACAGATTTTTTGGGCCGACGCGATATCTATTTCATTGTTGATCGAATATTTTAGCAAAGGCAAGGCTGATCTCTTTAAATAATACGTGTATCTAAAGTTTACGTTTCGTTTAAAACATGGGAAATGTATACATCTGGTTCGTTCCTAGTAATTTTAATTTGTGTATGTTTATGCCGATTATATTATTATATATTATATTTTTTCCTCCATCCATTCATCCATCAGCCTTACATCGTCCACTGCTGGACATTGGCCTCCCCAAGGGAAGGCCACAGCGAACGGGCCTGTGCCACCTGCATCCAACGACTGCCTGCGACTTTGACCAGGTCGTCCACTTGGTGGGAGGCCGCCCTACACTGCCCAGACTAGACCAGTTAAGTATTAGTATTAAGGGGTGTTTTTAAGTGAATTTTATATTCTTTCTTAAGTCTATCCATGCTAGCATTAAATATTTATGTTTATTAAAAACTAAAAAATTACATTCGCTACCAGCGCGAATTGCGAAGCAGAAATTCAGATGGCGCTTCAAAATTATGTAGCTTTAAATTAGGCCAGTAATAGAGCTCTCTTTTCTTGCATTATCACTTTACTCTTTGGTTCCATCCAAGTTCAGTCATAAAGTAAACCACCGCACTGTGTTGATAATAATATTAATAATAATATTTAATATTGTCATATTAAAAATATTGCTCAAATGCAACGCTCTAGGCCACTAAGGCCACACTACAGACAGATTTGTAAGTATCTATAGTTATCTAGACATAAATCAATTATGTTAAAATAATACTAGTAAAGACGAAGGTATATAATTAGTGAATACAGTGAATTACTAAATCTATTTTCATTCATTTCAGTCGTAGTTTATGTAAGTATCTAGATTAGTTTTTATGATAAAGCGCTAGAACTTATGAACCCGCGACATGGCTATATAGTATGTACCTGCTTAAAACAAATTATAACCTCAAAATGTAACTACTTTGGTTATCATGCATTTTTTGGAAGTGTCCGTGACTATAATTTAATTTTGATCGAAGGTAGTCGTTATTAACCACACAAAAACTATTTTTTGTGGCTGTTAGTTCTTAGGCCAACAATGTATGGCAGCTGAGCAATGTCCTTTATACTTGAAGTTATAGCATATGGCACAGAAACATAAATACATATACACACATAGACATAGTTTATCAATAGTAGTAATTAACAAAGAAATTTTATAGATAAGTTGGTAACTATAATTAAGGAGGCGTACGACCTGTACTTGAAGTTCGAACGATCGCAAGGTAAAGCAATTTTCGGTCAGCATTCTGACGGATGAGTGAAAAGTGAAACTTATTTGTAGACAGGGTTAGAATGTATTGTGATTGGTTGAGAGATCACCGTAATTGGCCGAGGGATTATTGCGACATCACGCGTCGGTTTCTCTACCAATCACAAGCGAGACGATACGATGTCGATAAGATTTTGTGAGTTACATTCTACGGGCCCTGCAGGCCTATCATGAACTCTTAGCTGGCGATTCAATTCCGACGCAATTCAAAATATAGGTAGGTGTATTGTTGTATTTCGTACCATGATGTCTAATTGAGCGATCTTGTTTGCGTTGTCAAGTAAGTTCATGGTACGAATTTCAATACTAAGATGTCATGTTTGCGATTCAGATTATGTGCTTATTCGGCAAAAAACAAAAGATTGCGTCTTTGTCACGTCATGTACGAAATTGCGATTCAGTTCAGTTTGGGTCCTAAGCTGGATCGCAATAAGAGTTCATGGTGCTGATCTTCTCCGTGCTTCGAAAGGCTCGTTAAGAAGTGGATCCCGGCTCATAACATCCGGGCTGTCGTTACAGATTCTCGCCCTTATTTTGGTCGTGGACTTCAGATAGGTATTCACTCCGTGTAAATATATAAATCTCCTGAATGATCAGCTAAAACTGAACAATTCGGTAGCCGATCCATTTTTTTTGTTTAGGCGGCAAGAATGTACCTAACCGCACACCTAGTCGTACGGGGCAACGAACAGGGTAGTGTGGGGCCCTCACCCACTAAAGAAACCCGCCGTGTGCCGTCTCTCCGCCTTTATTGGCGGGCCACCGGAACCATATTACGTTCCTTCAGTGGTCTAACAAAAAGTTTCGGTTATGGCAAGTGGTGAGATGATGAAGGTTTTAATTAATTGTATCTGCATTCGAAGGAATTCCATTCATCCTTGTACTTTCCGTATTATAATCTAATACTATTATAATCTGTTTGTTACGCTTTTACGGTGTAACTACTGAATCAATCATCATCATACAAATAGTCTGGAATTCTGGAGCCCAGAAAAGGACAGGCTGCTTTAATCCCGGAAAAAAAATCGCAAGTCGCCGACATAATCTAGTGTAATATGTTTAATGTAGAAAACTTAATTGGCCGTATTAACTTAATAAATTTTAAAACCATACATAGCTGTAAGTTTTAAGGCTAAGCTATAACCGAATTAGGTCTGCACATTTCAGATATAAATATGAGAAAAAATAAATGTATAAGCTATTTAGGCGTTGTTTAGGCTCTGATCACAAAACAATATTATTAGAATTTTGACTGTTTGTTTTTTGGACATCATGCAAAATCAGAAAAACGGATTTTGATGATTTTTTTTTATTTAATAGCTCTTGATTGGACTTTAAAAGTGGTATCAGGAGACACTGGTAGTGTTTCTCGCCAATGCATTTAATCTTGCTACTATATCGGAAACCTTATTTTTTTTTGCTACTACATTAGCAGATAAGCCCACCCCAAAACAACTTTTATGGTCGGCTAAACAGGAACTCAAAGATAAATATAAATATGTTTGGTGTAAGAAAGGGATCATCCGAGCTAGGAAAGAAGGACAAGATGAAAAACCCCACATCATAAGATCTCCAGATGACATTCAAAAACTTAAATAGGTACCCACTTATCAACTTATCATCAGTTGTTTTTGTATAACCTTATTAAAATTAATTTAAAATCTTTATGGATTCACTACAGGATAATGTAATCGAAATATCAGATTGTATCACAATTAATAACTTTATAGAGAAAGTTCCTACAAACCAATTTCAAATGTTTTGTTTGCATCTCAACATTAAGTTAATGATAAATAACTTTCCAGCCTTAGAACTAGTTATCGCTGCATGCAAAATTACTATCGATATAATAGTAGTTGTCGAAGCAAATATTTTAAACTCAATAGCTTCTATGTATCGGTTGGATGGATATGACATGTACACAGAATTGAGGCATTCACGAAAGGGTGGTGGCATAATTGTATACGTAAATAAAAAACATAAATTCACTACAATCAAAACAAAAACACTGCATTTTGAATGTCTATACGGTAAAATAACTACCTCAAACAACTATACCTCAATTCTGTGCGCAATCTATCGCCCCCCAATACAAGTAAGCATTTGTTTGTAGACGAATTAAAAATGTATATAAAGAAAACTGACAGCACTCTTGACTTTATACTATTGGGTGATATTAACCTGGATTTAAGATCGCAAACACCTGTAATACACCAATATAATAATATGTTGTACAGTTGTGGACTTGTATGCGGGATCTCTAACTACACTCGAATTGAAATTTCAAATAATAAAGTTAGTAAGTCATGTATCGATCATATTTATGTTAGATCCCCCATACAAGACGTGTACACGGCGGCGCTCGGAACTGTACTAGCGGATCATCGGATCATCGCATGGTCGCGCTTGCTTGCGTCAAGCCCGTGCAATCACGAAAACTACAGAATGTTACAAAATATAAGACTACATACGATTATAATAAACTTCATAAATTATTAAAAAAAGTTGATTGGCAACCGGTTAGTAATGTTACATGTTCTGAAGAAATATATCAACACATAAAAAATAAGATAATGAATTGTTATAACGAATCTAAACCATAAATAAAAATAAATAACAATTTGAAATGAATAAAAAATAATTCGATAAATTTCAAAATAACATAAGCATGTAATTTAAGAGGTATTTTATTTAATCAATGAAAAAATGATAGCAATAACATGATTTTACGATTAAAATACAATAAAGCTAATAAAATTATATACAAAAGTAAAAGGGATCCAAAAAAATTATGGGATATATTAAATAAATTAACAGGAAGAATTAAGACATCTATAGATAATATCATAAAAAATGCGTTTGGAAAGAAAAACTTAGGACATTCAGACATAGCTAATAACTTTCTCAAAACTAACGACGTTTTAACGACGTTTTAACGACGGTGTCGAAAATGTTCTCCCTAAATGCAATAGAAATCTACTGGATAAAAAGGATTATTATGTTCCATCAAACATTTCAATGAGGCTCAAAAAAGCTACACCTGACAGCATACAGAAAATTATTATGTCACTTAATACAAATAAGGTACCAGGAATCGATAAAATCAAAGCCCTTGATATTAAAACTATTTGTCACAACATGACATCGGTAATAGTTCAATTGATTAATACTAGTTTTGTGAAAGGCAAGTATCCTCAAGAACTAAAGACAGGAATCATTAGGTCAATACATAAAAAAGGTAGTTTTGATGAATATGAAAATTACAGACCTGTAACAATACTCCCAACTATCAATAAAATTGTAGAAAAGTATTTATCCATTCAAATACACGAGTTTTACAGAGCAAATAAAATTCTCAGTGAAAAACAGTATGGTTTTCAACCGTAAAAGAGCACTACTCAACTTCTTAGTTCATTTACAGACTCTATATATGAACACCTTAATAACAAAAAACATGTGTTAGTAGTGTTCATCGACTACAGCAAAGCTTTTGATACGTTGAGACATGACGTACTATTGAACAAACTGGAATTGTGCGGTATACGAGGTCCCGTGTTAAAATGGTGCGAAAACTATCTTGAAAACAGATACCACTGTGTGAAAGTCGGTGACGCCACTAGTAAAACTATTAAAGTTAACTATGGCACAGCTCAAGGGTCGGTTCTAGGGCCATTACACTACATTACTTATTGCAATGATCTCGTAAATATCATACATAAATGTGAGATATATCAATTTGCAGACGATACGTGTCTTTTGGCTGCCGATAGTGATCTAAAAGTAGCTTTTGAACGTCTTCAATTAGACTTTACAACACTGAGCAAATGGTCATATGATGCTGTCTGGTGCTAAATGCTAATAAGACTAAAATGATGTACATTAGCTCAAGTCAAAATAGGAAGCAACTTCAACTTAGACTTATAGCACATACACAACAATGTCTTCACTCTAATAAAAAAAGTCGGTTTGCTTGTGAACCTATGGATATGGTATCTAGACACATGTATCTAGGACTTATTATAGATGACCGTATCAAATAGACCGATCACATACAATATATCTGTGATAAACTACGAGCTATCCTTGCGAAACTTGCACTCTTAACTGAGAAAATACCACACATCATCCTATTAAACACTTTACATCGCATTAGGTGAATCTATTATATCTTATGGACTAAGTAGTTATGGTCGAACCTATAAAACACATCTAGATCAAATATATAAATTGCAGTTACGAATACTCAAAAATATAGTACCTGTTAAGATAAAAAAAAACAATACGAAAATAGTTACTCTAACTTGTTTCCTTTTTGTCGTATGATACCAATACACGATAAAGTAAAATACACACTGTTGTGCGAAAACTATTTTAATGAAGATTTACGAAAATTTAATACTAAGCCTAACATGACATTACGTAAAACATATACAAAATTAATAACGCCCGTCTTTACTAATTTCTATGGTAAATCACGATTAGCAAATATCCTTCCTGAATTAATAAATGCGCTACCTCTGAATGTAAAAAATGAAATAACTCCCAAAAACATTAAATATAAACTTAAAGAATACTTTATTGAACGAACAAAAACTAGTAATAAAATATATTGGTAAATGATAATATTATGAACATTGAAAATCACACTGTTAGATATAAAACTTAAACATGCTGTATATACTATTGTATAACATAAGAAGGCGGTAGGTGCGTACACGCGCCATATTTTGTTTTGTGTTTACCCACTTCATTTGTAAAGTAAAATTATTACAATGTTTATGAGTTTACGACTAGTGATTGTCGACGGTTCTGCTGGTGTACAGAAAAACCTAAAAAGGTTTATAAAGTACAAATTATTTGTGAATAAAGAAAAAGAGATTTTTAGTAGGGGCGGGAAAAAAATCTCTTTTTCTTTATTCACAAATAATTTGTACTTTAAAAAGTAGCGGAGCATGTCAATAGCTAAAAGAAATAGATCTAAAATGTTTAAAAAGGTTTATGTTAGCACCGTAGCTATCTAAGTTTTATGTAAGTTTTGTATGATGAAATAAATAAATAAATAAAATAAATAAATTACACGCGCTCATGCACACAAATACACTCTAGGGTAGAAGTTTTCTGTGAACAAAACTATGCAAAAACGAATATATAACTATACAAATGACTCGACGATTTTTTACGTAAGTTACGTAGATGAATACATTGTCAGCGCCATAATATTCTCTATATGATTTGCAGTAAACTTACTTTATACTTTTACTTCCTTTATGTTTTAAACATAAAATTTGTAAAAAAAATACCCAAATTAAAGAGATTATTTTCTTTCCGGTGACAACACTTTCACGCACACATCTTTTAATTATTAGTTGGAGTAATTCACACGGGCTTAAGGTGAATCCCGTTAAGACACAAGTCATTGTTGTGGGTAGCTCTAGACTAATATCTAAGGTGCAATGGACACAATTACCACCAATCGTTTTTGATGGCACAATAATACCTATAAGCGATAAAGTGAAGAATCTGGGTATACTAATTGACAAAAACCTCTCTTGGGATCCCCAGTTGCAAGAGGTGAGTCGGAAAATGTTCAGATCAGCAGGGTCATTGAGACGGTTGCGAAACTTTCTACCCACTGTCACCAAAATTGCGCTTGCAAATTCCCTTCTACTTCCTATTCTTGATTATGCAGATGCTAGCTATCCAGATCTTACCGAGAACCAGCTTGAAAAACTTGAGCGACTTCAAAATTTTTGTATAAGATTTATATTCGGTTTACGTAAATACGATCATGTCTCAGAATTTCGAAACAATCTCAAGTGGTTACCAATACGCCTTCGTCGGAACGCTCATTTACTATTCTTGTTATACAGTATTCTGTTCAACCCGTCATACCCTTCCTATCTTAAAGGAAATTTTGAATTCCTACATGACACCCATGGGAAGACCTTGAGGTCGTCAGAAAATCTTAGGCTCAAAATACCAACGCATTGCACAAAATATCTTAGTAAGTCTTTTAAAGTGACGGCAGTAAACTTATGGAATGCCTTACCATTAGACATCAGACGCGCAAATACGTTGACTAAATTTAAAATATTGGTCAAAGATCATTATTTGTCATTTTAAGATTTTAATTTATGTGATATTTATGACTACCTATAGTATTATTTATATTTGTAGATGTATATTTATTTATGTATACGTACACCTACAACATAACTGCAGCATCGTACTTGTTAACTCCATCCAAAGGTTGTCTGGCAGAGATTGCTATTAGCAATAAGACCGCCCATTGTACATACTTGTTGATAGTTTTTATTGTAAATTATTGTTTTTATCTTATGTTTGGTGAACAATAAAGTGTATTCTATTCTATTCTATTCTATCTTTAAAAACGTAGCTTTACTTTTTAGTTGACAATGCTGTGAATTTACTTGTTAGTTAGTCTGAGACTGTGGGATAGTTTTTTGCATAGAGATAATTAAAATGAAAAAAACCGGATTACTGATAGCGTTGAAGTAGAAGTGAAGTAAATGTGTTACATATGTGTGTCCTAATTATCATGTATTCGTATCCAAGCATATTAACACAATTTGTAATGTAAGGTTATGATAATGTAGAAACTTATAGTTAGACATTAAATTGCTATTAGCAGTTAATTATTATTTGCTAAAACGGTTAAGGAACGGCACAAGGATGTATTGGAATAGTTTTTTTTCTCTATATACATTTTCGCACTTTAGTAAATGCCCAAGCATAGTAGAAAGAGTGGGAAGTAGGTTATCTTCATACAAACGCACCGCGCGCGGCTTGTATGTGTGCACCATGGCATCGTACGCACACTAACAAAATCTCGACCCGTTTCTCAGTACGCCAGTCGGGGCTAACGCCGCACAAGGTTCGCGCGTCACGGCTTTTCGGCACCGCTAAATAAATAAAAAATGTGTGATAATCGCAGGAGAACTTATTGCTGTGTGTTTGGCTGTCTAAATGTCATGCCATGTCAATTTCTCAGTATTGTAGGTATAGTGACTAAGTAATAATCGTAAGTAAAAATCATAAGTTAAAATAATCTGTGTTGTGTCGTCTGGGTTCAGGGTTAGTGAGGTCGGTTTTACCTAAACGATTACAAGTAAAAAATACAACTTCCCGGCCCTTGCCAATTTCTAGGCACTGAATTAAAATTAAAATTTAGCTAAATTTTAGAGAGAGAGCCTGTCTCAGGGTTGTCACTTTTAGCAAAATTTTAGTATTTTTTAAGTATGGTAGGTAATTATATCGCGGAATGGGCCGGAGATAGCCTACTTCCCCACTCTTTCTACTATGGCCCAAGGATGTAACCTGCTCACAATACCTATACACAAAAAAACCACTATGTTGTCTGTAAAGTCGGTTTACGGACGATAATTTTACGTGAAAACGTCATACCCATATGTTTTCTGAGAGTTTCACAAACAATGCATCGGTCACTACATTTTTAGGAATGTGACACTTTTTCGTGCGTGCAGCCGGCGTTCATCGATTATAAGACGTAATCACGTCAAAAGCTAGCGGGGTTAGCAGAAGTTGTCATGCCCAAACATTGAAATAAAAAATCTGGAACGCAATCTAAACCCCCCAAAAATCCACCTAAATACACAGAATGCTTTCATCTAGAAATCGGTGAAGCCGTTTTCGACACCACCTATCCGGCACTAACGTAACTATGTTCGTCGGAGTGGGCATGTCACTCTTTATATATGTGCAAAGTTTCATATCAATTGGGCTAACGGTTCTCGAGTTTTAGGTGAACATAAATACACACATACATTCTCTTTCATATATTATATAAGATAGAATATGACAATGTATGTATTCGTGCTTTAGGTACTCGCTTTTCTACGTTTTTCATAGCGGTTTTGTCATTCTATAGACCACAAGGGGCCATTACTCGTCTACTAGTCAGAGCTATTACGTACATAGTTACTGATGTCAGTTTCGGTCTGACAACTAACGTGCTAGATTACAGCCATTTGTATCTGTAAGATCGACAAATTACCCACTTAAATGTCTTCTGTTTAATGCAATATCGGAAGCAATCATCGAATTATTTTAATTTGAGGAGTATTTATGCTATTAAAAAGACGTTACAGAGCTGTGTCTGTACATTTAAGATATTTGAGAAAAAAAATGTATTAGAGGCGTCTGTGAACACAAAATACTTTTTTTCTGAATTTTTGTCTATCTGTTTGTTTGTTTGCGCATTACGCAAAAACGATTGAACAAATATTGTTGAAACCTTTTTTTGACAGCTCTTGATTAGACTTAATAAATGGAATAAATAAATAAGGAGAAGATAGGTAGGATACTAAGGATAGGATAAGGATAATAAGGTTTGAGTCTCCGGCGCTCTCACTCACCATACGAAACACAACAGTAGGAGTAACTACCGTTGTTTTACGCTGATCATTTGTGAGGGGGTCGCAGGTACGTCCCCGATCGAACCGACCCGATTAGCCATTGCAAGACTAAGCTCTTTCTAACATCCATCCATCCATCAACCTTTCAACGTCCACTGCTGGACATAGGCCTCCCCCTTTTTTTTTTTTTTGTTAAGGCGGGAAAAAATGTTCCTAACCGCACACCCCGTCGTTCGGGGCAACGAACAGGGTAGTGTGGGGCCCTCACCCACTAAAGAAACCCACCGTGTGCCGTCTCTCCGCCTTTGTTGGTGGGCCACTGGAACTATGTTACATTCCTTCGGTGGTCCGCCGGCGGCTTACCCTTTCGGGTACCCTCTACTGAGCGACGCATCCGCACATGGAGCGTCGCACCTTCGCGGGAGGTCTTGCGGGTGGCGGACGTTCCCCGGTCCATCCACCCGCAGCCTCAGCTAGGGCGGCATGAGGCGCAAGTATCTGCGCCTGCGCCGCCCCGGTCGCTGGCGGCGGTTTGGGTCAGCGGAAGAATCCTCCACATAGGCCTCCCCTAGAGAACGCCACAACGAGCGGTCCTGTTATGGGGGATAATGCCGTAATCGCCACGCTTGGCAGGCGGGTTGGCGATCGCAGTGGATGTTTTAAGACTCGAGGGAGTGCTGCTGCCCACTACCCTGGTATTTCCTCAGCCGGCTCTTACGACTCCCGTGGGTAGAGAGGGGTGGGACAATTCTAAAGCCAGCCCCACACGGCCCCATCTTTCTACCAACTTACATAAATAGGCTACTTACAGCTTTACAGATAGGCAATGTGCAGGGTCTAATGATGGAGTAAATAGAGAGGTCAGAGGTTTGGCAGGTTTTTAAATTTGCCAATGTTTGTATACGTATGCTCAATATGAGGTATGACCAGTGACAAGCATTAGCTGAAGCGCTTTATCTAACGGAGATAAAACATCGCTAGTCCCTATTTGCTGACCACTCGACCTTGCATGTAAATATCCGTGGATTATATTATATACTTAACTCTCGTTATGTTTATCAGATGACGTATAAGCTTATGGAATGGCTGTGTTGATCGCAGTGACAAGTTAAATCTTACTAATATTATAATGGCGATAGTTTGGATGGATGTTTGTTAGATAATCACGCAAGAACGGCTGAATGGATTATAGTCTTTTTATCCTAGAAAAAGCTACGATTTCTGTGGGATAGATTTATTTTTGTTTTCTTTTTTCAAGCAAGGGATCAACGTGATTATATTGTGTTGTGGTAGTTTAGGGATCAGAGAATGACATAGACTAGGTACTTTTTACAACGGAAAAATGCATAGTTCGCGTGGTTTAGCAATATTTGCATAGAGATCAGGTAGTGACGTATTTATTTTCTGAAGTCCATTGCACATGGACGAATTCGCTGGGAGCGCCTAGTCTTAGCAAATATTATAGATAATATTTACTAGTAATTGTCGAACTTGTTCTTTGTCTTACAATTTTGCAGTAAGTACACTGCGTTACCACTGAAGGAGTGTAATATGGTTCCATTAGCCGCCAACAAAGCCGGAGAGAGAGCACACGGCGGGTTTATTTAGTGGGTGAGGGTCCCACACTACCCTGTTCGTTGCCCCGAACGAGGGGGTGTGCGGTTGGAAACATTTTTTCCCGTCTTAACAAAAATGAAAAAGGCAGTGATAGGCAGTAGTTCGACATTAAAACTACAACTTCTGCACTTATATCAAACATCTGAATCCTTCTGACACTAAAGGCTGCTACGAATACAAACTAACCAAAATGTCGGGATAATAAATATGTTAATGGACGCGACGATAAAACCTATAAAATTAGTTTTATAGCAAGCAGTAATATTCGCATGAACATCAGTAAACCGCTAAGGGTGTTTATTAATAACTCTATGCTATGCTTGTTATAGGGAACGAATGATTACGTATACTCCTCACACACTTTTTATGACAACATCCTGCACTAAGGAATTCAAGCCATACAAGGCTTACTAGGTGCTTGTTCCTGGCTGAAGTCAGTTATTTCATATTTTTCAACCTCTTAGAATTCTTAGATTAATATTTAAATCATCGATTGATCTTTCTTTTTTTTAAACCACACCCCGCACTATGGAATAATCCTGGTATAATAAACTTTACAAACATACAATTTCACGAACAGAAAGTACACTCAGATTCGAAAAACTATTGGTAGATCAACTATTTATTTAAAACCTTCAAATATCCCATTTAGATTGACCACTAAACGTCCAACGGGAAGAAACAGAACGGAAAATAATTTCTAAAACTAGTTATTAATGTTTGGATTAATCAAATTACATAGTTGCAAATTTCCTTATTTTAAGGTAAAATGTCGTTGTTATAAATATTTATATTGATATAATGTTGTAAGTATATTTAGTAATACGAAGGTATCTCTAACTACTTACAGGTACCTACCTAAATATCATTTAGCGCTGCTATACATTCGTTACTTGCTATTACATTTTAAAATGTAGAAGAAATAATTATGGTAACACAAAGTGAAAAATGTGAAATCGAAAATAACAGTCACGAGCAGGATTTGAACCTGCATCTCCTGGATACCGTCCAGATGCTTTGCCAATTCAGCCATCGTGACCCTTGCTCCCGAATGCTAATTTCGATAACACATTCATACTTAACGTCTTTGGGTGACGCCTGCACCATCTGTCGGAAGTATTTTCATACATTATACCGACCAGGTAAACTTAATTTTACAATTAAGATTTTACCTAATAATGACGCAAAACTCTATAAATATTTAGATATTTTTATATATATTTTTAGCATTTGACATGCTTAGCAACATACATTAAACACAAAGTGAAAAATGTGAAATCGAAAATAACAGTCACGAGCAGCATTCGAAACTGCATCTCCTGGATACCGTCCAGATGCTTTGCCAATTTCACTTTGTGTTTAATGTATGTTGCTAAGCATGTCAAATGCTAAAAATATATATAAAAATATCTAAATAATTATGGTAATTTTAATGATTTGATAATAATATTAAACACAAAGTGAAACATGTGAAATCGAAAATAACATATTTTTAGCATTTGACATTTGGCTGAATTGGCAAAGCATCTGGACGGTATCCAGGAGATGCAGGTTCAAATCCTGCTCGTGACTGTAATTTTCGATTTCACATTTTTCACTTTGTGTTTAATGCATAGTGCTAAGCATGTCAAATGCTAAAAATATATATAAAAATATCTAAATATTGATAACAATATTTGCATATTTTATATTCTTATTAATTTTAGTAATATTATAAACTAGATTCTGCCGGCGAGTCAGTCTGCGTAGGCTTCAAAAATATCGCGATGGGGAGCAAGAGGGCCAGTTGTAAGAGGCGTACCGCACTTCGCGGACCGCATTCAAGTTGGCCATCTGCCACGTCAAAACGGAGAAAAGGCAGGAGATGCTGGACGGTCTCAACCGTGACCCCTGGGGTCGCCCGTATCGTGCGGCGCTGACAGAGACCCTTCAGCCCGGCCTCGTCACCGAGGTGGTCGAGGGCCTATTCCCACAACGAGCGGAGCACACGCCTCCGGTCATGGCGACCGGGAGGCCGACCTCAGTGTACCGCCCATCACCGCGTTGGAATGGGGGCGGCTCTTTCACGGATTCGTTCCAAGAACACCGCCCCTGGACCGGACGGGATACCCACCCGGGTGCTGGCCCTGGCACTGGACCATCTGGAGCCCCGCCTCAGGGGACTGTTCGACGCGTGCCTGGCCTCCGGACGGTTCCCTAACTGCTGGAAGGAGAGGAGGCTGGTACTCCTGCCGAAGTCGCTGCCAACGCTGCAGTTTCGTCCCCCACCCGGCGTGGTGGCCACATGGTGAGGCGACGCCCGCCGAGCTGCCATGGCCAGCTGAAGGGCGCGGCTGGACGCGCCCCGGGCCGGTCTTCGGACCGTAGGGGCGCTCCAACCGGTGCTGGAAGAGTGTGCAGGGCGACAGCACGGAGTCCTTACCTTCTGACTGGTGCAGGTGCTGTCGGGTAACGGTTGCTTCGGCAGATATCTGCACATAATCGCAAGGAGGGAAGCGGCTCCGGGCTGTCACCATTGCGGCTGCGACGAGGACACGGCGCAGCACACGCTCGAGTCGTGCCCGGCTTGGGCCGAGCAGCGCCGTGAACTCGTCCCGGCAATAGGGGGGGGACCTTTCGCTGCCGAGCGTTGCCAGAGCGATGCTTGGCAGCGACAGGAATTGGGCCGCGGTCGCTGTCTTCTCCGAGGAGGTCATCTTGCGGAAGGAAGCGGTGGAGAGGCCAGGAAGGTTGATCCTTCCACAGACCCGAACCGCCGCCAGCGACTGGGGCGGCGCAGGCGTGAATATTTGCGCCTAATGCCGCCCCAACTGAGGCTGCGGGTGGACGGACCGGGGAACATCCGCCATAGGCAAGCGCAAAAGCGCTAAAAAAACTAAAGTTCATACATTTGTGGGCATTCTCCTTTCATGGTGATTTATTCAGTAGTTAGGGTATGAAATCGCCACTCAACTTTCACATTTATTTATAATATTAATAAGGATGTCAAAGTGCATTTGTTTATTAGGCTTTCACAGCATAACTATCCCACCAATTCATCATAAAATTTAGCATACATATACTCCAGAACCTAGAAAAGAAGATATATATATGGATGGTTAGCATATTTTGCATGGACATCATTAGAGCGCCATAGAGTGACGTATTTATATCAGAAATCCGCGTTTAATGAACTCGCAGAATCTAGTATCTATCGAATATTTTAAATACTTACTTAAATAACAAGTAATAAATTAATGATAGAATCGTTAGGACGTTTTTAAATATAGTTGAAGGTCAAGATGTGAATAAGTAAACACTGTAGATGTTTGTCACCTATGTATTTTTCTATATTTTTAAGGTCCATGTGAATTTATGGTCACCTATGCAAATTTTAAGTAGCGATACAATCAATCTATGCAAATTTAATAATTATTGAAATGTCTGTTAATAACAGCTGTTTACTAAATTCATACGAGACTATATACGTTACCTATAACAAAGCACCGATTTATAATGTTTTTGTCTGTATGTCTATTTATCTGTTGGTTTGTTCTGGTTAATCTCCTGAACAGCTGAACCGATTTGAACGTAACTTTTACTGGAAAATAGTTTGTGTTAAAGAGTAGAAATTATTTGTGAAAATGGAAAAAGATACCTTTAATGCGAGCAAGATTCGAACCTGCGTCCTATCCAATCTGGTGAAGTGCTTTAGAGCGCTTAACCATCGCAGTCACCGACGGCAACTTCCAATTTTCACCTCCTAATTGCTTTTAGATGTCTATACGTTTCGTAAAGTATCCTAGAATCATACTTAATACCAGAAAGTGCTCTATCCTTCCACGCAAGCAATCGCCGTTTCGATCGTCTTTCTAGATAACCACCACCACGGGGGGTGGGGGACCACGGGGCTCCCAACCCGAGAGGCAAGCTTAAAATTAAATTTAATACCAAACTCTTCTGGAGCCTCCTTCCAGCCATCCTGAAGAAATCTCGGAATTGTTGATCAGTCATCACAATAAATTAAATAAGGTCTGAGATGAAGACATTCTTACGCAAACCCAAGATGTGTTAAACCGAACTGAATATTTTGGAGATAAGCTGATGTCAGGGCTGATGCCGCTGTCACATGTGGTCTAACAAATCAGCACTCGTTACCGGCATCCTCTGTTGACATCAGTATGGACGAAGTTGAATAGGCGATTAGAAGTTAAAAAATGGTACCATTTTTAATTAAGGCGGGAAAAAATTTAAAACTCTAACCGCACACCCCGTCATTCGGGGCAAAGAACAGGGTAGTTTGGGGCCCTCACCCACTGAATAAATCCGCCGTGTGCTGTCTCCCCGCCTGTATTGGCGGCTTACCCTTTTGGGTACCCTCTACCGAGCGACGCATCCGCACATGGAGCGCCGCAACTTCGCGGGAGGCTTTGCGGGTGGCGGATGTTCCCCGGTCTATCCACCAGCAGTTTCAGCTAGGGTGGCGCAGGCGCAAGTACTCGCGCCTGCGCCACCCCAGTCTCTGGCAGCGATTAGGGTCAGCGGAAAAATCCTCCTTCCTAGCCCTCTCCACTGCTTTCTTCCGCGAGATGATCTCCTCGCAGAAGGCAGCGACCGTGCCCCATTCCTGTGGCTGCCAAGTGACGCCAGAGCGGTGTTAGCGATGCTGGTCTCCCCCTATTGCCGCCACGAGTTTGCACGGCGCTGCTCGGCCCAAGCCACGCATGATTCAAGCGTGTGCCGCACTGAGTTCTCATCGCAGCCTCAGTGGTGACAGCCCGGAGTCTAGTCTGCCACCGTATGCAATAAAAAAAAACCTAGCTGATTTTTTCTGACCTCTTTTGATGTAGTAATGTTGGACACGAATCTCCTCACAGGCTAAGAGGGATTTATTAGGCTATAGTCACACTCAGGCCCAGGCTATACCTAGACACTGGTTAATACACTTCGTAAGCCATCGAGAAAATCCCTCAGGTTTCCTCACGATGTTTTCATTTACTGTTTAGGATTATTTATGAACATAAAAAGACACCTAACACTAATATAATATACTAGCCTATGCCCGCGGTTCCGCTAGTAGTAGGTAGTAGTAGCAGCTAGTTTTTAGGTTATATATCAGGTTGCCGATATAGTAGCGGGATAAAGTGAATGCCAGTTTTGAGTCTAATCAAGAGGTATAAGACAAAAGAAAGTTTCATCAAAATCCGTTGAGTAGTTTTTGCGTGATGCCCGAACAAACAAACAGATAAATACGATTTAAAAAAAAATGTTTAGTGTTCAGAGACGCCTAAACAGCCTAATACATACATTCTTTCTTAAATATCTCTCTGTTACAACTTTATAACACTATAGATAGATGCGATAAGTGCGTTTGTTTGTTTTGTAAAGTTTTCGCGGTATAACTAATTAACCGATCATCATGAAATTGAGAATATATTAGGCCATAACCGAGAATAGGACACAGGCTACTCTTTATACCAGAAAATAAATACTTTCTGTGTTATACAAATTTTTGGATAGAGGTCATTAGTGTGCCTTAATAAAGCTAATTTTATATTCTGAAGTCTCAGTTAGAATTTAATAAAGTAATAATGGTAAGTATAGGTATACGAACTTTTTTATTTTTTTTTACTACGTGGGTGGCAAACAAGTATGGCCAGGGCCAGCTGATGGTGAGTGGTTACCATAGCCTATAGACGCTAGCAACATCGCCATCTCCAAGGAAAGGGATAGGAGGTGGTTAGGAGGAGAGGATGGGTAGGGTA
The DNA here is from genome assembly GCA_948253155.1 of Leucoma salicis. Classification (NCBI taxonomy): domain Eukaryota; kingdom Metazoa; phylum Arthropoda; class Insecta; order Lepidoptera; family Erebidae; genus Leucoma; species Leucoma salicis. The sequence goes on along the minus strand of OX411828.1, from coordinate 12,003,999 downwards.
CTAAGGAGAGGACAAAAAGGAGGGGATCGGGCCTCCGGCACTCTCACTCGCTGTACAATACACAACGGTAGGTTCCACTACTGTTGGTGGTGATCTTTTATGAGAGGTTGGTACCTACTTCCCCAATCAATCCAGCCCATTTATGTACGATTGTTAAAAACAAAAATATGAACACGGACACAAAAGGATTCACAAAAGGTACACAACAATAGCACAACGCCATCTTTATGGAACTAAACCATAATTTTCACTAAACACTTAAAAGAAATAGCACTTCGCTAACGTATAATTATAAATAAGTATTACAGTATTAATATCTTTATCGGCAGCGCAATATTTATCTTACTTTGTTTAGTAAATAAAAGGAGCGCGCGTGCGCACTCCAACCGGTAGATACACTAACTAAAATTGAGGCCGTTCGTTTTCGTTAGCACATGGCATGTAGTTAGTTTAGTTTGTAGTGTATACAGTTATGGAATAGGGTTGCCGCTCACAGTGAGTGAAACTTTCGAATTACGCTAAATGTAGCAAATAAAGCCATTACAAAGTTGATGACCTTGGGTCTAACAATCGACTGCTAAAATGATTACTAGTTTATTATTGTCTTAGCCTTATCTTACCACCAGTATTTACACGGGGCGGCTACCTTATGAGCTATTAACCCAGCTATTGGAACAACTGGTTAGAGAATAAAATAATAAGTATAGCTTGGTTTATCACCCCATACTTTCCCACGGGCGTGCTATCATCATCCTTAATTGCTTGTGCTATGGGTACCAGATTACTTTTTTTTTTGTAAATACATACATATAATAGATAGAAAACACCCAGACGCAGTACAAATATCTGTGTTCATCACACAAATATTTGTCCTAAGTGGGAAACGAACCCACGAACCTCGTGCACGGAAGTCGGTTACACTACCGACTACGCTACGCGGCCCGTCAAATAAGGAGACCTATAAAAGGTTTCCTGACAATAAAGAAAAAAAAAGATAATTAGGTATGTATCTTAATAACTTTGTTTGATCCTGAATTAGGGAAGTTTGATTTATCTGTATAAAGGCCAGGGTATTATAAAATACATCATCTTTTTGTACGCATGAAGACGAATTAAGAATACGCTTAAATTAAAATGTCATTATTAACCTTTAATAGTAGAGATAAAAGTCACCCATATATAATATAATTATAAGTAAATTTCAAAGGCAAAATAGTAGATAGTGTATGTATGGGGTTAATTACTTTACAATGAGTTTAGTAACTAGGGGCCTGTATTGGGAGGTTTATGGGTTATGATGACAAATTAATCTACACTAGCCATTGCCCACGGCTTCGTCGCAGCCAAAAGCTAGTTTTAAGGTTATATCTCAGGTTCCAGATATAGTAGCAGAACAAAATGTAGGTATACTAGGTTTTAAGTCTAATCAAGAGTTATGAAACAAAAAATCATCAAAAATAAAATCCGTTCAGTAGTTTTTCCGTTGCCCGTACAAACTGTCTAATACATTTTTTTTTACAAATATCTTAAATGTACAGACATAGCTCTGGTACAGCTTTATAATAGTATAGAAGAAGTACCTATTTGTATAGATGCAGAACGCTTCTCTGCGCGGTGGTTCGGACGGATGTAGGTACAGGGGGAGACCGAGACTCACCTACCTAGACCAAATCGGTCATGTATTGAAGGAAGGTGGAGTCAGGAGTCTCCAAAACCGGCGAGCGTGTATGATTAAAATTATGAATGTCGAGGAAGTGAGAGATGTATACAAGAATAGAGCCTCTTGGCACTCTGTTCTCTCTGCCTACCCCACAAGGGAAACGGCGGGACGATGAGTTAGTTAGTTAGCTTCTCTGCGCTTAGATTTAGAAGCGGCGGTAAGGTCCTATTAATCAAGAGGTTCCAACTGTATTTATAGAAGAGTCGTTAAATTAAGTCACAAAGTACGGGGTATCGTAAGTAACTTTGACTACGAACCTAACTTATGAGAGATAATACCTTACATAATGATAACAATACTAGCTGATCCGGCAAACTTCGTACTGCCATAACTTTTTTTAGGGAAATAATATCTAAAATCCTGAAAGACGTGTTTACTATTTATGCCCGCCTCGGCTTCATGCAAGTGGTGTACAGTCGCGAACTAAGAAAATCTAACACTTCCGGTAAATTCTAATTATTCTGATTATCGATAATTCCAGACACGTTCAAAGTATTGAAAGTAACTCACAGTCTTCTGACTCATTAACTCGCTCACATATAATAAGATTTAAAAAGATAATCTGTCTGTATATATATTTCTTTTATCCAAACCTTGTGTTGACAGTAACGAACACAAAAAAATATTATGCAATTTGGTGCAGTCGTTCGGGAGTTACGCGCGTAAATAACGGCGATTCTTTTTTATTTATATAGATTTATCAAACAATTAATTTAAACCTAACCTTGTCGTCATTTTTATATATACACTAGCTGACCCGACAGACGTTGTTTTGTCTTAGCTATGAACATTCAATTACTTGCGAACTGTCAAACGTGCTAAATTAAAATAGTCGTTAAGTTTTCTGAAATTTTCCTGATTTTTCTTTCATAAGAACCTTCTCCTGACAATAATAAACACAAAAAAAAAAGAATTAGTGAAATTGTTTCATCCGTTCACACGTGATGCGATGACTAAGGGTAATAGGGATTCATTTTTATATATATAGATATATGTATTTTAAGCAATTGATATACTTAGTCAGTTACCAGAATATTTACAAGATGGGCAGTAAGAATGTGTATGGAAATTATTGACAGTTAATGTCGAGCTTTTGCCAGAGCGTCTACTACTATAATGGTATTCAGAACGCGCGGGTCAAACCTCGCTTATGGTTATTTTTTTCTGTTTTACACATTTTGTACATTCGATAATATCCCTTTATTAGCAAAGGGAACTAAAGTGCCACTATGTAGACTGACAATTAGACAGAGGAATTATATTATTTTTAACAAAAAACATTGTCTTCTTTCAGTATTAACGTAGAAAGACGGTATACTTAGTTTTCAGCGAGCGATACTTACTTAGACTTTTAAAATAAAATATAAAAGTAAAGAAGAAAGCCAGAAATGAACAAAAGAAAAGTATTTTCAAGTTTATTCTTGAGCTCGAATAATAATTTTCATTGATAAAATAATATGCGGAAATAACCAAAATAAAACAAAAGTTAAATAGCATTTGTCGCATGAATGAGTTTAGATTATTTAATTAGATATCTGATGAAAACAGTTCGTTCGTGCGTTCGTCGTCCCCACTGGACGTCAACATTCGACCATACGTCGACCGTACCTACATGCATCCTAAAAAATGTATTTTTATTGAATTAATTTATTTCTAATGTGTGTTATACAAAAATATTATTTCTAATGTATGTAATATTATATAAAAATATAATGTTTATGCACTCTTTCTCCATTTAAACTTTAACTGTGCCAAATCTCACACTTCCCGGTGCGCGCAATATGCTAAAAGAGGAGTAGGTACTTACATAGTTTTTTTTTCACGTATATAATGTATAGATTATAATATGGCATATATATCTTTATATTTGAAGGGTAAACATAATTGTAGAGTCCATGCTACTGAGAATATCCTGAAGGAAAACTAAATAAAAGTGTTAAAACCTTGGAAACACGAGTCCTCACTATTAGAAGGAGTATCAACTAGCCTGAAACTATACTTACAATAACCGTTTCTATAATACACAACAGATGCTAATGTGAAAAATAATAATATAGACTTACTAGAATACTATTTCAACTCAGATTGGCTAACAGTATGTTTTTATCATTAACACGAATGAATCTCCTCCTATACTAGATAACCAGGTTGTAGTAGCTAATACTACCAACCTTCACAGCAGCTAGCAAGTCTCATTAAGGTTTAACTAAATGCGCTAAAATTACCTAAGTTATTTACAGCTAGCTGATCGACGATTACACTCTCAAGGATGTAAACCTCAGGTCGACGGCTGATTAAAACTCAGTTGAAGTTCTAGCAATATTTTTTCTGCTCTTGCAACTTTTCATAAGGCAAAAAGATGTACTGCCATTATAGACTGGGATAGGACTAAGGGAATGTTACCTCAATTTATTACTTCTTTATTAAACATACTCGTATGTAGGCTTGATTATAAAAACTGGCTAAGTGCGTGTCGGACAAAGGGTTCCGTACCACTGTAGAATAACGTCAAAGAAATAAGTTAGAATTATACGTAGAATGTAAACGTCAAAAATATGGAGTTCCTTGTATGGGGACCCTCGTTAATTTTTTATTATAGTGGCTATAGAAATGCACATTATATAAAAATTTCAACTATTTATCTGTTACGGTTCATGAGATACAGCAAAAAATGACAAAAATATCAAATTTCTAGTATGAAGCTTTATTTTAAAATTTTATTTTATTTTAGTATTTGTTGTTGCAGCTGCAACAGAAATACACATCCTGTGTAAGTTGCAACTCTACATTTAGTGAAATACAGCCCGCTGACAGACGGATGGACGGACAGTGGGGGCTTAGTAATAGACTTCCGTTAGCACCATTTGGGTACGGAACCCTAAAAAAACAACACAACCCACAAGAAATAATTCCTTTCCCGCGAGTTTCAAACTACGAGTACTTGTGAATAGTCCTGTTTGAAAACCAAACTTATAACACTCAGTCAATTTTTTTTATTGCATGTAGTGGCAGACGAGCCACGGTTTCGATTTCACATTTTTCACTTTGTGTTTAATGTATAGTGTTAAGCATGTCAAATGCTAAAAATATATATAAAAATATCTAAATATTTATAGGGTTTGCGTCATTATTAGGCAAAAATCTTAATTGTAAAATTAAGTTTACCTCGTTGGTATAATGTATGAAAATACTTCCGACAGACGGCGCAGGCGTCACCTAAAGACGTTAAGTATGAATGTATTATCAAAAATTAGCAGTCAGCAGCAATTGTCACAATGGCTGGATTGGCAAAGCATCTGGACGGTATCCAGGAGATGCAGGTTCGAATCCTGCTCGTGACTGTTATTTTCGATTTCACATTTTTCACTTTGTGTTTAATTATTGTCAGGTTTTATAAAAATATAAACCTATCTGTAGAATTATACTACACTCATATTATGTATACGTGTATGAACGTAAGCGCGGTGACCAGCAGGAATCCAAGCGTGAACAGAACGTATGAGGTAAATTCGTTACGCGCCTAAACTCCATTATAAGAGCTGTCTATTCTTTACATTATTTGGCAAGAACTATAAAGTAATATAACAACGTTATTATATGGAAGTGAGAGTTGGGTATGCAAGGAGGGTCATGAAAGTAAAATCAATGCGGTCGAAATGCGATCTCTGCGAAGAATCTGTGGAGTAAGGCTGACTACCTCATAGTGTTTTCATTATAGCCGTTCATTCTTTAATTTCACACCCACGAAATAAAATGAGTGACAGTACTCTAAGTAAAATTGTGTCCATGAACGGTGGTTACCACTTACTACTAAGTGGGCCGTGGCTCGTCTGCTATCGTAAGCAATACATAAATAAACTTGCGCGCCTGAAAGAGGTATGGCTTGTGAATTTTGCCAACCCGCATTGAGTCTATGTACCCATGGCCTGAATCTCTCTCACCCTGACCTCGAGACCCATATCTAGTCAGACCCACATCTATCTATCATCTATCAGTAGGGCAGTAATTCATCGAAAAAAGAAACTCAAATGAGCATATCTAATGGAAGATCATAGAATTACGTAGTCGTTTCTAAGGCTGGAAGTAATAGACAGAATTGTTAAGCACTAATTTGTCTATACGGCATTCAGAGTGGTTTGAACGTACTAACAGGCTACACACAGGCGTATTTAAAACAGCATTATTAAAAAAAAGATCTAACTATAACAATTTTTAAAATCAACTAACTACATTCCTAAGAAAAAAGTGCTAATATTCTGTATCAGAATTTCTAAATGATGAGTAGTTTTAGTGTTTCAATTAGTCGAATCGTGTGGATTTATTTTTAAGTAATGTGCCGATCTTTCTGTATGGATATTTTTTTTTTTAATTTTTTTTATCGGTGTGGTCTGTTTTTTTTTATATTTATTTATTAATTTCTTAAGCTCTTAAATTACATTTTATACTCGCCTAACTAAATCGTTTAACGGCTAGACGCGCTCTTAATCCTATTACATAGCCTATAAAAAATAACAATGATAACAATAACATTAAAGGTACGTTACTATGTTTCCCTAATCTAATCACTAAATAATATTTGCATGCCATAGGTACTGGCAGAATGTACAAGGATTCTAGCATATATTTATGATACACCTTATTCTGAAACCTACATTCTGTGCAAATAAATGAATATTATTATTATTCTCTTTATTAATTTTCTAATATCAAATTTTATATATTTTTAAACAGATTATAAAAGAAAATAAACACACTCAAATACACTATTACAAAAACATTCACAACAAAACATAATTAATTTAAAAATATATAAAATAGTGGACCACCGACATCGGGTGCAGGGACCAAGCTGCCGGTGGTTAGGGCTCCAGGAAAAGAAACCTCCTCACAATACGTGCCGTGTCGAGGAGTACCGCCTTTTGCATCAAGCCCTTCATCTATCCAATCCAATCCAGCCGTCCAACGAGAGCCTCTTTAAGTGTTGGTCGAGACTCTTGGCGATCAAACCATTAACCGATATGACTATTGGAACAATAATTGTCGAGTCAACATCCCACATGTGGGTAACCTCGTGAGCTAAATCCAAATATTATTATTATTAACGCGTTGTAGTTTTCATAACCAGCCTCGATGTTCTAACGGCGGCAGTGTATGCTGCTGCGGATGATGTGGTCTCTAACTCGAATCCCCTTTCGGGCCAGTGAATATAAAGTTATTGTGTTGTTTCATCAAGATATTCTCAATAGCTTAGTGTTTCAGCCTAGTGCTTCGGAAATCACATAAAGCTGTTGGTTTTTCGCTCCGGTCGCGTCGAAATGCCGTTGCATCGGACTAAGAGAAGAAGAGAACAGAGAGTGAGCTTTATTTGCGCCACACTCGTTCACTATAATAGGTATCTTTTGCGTTCGTTAGTTCGCTAGAGTTAACACTGGTGAATTAAATCGGTCTAAGATCCTGAACCTACAGATTGAAAATTAATAATTCTTTCACCATAAGAAAGCCATGTCTATAATATTTTGATCTGTATTTTAACACTTAACATGCTCAGCTACTTCAAAGAACAAATTATTTATAAAATTGGAAAAAGGAAACATTACTGCATCGTAAAGATATCTAAAATAAATGTGAAATGGAGATTTAGAATCACCGTTGATTTAGCGGTCCAGAATACTTCCCCGGATTGAATGTGATGCAGGTTCGAATCATGCTCACAGTAAGTCTCCCTTTTTCTACTTTCATAAGCAGTTCGTTCTATAGCTATAATATATATCTTCAAGCTATGATTTACAAAGTTAGAGCGGTAGTTCTGTCCCTCTTCAAATAAGCCTCTACGAATAAGAGGGATTTCAGCTACAATCTACAACGCCCAATGCGGATTGTCAACTTGATAAATCTTCGAGAAAATCTCGGAGGCATGCAGGTTTTTTGCACAATGTTTCATGCCCATAGCATGGACTTAATAAAATAGATAATTAATGCACAAAAACTCACAAATTGTTAAAAACATCTGTGTATGGTATGGATTTCTTGTTTGTTTAGTGGTAGATAAGTATGTAAAAAACAACTGCCTCGGTGGTGCAGCGGTAGTGTGTGCGACTGCTGATCATGAGGTCTCGGCTTCGATCCCCGGGTCGGACAGTGTTACTGAGCTTTTTCGTAAAAAGAAAAATTCTCAGTAGCAGCCCGGAGTTTGGAAATGTGCCCGGTAAGCAATAGGCTCGCTCCCTATTACGTGGGACTTAAACATAGCTGGCGAACCGTGAGTCTGTAAAACACCTCTGCCTACCCCTTCGGGGATAAAGGCGTGATGCTATGTTTTAAGTATGTAAATATCGCGGAATAAAACGCAACCACTATCAAGCAATATCAATAGTCATGTTATTAAGAAAATTGAAAGCAATATTATCTGTGAACTCTGATCAAACCCCACGTGCTCTTATAACGTGATGAGTTTGCAATCTTTTTGGACATATTTTCGCAATAACATTTTATGACAACGTTTTCCGTACGAGCTTCTCTTTCGATAACATTTTATATTCGTTGCCGGTTATTCGAATGGAAACAGAAATTTTATGTGTTCGCTATAAAATTGTAGTTAATAAAAATACCGGACTACAGCCAAAATTGCTGCACAATATCCCCCACCTCTAACATACAGCCTACTCAGTTTACCTTTCAGTAGGCTCGTTAAAACTGGGGAATATAATCCGAAGGAGAAAGATCCGTAGAACGGGAATAACCAACACATTCCGTAGATTGTGCACACTGAATTGGCTCTCGTTATAAAAGAAGACATTAATACCGGGATAAAATTGATATAAATTTGGTTCATTTTTTTTAAACATATCGGCAGATGTTGACATGAGGTCTTGGATTCGATCTCCGGGTCAGGCAGTGTTATTGAGCTTTTTCGTAAAAAGAAAAATTCTCAGTAGCAGCCCGGACTCGATATGCAAATTATGTTACATAGACCATTAAAAAAGAGTATTGGTGTAAAAATGCGAAAGGGAATGTTACGATGGTTCGGAGATGTGGAAAGAATGCCGGACGAGCAGGTGCTCGTCATTTCGCATTATTTATCTTCTTAACCACCTGGTTCTTGACCAGGTGGTTATGAAGATAAATAATGCGAAAGTGGAAGGATATAGGTACAGGGGGAGACACCTATCTAGATCAAATCGGTTATGTATTAAATAAAGGTGGAGTCATAAGTCTCCAAAACCGGCGAACGTGTGTGAAGAGAACTATGAATGTTGAGGAAACGGGAAATGCCACTATGTAGACTGACAACTAGACAGAGGAATTATATTATTTTTAACAAAAAACATTGTTTTCTTTCAGTATTAACGTAGAAAGACGGTATACTTAGTTTTCAGCGAGCGATACTTACTTAGACTTTTAAAATAAAATATAAAAGTAAAGAAGAAAGCCAGAAATGAACAAAAGAAAAGTATTTTCAAGTTTATTCTTGAGCTTGAATAATCATTTTCATTGATAAAATAATATGCGGAAATAACCAAAATTGTATTAAACAAAAGTTAAATAGCATTTGTCGCATGAATGAGTTTAGATTATTTAATTAGATATTTGATGAAAACAGTTCGTTCGTGCGTTCGTCGTTCAGTGGTCAACATTCGACCATACGTCGACCGTACCTACATGCATCCTAAAAAATGTATTTTTATTTAATTAATTTATTTCTAATGCGTCTTATACAAAAATATTATTTCTAATGTATGTAATATTATATAAAAATATAATGTTTATGCACTCTTTCTCCATTTAAACTTTAACTGTGCCAAATCTCACTCTTCCCGGTGCGCGCAATATGCTAAAAGAGGAGTAGGTTCTTACATAGTTTTTTTTCACGTATTTAATGTATAGATTATGATATGGCATATATATCTTTATATTTGAAGGGTAAACATAATTGTAGAGTCCATGCTACTGAGAATATCCTGAAGGAAAACTAAATAAAAGTGTTAAAACCTTGGAAACACGAGTCCTCACTATTAGAAGGAGTATCAACTAGCCTGAAACTATACTTACAATAACCGTTTCTATAATACACAACAGATGCTAATGTGAAAAATAATAATATAGACTTACTAGAATACTATTTCAATTCAGATTGGCTAACAGTATGTTTTTATCATTAACACGTATGAATCTCCTTCTATACTAGATAACCAGGTTGTAGTAGCTAATACTACCAACCTTCACAGCAGCTAGCAAGTCTCATTAAGGTTTAACTAAATGCGCTAAAATTACCTAAGTTATTTACAGCTAACTGATCGACGATTACACTCTCAAGGATGTAAACCTCAGATCGACGGCTGATTAAAACTCAGTTGAAGTTCTAGCAATATTTTTTCTGCTCTTGCAACTTTTCATAAGGCAAAAAGATGTACTGCCATTATAGACTGGGATAGGACTAAGGGAATGTTACCTCAATTTATTACTTCTTTATTAAACATATGTAGGCTTGATTATAAAAACTGGCTAAGTGCGTGTCGGACTCGCACACAAAGGGTTCCGTACCACTGTAGAATAACGTCAAAGAAATAAGTTAGAATTATACGTAGAATGTAAACGTCAAAAATATGGAGTTCCTTGTATGGGGACCCTCGTTAATTTTTTATTATAGTGGCTATAGAAATGCACATTATATAAATATTTCAACTATTTATCTGTTACGGTTCATGAGATACAGCAAAAAATGACAAAAATATCAAATTTCTAGTATGAAGCTTTATTTTAAAATTTTATTTTATTTTAGTATTTGTTGTTGCAGCTGCAACAGAAATACACATCCTGTGTAAGTTGCAACTCTACATTTCGTGAAATACAGCCCGCTGACAGACGGATGGACGGACAGTGGGGGCTTAGTAATAGACTTCCGTTAGCACCGTTTGGGTACGGAACCCTAAAAAACAACACAACCCACAAGAAATAATTCCTTTCCCGCGAGTTTCAAACTACGAGTACTTGTGAATAGTCCTGTTTGAAAACCAAACTTATAACACTCAGCATAAGAGATCTAATCACCATTTTTGAGTGTATTTTTTTTATTGCATGTAGTGGCAGACGAGCCACGGTCCACCTGATGGTAAATGGTAACCGTCGCCCATGGACTTGACTACACCAAGAGTATTGTCAAGCCGCTGCTCACCAATTCATTTCACAGATATGAAATAAAATATAAACGGCTATCTCCTGCTACAGCCAAAACGCAACGATGTGCTTCATGGCCGGTCACACGGAAGATGGTGGTACCAACCCGCTCGCGCCCGATACCAAGTGAGTACTCCCACTTGGTACTCAGCCCTACCACCAGTCATGCAATGGATGATAATTGCTTACTTCCCTTAGTCGCCTCATACGACACCCGTGGGAATGAATGGGGTGGTGACACTTGAATTATTAGTCCGTCACCACACGGAAAAATTTTCTTGTGCAGGTATTTAGATATTTTTATATATATTTTTAGCATTTGACATGCTTAGCACTATACATTAAACACAAAGTGAAAAATGTGAAATCGAAAATAACAGTCACGAGTAGGATTCGAACCTGCATCTCCTGGATACCGTCCAGATGCTTTGCCAATCCAGCCATCGTGACAATTGCTCCTGACTGCTAATTTCGATAACACATTCATTTTCTCCGAAAATGGCAATCAGGAGCAATTGTCACGATGGCTGGATTGGCAAAGCATCTGGACGGAATCCATGCAGGTTCGAATCCTGCTCGTAACTGTTATTTTCGATTTCACATTTTTCACTTTGTGTTTAATGTATAGTGCTAAGCATGTCAAATGCTAAAAATATATATAAAAATATCTAAATATTTATAGGGTTTGCGTCATTATTAGGCAAAAATCTTAATTGTAAAATTAAGTTTACCTCGTTGGTATAATGTATGAAAATACTTCCGACAGACGGCGCAGGCGTCACCTAAAGACGTTAAGTATGAATGTATTACCAAAAATTAGCAGTCAGCAGCAATTGTCACAATGGCTGGATTGGCAAAGCATCTGGACGGTATCCAGGAGATGCAGGTTCGAATCCTGCTCGTGACTGTTATTTTCGATTTCACATTTTTCACTTTGTGTTTAATTATTGTCAGGTTTTATAAAAATATAAACCTATCTGTAGAATTATACTACACTCATATTATGTATACGTGTATGAACGTAAGCGCGGTGACCAGCAGGAATCCAAGCGTGAACAGAACGTATGAGGTAAATTCGTTACGCGCCTAAACTCCATTATAAGAGCTGTCTATTCTTTACATTATTTGGCAAGAACTATAAAGTAATATAACAACGTTATTATATGGAAGTGAGAGTTGGGTATGCAAGAAGGGTCATGAAAGTAAAATCAATGCGGTCGAAATGCGATCTCTGCGAAGAATCTGTGGAGTAAGGCTGACTACCTCATAGTGTTTTCATTATAGCCGTTCATTCTTTAATTTCACACCCGCGAAATAAAATGAGTGACAGTACTCTAAGTAAAATTGTGTCCATGAACGGTGGTTACCACTTACTACTAAGTGGGCCGTGGCTCGTCTGCTATCGTAAGCAATACATAAATAAACTTGCACGCCTGAAAGAGGTATGGCTTGTGAATTTTGCCAACCCGCATTGAGTCTATGTACCCATGGCCTGAATCTCTCTCACCCTGACCTCGAGACCCATATCTAGTCAGACCCACATCTATCTATCATCTATCAGTAGGGCAGTAATTCATCGAAAAAAGAAACTCAAATGAGCATATCTAATGGAAGATCATAGAATTACGTAGTCGTTTCTAAGGCTGGAAGTAATAGACAATTGTTAAGCACTATTTTGTCTATACGGCATTCAGAGTGGTTTGAACGTACTAACAGGCTACACACAGGCGTATTTAAAACAGCATTATTAAAAAAAAGATCTAACTATAACAATTTTTAAAATCAACTAACTACATTCCTAAGAAAAAAGTGCTATTATTCTGTATCAGAATTTCTAAATGATGAGTAGTTTTAGTGTTTCAATTAGTCGAATCGTGTGGATTTATTTTTAAGTAATGTGCCGATCTTTCTGTATGGATTAATTTTTTTTTTTTTTTTATCGGTGTGGTCTGTTTTTTTTTTATATTTATTTATTAATTTCTTAAGCTCTTAAATTACATTTTATACTCGCCTAACTAAATCGTTTAACGGCGAGACGCGCTCTTAATCCAATAGGATTAAGAGCGCGTCTATATACATAGCCTATAAAAAATAACAATGATAACAATAACATTAAAGGTACTATGTTTCCCTAATCTAATCACTAAATAATATTTGCATGCCATAGGTACTGGCAGAATGTTCAAGGATTCTAGCATATATTTATGATACACCTTATTCTGAAACCTACATTCTGTGCAAATAAATGAATATTATTATTATTCTCTTTATTACTTTTCTAATATCATATTTTATATATTTTTAAACAGATTATAAAAGAAAACAAACACACACTCAAATACACTATTACAAAAAACATTCACAACAAAATATTATGAATTTAAAAATATATAAAATAGTGGACCGCCGACATCGGGTGCAGGGACCAAGCTGCCGGTGGTTAGGGCTCCACTTAACATGCTCAGCTACTTCAAAGAACAAATTATTTATAAAATTGGAAAAAGGAAACATTACTGCATCGTAAAGATATCTAAAATAAATGTGAAATGGAGATTTAGAATCACCGTTGATTTAGCGGTCCAGAATACTTCCCCGGATTGAATGTGATGCAGGTTCGAATCATGCTCACAGTAAGTCTCCCTTTTTCTACTTTCATAAGCAGTTCGTTCTATAGCTATAATATATATCTTCAAGCTATGATTTACAAAGTTAGAGCGGTAGTTCTGTCCCTCTTCAAATAAGCCTCTACGAATAAGAGGGATTTCAGCTACAATCTACAACGCCCAATGCGGATTGTCAACTTGATAAATCTTCGAGAAAATCTCGGAGGCATGCAGGTTTTTTGCACAATGTTTCATGCCCATAGCATGGACTTAATAAAATAGATAATTAATGCACAAAAACACACAAATTGTTAAAAACATCTGTGTATGGTATGGATTTCTTGTTTGTTTAGTGGTAGATAAGTATGTAAAAAACAACTGCCTCGGTGGTGCAGCGGTAGTGTGTGCGACTGCTGATCATGAGGTCTCGGCTTCGATCCCCGGGTCGGACAGTGTTACTGAGCTTTTTCGTAAAAAGAAAAATTCTCAGTAGCAGCCCGGAGTTTGGAAATGTGCCCGGTAAGCAATAGGCTCGCTCCCTATTACGTGGGACTTAAACATAGCTGGCGAACCGTGAGTCTGTAAAACACCTCTGCCTACCCCTTCGGGGATAAAGGTGTGATGCTATGTTTTAAGTATGTAAATATCGCGGAATAAAACGCAACCACTATCAAGCAATATCAATAGTCATGTTATTGAGAAAATTGAAAGCAATATTATCTGTGAACTCTGATCAAACCCCACGTGCTCTTATAACGTGATGAGTTTGCAATCTTTTTGGACATATTTTCGCAATAACATTTTATGACAACGTTTTCCGTACGAGCTTCTCTTTCGATAAAATTTTATATTCGTTGCCGGTTATTCGAATGGAAACAGAAATTTTATGTGTTCGCTATAAAATTCTAGTTAATAAAAATACCGGACTACAGCCAAAATTGCTGCACAATATCCCCCACCTCTAACATACAGCCTACTCAGTTTACCTTTCAGTAGGCTCGTTAAAACTGGGGAATATAATCCGAAGGAGAAAGATCCGTAGAACGGGAATAACCAACACATTCCGTAGATTGTGCACACTGAATTGGCTCTCGTTATAAAAGAAGACATTAATACCGGGATAAAATTGATATAAATTTGGTTCATTTTTTTTAAACATATCAGCAGATGTTGACATGAGGTCTTGGATTCGATCTCCGGGTCAGGCAGTGTTATTGAGCTTTTTCGTAAAAAGAAAAATTCTCAGTAGCAGCCCGGACTCGATATGCAAATTATGTTACATAGACCATTAAAAAAGAGTATTGGTGTAAAAATGCGAAAGGGAATGTTACGATGGTTCGGAGATGTGGAAAGAATGCCGGACGAGCAGGTGCTCGTCATTTCGCATTATTTATCTTCTTAACCACCTGGTTCTTGACCAGGTGGTTAAGAAGATAAATAATGCGAAAGTGGAAGGATATAGGTACAGGGGGAGACACCTATCTAGATCAAATCGGTTATGTATTAAATAAAGGTGGAGTCATAAGTCTCCAAAACCGGCGAACGTGTGTGAAGAGAACTATGAATGTTGAGGAAACGGGAAATGTATGCAAGAATAGGGTCTCTAGGCACTCTGTTCTCTCTGCTACCCCGCAAGGGAAATGGCGTGATGATAAGTAGTAGTAAACATTTTGATCTATATTTTAGCACTTGACATGCTCAGCTACTCTTAAAGTACAAATTATAATTTGTGAATAAGGAAAAAGAGTATTTTAGTACAGGCGGGAATCCGATTCCGATAGAGGACGTTGGTCGTTAAGACAAATGTGATAAGGAGATTTGGTATGTCTAAAAGATAGTACTGTAGCTCAGTGGATTAGAGCACTTCCCCGTATAGGAAGGGACGCAGGTTCGATTCCCGCCTGTACTTAAATACTCTTTTTCCTTATTCACTAATTTTAATTTGTACTTTAAGTAGTAGTAAGTAAAAAGAGTTTCAAAAATATATACAGCAATCTTCTAGTAGTAGGGCCTTGCTTATCCCAACATGTACGGGCCGGTTCGATCGCGGAAGGGTGGTACTTCCGTGATCTTACAAAAGATGAGCGCAAAACGTGTAAGCTGTGTGTTTCGTATAGTGAAAAGCGCCGGAGGCTCAAACCCCCTTCCCTATCCACTCCTTATTATCCTTCATATCCACCTCCTATCCCTTTCCAACCAAGCCAACCAAGTAGCATAAAAAAAGAAAAAATATATATACCCAGTATTGTAGTTTGATAAATTATACATAATATATAGCATTGATAATAAATCACAGTTGGCCTGCAAAGACTTCACATCAGCCAGTTAGACACTCCATTGTTTAGTCCTTGCAATTGCAATAGTTAAACAAATAATATCTTGCATTGCGATCTAAATAATCATAGCAATTATACAAATACAAAGTAAAACTCTTTTGATTTTTGTGTAGAGCGCTACATCTTGTTTAAAATACCAAAGTATTGGTTTATAGTAAGTCTTAATTACTACGTTTACATATAACGAGCCGATAGAGCAGAAGGCTCCATATAGGTCAAAGCTAAAGCATTAAAAATAGAAATAATAGGTCACTATATTATCGCATGTTATAAAAGCATAATATATGAGTCAATCAAAAATATTCTTCATCTTAATACGATATACGCAACTGTCAAAATAACCCTTTATGTTTCACTAAACACTCTCTTTCGTTTGATTGTTCAATAACATTTCACATTTTAATGTGATATTGGCAAAGTTTCGTCTATTTAAATCGCCATTAAACGAGAATAATAAACCGTAGTAGGATTATTTTAGTTATTAACGCCATTAAGGGTAAGTTCACAGTCATGTGACGCGCGTTGACGTACGATAAAATTTATAAATAGTTCATATGATAAGCGCTAACGCGCGTTGCGAGAGTACTCGTCATACTCGTACTACAACTATATTCGAAATAGCTGGCTTTTTTTCTACTTCATTTATTAGTAGACCAATGTCAAAATCTTCAGATTCACTCCTTTTTACTGCGAAAACAATGTTTAATTACGAAAATTATCATATTATTTAAAAAAAAAGTACGTATAATCACGATGAAAGCGCTCAACCACACGCTCAACTGAACAACAGACGTTACGTTAGTATCAAAGCGTGCATATACGCGCTTTTGCCTGCGTCTAGAGACTTTTTCTCTGAGCGCTGCGATAACGCTCACTGAGGCGCGGTAACGGGCACGCCTGTGATCGATTGTTAGGTAACTACCACGATGTCTAGATGCGCGATTTGAAAACGCGCGTCAATATATTGTCATCTGAACATAGCCTTAGGGTACCATATAAATGTCAATCATCATTGAAACTCCGTTGGTAGTAGCTAAATATTTATAGGTATTTATTTTATAAAAGTTAACCTTACCTGATCTTTATCTTCTTGTGACTTGGGCCACAACGTTACATTCAGCACAATCTCCCCCAAGTCCTGGTTCGGCTTGCTAGGATCTCGGAGACACAGGACTAGGTCCTGAGTACGACCCAGCTCCAAAGCAGTCAGGTCCAATTGACATGCACCCATAAAATCATCTTGAAGACCCCAGTCGTAGTCGAATACCTTAAAATACACATACATGGTTATTACAAGTTAGCAAAATGTGTCTACTACTCAAACCAGTTAACAGTAACTAAACTACCAAATTTGTACTTCAAAATTTGCTAATATATTTTCCGCAAATACTATAACCAGGTACGCTATAGTAAAATTTTCCTCAATCATGATAAATTAGGTATTAATTTATCAAAAATCATTCGCACATCATACACAAGAGAAATTATATCCTTGAAATTGTCGATTCTAGGCCACCTCCCACTAATACGCCAAAACAGGCGGATAGACGGCACACGGCGGGTTTATTTGTGGGAGAGGGCCCCACACTACCCTGTTCGTTACCACGAACGATGGGATGTGCAGTTAGGTAGTTTTTTCCCGCTTTAACAAAAAAACAAAATACTTATACTAGGTATTAGTTTTACAACTAAGACGTTTTGGTTAAGACCACAATTAGTAGCGAATTTTCTATTATCTTAAATAAATAGAGAAGTCAGGCTCACCTTTAATTGCACCGGCTGAAATGGATCCTCTATAGGAACGGTAAAACACTCATCCCACACTGGATTTAGGTCTCTATAAACTATTCTGGATTTGTGCAGCAGTCTTCCTCCAACCTTGAACTTCACGTAAGGATCACTCGTGCCTGACAACAAGCCTGGTTTTGGACCCCACAAAACACTACAGTTAGAAGAAGAAGCAAAAATAAATCACGAAAAATTTAAGCTACAGGGATCAGTATCTATCAGCAATAAGCGAATAGAGATTTCAATTTAACCAAGTTTTACAATCGGTTATCTAAATGACGTAAATTTTTTGGGGTTGTAAACGTTCACCAGAAAATTATACTGTTAATCAAGACACAACATTTTTACATTTAAAGTAATTATAAGTTAACACAAATGTATCCATTCTAAACATGCATGATATTCATCAAAAGAATTTTATTTTGACTAATTATTGAATGTATTCCATGGAGGTGTATTTTGGCGATAAAAAAACGCAATTGGAATAGAGTTGGAATCCATGAGTCTCTCATTACTGGAGGAAGTGCTTTGAATGGTTAATCTATAGCAGATATAACCAACAGTTATCAATTTCCACGTCACATTATTATTGTGATTTTATTATATTAATCTTAATAAACAACAAGTAACGTTAACATTGATTTATGGCCTATAAAGAAAAGCAACATGTAATCTATACATCATTCTAATAATTATTTCTTACAACATCTAATTTCCATGATTTTCAATCGAATTTATTACGTACAGATATCCTTGTACATTTTGACAGCGTCACCCCAGTACGGCGTAGTTTATTCAAGCATAACCTCTCGTTATTTTATCGTAATGTTAGATGTGTTCGTACCGCGGTATTAAATCGGAGGCGGGAAGCTCTAAGGTTTTAATATACTACCTATTCACGACGCCCACGAGCAAAGGGTTGAAACTCTACATGTAACACAAGGCAAGGTTTTCAACAAATATATATTTAAAACGATCACAAAGCAAAAGCACTAATTGCATAAATAATAAAACGTGCAAAATAACAGTAACACAGTAATGTGTAGTGTTTTGTGTGTGTATTAAGATTGTTTATATAACATTATATAGCGAAATAATACAGCTGAAATGTGTAAGCCTGACGCTGTGAGCCTGTGATGCCAAAGGTGAGGTTTTGAATATGCTTATCTATGTTTGGGTTCTGTGGTTTGGGTGAGGACATTCACTTGACCATGTTGAATAATTTTAGTGACATAATCTAGTAAGAAAATAGAGGATAAAATAACTTCAGCAGTGCTCGAAACTGCATTGGATGGAATATATTGCTGGAAGACTAGAACGTAAAATAATATCCTGTTACTATAAATTGGATTTCTTAAAAAAATATGTCCAAAGATGAGAACAGAGGCAGAGAGCTATAAGATTTATAAGTTTTTGTCCGTGTGGTGACGGACTAAGAATACAATTGTCACCACCCCATTCTTTCCCGCGGGTGTCGTACAAGGCGACTAAGGGAAGTAAGCAATTATCACCCGTTGCGTTACTGGTGGTAGGGCTGGGTATCAACTGAGAGTCACTTGCTATCGGGCCCGAACGGGTCGGTATCACCGTCTCCTGTGTGACCGGTCATGAAGCACGTCAGTGTGTTTTGGCTGTAGCAGAAGATAGCCGTTTATTCTTTCATTTCATATCTGAGAAATGAAATGGTGCGCAGCGGCTTTACAATACTCTCAGTATAGTTGAGTCCATGAGCGACGGTCACCACTTACCATCAGGTGGGGCGTGGCTTGCCCGCCATCACTAGCAATAAAAAAGAAGTACCATAAAATGAATCACCCAAGGTATTTCTGTTACTATGAGCTGTAGCCAAATAAAATTAAAAATCTGACTCCGATTTTGCTCTAAGGTAAGGTAAATTCTCCCACAATTCGATCTGGTAATTAGCTTGAACCGAATAGATCGGAAGTCGACCTTGGTTAAATTTGAGATAAGGCTATGAAGATGATGACTGTTTGTCATGTATTTAAATATCACGCAGCATAACAGTGCAATTTTTACGTAACTAGAACCCAAAATACTGTCCATCCATCCATCAGCCTTTCAACGCCCACTGCTGGACATACGCTTCCCCAAGAGAACAGCACAACGAGCGGTCCCGTTATGGGGGATAATGCCGTAATCGCCACGCTTGGCAGGCATCATACTGTATTCATATTTTATCTCAGAAAAGTAAGCGTTCCAGATATCTCCTTCAGAAAATTCTTAGTAAGAACTGTGACTTACAGATAGTTATAGTACAATGATCGCCCGCTAATAAATACGATGAAGCTAAAATATGTAGACGTGTTAAACCTACTGAAACATAGTTTTTTTAACTATAGAGTTATCCGGAGATTAAATCTATTAAAACATACTTAAATGATATTAGCATTTTTAAAGTGTACGGATACATGTGGATAGGTGAGTGTTATTTTTTTAGTGTCAGTCACTCTGTGCTTTATATTATCGTATGCTAATATGGTAGGATATGTGATCGACGTGAACTTTGTTCGTGTTAGTGAAACTCGGTTTACCGCATTCGAGAGTTTGAGATTCTGCGGGAGTTAAAACTAGTTTAGTTTATTATTAAATTGCATTTTAACAAAATAGTTTAGAATTTATATAGGCTTACTCTAAATAATTGGTTTAGTTTTATCAAAACAACGGCAACATTTTGCCTGATATAGGTTGCAATATGGTCTTAGGAGATAAAAGGGCTCACCGCCCTCATGCCAGTACTGATTGGGGCCGGAGCTCGTTAAGCGCCTTTCGGCTCCTTCTGCGAGATGGGAGATGGCTGGTCATATCCTGGTAACGCTCTGCCTAATTGAATAAGAGACGGTGGCGAAGAACCATCACCAGAATCATGCTTCATCATTAATTAAAAATAAAGACCCATTTCAGGCAACCATATCAGTCGAACAGACAGATAATTGACTACTAAGACATTTGACCACAAAGAACGCCGAGGAATGGCACAGACAAATTAAAGCACTATCAAATTGAAACTACCTCTGTGGTGCAGCGGTAGTGTGAGCGACTGCTGATCATGAGCTCTCGGGGTCGCTCCCCGGGTTGGGCAGTGTTATTGAGCTTTTGATGTGAAACATCTAATGCAGAGGGAGGGTAAAATCGGCTGTTAGCGTGGCGACGATTTAATACCTACTTGTCCCGTTCAAACTTTGCAAGTTAAATTTGACACATTTCCCGGTTTTCGATTGAGCTGAAATTTTACATACATGTGTATATCACGTGACAATGCAATATTATGATGACATGGAGCTGATCTGATGATGGAGCTGGAAGGTGGACATAGGAACTCTATAATGAAACGGCGCAACTCCATCGAGTTTGGGCTCGTATGATTCATCTTGCCGAGTACTTTGTGTCTAGATGGTATCCAGGGGCTGATGATGAAGCTGGAAGGTGGCCACAGTAACTCTATAATGAAATGACGCAACCCCGTTGAGTTTGGAATCATTTGATTCGTCTTGACGAGTACTTTGTCTTTAGATGGTATCTAGGGTCTGATGATGGAGCTAGAAGGTGGCCATAGGAACTCCGTTATAAAACGACATAACTTCATCGAGCTTGGGCTCGTATAATTTGTCTTGACGAGTACTTTGTCTCTAGATGGTATCCAAGGTCTGACGATGGAGCTGGAAGGGCCACAGTATCTCTTTACTGAAACTACGCAATCCTATCGAGTTTATACTCGTTTGATTCGTTTTGAGGAGTACTTTGTCAAATTATGATCATTTTATTTCTACAAAATAATTTCGATGTTTTCACATCAGCTAGACGTCCCGCAACGTCTAGTTTTTTTTTAAGAGTTTGGAAATGTGCCGGTAGACGGCAATAGACTGGTTCCCTATTACGTCGGACATAAACATAGCTGGCGAACCGTGGCTGTGTAATACACCTCTGCCTGTCCCTTCGGGGAATACAGGTGTGATGCTATGTTTATCAAATTTAACACAGCAAGCAAGTATAGACGGCTATGTATTGAATTATTTAATAGACTTAAAGTACATCTAGATTCAGAACAAATAGTGGAAGAACACGCATTGTAAGGAATCGCGCGTCTTGAGAGATAAGAGAGCCATAATTACCTAAGCCTCAAGTAATTAAATATCAAGAAAAGATTTTTTAAGTTTCCGTAATGTCAAACTCTTTAACGCGAACCCATTTTAGTGTAACTGTGAGTTTTAAGATAGTTTTGGCTTACCGTTTTTGTCCATGGCAATTAAGTTTTGACCCCTTTTCAAATGTACCCTTAATTGGAAGAATGCATATTGTCTTAAATGTTGTTCTCTTAGTTTTTGACCCTCATCCGGTTCCTGAAAGAAGACAATGTTATTATTATACTTGACCAACTAATAACTTAAAAAATATTAGCTTCTGCAAAAGCTAGTTTTTGGTTATATGTTATGTGCCCAATGTAGGAGCGATATAAAAGGTGTACCATTTTTTAAGTCTGTTACGCAAACAAACATACAAACGAACGTCCGACAAAAATTCATCTTATCCCAATCATCAAATTAATGATGATTGAGATAATTTGACTTTTTGATGTAAACATATTATCTCAATCATCAAAATAACTTCTGTAGGATTACTACAGATTATAGTCATCATATTGCTTCAATATATCCAGGAATCTATATACTATATATCAATACGCGAAGAAAAAACTTCGTCTCCCTTTTTTAGCACAATGCGCGCACCGGGAAGTGTGAGATTTGGCACAGTTCAAGTTTAAATGGAGAAGATAATTTTATATAATATGCATTAGAAATAATATTTTTGTATAACATTGGAAATAAATTAATTCAATAAACATACATTTTATAGGATTCTTTGTAGGTATGTCCCCTTACATACCTACAAAGAATCCTATAAAATGTAGTCACACTGTGTAACACTAGTAGTCAAATAAAATGGTAATAATATCTAGTACATCTTTGCTATCATATTTTGTTTAGGCGTTATAAAAATAACGTGTGCGTTTCCACCGAAATTGTTGGCAACTTTTGTGTTTCCAATTGTTTGAAAACTCCAAAAAATATTTTTGTTTCCATTGTGTCTACACTAAATTGAAACAAATCGCCAAAAAATGGGAATCAGTTAATAACTGTCAGTAGATATTGTTGGCAAAATGTCGTCGAAAGACGATTACGGTGATGATAATATATTATTATGCAAGCAGCTGCGGTATTTATTATTTGGCCCATAGACGTAGGATTTTTTTGCCAGAAATTATTTTTCATATAATTTTCATTGCTCGGTACTTTTTGCGTGTGATATAAATTAATAAATGTATCGACGTAACATATATATTTCTGTTTTAAATTAATATTTCTAACTGTAACTACTATAAGTGTAATTAATATCGGCAACCAGCGCTTTCTTTTGATTGATTGATTCTTGTTTATTACCAAAAATAGAGACACGATTCCCAAGATTTGTTTACAATTTTTGTTTCAACTTTTGTCACTAACAATACGATAACACAAAATATGTCAATTTCTAGACACAGCTTTAAACACATTGGCATTTAGTATATACATATTAAATATCATAGATTTAATATATACTACCATAAAATCTATGTTAAATACATATATAGTAAATATCTACTATTTACTATGAAAATTTTGCCGTGTGGAGCCGGCACCAAGAATAACCCCACCCCGTCTCTTCTTATGGGAGTCGTAAAAGCCGACTAAGGGATTACCGGGGGACCGGGCAGCAGCGTTCCCCTGTGTACTAAAAACATCCACTGCGATCGCCAACCCGCCTGCCAAGCGTGGCGATTATGGTAAAACCCCCATTTTGGGGAGGCCTATGTCCAGCAGTGGACGATGAAAGGCTGATGGATGGATGGATGACTATGAAATGAATGAATAACATTATTTAGGCTTCCGGCTTGGCTGATGGTGCCGGTGGAACACTGAAGTAATGTAACACAGATCCAGTGGTCTGCCAACATAGACAGAGAGACGGCGCACGTCGGGTTTATTTAGTGGGTGAGGGCCCCACACTACCCTGCTCGTTGCCCCGGACGACGGGGTGTGCAGTTAGGTATTTCCTTTCCCACCTTAACAAAACAGCCTTGCTGATATTACATGGCTAAAGGCGTCCAAGAAATCCTCCACTAGTCATTGCCAACAATAAGTCAATAGCAAGCAAAAAGGAGATATGGGTGATTTGCACGGGGCTTTGTTTTTTGCTTAGTGGGATATGATAAAAACAATTACCAGTTGCAATAGTTCCGTGGGTGGTGGACGTGGATGATGTGCAGGAGTTCCCGATGTGGACGGCGCTGGATCTGTTGACACTTGACGTGTTACAGAATCTGTGGACAAGAAGAAAAGATGAGCTTTACAATGTTGTATTGGAAATCATTTTGGTGAAGTTACGGTGAGGAATAGAACCACAACTTCTGTTTGTGTATGCATGTGTTATGTGTGCGTAGTGTGTGTAGTGTGTGTGTGTGTTTATACTTATAAATCGTTTAACAGCCGGTCAGAGGGGTTAGACGGAATCTCATATCTCACAATCGACATCGTATCGACTCGCTTGTGATTGGAAGAGAAACCGACGCGTGATGTCGCAATAATCCGTTGGCCATTCACGGTGATCTCTCAACCAATCACAGTGATCACGATACGATGTCGATTGTGAGATATGAGATCTGATTCCGTCTAACTCTAACTCCCCATCGTGAGTTTTTCGACGATTGCAATTTGGGTCTTTTCTCTAACTATGCAAAAGAAGGTAATTTGCCTATAGGTATTTATGAGGTTGGTTGTTTGTTTAAATATTCTCTTATAAGGTAAGCAAGAATATAATTACTTCTAAATATGTTATAATCTTTGTTAGCAGAGACTGATTTTAATTTATTAAAATCATAGTCCAACACATAATCGAGAGCATCTAATTCAAAGTTCGATACACGTGCCTCGATAACGTCAGGCAATATAAGTATAATGTAGGTACCTATATTAAGTTATATGTCATTTGCTCATCAACAAAGTATAGTTTTTCTAGTACGTTGTTTGTAAATGTGTAATACTCTTTAGGGTCTAAGGCTTAGAATCCTTAGACCAAACTTACCCTCTCTTTTCCGGAAGAAGCGCATTCTCCGCCACTTCCTCACGGCGTTTTTAATTTTCCTCATCAGCACACAGTTCAGAAAGGCTTTCGCTATTCGCTGGCGCCATATTGTACACATTTATCTCCTAATCTATCATTCTATTGTCTTTGGTTTCCATCACTAATGCACAATCAGTTTTTTACATTACGTAATATCACTGTTGAGTTAAACCAATTTTGTAAGCACTTAAATGAATTTATGCACAATTTTACTCATCTTCATTTTCAACTAGCTGCTGAAATTAATTATTTTCTTTTTTTTAACGGGGCCTTAATAATATTTTCAAGATAAAAGTAGCCTAATTTACTGAATTTAATATCAGCTATCTGCCTATAAGAGTTCCTTTCGAATCGTTCCAGCTATTTATGAGATTAGTTTAGGAGCAAACAGACAGATAGAGAGACATATATTTTAAAAATATGTATTTTGTTATTGATAACGTATGTAGGTACAAATTCAAATTCAAAAATATATTTATTTCATAGGCCTATTAAATTGCACTTAAAATCGTCAAGAATACACCAACAATAAACACGAGCGCCTGAGGCGAGTGCATCCGCAATAACAAAGTGGCGATTGCAATCGCCACAAGCGGCCGGATTCCGAAGTAAAGCCTTTCATGAGAAGAACCCGGCAAGAAACTCATGGGCCACTTTTTTAAATTGCCAATTTATTACAATTTAATATAATCTTTATAACTAAAATTACATTATATCATACAAAACAATTTTGAAAATTAATGAATGAGGAGCAGCTCAAGCCCATTTTGTTTTGTCCTCAAGATAATCCGAAACAGTGTAATAACCTTGATTACAAAGTCTAATTTTTATGGCTTTCTTAAACTTATTTAGTGGCAAGTTTCGGACATTTGCAGGAATCTTATTGTAAAAGCATATACATTGCCCCATAAAAGATCTACTAATTCTGTGGAGACGAGTACTGTGTGCAATAAGATTGCATTTGTTCCTAGTATTAATGTGATGAACATCGCTATACTTATCAAAACTTCCGATGTTTTTCTTAACATACAACAGATTTGCTTATATAAATTGAGACACGACAGTTAGAATATTTATTTCTTTGGATTTCTGTCTAAGGGAAACTCTCGGGCCCAGATTATAGATTGCACGAACAGCCCTTTTCTGAAGTACAAATATGGATTTTAAATCGGCGGAACATCCCCATAGCAGTATGCCATAGGACATTATACTATGAAAATAACTGAAATAAACTATTCTAGCCGTTTCAACATCAGTCAATAATCTAATGTTTTTTTACCGCATATGCCGCTGAGCTTAGCCTACCTGACAATTTTTTAATATGGAGGCCCCATTGGTGTTTGTTAGTGATACCTAGGAAAACCGTGGACTCCACAAGGTCCACTTCAACGCCATTCAATTGTACATTGGTTTCTACATGCCTTACATTGGGTGTAGTAAATTTTATACATTTAGTTTTATTTTCACTTAAAACTAGGTTATTAGTATTGAACCAATGAACAACTTTAGATAGTGCGTTGTTCACATCATCATAATTAAGCAGTTTCCTTCTTAGTTTAAATAATAAAGATGTATCATCTGCGAACAACACAATACTTCGATTATCTCCTACGTAGTATGGTAGGTCATTAATATAGACTAGAAACAGAAATGGCCCCAAAATGGACCCCTGTGGCACACCCATTGTCATGACAGACTCAAGCGATAACGTACCATTAACATCGACCCTTTGAATTCTATTGCTGTTTTACTTTTTTGAATTAACTTACTTAACAGACATACCCCATAAATCCGCAGTTTTTTTTAATATTGAGACTTTTAAAGTTATTTATAAGTTAACACTGTTTACATTCGTAATGAATTTAGTAAAAAGCTATTATTTAGACATTCAAGAGATGATTCAAAGCAAGGCACTTAAACCAACCTGGTAAAAGTAAATAGATAGATACATTATACTTATTTCTTTAAATTTTAGTAATTTGTACGTTGTAAAGGTTAGTTCAATGAGTATTTGTATACGCAGGGAGCTCGCAAATGCCGTTGCGCGCTTACCCCGATGATGACCATCGGATATGCTCTAAACCCGGGTCGAGATAATGAATCCTAAAAGTGGGTTATTTGCCGGTAGCTTCATATACAAAGTTTAAAAATGAAAAACATCTAGATATCGAATTTCCTTTTTAATTTTTCACATATAATCATCAACCCATAATCTTACTACCTAAAAAAACGTTTAGTCGTGAGCCATAAAAATGATGAACTTTTAGAAATCACATATAGAATAGATCACGAGCTACAGTTTTCAATTAAGTAGTTTCTGAACGAAATTTGAATTGAGTCGGCTGCCAACAAGATAAAGTTTAAACTGTTCAACAAAACTGATTCTCGAAACGATAGCCAGAACTATTTTCGTTCAAAATTTCCTTTTTTTGTAAATTATCCTTTTTTTGTAATTTGGCGGGACAGAATGTACCTAGCCGCATACCCGTCGTTCAAGGCAATGAACAGGGTAATGTGGTGCCTTCGCCCTTCACGCACTAAATAAACGCGCCGTGCGTCGTCTCTCCGCCTGTATTGGCAGACCACTGGAACTGTGTTACATTACTTCAGTGGTAACATTTATCCAGCCTGAGTCCTGTTATCTACCACCGACCTCTTAAGCTTAATATGTCGCATCGGGGACTACGAGTTGTGCGGTTAAGTACGAACATGTTTTCCGCCTTAACTTAAAATTGGGCTAAAATATCCTCACTACACAGGATTATTATCTGAAGCCGAATTAAAAAGAATTTCGAGTGGTAGATAAATTTAATAAAGTTTTAAGTCTAAGGGGAGATAAAACAAGCCTTGTAGTTTAAACTTTAGTTGTTAAAGTCCGACATAAGACGTAAAGGCATGTAATTTTCACAGAAATACTTCTACATGCTAGCTACGTGTTTTTAACTAAAGAAATTCATGGAGGATAGATTGCGGAGCTAAAGAAATACTTGACTTATTTCCTACTAATATTTGAAATGTGAATTTATGCAGATAGTTTTCAATGAATTATGCCATCGCATCTTCTAAGTACCGCGGTATGTGCCGGTGCTGCTGCTGCTTCAGCAGAGATATTCAAACGGCTCAAATATTATAGTTTTTGAGCCATTTTGGGTTGAGAAGCTTGGGTCACGGGGCCCTAGTGCACTTTCGCTATATAGCGAAATAGCAAGAAAACTAGTCGACTTTTCGCGTGACTAGAGGGCTGGCCTTACTTTGCACAGAGAATAATCATTGCCATACAACGTGGCAATGCTGCCAGCCTTCTGGGCACGTTACCCAATGACGGTGACGCGGAGGAATTCAGCGATGCCTAGAATAAGCTAGTTATTGCACGCCTCATAAACGAAGCGTTGAGGTGGGTTCTACTCCAGTTTTACACGGAACAACTGATTTTTCAAACTTAAAATGTCTCTATTTATCATATATTGCACATGTAAAATAATATCTACTCACACACATAAAGAACAAACACTATTTTTAACACTCATGATATTTTTAATGCCATTTTTGTTATTTAAACTAGTTAAAAAAACTATTTGAAAAAATCTGGCTTTGACGTCCGTGAGTTGTAGGTAATGTATGTTAACACGATAACGACCAAAATACTTTACTAATCGAGTCTTTCTTTTTCGTTTACGAATTATAGAGCCCTATCACTTTTCACGGTCTGATTCGATGTGGTTTAATTGTTATTAAATAAACAAAAAAATAGTGAATATTTACGCTCGACGCGACACTAAAATCAGTGCTATCCTTATTTCGTGAGAATTATTTCTATTGACCAATGTCGAAGTACTTCTTAAAATTAGCGCTAGATGGCGTATAAAACATGATAAGGTAATTTTTGAAATTAGCGCTATCTATGTGATTTATTGAAAACTACTTAGTTAGACCAATACATTATTAGTTATAAAATAATCAATTTTATTGTGAAAAATGAAGATTATGTGGCGTGCAGTTTTGGATTTTCCAAAGTATTTGTAAATATTATTATTGTACCTACATATTATAATTAGGTTAATAGTACGTACCTATATCCTAAGTAGATGACCAATTGTATTGAGTATATTTGAACAATTTAATGAATTACACCTAAAAGATTTAAGAAGATAATTATCGATAATTTTATAAATATAGATGATACACTGTAAGCTAGCACACACTATAAGCTGCCCGAGAATATTGAATATTTCGTAATAAAGGCTAAATAGATGTAAACGAATATAGTATACATATAAATATGTATATTATTATGTGTATATGATTATATTTAAAATTTTAAAACGGCCTTCAGTTCGTGTCATGATAATAATAATTGATAGTAACTGTGTTTAACTTCCCGTCAGTATACCAAAATGCGATAAATTAATACCAAACATCGCAAATATACGATAATGATTTGAACCAAGGTTGCATCATCCAATACTTACATTAACACTTAATGAGTGAGCTGAGGACAATAACTGCCTAGTACAGTAATTCCTTACCACTGAAGAAATGTAGGAATGTAATATGGTTCCGGTGACCCGCCCATAGAGGCGGAGAGACGGCACACGACGGGTTTCTTTAGTGGGTGAAGGTTGCACACTACCCTGTTCATTGCACCGAATGACGAGGTGTACGGTTAGGTACATAAAAAAAGGACAGTAATTCCTTAGTCTTAACCTTTTTTATTGTTAAAGCGGGGAAAATGTACCTAACCGTACACCTGTCATTCGGGGTAACGAACAGGGTAAAGTGTGGCCTTCTCCCACTATATAAACCTGCCGTGGCGGACAACTGAAACTGTGTGATATTTCAGTTGTACCTTAATCGAGTTCATTGTAATAAGTACACGCTAGCTAGAGTATGCTTCTGAGCAACAGCTTGTTTAAAACACAAACAATTTGCAACCTTGCTTCAACCTTGAGAAAGAACGATAAACCATTGGCCTCGCATGTCATGAACGTCTATAATAGCTGTTACCCTCAAATTAGGTATTTGATCCGCTGCGTAGAAACATCGATATTCTGCTAAATCAGTCAGTAACCGATACATATATGTTTATCTATAAAAAAAATAAAGGCTAGACCAATCTATACCTATACAATCCTTCTGTACGTGTGTTAGGCACTGAACTTCTCCTAAACGGCTAGGCCGATATGTTTTTTTTTTTTATAGAGCCTTGCTTATCCCAGCATGATTGGGTCGATTCGATCTTGTAAGTTCCACCCTCTCACGTAAGGTCAGCGTGTAACAATGGCAGGTACTCTACCACAGTTGTGATTGGTATAGTAAATGAGAGGCCTAAACCTTATCCTCCTTTCTCTCCTTATCATACCTGAGCTCCACTTCCTATCCCTTTCCTTGTAGTTAGATATGCGCGAGTGATGCCTTTAGTATTGCTAGCATCTAAAGGTTAAGGTAACCGACTTTTGCCACCCTCAAAATATATACCTATTAGAACATACATATCATTACATAATTTCATCCTTTTTTTTTTTGGTTACTTGTGGTAAACGGTGTGGATATCACTATTATTCATATTATGTAACATATATTGCTTTGTTAACCCATTATTGTGATGTTGTTTGTTTACCCAAATATATGAAAAAAAAAAAAAAAAAAAAAAGGCGCGAAAATATGTTCCTTACCACACACCCTGTCGTTCGGGGGCAACGAACACAGTAGTGTGGGGCCCTCACCCACTAAAGAAACCCGCCGTGTGCCGTCTCTCCGCCTTAATTAGCGGGCCACCGGAATTATATTGCATTCCTTCAGTGGTACATAATTTCACCCTAAACTACCCACTATTACCCTTATTGACAATCCAAATATTAATAAAAAAATAACTGGAGTGGCTTATAGGAGGCAAGCCAATATTTGGGCTGGACAACGTCTATCGGGTCCACTAGTTAATATTTTCTATTTACTCGCTACCAGTTTGCCGAGATAATGTTATCGGAGCTCAGCTTCAACAAACTAATTCAGAAAAATATATGTGACTCTAACAGATAGCTGTAGTTATGAAATAAAAACATTACAATTACGATTGGCGTAATCTATCTATACTATTATAAAGCTGTAACGGATCTTTGTCTGTAAATTAAAGATATTTTAGAAAAAATGACTACATTAGGCTACTATTATAAAGCTGTAACAGAGCTGTGTCTGTACATTTAATATATTTGAGAAAAAATTACTTTATTAGGCTATATAGGCGTGCCTAAACACAAAACTATTTTTTTTTAGATTTTTTTGTCTGTTTGTTTGTTCGCGTATCGCGCAAAAACTACTAAACAGATTTTGATGAAACTTTTTTGTTTCATAGCTCTCGATTAGACTTAAAAACTGGTATATATTTTATCCCGCTACTATACCAGGAACCTGAGATATAACACAAAAACTAGCTTTTGGCTGCGGTGGAGCCGCGGACAACAGCTAGTAAAATATATAAATATATCAAATACTAGCCTTTGCCAGCGGTTTCGCCGCCGCCAAAAGCTAGTTTTTCGGTTACATCTCAGGTTCCCGAAAACAACTGAGTACTGTGGTCAAAACACTCCTTAATAAAATACATAACCAGGTAGCATCGATATACTTAATTATATTGTTAGTTGTGTCAGTCGTAATACAGTTGACGATTATTTATTCGATAAATTAATAATTATTTAAAAACTATCTTCTGTCTGCGACTTGTACTTCAGAATTGGGTCCAGAGCAAAAAGCAGCAACTGTGAATAATCAAGGCAGCTATGACTGGTCACGGATCCTTTAACAAACATTTATTTGTTTTAGGATACACAGACAGCCCGCTTTGCAGAGCGTGCCTGCAGGAGGATGAGGCGGCAGTCCATGTGGAGGTCGCAACATATAGAACCAAATACTTCAGTAGCTCAAGTTTTTTCCGGGATATCACCAGCAAAACCAAGTGGCTGTTGGCGTTCTTGCGGGAGCTGGGGTGGATCGAGTGAGGGATACATACCCACTCAAACGCAAAACACGCGCCCTGATGTGGAGTTGCGGAGAACGGCCCGTCGAATCAATACCATTGGGTCCAGAGCGAACCATATAATTGAATGCGGTTTTAAAGTATCCAGTGTCTCATTTATTTAAGTACTAAACTTCATCCAAATCCGCTCAATCGTTTAGGCGTCATTGTTAGCCAAATATCCAATCATGTTCACAAAATTTATCATTTACGATATTAGTAATATATAAGCTACACAAGACAGCTTTTTTATCTTTGTTTTATTTCAGTCTAACAGTTTTATTTTCATGAAATACGAATAGCTGGTACATTGTATGTGCAAGCTTGACGTGACCTTGTGCGCATGCCAAAAACTCAAGGACACAGCCACTGGTACGTATAGTTGCACTATCCATTATGTCGGATTGATAAATCGCAGGTATTCGACTCTAAGGTCTGCCAACACACTATTTTTTGCTCTTGCTCTGGAATAAGTTCTTTTGAGGGAGAAAATTAGGCGCTGCCACCCGTAGTAGGTGCAAAGAAATAAGAAGAGAGAAAAGCTCATATACGCTGCGAACATTAACGGGAACGTTTTAGAAGGTTCGAGAAGCTAGAATGTCTACAACGGACCACCCACAAAACAACCGTCCCTAATAAAAAAATTATCTTTTTGACCCTGAATATAACGACGGTAATAAGAGACAAAGATTTGATAACTTTGAGACGTGTAATTAACTCCATGAACTTTGTTTGTGCCTGTGATATAACAACACTGATTAATATTAAGTCAGTTCAATGAGGTTACGGCACTTAATCAAATACATCATCATCATCGTACCGGTGCAGGAGCCAGAAATTCTTTGGACTATCGTCTCTTGCCATTACTATGTTTTACGACTGTTTGTAGTCATTGTGTCGTCGAAATTGTTTATCGTTGAACGACTGTCGTATCTAGCTGTGCGCATTGGATCGGGACGATAAATTTCTATTATAGGTATCGTTGAACTGCTGTCGTCTCAAGCTGTTCCCATATAACGGCTGTTTTTTATAATTGTATATACTTTTTTTTTTTTTTTAAATCTTATAAATTACATTTTATGGTATACACATCATGAAAACCTTGGCAGGTTTGTGTTTGATGTGTCATTCCTCTTATAATTACACTACATCTAAAAGGTTAACTAAATAATACATAATATGGACAGTATGAAGATAATACTCGTAATGTAGGTAGTTAAACAATAAAACTGACTGATGTTCGCGCAAGCATAATCTTGCAACTTGCGGGTATTTTGTGACTATCAGCTACATACAGGATGATTTGCTGCTGTGGGTCCACAGCAGCATCTATCCCAGAGTATTTTTTGTTAGGTTGCATTAAGATATTTTTTTTTTAATTTAGTTTTTATGTTGTTAGTTGTCAGTTGGATCTTTAATTTTAATGGAATATTATTAATTAACCTAGGTACAATAAAATCCGTTGTTCTCTCTCCGTAGAAATTTACTGCACTGACTGTTTGTAATTTTTTGTTTATTATATTTCGTGTTGTTATTTTGTGGGTTATGTAATTAGTATGGTATTTAAAGTAATTTTCTTTAAGTAAGTATAATTCTGTTAAATGTATTATATCCAACACTTTACATTCGCTGAATAGTTTATGATAATTGTTCTTTACTTTTAGAAATTGAAGTTGTATGTTATATATTTTTTCTAAGTATGTTTTAAATGTTCTTCCGTAACTGCTAATACCATATATAATAATACTTTCTGCAAGCGCTTTATATAAATTTAGTAATATGCCCTACGGTATTTTGTACTTTAAGAATGAGAATTTTGCCATTATTATACGTAGTTTGTTGCACACGTGATCAATATGATTAATCCAATTAACTCTATGATCTATTATAAGTCCTAAATATGTGTGTTGAGTGACAAGTTCTATCGCCCCACAATTACGGCTCTTCCTTGTATTATGTAGACAGTCATGAGTGTGCGCTACTACATTCACATTGTAGTCATATATTGGCTTATTGTAGCTTGAACTAATGTGCATTAATTTAGTTTTTTCGGCATTAAGAACCATGACCGCATCATGTGACCATTTAATGAATGACGTAAAGTCTTATTGTAGCCTAGTTCTAGCCAAATTTATGCCTTTTTCGGCAGAAATTAAGCATGTGTCATCTGCATATTGGTATACGAGTACTTTTCAGTTTGATATAATGTTTGCCATATCATTGACATATGCTAGATAGTACAGTAGACCAAAAACAGAGCCTTGTGCCGTGCCTTCAGTGATGGGAATTTTGTCACTTAATTCAGTGCCAACCTACACCTGATAGGACCTATTTCTTTAATACTCCGCACACCATGCTAGCTGAGTACCTCTTATCCCACAAGTTTCCAACTTTTCTAATATGTTATCGTGTTGTAAAGTATCAAAGGCTTTGCTATAATCAATAAATATTATAAGAACATGCTTTCTGTCGTTAAGACAACTGTTGACATAGTTAGTAAAATTTGAAAGTAATTGAGTTGTACTTTTTTTAGGTTGGAATCCATATTGTGTTTTCGTTATAATGATGTTCTCGCTCCAAAAGGTGTATATTTCATTGCATATGTATTTTTCAACAATTTTATTAATAATAGACAGCAAAGTTATAGGTCTATAATTGATGTATTGATGTTTATTTCCCTTTTTATGAATAGGTCTTACAACACGCGTTTTCAATTCATCAGGATATACACCAGTTTGTAGGCTTACATTAATTAGTTTAGTTATGGCATGTACAATACTTTTTGATAAATATTTAATATCTATGGGACGCAATTGATCAGTACCCGCATGTTTGTTTTGGTTTATGGACGCAATTATATTATCTATTTTTTCAGGTACCGCTTTATTTACCTTCATTGTAACATTTACCGGTTTTAAATATAATTTAGGATCTAGGATCGGTGTTCAACAAGTCGGTATTATATTTTTTATAGACTTGTGGAATTCTTTAGCGAAATTATCTGCTATTGTTTTTTCCGTTACACAACTGACATTAAATGCCTTAAGAATGATACCATCTACCGATGATATTATACGCCCAGTCATTCTATTTAATATTTTCCAAAGTTGTTTAACGTATTCTTACTTACTTATCATCACGCCATAACCCTTGGGGAGTAGGCAGAGAGAACAGAATGCCAAAATGCTCTATTCTTACATACATCTCTCGCTTCCTTAATATTAATAATTCTCTTCATACGATCACTGGTTTCGGAGACTCCTGATTCTAGCTTCCTTTATTTTTCGCAGAGATCGCATTTCGACCGCATTAATTTTACTCTCATGCTCCTTTCTCTACACCCAACTACCGCTTCCATATAATAATGTTGGGACAAGCACTGCGTTGTGTAGTGAGACACGTGCCTTCTGGCTGAAGTGGCGACTGCCGAGAATTTGTCAAAATGCTCCATTCTTCCTATTTCGCGCATTTACTGTTCTCTCTTCATCAGTTATGATTGTATAGTTAACATATTTTATCGTTGAACAACAGTCATTACTGGGCGTTCTCATTAGATCGTGGCGATATTTTTATCGTGGCTATAATAGATAATGGCAACATACAATTTGCCGTCACGATTAGAACGTAACGTTTTTTATCGTTTTACAACTGTCGTGCTAACCGTTGCCATTGCCTCCACAACCTGTCCTCATAGCAAAAACAAATCGTGGACAGCAGTGTTAATCGAGCCGTCCTATATGCGAACACCTCCATTGAAATATACAAGGCACAACATTAACCTGCACGACTATTTGACGTCACGATATGTGCGACCGCGGCCTTACCTCACTAGGGAGTCCCCAACTACAGCATACAAAGTGTGAGACGATATGTCCTCTTTCAGTGTGTACAGTTGAATAAAACAGTACTGTGTGGGACTTATTATAGTGTCATTATCTAAAGGTATCTATATAATTCTTTCTCATGCGAATCGTATGAGGTGACTGAGCAAAATGCTGTTATCACCCATAGCATTTGATGGTTAGGTTGGGTACCAGTATTCACACCACTGAAGAGAATATACGCGGTACCAGTGGTCCGCCGACTACGGGCGGGTGAGGGCGCACGGCGGGTTTTAGTGGGTGAGAGCCTCACACTACCTCGCTGTCTCGTCTCCCTGACAGGCAGACACAGACAGCGGGGTGTGCGGTAGGTACATTTTACCCCACATAATAAAAATAAAAAAATGTCCCTGTATTTACGAGTAATTGGGCCCGAGCGAGTCGTGACCACCATGTGCAATATGCATTTCGGTTGTAGCGAGAGATAGTCTAGATTTATTCCGTCATTTTCCCTCCACTTCATTTAATGCTAAGAAGCGGCTTGGCAGTATTCTTGTCATTGTTGAGTCTTTGAGCGGTAGTTTATTTGTTATCGGGCGGACCAAGGCTAGTCAGGCACAATAAAAAGGTAAGTAATTCATCGTTTTAAAACTTTAAATACTTTAGAATTGCAGTGGACTTTTAAAGTACCTATTTAAGTACTTTATTTAAAGTAAATATTATATAGTAACTTGCCGTGTGGGGCCGGCTTTAGACTTGTCTCACCCCTCTCCACCCATGGGAGTCGTAAGAGCCGACTGAGGGAATACCGGGGGAGTGGGCAGCAGCACTCCTTCGAGTATTAACAACATCCACTGTGATCGCCAACCCGCCTGCCAAGCGTGGCGATTACGGCACTATCCCCCATACTTGGGGAGGCCTATGTCCAGCAGTGGACGTTAAAAGACTGATGGATGGATGGATATAGAAACTAGCTGTCCCGGCAAACGTTGTTTTGCCATATGAATTATTTCTAGAGTATGAAAATATTGATGTGAAACATCTTATGCGGAGGGAGGGTAAAATCGGCTGTTAGCGTGGCGACGCTTTTCAATAAAAGCCGTACAATTACTTAGCAAGTACAATTACTTGTCCCGTTCAAATCTTACAAGTTAAATTTGACACACTTCCCGGTTTCCGATTGAGTTGAAATTTTACACGCATATATATATCGCGTGACAATGCAATTTTATGATGACCTGGAGCTGATTTGATGATGGAGCTGGAAGGTGAAACGGTGCAACCCCATCGAGTTCGGGCTCGTATGATTCGTCTTGAGGAGTACTTTGTTAAGTTATGATCATTTTATATCTACAAAGTAATTTCGATGGTTTCACATCTGCTAGAAGTCCCGCGACGTCTAGTTTTATTATATCTTCTTAATCTTTACTTTTAAAATGTATTTGAAAAATTGCGCTCGACGAAACTTGCTATTATGCTGCTCCCAAGCGGGGGAGTTTGGCATAAGGGAACACCATTGATCAGCTATCGACCGGGGTCACATAATATAAAATGTTATTAAAAAGTAGGGGTTGGTAGTAGGAGGGTAAAAACTTAGGATTAAATGTATTTTTTAATGACACACCATAAAAAATAACAAAAAAAAATTATAGTTATAAACCTATTCTCATACCTACTGAATATACATAAATAAATTTCATCAAAATCGGTCAAGTCGTTTCGGAGGAGTATAAACACTAAAGCTGTTACACAAGAATTTTATATATTAGAAGTACCTATCTACTTTAAAAGTCACATTTTTTTACATGATCTATTATTTTTTCTTGTCCATCCATCCATCCATCAGCCTTTCATCGTCCACTGCTGGACATAGGCCTCCCCAAAATGGGGGCTTTACCATAATCGCCACGCTTGACAGGCGGGTTGGCGATCGCAGTGGATGTTTGCTGCCCGGTCCCCCGGTAATCCCCCAGTCGGCTTTTACGACTCCCATAGGAAGGGACGGGGTGGAGTTATTCTTGGTGCCGGCCCCACACGACTTATATTATTTCTTGTATTAGATGTAATCTATTTTCAGTGCAAAATGTCAGTGAGGAATAGTAATGGTATCTACTTTGTCTTTTGTAAGCTCGTAACAGTGGCGCCGGCCTGTCACGCCTTCCCGCGCGCTCCCCCTTATTAAATTACAACTAGGCAGCGTAAAGACAGAAGAATAACTTTATGCGTATTTCTAAATTGACAATAATCTTAAAAACTAGAAAATAAAACAGACAGAAAATAAACAGCTCGTAGATTTATCATTGATAAAGCTACACTGTCAGTTTCAAAATCAGTTCAGTAGTTTTTGTGTGATGCGCGAACAAACAAACAGACAAAAATTCTAAAACAAATTGTTTACACACGCCTGTATTGCTTATTACAGTAATTTTTTTCCAAATATCTTGAATGTACAGACACAGCTCTGTTACAGTTTTATAATAGTATACTCGTAGATAGATAATAATATCTAAAGTTGCATCAAAATCCGTTCAGTAGTTTTTGCGTGATGCGTGAATGAACAAACAGACAGATCAATAAATATTTTGGGTTCAGACAGGCCTATGTAGCCTTTTTTTTTTGTTAAAGGTGGAAAAAATGTACCTAACCGCACACCCGTCGTTTGGAGCAACGAACAGGGTAGTGTGCCTTTAATACATTGGTACCTGAACCTCTTTGAATACTACTGCTGAACAGGGGTCTCTTCAGAAAGAAGTGGATTTAGAACGTGATATGATGTACTCGTACTCCGCTGTCAATGCAGTTGTGCATGCCTCACAATGTAAAACTTAATGTTGGCCCTCATATGTACTGGATATGTAGTAATATTAGAATTAGTTGAAAATCTTAGAGAATCTTAATATAATGATTACTAATGAGCGTTAAAAAGTGTTTAGATATTTTTATATATATTTTTAGCATTTGACATGCTTAGCACTATACATTAAACACAAAGTGAAAAATGTGAAATCGAAAATAACAGTCAGGAGCAGGATTTGAACCTGCATCTTCTGGATACCGTCCAGATGCTTTACCAATTGTCAGTTGAATTGTCAGTTAAAAACTCCGGGCTGCTACTGAGAATTTTTCTTTTTACGAAAAAGCTCAATAACATGAGATGATCATGCAAGATTGTTTATCCTTAGTATACCTGCTAAGCTAACTAAAATATACATTATATTTAATTTTAACGATTGGTATAACCCAACATATTTTTAAACGGCCTTTTTAAGCACACACAGCCTGGCTCTAATTAGTCTATTTGTGTTCTCAAATGATTGTACATACAAAAACACGGCTGCTTGGCCGTGAATATAAAAATTGTTTGACGTGGGCGAAAATTAAACTCCGAAATAAAACCCTAATTGACACCACCGTAATTGAAAGGTCAGATCCTTCGGCTAGTTAAGGCGTACAATTAAAGCAATCAGATATTAAAATTGTTTACCAGAAGTCCTATACAAACATATATAACGACAATCTTTACAATCCATGTATGTGTTACCGTTGCCTCGTATGTTAGGAAAGGACGATGGACTATTCTTTCTGCAGCCGTTGTAAGAAGTAAGTGAAAGAGTTTAATAATATAGGTGTAATAGGAAATAGGATTTGCCGTGTGGGGCCGGCTTTAGAATTGTCCCACCCCTCTCCACCCATGGGAGTCGTAAGAGCCGACTGAGGGAATACCGAGGGAGTGGGCAGCAGCACTCCTTCGAGTATTAACAACATCCACTACGATCGCCAACCCGCCTGCCAAGCGTGGCGATTACGGCCCTATCCCCCATTCTTGGGAAGGCCTATATCCAGCAGTGGACTTGAAAAGGCTGATGGATGGATGGATGGATGGATGGAATAGGAAAAACATACTGTTTACTTTCAGAAAAAGGAGACGAAAATCTAATCAATCTAAATAAGAAAAACTGTTTGTATTGTATTCTATCTCATTCTTTCACAAGTTAAATCCCATATATGTATATGTTCGTCTCTTTTTAGTGTAGCTATTTCGTTTAAAATATCAACAGCGCTAAATAAGTTTTCACTTCAAAATACTTAGTAAACAAAACTGTATTGGACTTCTAGATTTATTACTCAATAAAAGCATTTGTTATTTAGATATAAGCGAATAGATATCACCATCTTAAAAGTCGTGAAATAACTGGTAGCATTTTCATTTAACGTGTTTAGTTCGCTGGCTCATTGCGGATCGAAAGAATTTCCGAAGGCATTTGAGAAAATCTCTCATGCAGATTATTTTTTATATACGGGCATTCATCATTTTTCTTTAAATATACACAAAATATTGGAAAGTCAGAGATATGTGAATGCGAATCTGGCCCTTGGACGTGGGACCGAAGTCGATACCAAAGGCTCCGCAGTCCTTGGCCTTGCCCGTAAGCTATAACTGCTATTCTTTATTACTATCTCAAAAGCAACTATTGAACCGAACGAAGTTATCATACGGTCTTTATTCTTAATAGTGACCTTGCGGGAATAATGCGGCGACCCGTAGCAAATAGCTTCCACATAGAACTCAGAATATCTGAGTTCTGTGGACTACCACAATACTAACATTACTTTGACATTTAATGATAGTTCTGATTGAGAGCGATGCCCTTCAGCCATCAAAAAATTCGTGTTATCACATTATTATTATAATACTAGTCTTTGCCCGCGGGTCAGCCGCAACCAAAAGCTAGTTTTAGGTTATATCTCAGGTTCCTAGTACAGTAGCGGGATAAAATGTATACCAGTTGTTAAGTCAAATCAAGAGCTATCAAATAAAAAAAGTTGCATCAAAATCCGTTCAGTAGTTTTTGCGTGATGCGCGAACAAACAAACAGGCAAGCAGACAAAAAATATAAAAATAAAATATATTTTTTATATAGGCGTCTATATAGCCTATTACAGTAATTTTTTCCCAAATATCTTAAATGTTACAGTTTTTACACAGCTATGTTACAGTTTTATAATAGTTACCATAAAGTGAAACCTATTCATGTACACTGGAACTCCTGCGTCCTTCGGAAGCATCTTAAGCAGTGTGAGTCTTAAGCTGTCTAATGACATCCTGGCAAGGGGTAACAGGTTATCAGAGTCCTAAATAAAAAATCTGATTCCGGTCTTATTCTGGTCGCCAGTTGTACTCTTATTTGTGTCGTAGAGGTTAGATAGGCCCTCGCTCGTCGAACAAATCGGAGGCTGCCCCCAACAAAATTTGCCATAAGGCTAGGGAGATGATTTCCTACCCATTTTTCATGCTTTACTATTTTTATTACTTTAAGAAACTACTACTTTGTGTAATTTCATAACTTAAAGACTATTTCTTCGACTAGTAATATAGTCGACCCGGGCGGAATTCTACAGTTCGATATTTATCGAATCCGATTTGATATTTATCGAAAAATCGACGCATTCATTAAAGGACCTCTTCTTAAATGATTTTAAATCTCAAGTTTAAGAGAAGCGCTATTGTATATATCGTCCTTAGCCAGCGCGATGAGCTTTAAAATGAGGTAAATCACGGAATTTGATAGAGGAAAGGACGATCTTGCGTTCCGATAGAAAACTGGCTAGAGAAATAATATATCCTAACTAATATCTAATATAATAAATATTTCACTGTCACTCTTTACCATAGTTTACTTTAAAGCTCCTTAAAGAAAAATAATTATTTAGCCTTGTGTTAGCAATACGCTCGGAGTTATATTATATATTAACTCTGAAACGCGCAAGTGGGCCCTTAGGAGAACAGGTCGCAATCTCTGGTTTGTACACTTCCAATTAATATTGTACTATGATAATGTCGTATGTAGGTGACAAACTGTAATTTATATCAATAAAGGTAATTATTATTATTAAAAAAAAATGTTAAATTATTTAAATAACTACACACTGTAACTACAAAGCCGATTAACTTGATATTTTGCACATATATAGTTTAGTGTACATAAAAGAACATTATACTACTTTTAATCCCGAAATATAGCTAAAGTACATGTAGGATAGCTATATGTTTTTTGTTTTAGTGTAAATATATTTGTGTCTCTGTCTCTACTTTCGTCTATTTCTTTACTACAGGATTTGGAAAACAAGATCTATGGTATCCCAAAACGCAAACTAAGTCATGGATAAAAACTTCAGCTGATTATCCTGACTTTGATCACCACGATAAAAAGTGTTTTAGAGCTTATTTCTCTAGATTTTATACTATTTACGAGTACACCTGAAGCAAGAATTTCACAGCCATGAATAAAAGATCAACTGTAAGCCACGTTACACAATTTAATTATTCAAAGTGATGACAATATTATGTGTCTACATTTTTACAGGTCTTGAATTTGAGCACTTCGTTGAATTACTTTCATTAATTCAGTACGTAGTGAGGTTTAGAAATACTGTCATGGTAGCATAATTATGCGTATAATTAAAGTATTTTGATCATTTCCTCGTAGACTTAAAGCCTGGCTAAAAAAAAGGCTTTCATTTAAGTATGTAGACTATAATATTATAAAGCTGTAACAGAGTCGTGTCTGTACATTTGAGATATTTGAGAAAAAAAATACTTTATTAGGCTGTATAGGCGCGCCTAAACAAAAACAATTTTTTTTAGATTTTTTGTCTGTTTGTTCGTTCGCGCATCACACAAAAACTACTAAACGGATTTTAATGAAACTTTTTTATTTGGTAGCTCTTGATAAGACTTAAAAACTGGTATACATTTTATCCCGCTACTATATCGGAAACCTGAGATATAACCAAAAAAAAATATCTATTCTAAAACTAATGTTTGTCGTTGTTGAGCCTTGCTTATCGCAGCATGAAGGGCCGGCTCGGTCGGGAAAGTACCACCATTTCACAGATTAGCGTGAAACAACGCTAGGTACTTTATGCCGTTGTGTTTCATATGGCCCATCAGGTAAGCGGTTACCGTAGCTTCCAGATGCTAGCAACACCAGAAGTATTTTATAATAGTATTAGAAATTACATTGGGATCTATCTTTTTTATACTACGTGGTTGGCAAGCAAGCATATGGCCCACCTTTTTTTTGTTAAGGCGGGAAAAAATGTTCCTGACCGCACACCCCGTCGTCCGGGGCAACGAACAGGGTAGTGTGGGGCCCTCACCCACTAAAGAATACCCGCCGTGCGCCGTCTCTCCTCCTTTATTGGCGGGCCACTGGAACTATGTTACATTCCTTCGGTGGTCCGCCAGCGGAAGCGTAAGGCCCACCTAAAGG
This sequence comes from Leucoma salicis, assembly GCA_948253155.1. Classification (NCBI taxonomy): domain Eukaryota; kingdom Metazoa; phylum Arthropoda; class Insecta; order Lepidoptera; family Erebidae; genus Leucoma; species Leucoma salicis. The sequence goes on along the minus strand of OX411828.1, from coordinate 11,961,098 downwards.
TAAGCGGTTACCTTAGCCTATAGACACTAGCAACCCCAGAGGCATCAGTCGCATGTCGCCATCTCCAAGGAAATATATATATAGGAGGTGGAACGGAAGGATAACAAGAACAGGATAGGAAGGATAATAATAAGGAGAACTTTTAATTTAGATTATTAAACTACGTTTACTCTGTATTATAGAGTAAATACGACAATAGTACTGAGGTAAATAACCTATAGGTAATCAGAGTTCTTAGTCTGAGAACCTATAGTATTTTCCAAAGCCGTGAGTAATGTCAAACATCGACCTAATATAGACAGAGGATATTATAGACACGTTCTCAGTGTATACAGTGTCGAAATAGCAATAGTTTTACATAGTGATAACTAGAATAATTTTAAAAGATAACTATGATTACAACTTTATAGACGTAACTGCAATTTCTTTTGTCCTGCCATTCTTGTATCCAGCTAAAACAGGTAGTTCATTTTTAGTCAACAAAGTTATAATCACAGTTATCTTTATAATTATTCCAGTTATCATATGATTCGTATGTCAAACTACTGCTATCTTGACACTACTATAATATCCTCTGTCTACGCAGTAATGCCTATATTTTGCTTAACAATATTAGAACGTGTAACATTAGTCCCAACAAAAATAATGCATATGCTAAAAGGATAGTAAACTTATACATGTGTCTCGTTCACTCTTGCTAATACGTAATATGTGCATGCTTTTCTTCATCCTTAGTATTAAAATAGTAGCGAGTCTATAGTATACTTAGTCTATGATCTAGACCCTGACATAATATGGCAACAGACGACACGCGATGTACATTTATATTAATATGTGTATGTTTATCCCTAAGGATTTATTTTGCTAGCTACGAGTACTAATAACTGTAATGCAAGCAAAAAAGAAATTCGTCATAAATATTGACAACCAATTTTTTTACATTTATACTATTACAAAGCTGTGACTGTAATTTTTTTCATTGCATGTAGTGGCAGACGAGCCACGGCCAATCTGATGGTAAATGGTAACCGTCGCTCATGGAATCAACTATACGGAGTGTATTGTCAAGCCACTGCTCACCATTTCATTTCACAGATACGAAATGAAAGAATAAACGGCTATCTCCTGCTACAGCCAAAACGCAACAATGTGCTTCATGGCCGGTCACACGGCAGATGGTGGTACCAACCCGCTCGGGCCCGATACCAAGTGAGTACTCCCACTTGGTGCCCAGACCTACCACCAGTAATGCAATGGGTGATAATTGCTTACTTCCCTTAGTCGCCTCATACGACACCCGTGGGAAGGAATGGGGTGGTGACACTTGTATTTTTAGTCCGTCACCTAAGGGACTTTAAGATATTTGAGAAAAAATGAAAGTATTAGGCTGTTTAGGCGTTTTTTTTTAGAAGTTTAGTTTGTTGGTTTGTTCGGCTTTCACGCAATAACTACTGAACGGATTTAGCTAAAACTTTTTGTTTGATAGCGCTTGACATAGACAAAATTAGTATACATACCTGTATATTACTAGCTGACCCAGCAAACGTTGTTTTGCCATTTAAATTATTTATAGAGAACATTTAGGGAATTTCTAGCTTAGAAAAAAATAAGTAAGTTATATGCCGAATCATAAAAAAATAAAAATAAATAATTGGGGTGGACCCTTATCACTTAGGGGTATGAAAAATAGTTTACATCCTATCCTCAAACCTAATGAATATACACACAAAATTTCATAAGAATCGGCCAAGCCGTTTCGGAGGAGAAAGGCGACAAACACTGTGACACGAGAATTGTATATATTAATTATCGGAAACCTGAGATATACCTAACCTAAAGGCTAGCTGTTGGCTGCAGCGGAGTCGTTGGCAAAGGCTAGTTAATAAATAATGTGTTCTCGACGTTTACGCCAAATCTTAGTAGGTATTTTTATTGCCGAATTGAGAGATTAGACAGCGGGTTACCTGATAGTAGTTGCGGCGTTCATAGACTTTAGACATACCAGCGGTAAGTAGAGATAATCGGAGGCCTAACGTGAATTTTTATTACCATGTTTTTATTATCTCGCTTTCTTGTATGTCCTGGCATTTTGTAATGGATTTTAACCTTTTTTTTTTTTTTTTTTTTTTTTTTTTTTATTTTAGGTGGGCAAAAATGTCCTACCGCACACCCCGCTGCCCGGGGAGACAACGGGGTGAATGGGGCTCTCACCCACTAAAAACCCACCGTGCGCCTACACCCGCCCTTGCTACGGCGGATCACGGGTACCGCGTCGTTACGACCGCGATCCGCAGGCGGCAGCCCCTACGGGCACCCTCTCTTGAGCGACGCCTCGCGCACTTGGGCGTCGCACCTTCGCGGTAGGCTTCCGCGGACGGCAGGGTACTCCCCGACCCCACCGTCCGCAGCCTCGGCTAGGGCGGCATAAGGCGCAAGTAAACGCGCGCACGCCGCCCCTCGCGCCGGCGGCGAATTGGGTCCGCGAAGGAGGATTCCTCACGGGCCCTCTCCGCCACCTCCTTCCGCGAGATGACAGCCTCGCAGAAGGCGGCGACCGCGGTCCAGGCCCTGTCACTGCCAACCATCGCTCGCGCAACGGCCGGCAGCGACAGGTCCACGCCTATGACTGCAACGAGTTCCCGGCGCTGCACATCCCATGCCGGGCACGACTCGAGCGTGTGCTGCGCCGAGTCCTCGTCGCAGTCGCAGTGGTGACAGCCTGGGGTCGTCTCCCTCCTTGCGATCGTGTGCAGGTATTTGCCGAAGCAACCATGCCCCGACAAAACCTGCACCAACCGGAAGGTGAGGATCCCGTGCTGCCGCCCTGCCCATTCTTCCAAGATCGGCCGGAGCGCCCCCACGGTCCAGAGACCGGCTCGGGGCGTCTCCAGCCGAGACTTCCACTTTAGGACGGTGGCGCGGCGGGCATCTTCCCGCCACGATGACATTACGCTCGGCGAGGGGCGGCTGCCCCCCGCCCGCGCCGTCGACGCCCGCCTATAGACGTCGGCGAGCACCTCCGCCTCCAGATCCCACGGGGGGGTTCCGGCCAACGCGCAGGCTGCATCGGTCGAGACCGTGCGGTACCCGCGTATTGCCCTGACCGCTACGACCCTCTGTGGACGCCACAGAAGAGCCCTATTACGAGCGGCCAGGGACTCCGCCCACACGGGCGCGCCGTACAGCGCCATCGACCGTACTACCCCCGCGTAGAGTCGTCGACACGCAAGACTCGGTCCGCCCAAATTCGGCATAAGTCGCCCGAGGGCGGACGCCGTGTTGACGAGCCTTGGCGCAAGACGGCGGAAGTGCTCGTCAAAGTGCCACCGTCCATCCAATACCAGGCCCAGATATTTGATGTGGGCCTGGATTGGCAAGCCCACCCCATTGACCGTTATCGAGGCGCTGGAGGGCGGGCCCCGTCGGCGCCCATGGAACAGTAGGGCCTCCGACTTTTCAAGGGCCACCCTAAGCCCCAGCGCCTCAATCCGCCTGACCACCTCCGCGGTACCTGAGGTGGCCAGCGTTGCCGCCTCCTCGAGGGTCCAGCCCCGGGCTGTGACGAGCGTGTCGTCTGCGTAGCAAATTACGCCCAGCCCGGGGGGGAGCCGGCCACGGAGGACCCAGTCGTAGCCGATGTCCCACAGGAGCGGCCCAAGAACCGAACCCTGCGGGACGCCGCACGACATAGCCCTCCTTACAACGTCCCCTTCCCGGTCCACGAAGAGGACGCTGCGGCCGTCGAGGTAGTCTGCCACCAGCCGCCTCAGGTAGAGGGGCACTCCATGGTACCGGAGTGCCTCCTTGATGCAGCCGAATGGCAGACTATTGAAGGCGTTGGCGATGTCAAGCGACACCGCCAACAGCACATCCCTCGAGGTGACGGCCTCCGCAGCCTCGGCCTTCAGGCGCAGAATGGCGTCGACCGTAGACCGACCCGCCCGAAATCCAAACTGGGCGTCGGACAGGTCGGGGCCGACCGCTCCTAGGTGCCGGACGATGCGGGCAGCGACTACCCGCTCGAGGAGTTTGCCCACCTCGTCCAGCAACACGATGGGCCTGAAGGCCGAGACTGTGTTCGGAGTCCGTCCCGGCTTCGGCAGGAGCACGAGCTTCCCCTCCTTCCAGCAGTCAGGGAACCGTCCGGACACCAGGCAAGCGCCGAACAGTCCCCCGAGGCGGGGCTCGAGATGGTCGAGGACCAGGGCCAGCACTCGGGCGGGAACCCCGTCCGGCCCGGGGGCGGCGCCTCTCCGCATACGCGCTACCGCCGCCCCCATTTCCGTCGTCGTCACGGGCGGTACCTCCACGTCGTCGGCCTCCCGGTCATCATCTGGCGGAGCCATGACCGGGGGCGTGTGCACCGCCCGTGAAGGAAAAAGTCCCTCGACCACCTCAGAGAGGAAGCCCGGCTGGAGGGTCTCCGTAAGGGGGGGGCCCTGGGCGCGGAGCTTGTTAAGCGCCGCGCGGTACGGGCGTCCCCAGGGGTCACGCTCGAGACCCTCCAGCATCTCCTGCCTTTTCGCATCTTTGGCGCGACAGATGGCCAGCTTTAACGCGGCGCGCGCACTGCTGTACGCCGCATACAGCCGGCCCTCCCGCTCTTCGTCGCGGATTCGGCGACGGCGGCTGCGGGTGTAGGACCTCCGGGCACGAATACAGGCCGCACGGAGGTCCGCCAGCTCCGGGGACCACCAGTAGACCCCCTTCCGTCGAGGCGGGCGCCGCACACGGGGCATGGCCGCATCGCATATCTGCGTAAGCATGCCGCGAATGCGGCCAGCCTCGGCGTCCACGTCTTCCGTCAGGGGGGGAGGCAGCCAGGATTGAAAAATGGCCGCCTCCACTAGCAGGTCCCGGTCGAGCCTACCCACAGCCCATCGCGGAAAAGCGGGAGTTCTGTCCGCCGCGTGACCCCTGCTGGCGCCCTGAAGGTTCCGGGAGACCTCTATCTGAATATATCTGTGGTCAGATAGGGTCTCGACCTCCTCCAGGACTCGCCAGCTCCTTACGCGTGCGGCGACACCGGGGCTAGCGAACGAAAGGTCCACTATCGACCCGCCCCAGGGCCGCACGCACGTTTGGGCGGACCCTCGGTTGAGTAACACGAGGTCCGCCGCTGCCGCCCACTCTTGGACCGCCGCACCTCGGGGGTCCGTCCTGGGGGACCCCCACGCCGTTGATTTGGCGTTGAAGTCCCCCAGCACGAGCACAGGGCTCGGTGCTATACGCCGTATCGAGGTCTCCAGGTTGTGCAGGAAGACCTCGAAAGCCGCCAGACTACGACTAGGGGAGAAGTACACGCCATACAGCGTGACCCCTCCCCATTCGGCTGCCACATATCCCGTGCCCTGGTCTTTGAGTGACAAGGGCGGGGAATGCGGCGCCGCCGAGGCGACGACCGCCACGGAGCCATCCCCGCTACCCGCCCAATTGGGGCGATCCGGGACTATGTAGGGCTCCGCGGCTACGGCAACACCGATCGACCGCTCCGCCATGGATTGCAGGAAGAGGTCCTGCGCCCTGGCGGAATGGCCGAGATTCCCCTGGAGGACGATAGCGTCGTGATCCGTTATTGGACCACGATATCCTCCTCCATGCGCTGCGGCGGTCCAGCCGCGCCGGGTCGGGCAGCCGGGGCCGATTGGCTGCCCACCCCCCTCTTAGGGCCTGACTTGGCCGGAGGCCTGCACCCCACCCTCCCCATACAGTGGTTGGCGGGGCGATTGCCCGCCGCGCACGCGGGGCAGTGTGGGGTGGCAGAACAGGCAGCCGCCTGGTGCCCTGCCTGACCGCAGCGGAAACAAAGCCCGCTGCAGTCAAAGCAGTTTGTGCACAGCGGCCGGGTGTGACCGACCGCCATGCACTTGTAACACCTGGCAGGCCGGGGCTCCAGCGCGATTACCCGCGCGGCGCTCCAGCCCACCAGAAGTCTACCGGCAGCGACCAAATCCTTGGCCGCCGCGACAGGGCACGAGACCCAGACGGCACCCACACCACCTGGACCTGGGCGAATGGTGCCCACCCGGACGGCGCTGCTGGGAGACCCGGTTTTCGAGACGATTGCCTCCCGGATCTCTTCCGCCGTCACGGAATCGTCCAGCCCGGAAATGCGCAGTTCGGCGCACTTCACGGGTCTGGCGACCCGGACACCACTCTCCTCTGGGAACAGGCCCAGCAGCCTCGCGGCCATTGCGTCGGCCGTCTTGGCGCCCTCTGGCCCCAGGTACTCGAAAATCCGAGCACCTGTCCGGGCTTGGCGGGAGCGAGCGGAAACGTCCCCGAGATCGGAGACGTTTATCTCCCGCCGGGCACGCTTCAAGACGGCCTCGTAGGTCAGGCCCTTTTCTTTTCCCTCAGGCAGCACGGTGATCACCACCGCAGCTGCCTTCGGGACCTTCAGTTTCCGCGGCTTCCTCTTCCGCGGCTTCGGGGCTTCTCCTCTCGGATTAGTAGGCGCCGCTTCGCGCCCCGAGGCAGCGCCGCGATCCCTGGCCCGGGATCGCCGGGGCCCAACCACCTGCCAGTCCCCGTCTGAGGACGTAGCAGTGGCGGGGGTGGGGGCAGGAGCCCGGGGCGCGACAGCCGTATCCCGCGAGGGTGCGACCGTTCGTCGCGGCGCAGCAGAACGCGGAGGCACAGCGGCGCTTGGCAGAGGCGGGAACTCCTCTCGGGGCTGACCCCTCGGGGCTTGTCCCGCCTTTTCCTTTTTTTTGGGCTTTTTTTGGCCCTTTCCCTGCACAGGGGCCGGCGAAGGTTTTGCCGCTGGTGGTTTGGCCGCCGGTGGTTTAGCCGCCGTCGCGGCAAAAGACACATGCCCTCCCTGGCACGGCAGAGGTGTCGATGCCGAGGACGCTGCAGCCCTTCTTTTATCAGCCGCAAGCGGCGGCCGAAGTCGGGGTTCCGGCGGCAATCTTGCGGCTAGGGCCTCAATTCTCGGGCCAAAGACCGCATCCATGCGGTCGATGACCGCACGGAGCATTTCGTCGTCGAGCCCAGTGACAGGGCCCGACTGAGCGGCAGACGGAGCCGAGGCAGACGGAGCCGAGGCGGTCGCCGAGGTGGGGCGGGGGCACGGCGGCTGCGGCGAGGCGGTCGCGGGGAGACCAGGCTCGACCCGTAACTCAGCAGAATCCGAGGCACTCGGGATGGCCTCAGGGAGCCCAAGTTCGGCTCTCATATTGGCCATCCCTCGGTGCAGCTCCTCGACCGTTGTCTCCAGGCGCTCATTGCGCGCCCCAAGGTCGGCTACCTCCGCCACAAGCCGCTCCACCACGTTGGACAGCTCCGTGGCGGCGATTTTAAGGCCCCGGACGAAGCTACTCTTGAGGTTCCTCGAGCCCAGGGCCACCGTCGAAATTATGGCCACGCTGTCCGCGGCTCTCTCGGCAAATTTGGCCGCAGTAGGCGGCCCATTGTCGTCTATGGGGAGACGGAGTTTCTCAGACAGGAGCGCCAAGCGCTCCTCTGCATGTTGCACCGTCTCCGCCCGCTTCAGACATCGCGTCTCTGCCTCTTTCGCTGAGGCGACACGCGGTATCGGCGTCCCGGGACGGCTGATACCTCGACCCCTAGCCGCTGCGGGTATTTTAGGGGGAGGCATCTCAGTGGAGCTCAGGTCGGACTCCGAGGCAGCGCCCCCCTGAGACAGGGTGCGCTTGCGCCAGAAGCGCGACTCCGACACAACCTCTGCCGGCCGCGATTGCCGACTCTCAGCAGCCTCAGATAGGCCACCCTCCTCAGCGGCAGACATCTCGGCAGCTGATGTGCAGGCCGAGCTGCCCGTCATCGAGCCGTCCCTCGAAGACTGGGGCGTTCCCTTGGACGTCTTCTTGCCCTTGCGGGACTTTTTGCCGCCGCGCGTTTTACGCGCAGCTGCACTAGTAGGGGCCGCATTTGCAGCCGGACCCCTTACGGCTGAGGCGTCGGGATTTTCACCCAACTCGGTCAATTTTGAGTTTAACAATTTTTCCATGTTGTTCCCACGAGTATGGGAGAAAGGAGGTCCACCCGGGCAGAGCTCCCTGTACCCGGGTAAGCGTACATTTGTAACCCAACACAGGGGGTCCGCAGGTACCCTGGCTGGGGCCGCGCTCGAGACTGAACTACCCATCAGCCATGCATCTCCTCGCCGCGCGCCAGAGCTTGAGATTCGGGGTAATTTTTTATAGAGGTTGTCTTCCTCGCGGTCCGGGCGATTAAGCCAAGACCCTCGTTCCTGTATGCCCGCGAGACGTAACCACAGGCACGCGCTCAGGTTTACGATTTGGGACGGGGGGGGCCGCTGTGGCCCCACTGTCCCCCCTCTCCAGAGCCCGGTGAGCCAGTCTGGCCCCACCGACTCCGACGCCTGGTCTATCCGCCGTGCCCTCTGCTGAGTCAGAGGGACACGCGGAGACCCGTCCTGTCCGGAATTTTAGCCGCCGGCGACTGCCGACGTTGCCCGGGGTGCACCACTAGGAGGTAAACCAGACAAATTAGCACCCCAATGGATTTTAACCTAACTTGCCGATGAGCTAGATACTTAAAATTTGGACCATAGCTCAGTAGTGGATGACAATGTATGAAAATGTTAAAAAAAGAAGAAAATAATAATAAATAAAATAATATATCCCTACTATGTTTTTATAACGGACTATTTTATAGTATTTAGTCCTTTATAAGAACATGGTACATTAATTTTCTTTTTATGATCGTATTATTTTATTATTGAAAAAAAAACAAAATTTAAGTGTCTGTTTGTAATCTATTCAAATAAATAAAATGGAAGTGTCTGTTTGTAATGTCTAAATAACATTTTTGGCTTAATGTATACGGAAGTACATAGGTACGCTACCTATAAGAAATTACTAATTTCTAAAATTTTTGTCTGTTTGTTTTCGACTAATCTCAGGAACGGCTTGACCGATTTGGACGGGACTTTCAGAAGCAGATAGCTGTTGTTACAAAGCGTAACTTAGTCTACTTTTATTTTGGTAAAATACTTGGGGTTCCGCATAAAATTGTGAATGAACACCACTCCAGACCGATTTGCGGACTGATTTGGACAGGACTTTCACTAGCAGATAGCTGTAGTTACAAAGAGTAACCTAGGCTATTTTTACTTTCATAAATAATTAAGATTCTTCGCAAAAAAGAAACCCCATGAAATTGTGAATGAATACCGATTCAAATAAATAAGTATATACGTCGAATACACATCCACGGCTAATCTCCTGGCTGGGCCAATTTGGACGATACTCATGGGACGGGCCTCGCGGGAAGGGGAACACAACATTTACTTTGGGATAATAATTAGGATTCTGTACTAAAAAAAAAACTAAATTCCACACGGACGAAGATGCAGGTAGCAGCTATTGTCTCAATAAAACCTTTTTACTAAATGCATATGAGTTTAAATACCTTACCTATAAATACCAATTTTTAAAGGTTTTGTCTGTCTGTCTCACTGTTTGTTCCGGCTAATCTCCACAATGGCTGGACCAGTTTGGGTGTGATTTTCACTGACCGATAGCTGATGTTATAAGAAGTAACTTTAGGCTACTTTTGTTGTGGAAAAATATTTGGAGCGCAGCACAAAAAAAAATATTTGGATAATCCAAAAGTGCACGCCTCATACCACGCAATAAAAAAAAATATAATAACATAAGTTTTACTTAAGTCATAAGTTTCATTTGAGCTAACTGGTAAAATAAAGAAAAATTTTACTAAATTCCACGTTTGCAGTGAGTTGAAAATATAATAGACCAAAAATTATTCTGCAAAATAATATGTCAAACCATGTACCAACCACATCGGGACTATTATGCAACAAAATAACATATGTTATTTTCTTTCATTAGGTGTGTCTTATGCTTGTTTGTCAACTGCTTACCATTAGGTGTGTCTTATGCTTGTTTGTCACCCACGAACGATAAAAAAAACCTTTGACTTTTATATTTTGTCATAAAATACACGGATGGGACATTTCTCAGGAAGTTAAGGCGTCTACTATATTTTATCGTGCCGAGAATAAGTTATTTACATTCACAGTAGTGACCAACCTCTGTAATAAATGTTTTATGTGTAAAAAACATCCTCAAGGATCTCGACCTTGGAAAGTAAAGGCGATGTTTCAGAGTAGGGTCAGATGAAAAACAACTCGATCACGAGGGATAAGTTTTTATTTAAAAATTTAACCAAGTATTGTAAGCGATAAATACAATTATGTACTTGTACTTTAAGTTTCAGAGGTAAATGTAAGATGAATCTTATCACACTTCACCTTTAAAAGAAATATTCAAGTAACAAAATCTGACATTGAATTGTGTACACTACTTACATGAGTAAGTTGAATATAGAATAGCATCTTAATTAGTAGATGGAAATCACATATTATATGGAGGGAAACGGGGAGATGCGTAACTTGATATACATGCAGTTATTTATTAATATCTGCAAAGACATATGTTGAAGGAGATTGGGTATGTCTAAAAGATAGTACTGTAGCTCAGTGGATTAGAGCACTTCCCCGGATAGGAAGGGGCGCAGGTTCGATTCCCGCCTGTACTAAAAATACTCTTTTTCCTTATTCACAAATTATAATTTGTACTTAGAGTAGCTGAGCATGTCAAGTGCTAAAATATAGATCAAAATATTTAAAAAATCACGCCATCAAATAGTATGAATTTTAATTGCAAAATTAAACTTACTATATTGGATTAATGCATGTAAATGCGTTCCGATAGAGGGCGTTGGTCGTTAAGACAAATGTGATAAGGAGATTGGGTGTATCTAAAAGATAGTACTGTAGCTCAGTGGATTAGAGCACTTCCCCGGATAGAAAGGGACGCAGGTTTGATTCCCGCCTGTACTAAAAATACTCTTTTTCCTTATTCACAAATTATAATTTGTACTTAGAGTAGCTGAGCATGTCAAGTGCTAAAATATAGATCAACATTTTTAAACATGGAGGTATAAGTTTTATTTTTTCAGTCAACTTATAATATTTTTTTTTGTGTTACACGTGATGGTGGTATAATGTATGTAAATACTCCCGACAGATGGTGCAAGCGTCACCCAGGACGTTAAGTATGAATGTGTTATCAAAATTAGTAGTCGAGAGCAGTTGTTACGATGGCTGATTTGGCAAAGCATCTGGACGGTATCCAGGAGATGCAGATTCAAATCCTGCTCGTGACTGTTATTTTCGATTACACATTTTCCACTTTGTGTTTAATGTATATGGCTAAGCATGTCAAATGCTAAAAATATATATATAAATTTCTAAATATTTATAGGGCTGCGTCATTATTAGGTAAAAATCTTAATTGAAAAACTCAATTTACCTGGTCGGTATGATGTATGTAAATACTCCCGACCCGACAGATGGCGCAGGCGTCACCCAAGACGTTAAGTAATAATGTTTTACCGCAATTAGCAGTCGAGAACAGTTGTCACTATGGCTGAAATGGTAAAGCATCTGGACGGTATCCAGGAGATGCAGGTTCAAATCCTGCTCGTGGCTGTTATTTTCGATTTTACATACTTTGTGTTTAAAGAAATGAGACTGTTTATATAATGTATTTCTGTAGTCTGTATATAGGTGTATAAAAACGTTCAAAAGCATGTAATTTATATCCATTAAATTAAGTAAGTATATCTTTATGAATCCCACAGCCCCTAACGTATCTTTGTGAAAGGATTATTTATTCCATACTCTCCTCCACACATTAGGGCCAATTCACGCCCCCAATGCTGTCCTTGACATTTGTTGTGGAGCTGGAGTAACGTGGAAAATGCATTGAAATATAAATAGGCTTATAGTATATATTTAGAGTATTCATGTATGAAGTCATATATAACTGCCTCGGTGGTGTAGCGGTAGTGTATACGACTGCTAATCATGAGGTCTCGGGTTCGATCCACGGGTCGGGCAATGTTATTGAGCTTTTTCCTAAAAAGAAAAATTCTCAGTAGCAGCCCGGAGTTTGGAATTGTGCCCGGTAGACGTCAATAGGCTCACTCCCTATTACGTGGGACTTAAACATAGCTGGCGAGTCGTGGGTATGTAATACACCTCTGCCTACCCCTTCAGGGAATACAGGCGTGATGCTATGTTGTTGTAAGTCATATATCATGGTGTTTTTTATCTATTATATGTAGGTATTTACAAAAAAAAGAGTATATGTATTATATCCGTAATCTGGTACCCATAGCACAAGTGTTAAGCTTAGTTAGGGACCAGAGCGCGTTGTGTGAAATGTCTGTGAATATTTATATTTATTTATTAAGGTTTTGTTTCTCAAATTATTGGAAAGTCTTAAGCAACGGTGAACAAATACAGAACTGGTGCAGTATTCAGATCTGGTGGTAGATTTTAGATATCTTTAATAAATAGTCTTATTAACACGCTTTTATTAGCTTGGTATGTATGTTTCTATGTAACCGAATCTGAACGTGATTTTCACCCACTTTAAAATGTGGAATTAAATTGAAACTCTGCACACTTTCTTTAAATTGAAGTACTTTTGATGCTATTTTGAGACTAAAAAGAAGAAAATAAATTATGATAATGTTGCAAATACATAGTTCATTAATATAGTAAAAAGCACCCTCGCATTTTAACAATCAATATTTATTATTTTTTACTTTTTAATTCAACTAGATATTAAAGCGTCCATTTTTGGTTTTTTAAAGTATAATTTATAGTGTTGTGAAATTAATAATGGGGATACACCAATACGCAAGGTGTATACGAATCTAGCTGCAGGTACTCCGATATCTCAAACATAGTTGGAAATTTTAAACTTAGTTTAAAAGTTCCAACTACTGGTAGAATAAGTTTTGACAGGTTCACTTCTCTGTCCAATTTTTTATATTCCGAGGACAAGCATACGGTAAGCCGGTGGTGTCATCCACTAGATTTTGCCAGCAACTTCATCCGGTTGGACCGTAATTTTTCCGGCATAAACAGTTACCTATGTGCTATTCCACACTACAGTGTATCTCTGAGTTAAATTTAATGCAGATCTGCTAAGCCATTTTGGGGTGATTGAGTTACAAACATCCTTCCAAACTTTCGCATCTGTAATATCAGAATGATAACAGAAGTATATAATCCATAAACTTTGGAAGGATTTATAAGACTCCTACAAAGTGATTCCATTGGGAATAAATCATCAATCCAATACAACAATACACTCAACATCAAGCCACGCTACACAATTTATTTAAAGGCATTGGTTTGAAAGCCTTAGGTCTGACTGTCCATAAGGAGCGTTTTGGACTTACTTAAATCTATCTATACTATAATAAAGCTGTAACAGAGCTGTGTCTGTCCATTCAAAATATTTGAGAAAAAATTACTGTAATAGGCCATATAAGCGTGAACCCAAAATAATTTTTCTTAGAATTTTTTAACTGCCTCTGTGGTGCAGCTGTAGTGTAAGCGACTGTTGATGATGAGGTCTCGGGTTCGATCTCTGGCTCGGCCAGTGTTATTGAGAATTTTTGTAAAAAAAACAAGAAAAATTCTCAGTAGCAGCCCGGAGTTTGGAAATGTGCCCGGTAGACGTCAATAGGCTCGCCCCCTATTACATGGGACTTAAACATAGCTGGCGAGTCGTGGGTGTGTAATGCAACTCTGCCTACCCCTTCGGGGAATACAGGCGTGATGCTATGTAGAATTTTTGTCTGTTTGTTCGTTCGCATCACGCAAAAACTACTGAACGGATTTTGTTGCATTTATTTTTTAATTTGGTAGCCCTTGATTAAATAAATAAATAAATATTCACGGACATTTTCACACAACGTCCTCTGGTCCCAAACTAAGCTTAACGCTTGTGCTATGGGTACCAGATTACTGATATAATACATATATTACTTTTTTTTTGTAAATACATACATATAATAGATAGAAAACTTAGACTTAAAGACTGGTATACATTTTATCCCGCTACTATATCGGAAACCTGAGATATAACCAAAAAACTAGCTTTAGACTGCAGCGGGTCTAATATTTAATAAGGTATGTATTATGTATGTATATGTAGAAGAAATAGATTGAAGAAAGGTTAAAAAACCTATGAAACATGATTTACAAAAATAAATAACTGTCTTCTTTCTAATGTTCCACGCCACGAATATATTAACAATGTGATGCATAGTAAAATACAAGTTATAACATTAAAAGTATGTAACAACAATATTTTGATCTGTATTTTAGCACTTGACATGTTCAGCTACTTTAAAGAACAAATTATTTGTGAAAGTGGAAAAAAGAGAGCTTAACTGCGAGTGGGATTTGAACCTGTGTCCCTTCCAATCCGGGGAAGTGCTCTAGACTGCTAAACCATCGCAGTAACTGACGGCTACACCCAATCTCCAATTCACAATTGAAGATTAGATCGATTTAGCAAAACATTATGCTACGTGACAAAATTACAATAAATAAAGTTGTGAAAGTGACATAAGGGATATGTGTGCCTTTCCCATTTCCGATGGGAACGCTCTGGACCACTAAAATATCTGTTCACTATTATATTTTATGGTTACAAATAAATATACTTATCACAATCTCAAGTTTTCTAATTGTAATAAGTACTAACAAAAAGATTTATTTTTATGTTTTTTATTAACAAAAAGGAAAAGTTGAATAAAATACAACAAGTAAATTGTTGTTCTTAAATCTCACCTTTTTTGTTTTTTTTGTTTAGACGGGAGAAAATGTTCCTAACCGCACATCCCGTCGATCGAGGCAACGAACAGGGTAGTGTGGGGCCTGCACCTACTAAAAAAACCCGCCGTGTGCCGTCTCTCCGCCTTTATTGACGGGCCACTGGAACTATGTCACATTCCTTCGGTGGACCGCCGGCGGCTTACCCTTTCGGGTACCCTCTACTGAGCGACGCATCCACGCACGGAGCGTCGCACCTTCTCGGGAGGCCTCTCCCTCCTCCAGCACCGGCTGGAGCGCCCCTACGGTCCAAAGACCGGCCCGGGGCGCCCTCCACCTGGCCAAGGCAGCTTGGTGGGCGTTGCCCTGCCACCTGGCCACCTCCCTGGGTAGGGGGCATCCGCCCCCCTCCCGCTCTTGCGACGCCCGCCGATACACCTCGGCGAGCACCTCCGCCTCCAAGTCCCACGGGGAGATTCCGGCCAACGCGCAGGCCGCCTCCGTCGACACCGTGCGGTATCCGCGTATGACCCTGGACGCAACGACTCTCTGTGGTCTCCACAGAAGAGCCCTGTTCAGTGCGTCCAGGGACCCCGCCCACACGGGTGCGACGTACAGCGCCATCGACCGGACCACCCCAGCGTAAAGCCGTCGGCAAGCATTGTTGGGTCCACCTATATTCGGCATGAGCCGTGCAAGGGCGGACGCTGTGCCAACTAGCCTCGGGGACAGTTGGCGGAAGTGCTCGCGAAAGCGCCACCGCCCGTCCAGCACCAGGCCCAGATACTTAATCTACTCAGGCCCAGATACTTAATCTGGGCCTGCACCCCAATCTGGACCCCGTCCACTATGATCGAGGCGCCAGCAGGTGGCCGACATCAAAGCCCATGGAAAAGTAGGGCCTCCGACTTGTCCAGGGCCACCCTAAGCCCCAGCGCCCCGATCCTCCTGACCACCTACGAGGTCCCTAAGGTGGCCAAGAACGCTGCTTCCTCGAAGTTTCCACCCTGGGCCTCGACCATTGTGTCATCCGCATAGCAGATGACCGCCAGCCCGGGGGGGAGCCGATAGCGCAACACCCAGTCGTAACCGATGTCCCACAGGAGCGGCCCCAGGACTGAACCCTTCGGGACACCGCACGACATGGGTCTCCTCACAACGTCCCCTATGCGGCTCTCATAGACGACGCTGCGGCCCTCTAGATAGTCCGCCACCAGCCGCCTCACGTATACAGGCACCCTGTGATACTCTCCCTGATTCAGCTGAATGGCAGACTGTTAAATGCGTTGGCGATGTCAAGTGACACCGCTAACAGCATTTCCCTGCCAGTGACGACCACCGCGGCCGCAGCTCTCAGACGCATGATCGCGCCGACTGTCGAACGACCAGCTCGAAAACCGAATTGGGCGTCCGACAAGTCGGGCCCGACGTCGCGCAGGTGCTGGACAATGCGGGCAGCGAGGATTCTCTCCAGTCTTAAGCCTCACCTAAAGAAACACAGGTAATAAAATTACAGGTACTTAGTGAAATATTCGTTATATTTGTTGTAAAAATAAGAAACTCTCCTTTCTAGTGGTTGTGCCTTGCTTATCCCAGCATGAATGGGTGGAAGTACGACCCTCTCACAGACGATCAGCATGTAACAACAGTAGGTACTCCTGCCGTTGCATTGTGAATGAGAGCGCCGCAGGCCTAACTCTTTCCCTATCCTCTCCTTATTATCCTTCCTGTCCTCTCTTTAATATCCTTCCTATCCTTCCTTAGTATCCTACCTATCCTTTCGCTCCCGAAAGGATATTAAGGAGACCTATGAATTTCGTTGGAGATGTCGACGTGCGAGTGATGCCTCTGGTATAGCTAGACCCTCGAGAACAATTTATAGATGTGGCTCAAGATGAGTCTATAATTATTCAAGAGGATTCTGTCACCTTTTATGAAGAACAGCACCACCGTGCTCATGGTCTACGACTCTGCAACGTCACCCCTGAGAACGACGGAATTGAATAGCCTCTGGAGGGCTTTGAGGACCGGCTTTCCGCCTGCCCTCAGAAGCTCTATAGTAATTCCGTCGTCTCCCAGTGCCTTTCCGTCTTTTAGTTGTTTGAGAGCCATTTTAATCTCATACAGGCTGACGTATGCCGAGTTAGCTTGGATCTCGACTCATGGACGAAGCTGAAAACAAGGTTCTGGGATCTGTATAGAACTTATGAACCTCTTTTAATATGTCATCTTCGGATGAAGCAACAGTACCATCATTGGTCTTCAGCTTGGTCAGCTGGGTTTTCCCAACAGACAGATCTCTTGCGAACACTTTCGAGCCTTGGTTCCGCTCTATCGCCTCTTTAATACGGGTAGTATTAATTTGGCGAATATCGTGCCTTGAAATCTGTCTGTTTAACCGCCTTAGACATGACCAATCGGCTGAGGACTGGACTGTCATTTCTTTTCTCCTTTCCATGAGTTTGAGATTATGATCCGAGAGTTTACGAGTTCTACTGACACGGCGGGCCACTACCAGTGATAGTATAACATTATTCGCTCCTAAACGCTTCTAGTCAAACCAAATCCGTATATCACAGCTGTACGTGACTTCCAACAATAAAGAATAATAGGTCGTCGATTGCAGTTTTAATTTATTTTTCAACTAGCTGGAGGCAAATTTAATGGATACAATGCAAGAAAAAATAAAAAAACCTGCTCCTGACTGTTATTTTCGATTTCACATTTTTCACTTTGTGTTTAATGTATAGTGCTAAGCATGTCAAATGCTAAATATATATATAAAAATATCTAAATGCAAGAAAAGTTAAATGTGTTTTGAAGTGTCACATTAGATTAGATAAATGGTATTTCTACTTGTGTGAATTTTAAGAAGCATCCTAACTATTATAAAGCTGTAACAGAGCTGTGTCTGTACAATTAAGATATTTGAAAAAAAAAACTGATACATAATATAGGCGTGTCCGAACACAAAACAATCTTTTTAGATTTTTTGTCTGTTTGTCGGTTTGTCTGTCTGTTTGTTCGTTCGCGCATCACGCAAAAACTAGTGGACTGATTGTGATGCAACTTTTGTATATGATAGCTCTTGATTAGACTTAAAAACTGGTATACATTTTATCCCGCTACTATATCGGGAACCTAAGATATAACCTAAAAACTAGTTTTTGGCTGCAGCGGGTGGAGGAATGCGTGGTTAATGGGCTATCCCTTATAAAGTTCCTAGGGGATATGCTAAGCAACTCTATGGAATAAGTTTTCATGTCTTCGGAGACAAAATCACGGCCAGAAGCTTGTACTTTAAATAAAATGGCGTGGGAGTGTGAGAATAATTCCTTAATAATTTAATTAACAAAGTTACTGTTATCTGCTAAGTAAGATAAACAATATAATGAATGTAAACAACTACTGACTTGTCGCAGTCTTGTTCACAATAAATTGACGTTTTGCCGAATAATACTACCACTTAATTCGATATTCATTAAATAACGCCAGTAAAGTACATATATTTTACGAAAGACATCGTACGTATTCAAACTACAGAATTTGCCGCAACGAATAAAAAATTCATCTTTACGAAACTTGGAACCTGTCAGCAAAAGACAATGCTCTGCGTCCATACATAGTTTGCCCTGAAAAAAACTAAATCATGTGTTGTATTAAATTATATTACTGCATTCCCATAGAATTATCATTTAATAGCGGGCTAGCTGGAAAATCATATTATTACAAATACTGTCTGATTTTGAGGTCATGAGCGGGGCGGTTTAAATAATTTTAAACTTATAACAATGAAGCTTGAATGTAAATGGATCAGTTTACGTATGACAGTAGAATGGTGTCTCACTACCTCTTGTAATAGTTTTCAATTCAGTTGGATTATAATCCTAGAGTTGCGACGTTTCTGAAGCTAGATGGAACTCTATTATTTTTTTACGTGTTGCAAAAAATATTTTAACTATTCATTTTCTATATACAATAAAGATTAGATTACTTAATTATTTTAATTCAGAATGACATTTTAAGTTTGTCTTATATTAATAATAAAAATAAGTCTATTAAAAGCAGTGGCATCTATTAACAAACTCTAATATTGATAATAAAAATAAGTTTATTAAAAGCAGGGAGATCTATTAACAAAATCTATTGACAAAACCAATTATGAGATCAAAAAGCTTTTAATAAAACAAAACTTCTGATTTTTGTTTAGATTTATTACAATGTAACTTATAATATTAGAACTGATCTTGATTTTTCGTTGTGACATTTTACATACAATTTCTAAATCAATTCCAAAAGTGTAATTCAGATTCAAAAATAACCTAACAATGCTATAAAAGAAACAAAAAACGACTGTATTGACTTCAGGTAAAAACATGGCAGGCACATCGGGAAGTACAAATAAATCTTCGAATACTTTTTTTCTTCATTATGAGATGGAGCTAGTCCGTGTTAAATGCAAATATGAAATTTGTATTATAAAAATACCAATAATTATCATAGCCCCGATGCTACTATCGTACAGGGCGAAAAAAGGCATTGTCCTTTGTGTAATATCAAAGTTATTGGAAAGATTTTATGAACGCTTTTACCTTGTAGTATGAGGGCGATATATTGATACTGAGATCTAAATTACACATCTATGATAATACCCGCTTTGCCATAGATTATGCAAAATACACTATTATTAAATAAATTAGCTTAGTAGAATGCATTGATAGCCTATTGGTAGGGACTCGTATGTCTGCAAAAACAGCGGTTTTGAATAATTAAAAAACATGGAGCGCATGCAGCAAATTATTGACGCCTTAATAACGTACCCCATGATTTTGTTTCCAATCTTACAAGTATTTTAATTTTTCTTTTTAGAGTTTTGTTCTCCTTCTTTTTTCATATTGTCATGAATTATCAGCCACTTCTGAGCTATGGCCCGAATTTTAAGTAACTAGCTCATGGGAAAGTTAGTTTAAAATCAATTACAAATTCCACCCGGACAAACATACAAGATAGCGAGTTTATAAACCATAGTAAAATGAAGAAAAAAATGTTTGAATATTTGTTACTCAATCACACAAAAACAGTTGGACAGATTTGCATGATATTTGCCACACAGATAGCTTATTTCTTAGATTAACATATTGTTTTATATTTTTTATCTCATAATATATTCGGTTCCTGTAGGATTGAGCTATTTTTACAGAGGTAATTAATTTTTGATAGTGATTGAAGTACTTGTATCATAGTGATTCAATTCCGAGGTCCATACGAATGAAGGCGCGGATACCAGCTGGTGATGATCAAATAAAACCAAGCCCGTGAAACCTCTTGTGAAAGAGTACCTCGCCTCTGAGCATAAAATATTAAATTCCATTAGGCACATAACACATTTGGTGTCTTTATGGCAACACTGGAAAATGATTTTGTTTTACCACGTAACACCTACGAGTGGAGTAGGTGCTTAATAATTAGGTAATTAGGCTTAATAGTAATAAATAAAATAACAAATATTCATGGACATTTGACAAATATTCCCGTCATGGGGGATAATGCCGTAATCGCCACGCTTGGCAGGCGGGTTGGCGATCGCAGTGGATATTGTTAATACTCGAGGGAGTGCTGCTGCCCACTCCCCCGGTATTCCCTCAGTCGGCTCTTACGACTCCCGTGGGTAGAGAGGGGTGGGACAATTCTAAAGCCAGCCCCACACGGCCGACACGACTCCTATAGGAAGAGACAATAATGAGAATAATTACAATGTACCTAAATAGTTGTTTAATATTGTTTGCTTTTCCAGATGAAGACAAAACTAGGCCGTCCAAATCAGACATGACCACCAGAAATAGAGGCCGAGACATGCCAGGTGTTAAGGAAGTCGTACACGAAGCGTATACCTATCCTATGGCTATAGGTAGTCTGAACACCGTAGAGTTTTAACAGGTAGACCAGTATTTCTGGAAGTCCAGCATAACCTCTCTGCCGGGCCGGTGGAGCAATATCCAGAAAGGATGTCTTCGGAAAAAAATTAAGAATAAAAAAATAACAAAAAAATGTGAAAATGTGAAATTGAAAATAACAGTCACGAGCAGGATATGAACCTGCATCTCCTGGATATGGTCCAGATGCTTTGCCAATTCAGCTATCGTGACAATTACTCGGGATTGCTAATTTCGATAACACATTCATTCTTAACGTCTTATTGGTGACGCCTCCTCGTGCTCGTGACTGTTATTTTCGATTCCACATTTTCACATGGCTAAACATGTCAAGTGCTAAAATAATATATAAAAACTAGCCTTGGTCCGCGGCTACGTAGCAGCCAAAAGCTAGCTTTTAGGCTATGTTTCAGGTTCCCGATATAGTAGCGGGATTAAATGTTTACTAGTTTTTAAGTCTAATCAAGAGCTACCAAATAAAAAAAGTTGCATCAAAATCCATTCAGTAGTTTTTGCGTGATGCGCAAACAAACAAACAGATAATCAGACAGACAAAAATCTAAAAAGAAAATTGTGTTTAGACACGCCTATAAAGCATCATAAAGTATTTTTTTCTCAAATATCTTTAGATAGATACAGCTCTGTTACAGCCTTATAATACTTAGTATAGATATCTAGAAGAATAAAACATAAAAATATTTTATGTAAGGTTAGGGACATTTTTTCCCGCTATAACATAAAATAACGCTAAATTAAAGTGAGTTTTATCTTTACAGCTTGAATTTAATTTGAAGTGTATGTTTGTATTTTCTAAATAACAATTTTTTACTCAAATCATAATTAGAATATATACGTTGCCTATAACACAATACCAAGTTAGGAAGTGTTTGTCCATCTTGCTGACCGTGTGTAACGATGATCGATACCGATGATTTCATGAGGAGTAATTTAGGCTACTTATATTTTGGGAAAACAATTAGGGTACTGTACATTTAACGCGAATGATGTCGCTGGTAGTACCTAGTATGTTGTAAACTCGGATGATTGACAGCATCCACAGTTGCTATCGGTTTTTCTACAAATCACTATTTAATTTATAATTTTATGTTTAATCTTATCACTCTATGCTAGTAGTAGAGAGTTAAGAAAATATAAAAAGATTATTGCGGGTAGTATTAACTCACAATTTAGAGAAATCCGATACTAATGCTTTAAACACTGAGCTACCGCAGATACTATGAGTAATAAGCACCGTGCGCTTCCACCTCCCCGTACTAGCACCAATGTGGTCTATTTTATCCTCTGTATTGATTGAAGTGGTTTAGACACTGACCCGCCAAATACTGGTTCGGTTCCTATATATAACTATTTTGTGTAATCCACAAATGGTTGTTGTTAGTTGGTTTCGAGTCTGCACTTTGTATCTGTTCAATTGTATGTTTGTAAAGTCCCCGCGATACAAAAATTAATCCCCTATCCCCAGTGTAGGGTGTTATCGTTTAATGGCGGTCAACGACTACTCGATTGAGATTTATGTAACACCCGTGGATAGGATTACTTACTTCGGTTACCAAAACTCTTAGAGGATGTATTAAGCTGTTTACAATAATAAAAAACTTCTTGGCCACGGGTGTCGTACGAGTCGACTAAAGGAATTAAGCAATTATCACCCATCGCATTACTGGAGGTAGGGCTGGGTACAAAGTCGGAGTACTCACTTGCTATCGAGCCCGAGCGGGTTGGTACCACCGTATCCCGTGTGACCGGCCATGAAGCACCTCGGTATGTTTTGATTATAGCAGTAGATATCCCTTAATTCTTTCATTTCATATCTGTGAAATGAAATGTAGAACAGCGGCTTGAGCGGCTCTCGGGATAGTTGAGTCCTTGAGAGAAGATTACATTTACCATCAGGTGGACCATGGCTCGTCATCAACCAAACGCAATGTAAAAATAAAATTTACGTCGCGGGACGTCTACCAGATGTGATAAAATGGAAATTATTTTGTAAAAATAATTATTAGAAATAAAATGATCATAACTTTTTCAATGTGTGCTTGTATAAAATTATGACATGTGTAAAATAACGGAAATAGACATAAATAATTATCATCAGGCCCTGGATATCATCTAGGACTGAAGTACTTGTCAAAACAATTCCAAAGTTGATGGGATTGCGGCGTTTTATAGCATAGTGCCCATGGCCATCCGGCTCCATCATCAGACCCTGAATATCATCTAGGACTATGGTACTATTCAAAACGTTACGACGCTTAATTACCGAGTATCCATGGCCACCTTCCAGCTCCATCATCTAGAGACAAAATACTCGTCAAGATGAGTCAAACGAGTATACACTTGATGGGTTGCGTCGCTTCATTACAGAGTTACTGTGGCCACCTTCCAGCTCCATCATCAGACCCTGGATACCACTTAGAGACAAAGTACTCGTTAAGACGATTCATACGAGCCTAAACTCGATGGGGTTATATTGTTTTATATTGGAGTTCCTATGGCCCCTTCTAGCTCCATCATCAGACCCTGGATACCATCTAAAGACAAAGTACTCATCAAGATAAATCAAACAAGTCCAAATTTGATAGGTTTGCGCCGTTTCATTATAGAGTTTCTATGTCCACCTCCCAGCTCAGCAGCTCCATGTCATCATAATATAGCATTGTCACGCCATATAGCTATGCGTATAAAATTTCAGCTCAATCGGAAACCGGTAAGTGTTACTTGCAAGATTTGAACGGGACAAGTAAAATAAAAGCGTCGCCATGCTAACACCCGGTTTTACCCTCCCTCCGCATTAGATGTTTCACATCAAAATCAAAACTGTAAAGCTTTGTAATTTGCTTTGTAAAGATTTTTATTTACTAAAAAAAAATGTCAGCCTTTTAAAATAACCTCTGCCTCTTTAGTTTAAAAAAATCAAAATGAAACTACAACGTGAACGACTAAATAAACGGTACCTCTTCAATTCCAATTTTGTGTTTAAATATTGAACGTTCGGAAATCCTTGGAGCGAACCAAGCGAGGAATTCATCAAAACGTTTACTGCTTAAATAAAGGGTATTTCCGTTTTTGAAATGGATTTTAAATCCATTATTTTTTAGAATATTTATTTCAATTAAAATTTTTGCTCAAACTTAAGCTATTCAGTGGACATAGCTAAGTTGCATTATATATAGTTTTCTATAGCGTTAGCGATCATAGAATGCAAACTGACTAGGCCCACTAAATACTAACTAAACCAATCATTAAAAAAATATAGTCTGGAGTACAGAGGACATCAGCTACTTTTTATCCCGGATAAATGGAACGTTCCTGTGAGATAGCTATTTTGACAAAGAGATAAAAAGGGTGCCGTAGAGTGACGTATTTATGAACTGAAGTCCATACGGATGGGGTTGCGATCAGAATCATAGCATCACGCCTGTATTCCCCGAAGGGGTAGCCAGAGGTGTATTATACACCCACGATTCACCAGCCATGTTTAATAATAATAGGGGGTGAGCCTATTGCCGTCTACCGGGCACATTTCCAAACTCCGGGCTGCTACTGAGAATTTTTCTTTTTACGAAAAAGCTCAATAACATTGCCCGACCCGGGGATCGAACCCGAGACCTCATGATCAGCAGTTGAGAATCTAGTAGATAATTAAACAAAAATGAAAGGGAATTATTAAATACCCATTCATTACAAATATTTTAGTTTCCAACCGTAACATTACTACTTCAATATTTAAGAAAACAATTTCGCATTACTTTTTTTGCTGTATACTTCTGCTATACTACTAACTAAGATCCCGATAATTAATTTGGTTTAGTCCTATTTAATAGCGGTTTTATAGCAGCTATAAAAGTAGTTGATTATGTAGTTCACTTCGGTTAATATCTCTAAAAGTCTTTGTACGTGTCGTGACTGAGGAAACACCATGACATCATTTCTACATCATTTGGTACTATATTATATCTTAAAATGGAGAAAAATTACCTTCTGTACTTCAAGTCGATCAGATGGGTAACGAATAAATAGGCTTTTCTTGAACACTAAGTGCAACAATATGAAATCAAAAATAAACGCGAGCAGAGTTCAGTTTTTTCTTCTTTCGTGGTTATAATTAACAAGTTAAAAAAATCTTTCGTACTCTGTTTTTCAAACAAATTTTATATATATCTGTGTTATGTTTTTTTCTGTTTAGTAGCTGTTATTGAAGAGTATTAGTGTTATCAGTGGAAAAAAATGTTGGAAAAAAAAATAGAAAAATGGTTACTTCACTTAAGTAACTTTTGACGTGATAACGTCTTATAAATCCATGAACGTTGGCTGCACGAAAAATGTATGGCGACCGATGCATTGTTTGTGAAATTCTCAGAAAACATAATTATATCGTTAAACACAAAGTGAAAAATGTGAAATCGAAAATAACAGTCATGAGCAGGATTCAAACCTGCATCTCCTGGATACCGTCCAGATGCTTAGCCTTAACGTCAAGCGAATATCTGTGCTTTATAAAACTGTAACAGAGCTATCTCTGTACATATGAGATATTTGAGAAAAATGAATGTTTAAGCGTGTATGAATACAAATCATTTTTTTTTACAATATTTGTCTGTCCGTTTTTCTGTTTGTCTGTTTGTTCCTGCTCGTGACTGTTACTTTCGATTTCACATTTTCCACTTTGTGTTCAACATTCGCATATTGTCAAATAAAATAAAATAATGATCTTATGACTTAAACACTTAGGTACTAAGTAATATCTTAAACATCTTGATCTGTATTTAAGAAGAAAATGCATGTAAATGCATCCAATAAGTTGCGTGGGTCGTAGAGACAAATGTGATATGGAGATTGGGATGGCCGTCGGTCAATGCGATGGCTTCGCGGTCTAGCATTTCCCCGGATTGGAAGGGACGCAGGTTCAAATCCCGCTCGCACTAAAATTCTCTTTTTCTACATTCACAAATAATTTGTTCTTTAACATCTTAAAGTTCCCGTTTTGTAGCGTATCAATTTTGAATCCATTTTGAATGCAAAACTTTGAATTGAAACGCCTGAATTAAACTTGCAAAACGCATTTATCCAAGAACTTCAATATTGGATAATGCTATCTCACTGAATAATAATCGGAAACCATAGTCAAGGATATTGAATCAATCCTTACTATCTTTACTTAGTACTGCAAATGCGAATGTGCGTTTGTTTGTTACACTTTAATGCTGTAACTACTGAACCAATCATCATTACATTTAGGATTAATACTACTGAACCAATCATCATTACACATAGGAATTTCTGGAGCCCTGAAAAATGTTTATCTACTCTGTATCTCAGAGAAATGAATGATTGCTTTGGTATATATATTTTTTTATAGGGATAATTAATGAGCCGTATTTATAGACGTATTTATATTCTCGAGCATAATCTAGTGCTAATATGTGCAGCCATAAAAAAATATATTATAGTAAAATCTCTACTCGAAATATGTTATTGATGTGTAAACATCTAATGCGGAGGGAGGGTAAAATCGGCTGTTAGCGTGGCGACGCTTTTTTACTTGTTCCGTTCAAATCTTGCAAGTTAAAATAGACACACTTCCCGTTTTCCTATTGAGCTAAAATTTTACAAACATATGTATTTCGTAATAACGCAATATTATACATGCCGTGTGGGGCCGGCTTTAGAATTGTCCCACCCCTCTTCACCCATGGGAGTCGTAAGAGCCGACTGAGGGAATACCGAGGGGCAGCAGCATTCCCTCGAGTATTAACAACATCCACTGCGATCGCCAACCCGCCTGCCAAGCGTGGCGATTACGGCACTATACCTCCAATTTGGAGAGGCCTATGTCCAGCAGTGGACGTCGAAAGGCTGATGGAATGCAATATTATGATGACATGGAGCTGATCTGATGATGGAGCTGGAAGGTGGATATAGGAACTTCATAATGAAACGGCACAACACTATCGAGTTTGGACTCGTTTGATTCGTCTTGACGAGAATATAGTATCCAGAATCTGATGATGGAGCTAGAAGGTGGCCATAGGAACTCCAATATAAAACGAAATAACTCCATCGAGTTTGGGCTCGTATGATTCATCTTGACAAGTTCTTTGTCTCTAGATGGTATCCAGGGTCTGATAATGAAGCTCGAAGGTGGCCACAGTAACTCCATAATGAAACGACGCAACCATTAAGTTCGGACTTGTTTGATTCGTCTTGATGAGTACTTTGTCTTTTGATGGTATCCAGGGTCTGATGATGGAGCTAGAAGGTGGCCATAGGAACTCTGTCATAAAATGACATAAATCCATAGAGTTTGGGATCGTATGATTCATCTTGATGAGTACTTTGTCTCTAGATAGTATCCAGGGTCTGAAGATGGAGCTAAAAGATGGCCACAGTAACTCTGTAATGAAACGACGCAGCCCCATCGTGTTTATACTCGTTTGATTAGTCTTGACGAGCACTTTGTCTCTGGAGAGTATCCAGGGTCTGATGATGGAGCTGGAAGGTAGCCACAGTAACTCTGTAATGAAACGACTCAACCTTATCGAGTTTGAAGTTGTTTGTTTCGTCTTGACGAGTACTTTGGTCCTTGATTTCCAGGGCCTGATGATGATGATATATGCCCCTTTCCGCTATTTTACACATGTGATAGTTTTATGCAAGCACACATTGAAAAAGTTATGATCATTTTATTTCTACTCCTTATTCCTACAAAATAATTTCGATGTCTCACATCTGGTAGACGTCCCGCGACGTCTATTATTTTTTTATTTAATGTGAATTAAATCAAAATGCAATCTCTGCGGAGAATCTGTGGAGTGAAGCTGACTGACCGCTTCCGTAACGACGACGTAAGAGAGCGAGTAGGTATGAAAGTGAGTATTGTTGTAAAGATGCGAAAGGGCATGCTCCGATGGTTCGGACATGTGAAAAGAATGCCGGACGCGACTGGTTAAGAAGATATACAATGCGAAAGTGGAAGGATGTAGGTACAGGGGGAGACCGAGACTAACCTACCTAGATCAAATCGGTCCTGTATTGAAGAAAGGTGGAATCAGGAGTCTCCAATACCGGTGAGCTTGTATGAAGAAAATTATGAATGTTGAGGAAGCGATCTATGCAAGAATAGAGCCTTTTGGCACTCTGTTTTCTCTGCCTACCCTGCAAGGGATATGGCGTGATAATAAGTAAGTAAGTAAATAATATGAATTGTTTAGAAAATTCTAGAGGTGTCTGTAGCTTAGCTGTCCTCTTATAACACGAAAGACAGGAACAGCTTAGAAATCAAATGTACGTGTGTGCTAAGAAAACAATTAATTTTGTGAAGACCATTCTTCAAATCACATTAGCAGTTGGTTCCGACTGTCAAAACTCAAATCACTCTTAACTATCTTTATAAATCGTCGGAATCCTGAGTAAAATTCTAAATTGGATCTTGTTCGGTCCTCAGTTGTCATATTAGTTCGATGGTGGAGATCAGATAGGACTACCCATCCTCCGTGTAAGTAGGTAGGTCTCCTCTCCTCAGTCGTTCACTCTTGTCAGAGTGGTCGTGGTTTCATGATGGTGTCTTTGGATAGCCCTCGCGATGCGCCTCCACTCGTTGCGGTCTTCAGCGTTTCGGGAACACTGGACTATACTAGTAGTTTGTGTGGCAGCTTTTATTGAATCTGTCCAACGCGTGGGTGATCGACCTCTGGGCCGTTTTCCTTCCACTTGTCCCTGGACAACGAGTCGTTCCATGGAGTTCTGGTTTCGAACAATGTGTCCAAAGTATTTGATGATTCGTAGTTGCACAGTCGACGATAATAACGACGACGATAAAAGACGATAAAAGTAGGTAGGTACCTACTGGTAATTAGCTAAAACCGAAGAGACTGAAATACGATCCCAACAAGACGAGGAGATTTTAAGACAGTCACTGCAGGCGAAACTCACAGTAATTTTGAATGGAACAGCAGTTAGAACGTATAATTCCAGACAGTAGTGGAATTCATTCACAAGAATTTCATAATAAAATTTAATTACTTACAATTAGTGCATGCTGCAATGTCGTCCAGACGGCTGTAAGATAGCCTCAATCTCTTTTAGTGGTAATTAAAAAGAAGGTAGTAAATACACCTGTTCTGCTACCCTCAAAAACTAAATGTATGAACAACCCCAAAACCTACTTGCAATAAAACCACAACGTTGCCGTTAAAAGACAATAAAATGCCTGAACTAATAATAATGTAAGTGTCCAAGAAAATATACTACTCTTCTATTTATTTTAAGACTGTCGGGTCGCTATTGTATGTTCTAATGGTAATATTTTCTACAAGTAGCAAAATATTGGGTTAAAAGGATTTTGTTAGGTCTGATAGATTAAATTATTTAACCTATATTTTATCCTTTTTTTTACACGCTTTTTTTATGCGGGAAAAAATGTACCTAACCGCAGACCTCGTTGTTTGGGGCCCTCATCCATAAAACAAACCCGCTGTGTGCCGTCGCTCCGCCTTTATTGGCGGGCCACTGGGATTACGTTACGTTGCTTTAATGATACGTATATTTGAATCTAGAATATTTTTATCACGAAAGCAACTGACATAGTTTCAAATTACTCATTACATCCAAATTGATGATAACTAACTGTGTGTATCAGAAATATCATCATTTGCGGAAATCGAATCCTGCAACACTTATACTATGCACGCAGGAAGCTATTTAGGAAGGCTTGGTATTTTATTATCAGAAGAACTTAGTAAGCATATTTCATTAGTACTAAGTAGTCGATTAATAAACTTTACACACGAAAGTGATATGGAAATTGATTACTGTATGTACGATCTGCGGTAACTTAATGTCAGAAAAGCCATGTGGAACTCAGAACTCTGTGTACTGTGGTGTGAACGAATCTTCCCTGAGGTGCGGGCTCGAATTTTGTCTGCAGTTATTTTTCAATATAAAAAAAAATATTTTAGTATAATAGACATTCGTTTCAACTAGTCGCCGCAACAGTGTCTTTCTATTGCCTAAAATATTTTATTTGTATGAGCAACATACACAAAATTCCTTAGTGTCACCACCCTATTCCAAGGTCAGTGGAGTAAAATGAAACAGGCAATTCTATTCAGATCATTTAGCAAGAAAGAAATAGAAAGAAATACATAGTCCTCACTTTTACTCATATCTTTAACGTAGTGGAGAACAGTAAGCCTCTATCATCCTTGATTCCACCTTATATCCGTTTCTCGGAGGTTGGCAAGTGCTTACGATCAGATGGACCCTATGCTTATTTGCCACTATTATAATATCTAAGCAAAACTAGTGCCTCATAGTAATACTTAAACAGGATATTAGAAAAGAAAAAAATATATACCGACAAACAGACTTCAGTCGTGTTGCTTGTCTCCGTAGACAAAATAGCTTATAGGTCTACGGCGTAGCCGTCTACGTTACATAATTATAACTCAAGGGATTATTGCTGAAGTTATTTACGGGGCAAAGACTTTTTATATTCCTTACTATACATAATATATTACAATGTTATAATTTATTGTAGGGGTATATTTATGTACTTATTAAAAACTAGTATACGCTATGGGCTTCGTAAAACTTGTTCATTGTAACCAAAGTTACTTTATATTATACTGGGATGGAAATATCGATACTGGTAAGTTCTTCCATAATATATTTCAATATGATAATACATATTTTGTTGAATACCATTATTATCACGTCAGGCGTTTTACTTGTTAAAGGCTTTATATGAACGAAATTTGGAGGAAAGCTATTATCCATGATTCCCTATACAATACTGTCATTGTGCCTTGTCATCTCTCCTATTAATATTGACTACCAGCCTTTGCCCACGGCACCGTTCTACTTTTTAGGTTATATCTTAGGCTACCGATATAGTAACGGGTTGAGATGGGCCGAATGTGATTTAACCGAATACGAACTTCGGCCAAACATTCGGTAAAAATACAAAATTCTGTCGAACTTCGGTGTGTTCTTTCTCGGGAATAACATGTCTTGTTCTGTGTGTATTTTTTATGAAAGACAACGTTGTAAAAAATATAAAAATCCAGTCATTGTGAGGGCGTCACAAGTATTTTACCTATAATAATTAAAGTTTAACGAACAACTGACCATGATTAAATATGACTCTAGATAATTGGTACCTATATGTGACTTATTTTACAATGACAGATTTGATTTCTTAAATTTTACTTAAATTTTAACTTTTTCTTGTATAATATAATGTTCGGCACACAGAGCTGTCAAAATCATGACAAGGGTCGCTTAAGACATGATACAGTTTATCGGATATAAGGCTATTGTGTCTTGTTACTTTACTATTTATTACAAACTAGCTATGTATGTATTAAATTTTATCTAAATATGTATCTATATAAAAGATATAATATGATTTGTCCACTAGTATGCAAAATACGACCACTTAATATTGCATACTTATACTAAAATCACAGTCCTGAGTTCGATTCTAGGGTCGGATTTAATTATTTTTTTAAAGACAACGCCCTTTTTTTTTTTTTTTTTTTTTTGTTATCGCTGTGGAAATGCTTTTACGCATCCCCCTGGTGCGAGACAGGGGGTATGTAGGGCTCGCCGGGCACTTGGATCTTATTTGCACCCGGAATACCCACTAAAACCACAGCGGCCCCTTCCACGCCTATTAGCGGGGCGCCAGAGGGTCGTCTTTCGACATTCCACTCTGACGCCCCAGGCGCATGGCCTACTGGCCACACCCTGTCGTCATCAAGGCGGTGGGAGGAGGTGAGCGTAGCGACGCCGCCTTCCCCCTGGCCGCCGCCGGCGGAGCGAGTCAGCGTGGGCTGATGCCTCGCGTTCCCGCTCCGCGGCCTCCTTCCGTGCAATCACTGCCTCACAAAAGGAGGCAACGGCCGACCAGAACCCGTCGCCGCCGAGCATTTGGCTAACTACGGCCGGCAGCGACAGGTCTCCTCCAATTGCCACCGACAGGGCGCGGCGCTGGGACCCCCAGGCGGGGCATTCCTCCAGAGTGTGGCGCACGTCATCTACTTGTGCGCCACACTCGTGGCATCCGGGGGCTCCTTCCCTACCAATACGATGCAGGTACTTACCGAAACACCCGTGTCCGGTAAGCACCTGCGTCAACCGAAAACTGAGGTTGCCGTGCCTTCGATTTAACCAGCGGTGGAGGTGCGGCGCAACGGCCGCTAAAGTCTCCCGTCCTGCTCCGGGAGACTCCAGCTCTTCCCTCCACCGCCGGATCAACGCCCTTCGGGCCGCTTCTTGTGCTCTGCCCAGACTCCTCTCGGTCAGTGCCTCAGCCTGGAGAGGCCAAGGCGGATCGCCTGCCAGCAGCGTGGCTGCGGCCCAGGACACCGTACGGTACCCCCTAATGGCCCTCACCGCTATAGCCCTCTGCGGACGTCGCAGGAGGGCCCTATTAGGAGCAGTGAGTGCGTCCGCCCAGATCGGGGCACCATACAGCGCCATGGACCGCAGAATACCGCTGTAGAGTCGGCGGCAGGACGACCCTGGACCTCCAATATTTGGCAGAAGCCTACCCAAGGCCGCGGCAGAATTAACGAGCCTAGGGGCGAGCTGGGCAAAGTGCGGCCCGAAACTCCACTTACTATCGAGGTGCAGACCCAGATATTTCATCTGGGTCCGCAACGGCACGGCAACCCCCTGCACATGTAGGCATGCTCCTCGGGGGGGACCTCGGCGAGGGCCATGGAATAGGAGGGCCTCAGTTTTGGCCAATGAAACCCTCAGGCCCAACATACCGATCCGGTCAACGACGAGCGCGACTCCAACTTCCGCCGATCGGACGGCCTCCTCGAAGCCAGCCCTCCTCACGGTAACGAGGGTGTCATCTGCATAACAAACGACCCCCATCCCGGGAAGGAGCCGGCCTCGCAGGACCCAGTCGAACCCGACGTTCCACAGGATCGGGCCAAGGACGGATCCCTGTGGAACGCCGCGCTCCACCCGATAGCGGTATAGGCGCCCGTCGCCCCCCTCCCATATCACGTGCCTCCCCTCGAGGTACGCCTCCAACAGCCTCCGGAGATACGGAGGCACTCCATGGAATCGGAGCGCCTCCTTCAACACCTCGTGAGGGAGACTGTTAAAGGCGTTTTCAATGTCGGGCGAGACTGCCAGAACGACCTCCTTTCTGGCCACTGCCTCGGTGGCCAGGGTTTTCAGGGCAGCCAGCGCACCGATTGTGGAGAGGCCTGCCCTGAATCCGTACTGCGATTCTGACAGCCCCGGCCCGACATCCTCGATGTGCCGGACGAGACGGTCCGCGAGCACCTTTTCAAGCAGTTTGGCTGTCTCGTCCAGCAGCACCAGCGGCCTATATGCGGAAGGAGAGTCAGGTGGGCGACCCTCCTTCCGCAGCAAACATAAGCGTCCGCACTTCCATTGCTCCGGGAACAGCCCGGACCCCAAACATGCGTTGAGCAGTTCCCGGAGGCTATCCTTAATATATTCAGCGACGAAACCGAGTACTAGTCCTGGAACGCCGTCCGGACCGGGCGCCTTCCTTCGTCCACGAAGGCGGGAGAGGGCCACTTCCAGTTCCGTGTCAGTGACAGAAGGGATTCGTGCCTCCTCTTCCGCCACCGACGGAGGAGCCATTGCCGGGGGGACGTGTCCCACAGACCGCGGGAACAGACCCCCCACCAGCTCCGACAGGAGATCTCGTTCCATTGACTCGATGACAGGGGCGCCGTGAGCGCGGAGCTTGTTCCGCGCCCGTTGGTATGGGCGCCCCCACGGATCCCTGTCGAGGCCCGCCAATAACTCCTCGCGGGCTCTCTCCTTTGCCCGGCTGATAGCCAGCTGCAACTCCTTTTTCTTATTGCGATATTCTGACTGCAGCTGGCCCTCCAGAACGGCGTCCCTGGCACTTCGTCCTCGGCACCGGACATACGCACGCCGCGCACGGTTACTGACCACCCGAAGATTAGCGATCTCAAGGGGCGCGGCGGCCTTCGCCGGGCCCTCGGCATCGCCGCATCGCACACTGCCGTAAGTGTTTTCTTAATTTGGCCTGCGAGCTCATCTACGCTGTCGCTGCCCCGACCGCCCGCGGAGCCCCAGCGCTGCACTATGGCCGACTCGCGGGCCATTTGATAGTCAAACTGACCCAAAGCCCATTTGGGGAGTCTGCCAATCCCGTGCTGGGGCCTCGGTATCCCCGGAGGGGTGGAGAGCCTGAACCGGATGTATCGGTGATCCGATAGCGTCTCCACCTCCTCTTCTACTCTCCAGTCACACACAACTCGTGCGACATCAGGGGTGGCAAACGATAGGTCCACCACGGACCCCCCCAATTGCCGCACGCAGGTGTGAACGGTCCCTCGGTTGAGGAGGGACAGACCGAAGAGCAGAGACCACTCCTCGACGGCCCTACCTTTGGCATTCGTGGCAGGGTTCCCCCACTCCCGGGACTTTGCATTAAAGTCGCCGAGGACAATAGTAGGCCTCGGCGACTGTCTGCGAACCGCGGCACCGACGGAGTCCAAGAATAACTCGAACTCTGCCAAGCCGCGGTTGGGGGAAAGTAGATACCTACCACACTGAAGCCCCTCCACCCCGCCACGACATAGCCTGGTCCCCTCTCGAGAGCGGAGAGGGGAGGGCCGACACTTCCTCTTGACAGGACAGAGACATCCTCGTTAAGGTCCCCCACCCAGTTGGGCTGATGGGGGACAAAATATGGCTCGCAGGCCACCGCCAGGTCTATGCCCCACTCCGCCATGGACTGCAGTAGCAGGTCCTGAGCCCCAGCGGAGTGGCTCAGATTCGCCTGGAGGAAACCGATTCTGTCACCTATTATGATGATATGTCGGTCCCCCCCTGGCCCTGGCGGCTTATTTCCCTCGTGTGGTCGGCCCGAGGTCCTTGGACCGCCACCAGTCTCCCTTTTACGATGGGAGGTCTACAAGACCTCCCACCCATGACATGCTCCGAAGAGCGTTTGGATGCCGTGCAGACTGCACAGCGGGGTGCAGCCACGCACGATGCCGACCGGTGGCCGGTATTGCCACACCGGTAACATAATTGGGATCGATCGACATCGGCTGGGCATAGCTGGCTCGTATGCCCCAGTGCCAGGCACCTGAAGCAGCGCAGCGGCAGTGGCTCCAGGGCCCTGACCCCGGCCGCGCTCCAGCCGACCAGAAGCCTCCCTGAGTCAGCGAGCATCTTGGCCGCAGCGATAGGGCAACGGATCTTGGCCATGCCCATGCCTCGAGGCCCGGTTTGGATGTCACTAACCCGAACCTCCTCGGCAGCGCAGCTGCACGCGCGTACAACAGCAGCGGCAATTTTTTCTCTGGTGACGGAGTCGTCCAGTCCCGACACGCGTAGATCGGCGCACTTGACGGGACGGACAACATCCGCCACCCCATCCAGGGCTGTCCGAAGTTGCTCGGCCAGTGTTTCCGCAACCTCTGGTGACTGGGTCTTGGGTAGCTGAAGTACCCTGGCACCAGTTACGGACCGGCGCACCTTCAGCCCCTCGCTTATCCCCAGAGCGGGGAGGTCTATGGCCTGCTCAGCCCGCAACATCGCATCGGCGTACGTCACGCCCTCTCAGCCGCCGGCTGTAATGTCACTATCACTGCCGGCGAGCGTGGGGCTGCTAGCGCCGACTTCTTCTTCTGCCGCGCCTTCCTCTTCATTTTGGCCGCGGCAGTAGCTGTGACATCGAGCGCAGCAGCGGGCGAAACAGCAGATGCTACCGGTTGTGGAGGGGACGACTTCTTTTTCCTTCCCTTCCGTACTACCGTGGTCCAGCTCTCCCCCGACTCGGGGACATGAGAGGCACTGGCCTTCGGCGGGTTAGCCAGGGCCGGTGAGGCCTCTACCACCCTCTTCGAGGTAGACTGGGGCGTCTCCTTCCATCTGTCGGTGGCGAGTGGAGGCCGGAGGGGTCGCTCAGGTGGCAGTCGTGCCTCCATTGCTTCCAGGCGCGCGCATAGCATTGTCGTAAGCCGTGATATGGCGCGTGCCGTCTCCTCCGGCAGGCCAGCAGAGGTCTGTTCGCCGGTTGGGGTAGCCGCAGAAGACCGCGCGGCCATCTCTACGCAGGTCGGTTGAACAGGTCCAACTTCTACCGGGAGCACAGCCGCCTCAAGCCGTGCGAGCTTGGCCTGCAGCTCCTCGACCTTGACATTAAGGCGGCTATTATCTCCCCGTAATTGGGCTACTTCTACCGTAAGACGGTCGTTGGCCGCCTGCAGTCGCTCCGTCTCATCGTTAGTAGATCGCCTGGCTAGGGCCTCCACCACCTTGACGTTATCAGCGGCTGCCTCCTTAGCAGCCCGCACAAAGGTGCCCTTCATGTTCCCAGATTTGGTGGCCACCTTGTTAATGATGGCCGCATGGTCTAGGGCTCTCCTTTTAAGGTCCGCGACCGACAGTGTGTTTATATCCTCCGTCGATTCACGGATCCTCAGAGAGAGCTGCTCAATCTGTTCCTCAGCCTGCAGCTCACCTTCAGCGCGTCTTGCTTTTCGAGCGGCAGCTTCCGACACCATTGGTCCCGGTGTCCCCGGGCGGTTTATGCCTCGACCCCTGCGCGAGGTAGTGACTTCGGGGGAGGCATCTCCGTTGAGCTCCCGTCGTCGGATGCAGCGCCCCCCTGGGATAGGGTGCGCTTGCGCCAGAAGCGCGATGGGATTGGCTCCAGTAAAACTGGCACCTCCGCCGGCAGTGGAGACTGCATTCTGGCGACCGCACTCGAGCTGCCATCCTCAGTGGCAGACATCTCAGTGGCTGAGGTGCCTGCCGAGTACCCGCAGCAGAGCCGTCTCTTGACGACTGAGACGTCTTCCTGCCTTTGCGGCACTTACGGCTACCGCGCGTTTTGCGCGCGGTAACATTGGTAGGGGTCGCATTTAGAGCCGGTCCCCTTTCGGCTGAAGCGTCGGGTGTCTCACCCAACTCCGTCGTAGATGATTGTAGTAATAAGTTTTCCATACTGTTCCCACGATTGAGGGAGAAATAAAAGTCCACCCGGGCAGAGATCCCGATACCCGGGTAAGCGTACATTTGTAACCCAACACAGGGGGTCCGCAGGTACCTTGGCTGGGGGCACGCTCGAGACTGAACTACCCTTCAGCCATGCATCTCCTCGCCACGCACCAGAGCTTGAGATTCGGGGTATTTTTTATAGAGGTTGCCTTCCTCGCGGTCCGGGCGATTAAGCCAAGACCCTCGTTCCTGAAATGGGCCGCGAGACATAACCACAGCACACATCACTAATCAGGTTTACGATTTGGAACAGAGGGGAGGCCGCTGTGGCCCCACTGTCCCCATCTCCCGAGCCAGAGGAGCTGGCTCCAACGCCCTAGTCTATCCGCCGTGCCCTCTGCTGAGTCAGAGGGACACGCGGAGACCCATCCTGTCCGGAATTTTAGCCGCCGGCGACTGCCGACGTTGCCCGGGGTGCACCACTAGGAGGTAAACCGGCACCACACCCCTAAAGACAACGCCCTGCGATAAGGAATATTCCTTGTATCGCGGGGACTTTACAAACATACAATTTTACAGACACAAAGTACTACTCAGAACAAACATTTGTGGATCACACAGATTTGCATTGTGTAGGAATCGAACCCACAACAATCGAGGGGACACTGGCCGTATCTAAACTACTCCACCATCTGTGCAGCCATTATATACCCGTGAGTGTAGATGATATATAATATATATAGCTGACGGAAAATTCCGAAAAACCCGTTTTCGATTTATCTATGCATAAACAGAAATAGACCTGCCGTCTAGACTAGAAAATCAACCCCAATATATTTGAGCTAGCAGGCTGTTACAAGATTTATTTTCATTGATTCCTTTCTCTAATTTAGCTTCAAATTAAATTCCAAATTACGTGATGTCAATAAGAATTATCTAAGAGAAAACTCTGTTACTTAGTTTGTACATCTAGCAAATGAACTCAATCTGTTTAATCGAACTTTACTACGTGATATAAGATGTATACATATCCATCCATCCATCCATCCATCAGCCTATCAACGTCCACTGCTGGACATAGGCCTCCCCAAGAAATGGGGGATAGTGCCGTAATCGCCACGCTTGGCCGGCGGGTTGGCGATCGCAGTGGGTGTTGTTAATACTCGAGGGAGTGCTGCTGCCCACTCTCCCGGTATTCCCTCAGTCGGCTCTTACGACTCCCGTGGGTAGAAAGGGGTGGGACAATTCTGAAACCGGCCCCACACGGCACCGGGTATACATATAGATAGATAGATATATATAATTGTCATGTAATAATTTAAAGGCTTGCCAGTGCTTGTACATTTAAGATATTTGAGATAAAAATACCGTATTAGGCTATATAGGCGTATCTAAACACAAAATATTTTTTTTAGATTTTTTGTCTGTTTGTTCGTTCGCGCATCACGCAAAAATTATTGAACGGATTTTAAAGCAAATTTTTATTTGATAGCTCTTGATTAGCTTAAATACTGGTATACATTTTATCCCGCTACTATATCGGGAACCTGCGATATAACCTTGGCTACAGCAGAGCCGCGGGCAAAGGCTAGTGTGTAATAAAATAAAGTATACAAATATTTAGTTCCTATTTAATGATCGAGGAAGCCCCCTTGTACCTGTAGACTGAGACTACCCTTTTTTTTTTTTTGTTAACGCGGGAAAAAATTTTCCTAACCGCACACCCCGTCGTTCGGGGCAACGAACAGGGTAGTGTGGGGCCCTCACCCACTAAAGAAACCCGCCGTGTGCCGTCTCTCCGCCTTTGTTGGCGGGTCACTGGAACTATGTTACATTCCTTCGGTGGTAGACTGAGACTACCCTACGTAGGCCAAATCGTAATGTATTGAAGGAAGGTGAAGTCATGAGTCTCTGAAACCGGCGAGCGTGTATGAAGAGCATTGCCACTCTGTTCTCTCTCTCTGCCTACCCGCAGGGAGATCGCGTAATGATAAGTGAGTAAGTTAATGATTATAATGATTCAAGCAATGATATTGGTGTAAAATATCCTTGGAGTCAAGCAGATATTGTCAATTGAATTTACTAATCCTAATGCACGCTTCGTTTATTTCTATGTAGCGAATTTCTTTCAATAATTAAACATTTACTTTTAGGCAGTCCACTTGCAAATTATACAAATTTAAAATATATCAGAATAGTTTAATTGTTATTTATAATACTATTGACCCGCCCTTGCTTCACGCGGATGCTATTGACTGATGCAAATTACTTTATGATTTTTGAAGAACTACAACTATTACAGTATTTTAAATTACCTATATGGTGTGGCCACCGTATGCTGCAACTTAACTTATTTAGAACCACTTGTAAAAACTCTACTAAAAAAAAGAATAAACCTTCCTTGGAAAATAAACGAAGGTAAAAACCATTTCTAAATCCATTGCATGGTGTAGAAGAAAAACACACATACTAGACTGACGTGTATAGCGACTTTATTACTATGTAAACATTCCCAACCCAAGCATGGAGAGTAGGAGCCTCTTTCGTAAATACACCCCGTCAATAATCTTAAGTAGCCTTTTTATGCGACTCTAAGCCGCAGTTAAAGTATTTATTCTACCTTTAGTTGCACAGAATTAGAAAATTTTACGATTTGGACGTGGCATTGTCCTTATGCTTCCTAACTATTATAAAGACGTAACAGAGCCAAGTCTGTTCATTTCAGATCTTTGAGTAAAATTACTGTACCTATTGTGTTATATAGGTATCTCAGAACACAACACATTCTTCAAAAATTTCGTATGTGTGTCTGTTTTTAGTTTGCACATCATGGCATAACTACTAAACGAATTTTGATGCAACCTTTTTGTTCAATATATTGTTGAAATGAATGACAAAAGCCTTGGAATACCCGCCCTAATAAATATTATATCACTAATAACTAAATTGGCCGTGTGGGGCCGGCTTTAGAATCGTCCCACCCCTCTCTACCCACGGGAGTCGTAAGAGCCGACTGAGGGAATACCAGGGGAGTGAGCAGCAGCACCCCCTCGAGTATTAACAACATCTACTGCGATCGCCAAACCGCCTGTCAAGCGTGGCGATTACGGCATTATTCCCCCCTTTGGGGAGGCCTATGTCCAGCAGTGGACGTTAAAAGGCTGATGGATGGATGGATGAACTAAATTGAGGGAGGATCTTTGACAAACGTTTATGACCTTGAAATAGTACTACTGAAGGTTGACAGAAAGGGCATTAAAGGTGTCAACGAATTTGTTTACAAGTTCACCATTTTATGTTTACTGCAAAATAAGCTAAATTCAACTTCTTTGTTCAATAATGATCAACAAATGAAAGCCATGCTTTGCATAGATAATTATAGGGTTTTGATTAAAGAAACTAGTGAAATCAACCGATGATCTTCTTGTCAACGTCAACTCTTTACTCGTCAATTGGTTTCTAACTGGTTAACTATTTGCTATTACAACATTATTACTGTTATGTATAGTTTACGTAAAAATCTCTAACGACCCACATTACATATGTATGTAAACCTTTTATCTCGTAAATTTTTTCTTCTATCCATTACATTCACCTTTAAGTCATTTATCAAAACAAAATAAGATTGGATGAATTTTATATCTGCAAAATTAAATAATAAGTATACCTATAAGCTGTTAATTTAATAACAGACTAATTTGGCGCAAGCACAATAAATAATTATTTATAAATCAGAATTAGCGTCATTTTTGATATATCCTACGTAATTCTTAAAATGTAAGCGAAAAACAAGAACTATTAATACATAATTCATTTTAACTTGAAAATTGTTTTGTTTATCTGTCACCAACTCAAATCCACTCCCTTACAATGCTGTCATCATAATTTATGAATGAGCATTGAGCTGATTGAGGTTGCACGTTTCACGTCACTATTAAAAACTTTTCACATCCATTTTCCAAACTAACACATAAAAAAAAACAACTGATGGTATAATATGATACCTTTAAAAAATAATTTTAAAAGCGCGGTAAAAACGAGGTCGGCAATTTGTTACGGCAATTTCAGAACGCGCGTCCAGTTCAAGCCAGCGGTCGGGGCGTACTAGCTGGAAGCCTGAAAATGTTGCTAGACGCTGGAATCATGTTCGATTTTCAAAATAACGTATGGTGACAGTATTATCTCACTAATGC
Organism: Leucoma salicis; assembly: GCA_948253155.1. Taxonomy (NCBI): domain Eukaryota; kingdom Metazoa; phylum Arthropoda; class Insecta; order Lepidoptera; family Erebidae; genus Leucoma; species Leucoma salicis. The sequence continues at coordinate 11,920,314 of OX411828.1, read as the reverse complement.
TGCTTGATAAATTTAACTGGTGCTCAATTGAAATTAATATAGGTAATATATTACGAGTATATCTACAAATTATTTAATTTTAATCATCGGTTTTCGCTACTTTTAATGGCAAGCAGTCGTGTAATGAGGTTGAATATCATAGATGGCTTAATAATCTCCTCATCTATTTCAATTTATATAATTAGTTGAATAGAGTTAATAATAAAATAATAAATATTCACTACCGAAAACGCCACGACGCCCGAGGTTAAAAATATGTATAAGGTAATGTTGGCTAAAAATAAGGTCTTATTGCCGTTTGCCTAACTTCAATCGTGGATAATGTGATCGTTGACCAGATCGCACCAGGTAGAATTGGCCTAGGTTTGTGTGACGTTAGTAATAGACTGTTGGGATGCTCAAGAGCATTTTTGGGCTAATACTTTATAACTGCTATTAAATTAGAAAAAATAAAATATGCAAGTACCAACCTCGCATGCCTAGTACTACCTACGTATTGAATTCGCAGCTTGGGGCTTATTTACGTGATCCATATTGAGTCTGAGTGTACTTTTTGTTCGGAAAATTATATGTTCATAAGCTCCTCCTCGCTATGGGAATTATTACACAGTGTAGAGTATTACTTTAAAAATACCATAAGAAAATTGTAGGGAATACTTAGATAGATAGATAGATATCTCTTTATTTGTACACCAAAAAAAAAACAAAATAGAAAAAACTTATAACAAAAATAATACACAAATGGCCTTATCGCTATATGCAATCTCTTCCAGGCAACCCAGTTAACTTAATTTATTATTAATTTACCTACACGTAAAAATGTACATCTTCTCTTAATGAATAAGTAGAATACTAAAGTGACACTCTTATGCACTTGAAATGCTTGGCTATTTACCAGATCATCATAGATCCTAGCGAATGTCACGATGGCTGAATTGGCAAAGCATCTGGAACGGTTTTTCAGGACATGCAGGTTCAAATACTGCTCGTGACTTTTATTGATGTGAAAACATCTAATGCAGAGGAGGGTAAAACAGGCATTTGCCAATTTTTTTTTTTTTTTACCGCCATCTGTTGACAAAAGCTTCTAGCTGGGATGTATAATGTCACCACCGAAGGAATGTAACATAGTTCCAAGTGCCCGCCAATAAAGGCGGAGAGATGGCACACGGTGGGTTTCTTTAGTGGGTGAGGGCCCCACACTACCCTGTTCGTTGCCCCGAACGATGGGGTGTGCGGTTAGGTACATTTTTTCCCGCCTAAACGAAAAAAAAAGGTATTGCTGTATATTAAACTTTATTACACAACGACATTCAAAAAGGTTATCTGTGAAATTATATCAGCTGTGTCGATGTTATTGGAAGACCCGTCTGAGTTATTTTGAGCAGCTTAATGGCAAAAGAGGAAACGTTACCTATAATAAAATGGCGGGTATTTAACATACGTTTATAATCAATTATTTATTCATAGACAAAAAACAAATATTAACAGGTTTAGAATTCTTAATGTACAACTCAGACCATTTTATTACATAAAGCGAATTAAACTACTTGATTATATTGAGCATCCTAATTATTTTGTCTGAACAAATATTATTCAATACCTTCTAACAAAAATAACCTCTGCTCTTTTCGTTATTATCCATGTGGTGACGGACTAGGAATATAAATGTCACCACTCCAGCTCCCATTGCATAACGGTGGTAGAAGTACATATTTTTATTGGGAGTGTGCACTTATTATCGAGCCTGAGCGGGCCGGTACCACCGTCTTCCATATTGACAGCCATAAAACACCTTAGTGTGTTTTGGCTGTAGAGGGAAATAGACGTTTGTTCTTTTATGCTGTCATATTCACGATAAGAAATATCGTGAATATGACAGCACTCTCAGTATGGTTGAGTCCATGAGCGACGGTTACCACTTACCATCAGGTGGGCTGTGGCTCGTCTGCCACTATAAGTATTTTATTACTCGCGCCTTTTCTCCTGTAGACCCGTACAAGTAAGCAACTGTATTTCTCGCAGTTAGTCTATTTCGGCGTAAAACAGATGCCATTACCGTCGTTGGGCACAGTTCCAGACTCAGTTTTACAAAATCATGACCATGAGAAACAGCTTTACTGCCCCCTTAGAATGGAAAACGAAACGTTAGACGAACTTTCGTTTCAGTTTATTGAACTTCATTGTGATTGGTCGCCCGAATCACACGTCGAAATCTCGACTAATTAAGAATCACGCGTCGGACTGTTGATCAATTACTTACAATGAAAGTTCGTCTAACGTTTCGTTTTACATTCTACGGGAGCAGATCAGGTAGATCTATATTATAATAACTATTTTTTTTCGTTCGGGGCAACGAACGGGGTAGTGTGGGGCTAGGGTTGCCAACTATACTTTATAATAACGTATTTTACTTTTTACTTATGCATAAAAATAAAGTATGTAAAAATACTCGATAGATTGTATATTAACGATTTAATTTCCAAGTCAATATGATTGAAGTGATACAAAGGAATTCTACTAACAACGATAAAGAATTTTCAGAAAAACTCTATTGACAAATGGCAATATAAAATTAAAAATGTATCTGATAAAGAAAATTATTTCTTATTTCATCATCTATAAATTTAATAAAAATGACATATTTGTTCATTTAAATTGGGATTGTGAAGAAAGCTTCCAAAAATTCAAGAGCAATAAAAACTGTAAGTAAATAAAACTGAATAAATAAATAATTAATATTATTTTTAAATACTTTTTTCTTCTTCCAAATACTTTATTTTTTCTGCTTAAAAAAAATAGAATAAGGAGATTCGGATGATTGAAAGATCTGTACTATAGCTCAGTGGTTTAGAACACTTCCCCGGATTGGAAAAGACGCGGGTTCGATTCCCGCCAGTACAAAAAATCTCTTTTTCCTTATTCACAAATAATTTGTACTTTAAAAAGTGGCGGAGCATGTCAAATGCTAAGAAATATAGATCAAAAATGTTTAAAAAATCGCGCTATCAAATAGTATGAATTTTAATTGTAAAATTAAACTTACTATATTGGATAATTGCATGTAAATGCGTTTCCGATAGATGACGTTGGTCGTTAAGACAAATGTGATAAGGAGATTCGGATGATCGAAAGATCTGTACTATAGCTCAGTGGTTGAGAGCACTTCCCCGGATTGGAAAAGACGCGGGTTCGATTCCCGCTAGTACAAAAAATCTCTTTTTCCTTATTCACAAATAATTTGTACTTTCAAAAGTGGTGGAGCATGTCAAATGCTAAGAAATATAGATCAAAAATAGAATACGTTAAGGATTTTATTTTAATATTTTTTTCACACGTTGGATTAAATTATCGAAGTTTTCATATGGATTCCTAACTTTTTTGAAAATATTATATCACCTACGATGAGGGATCAAAAAGTAGTGAGAATGAGATAGAATATAATGACTATTGATAACTTAATAATTTATTTTTCTACATAGTCTCCGAGTCTCTCTACACACTGAGGCCAGCGCTTTTCCAAGGCTTCAATCCCTTTCAAAAAAAAAGTTTTGTCATGGTCCTGCAAAAAGCTCTCCGCGGCATCCATTACCTCTTTATCGTCTTCGTACCTGTTTCCCCTTAATTATTCTTTCAATTTGGGGAACAGATAAAAATCGCTAGGTGCCAGATCTGGTGAAAAAGGGGGGTGGCCAACCGATTCGAAGCCAGCTTGCTGAATGGCAGCCATCGCAACTGCCGACCTGTGCGCGAGTGCGTTGTCGTGATGAAACAGCACGCCCCTTCGAAGTTTCCCTCTCCTTTTCTCTTTGATGGCATTCCTCAACTTAGGAACTAAAGCTGCACAATATTGCCCTGTAATAGTGGTTCCACGCTCCAGGTAATCGATCAACAATATCCCTTCTGAGTCCCAAAATATTGAGGCCATAACCTTGCCAGCCGATGCCACGGCACGAAACTTCTTCGGGGTCGGTGATGATGGCCCTTTCCATTGCGAAGATTGCTGTTTTGTCCCGGGATCAAAATGATGGACCCATGTTTCGTCCATTGTTACGAAACGAGACAAAAAGTTTTCAGAATCTTCTTGAAACTTGTCCAACAATATCTTCGAAATGTCAAGTCGATTTTGTTTCTGACTGTTCTCGGCACCCATCTTACGGAGACTTTTCTCATATTCAAAGATTGTTTCAATATGGATTGAATACTTCCATATGAAATGCCCGTTTCTTGAATTAAATATCGGATGGTAACTCTTCGATCGCTCATTACAATTTTCTCGACTTTCGCAACATTTTTTTGGGTGACTGACGTCGATGGACTGTCGCAACGATGTTCGTCTTCCGTGCTCGTTCTCCCTACTCGAAATTGAGAAGCCCACCTTGCAACAGTGGAATACGGCGGAGCAGACTCTCCTAATGTTGCCTCCAATTCGCAATGAATCTCTTGCGTCGTAAACTTTTTTAAACAGAGTTATTTAATAACGGCTCGCACTTCGTTTTCCTCCATTTTCGAGAACACGTTCCGACACGAAGCAAACAAATGACTACATTCAGAAAAAAACAAAAGAGAATCGAACATTTTTTTCTTTATTAATATTACAAATACGTGTCTAAGCTATGCCTGCCAGTATTTTTTTTTTCTTACCAAGGGGTATGTCGTTCTCACTACTTTTTGATCCCTCCTCGTGCGTTCACATGACCGTTTCCGTAGCATATGCAGTGACCGACACAGCCCGTCAGGTCACACGCTGAAGTGACGAACCGACAACCGTTTGCTATAGGACAATAAAGGGTTAATAGGTATTCTGGTAGATGAGAGACATAAGGGTAACCCGAGTGGAAAGCAGTAAAATAAATACGACTATTCAGTCAGGTTAACCTTATTAAGTTAGACTACCTACGTAAAGGTTCAAGTTTAAATTAGATTTGTCTGTAACTGCGCATATCGCTCAAATTATTCATGGAACAAGTTTGTATTCGATTCGGTAATGATGATGGAGATGAATGTGTTGATTTAGTTACCTATTTTGCTAGAGAAATTAATAATTTATACATAGGTAACCAGAATTCCCAAATACTAAAATCATAGGGGAAAAAATAACCTAATAAAGCAATAATATTCATAAGTAAGTAATCGATTCTGCCGCCATCATTATTAAAAACCATTTTAATTTTAATTTTTATTGTTTACTAGCTGTTTCCCGCGGCTTCGCTCGCGTAAATAAATGAATACGAGTATAGGTTACTGCAAAAAAATGAAAAACTATGTTCCACGTGAATGAAGTCGCGGGTTGCACTTAGTTAACAAAGTTTGTTACTTAAACTTTATATAAGATAGCTGTTACTCGCGACTTCGTCCGTGAGTAATTTCATAAAAATAAATAAAGCAACCCTTGAAATTGTCGGTAATACAGTGCAACGGTATTACAGTACTCGGGGTTGGAACTTCATTACTGAAATGCTAGATGGCGTTGAAGTTGCTAGATTTTGAGATTTTGTGACAAACAATTTTTTTTTTGCGTATTTTTTTTAATAAAAAGTATCCTATGTTCTTATACCTCCGAGAATATGTGTACAAAGTTTCATGATGATCGGTTAAGTAGTTTTCACGTGAAAGCGTAACAAACAAACTTACATTCACATTTATAATATTAGTATGAAGTATGATATGAAGTATGAAGTATGATAGTATGATGGTATCTTGGTAGATTTAGAATCTACTCTATAATTTAGACACTGAAAAACAAGTCTTCGGTAGTATAGTGGTCAGTATCCCCGCCTGTCACGCGGGAGACCGGGGTTCGATTCCCCGCCGGAGAGATCCCTTTTTGGAATTTTAAATCAATTTTTACAAAATAATATTTTAGTTTTACATTTTATAACTACCTACATGATACCTATTTTGTTTTTAACCCCTTGACTCCCTTGCGTTCAAGTCAAATGAAAACAATAATTTCACATGTATATAAAAAAACCGAGTCGTATACGAATTTATTACAACGCCATCTAGGATTGCAAATAATGCGTGCTGTATGTGAGGCATAGAGGGCGCTTTAATAAAATTATATTTAACATTCGCTAGTGAAGCGCCTATTATTCTTCTATAGGCAATTTTATAGTTTTGTTTATCTGATGCTATCTGGTGTAGTTGACCGATGATTGCTATACAGAATTACTAATGGAATGCAAGAGTAAAATAAATAAACTTTTAAAATTTGCTACGGCTTGCATGTAAACTCTTAAATATGCAAAGTCATACATTTAAGGTCGAACATATTTTTTAACCGACCAAAAGACGGAGTAGGGTCTCAAGTCAACCCGTATATATTTTTAAGACAGTTTACAGGAGTTTGGGCTTATTCATGCATCTTAGTAAATATTTTGATCTTTATTTTAGCACAGGCACCTCTAAAGAACAAAATATTTGCGAAAGTGGAAAGAGAGATTTACTGCGAGCAGGATTCAAACCTGCGTCCCATCCAATCCAGGGAAGTGTTCTGGACCGCTAAGCTATCGCAGTTACCTACTGGTAACACCCAATCTCCAGATTCGTTTTAGATGTCTATAAGACGCATGCCACCTTTCGGATGTATTTACATACATTTATATAAGTAGTAAGTTTAATTTTACAATTAAAATTAATACGAATCGATGTAGGTACTTCTCGAGATTGGATGGGACGCAGGTTCGAATTCTGTTCGCAGCTCTCTTTTTCCACTTTCACAAATAATTTGTTCTCAGTCACTCAGCTAGTGAATGTTTTAAATTAAAAAAATATACAATTACCTGCAATCGCTTCAAGCATTTGCAATAACTCCATTGTGTAAGAAAATCCTTTCATCTGGCAACCAATATTTATTTATATTATTCTCAGATGGCAACTAGGTATATCACACGTCGTAAAGCCGTACAGAGAGTGCACCTCTATACAATTGTGTTGCTGACTTCTGTTAATATTTGCCGTGACCGATAATATTACGGGGAAAGTTTAATTTCACTAACGTGTACTAACAGGTAACATAATATAACAACTAATCAAGAGAAGTATCATAATTATATTTGTGTTAGTTTATCGTTTGTTTTTTAAAATATCACATCCACACAAAATAGTTTTGTTAGCAATCCAAACTCTTTAGATTATAAAAACAAAAACTTAGATATCTCCACTACAATCGTCACTGGCATTTTGCCAGCAATCAGTAAGTTACAGCATTCGTTGCCGTAAGAAGAGAATAGAACAGAATATGTATCACGTAACTCAAACACAGAAGGCACTATATTTATAATTCGTTGGATCCGACGCGCATACTAACAAGACTGAAGCATATCGTGAGGTGTACGCTGATTCTGTTAAATTATATCACTTAGTCTACTTACAATAATGACCTATGCGATCATGCCTAAGAATACCACAGTAATTTATTTATTCAGATTATTATACAGGTCAAGTAGACATAAGTGAGGGTAGAAGCTTCCCAGGCTTCTCCCTGGAATGGGTAAGATATACCTCTGTTTAATATAAGTATTGTTTTCTTAACATTTTTGATCTATATTTTTTAGCATTTGACATGCTCCGCCACTTTTTAAAGTACAAATTATTTGTGAATAAGGAAAAAGAGATTTTTTTTTGTACGAGCGGGTATCGATCCCGCGTCTTTTCCAATCCGCGGAAGTAAAAAGAGCCTTATTCACAAATAATTTGTAGTTTAAAAAGTGGCGGAGCATGTCTAATGCTAAAAAATATAGATCAAAAATGTTAAAAAAATCGCGCCGTCAAATAATATGAATTTTAATTGCAAAATTAAACTTACTATATTGGTTTAATGCATGTAAATGCATTCCGATAGATGGCGTTGGTCGTAAAGACAAATGTGATAAGGAGATTGGGATGATCAAAAGATCTGTACGATAGCTCAGTGGCTTAGAGCACTTCCCCGGATTGGAAAAGACGCGGGTTCGATTCCCGCTCGTACAAAAAATCGCGTTTTCCTTATTCACAAATAATTTATTGTTTTCTTAGTTTATAATACGGTGGCCAGCTTACTACTAGACTGGCTTTACAGATATTAACATTAACCGATCGTATACCTTCCTGCTATCTTCATAGAGGGAAGGTGAAATTAGTATTTCTTTTATTGCTAATGATGGCAAACGAGCCGCGGCCCACCTGATGGTAAGTGGTAACCGTCGCTCATTGACTCAACTATACCGAGTGTACGGTGCAACCGCACATTGTACATTTGCGCCATCATCAATATTATTGTAATATAATTTCACATTCATTACTTTTATACTTTAGTTCGCAATATCGACTCATAGCAATCATATCATTTTATCATAAGTGTAGTGCTTTATAGTACTTCGAGCGATCGGTAACACGCGTAATCACTTCTATCACGAATATAATACCTATCATTAATATCATAATCATCATAGACTTAATAATACTATATATCAACCAACGCCTTCTATCGGCAATGCGTTTACATGCATTCATCCAATGTAGTAAGTTTAATTTTGCAATTAAAATTCATACTATTTTATGGCGTGATTTTTCAAACATTTTGATCTATATTAAATGTTTGAAAAGGATTAGAGCACTTCCCCGGAAAGGAAGGGACGCAGGTTCGATTCCCACTCGTACTAAAATACTCTTTTTCCTTATTCACAAATTATAATTTGTACTTTAAGAGTAGCTGAGCACGTCAAGTGCTAAAATATAGATTAAAAAGATTACAGATTGATTATTCATTTTATGTTCTCCAGTGTGCACGTGTTTGTGAATACCATTTAAATGAACCACACAACTTATTTTAGGACTGCACTTGCTGGATATTGTTGTAATTGTTTGGTAGGAAGATACACTGTTGTTTGCTGTGCACACGTTATGCCCATTGTGTGGTTTTTATCTTGGGCTCGCCACCAGGAAAATATCGAACCATCCGCATCTTTCTTAGGTGACGTATTATTATTGAGAGACGATTTCACAAATGAAGATTATTAATATAATAAAAGCTTTTGTTAATTGGACTAAGTGTATTTGTTTATCCTTCCATGATTCCAATAATAATTAATATAATAAATATGAATTGTCATATAATAATAATATTATATTATTGAGAGGGGTAGACCACGTCGAACGTTCTCTGACCATATCAGAGAAGTTCTCGAGAAAGGTCAGGTCAGAAGTACCCTTAATCGACGTGCATGTATGAGGAATATAATGACAGTGAATGAGGAAAAAAGATGAGCAAAGGATCGTGGCAAGTAGAAATCCGTGGTCTCTGCTTACCCCTCTGGAAAAAAGGCGTAAATATATTTATGTAAATACATATAACATAGATTCCCTAGTAGACCAGGAAATCTCTATTTAGAATAATACGAATTCTCAATGCCTGAAACAATATTTATCACTGGAACAGTAAAGCACATTACTGTTAGACGACATTTTTTAAGTGTAAAATAATCTTATTCGGTTCGATTCCTAATTAAATCAAAATCGAATGTACTTTTTAAATACGTATAAAAAATACATTTTATTTAAATATCATTGTGGATGCAAATATAACAAAACAAAGAGTTTTATGTTTATCGTTTCTCTTATGTTTTAATTAATTTCTCAATATGCCGGTTAGAGTTTAAGAAGATAATATTGCTAATATTATCTAGGGAGTCTAAGGAAGGATTTGATATATAATACGTTAGTAAACGTTATAAATTATGGTGGGCCCATTCCTCATACAAAAATAAATCGACTCCTTTAATAACAATTCATGGAAAAATTTTAGGTGTGGAATTTGCAAGACTAATGAACATTGTATTTATTATTGTCGTCTCTTTCTAGACATGACACCATATATAAAGCGGCAAACCGTATCAAAACTAAAGGTTTGTGAAAACTGTCTTTATGCTCACAACGGTTAGCCTTGCATTTCTACTAAGAGGTGCAACGAGTGCAATGACCCTCATAATACATTATTACACGAAACATATCAATTTGCAAATAAGTCTGGCGCAACAAATGACGCAACTGGACAGAAATCAGAGCTATCGACGCAAATGCGCAGCAACTCGCACGTGTCACTACAACGTCATATGCCTGAAATACTATTAGCTACAGCCATGGTCAAGGTGCAAGCCTGTGACGGAAGTTTCATCAGCATACGTGTCCTTATTGATCAAGGGTCGCAGACGTCAATCATCACAGAACATGCCGCCCAAATGTTGGGCCATCCCCGACTTCGATGTCGTGGAGTAGTAACAGGCGTAGGGGCTAAAGAGAGTAGTTGCATGGGTGTTATGTCTATCAAATGCCAATCCATAAACAGTAACTTCCAGTTTGAATCAGATGTGTACATGATGAACAATTTAATCAAAAACTTACCCAACGAGAGTTTTTCAAAACCAAGTTGGCCTTATTTGGACAACATTACGCTGGCCGACCCCGAATCTAATATTAGTCGACCAATGGATATACTCTTGGGTGCTGATATTTATTCTTTAATTATATTGGAAGGAATCTGCAAAGTCGGAAGCAACGTACCTTTAGCTCAGAATACACGTTTGGGTTGGATTTTGACCGGCAACGTCAAAACGTTTCAGTGTAACGTTATCATTAACAACATAGAAGAAATTAAAAAAATCTGGGAAATCGAGGATATTAGCGAGGAGTCATCACTATCAAACGAAAATCAGCAATGTATTGAATATTACAAGTCGACTACAACGCAACGGGAAGACGGAAGATATGAAGTTCGTCTGCCTATGATACCAGGTTTTTCGGAAAAACTGGGTGAGTCAAAATCAAAAGTTGTGGCACAATTTAAAACATTAGAAAATAAATTTAGTAGGCAGGCAAACCTGGAAAATACATACAAGTTATTTATGAATGACTACCGCTCGCTTGGATACATGATACCAACTTTGAACAACACAAAGGCGGAATGCCGCCACTGCGTTTTAACACATTATTGTGTGAAATCTGACGACACAGCTGATACTAAGTTTAGAGTAGTATTTAACGCATCGTGTAAGACATCATCTGGGTACAGCATCAATGACGTCATGAGATGCGGACCAAATCTACAATATCTTATTATTAAGTGGCGCCAGTATAAGTTCGCGGTGACTGCGGACATAGAAAAAATGTTTAGACAGATACAGGTTCATCCCGACGACCAAAACCTATTAAAAATAGTGTGGCGTGACTGTCTCTCTGAACCTATCAAAGAATATTAATTAACAACGGTCACATACGGTACAAAAGCAGCGCCCTTCCTCGCTATGATGACCCTCAAACAACTTGCTGCGGATGAGAGGCATAATAGTCAGTATAATAACAACACGATCAAAGCATTGGAGAACTCGTTCTATACTAATGCCCTTGTCCACGAATGTCACAGCATAGAAGCTGCAAAAAAATTACAACAAGACCTTATCATTTTATTAAAGACAGGCTTTCATCTGCGTAAGTGGAAGTCGAACTCAGAGGAGTTATTAGTAGGGGTTGAATCAGTCAATGAAAAAAAACTTTAATTTCAAGCAGTCGGAGGGCACAAAGACCCTGGGTCTAGGCTGGAACCCACAGGAAAACATTTTCACTTTTCAATCAACATTAGAGCCGGTGGAGTCAAAAAAGGTCACTAAAAGGACTTTACTATCAGATATATCAAAATTATTTGACCCGCTCGGTTGGCTCTCACCACTATCAACTAAATTAAAAATCATATTTCAAAAGGTGTGGGCTGTGGACATTAAATGGGATGATCCTATACCTGACTCTATTTATGGGGAATGGATAAAAATAAGAGAGGATATCCGTAATATCAGAAACATTAAAATACCTCGATGGATGCGGACACACGAGTGTGACAGCATAGAGTTACATGGGTTCAGTGACTCTTCAGTGAAGGCATAGGCCTGTGTTATTTATTGTCGCGTCAACAAGGCCGACAAATCGTCTGTAGTGTTGTTGGTGGGCAAAACAAGACTCGTACCAACTAGCAAACCCGTTAGCTTACCCAGATTGGAACTAAGCGGAGCGCTACTTCTATCAAGACTTATGGAAAAGGTTAAACAATGCCTCATATGTCATAATATCAGAGTATACGGTTGGGTTGACTCTATGGTGGTGCTGGGTTGGCTCAACGGAGACCCAAGCAGATGGAAAACGTTTATCGCTAATAGGGTGTCTGAAATCATTAAAAACATGCCCACGGAGTGTTGGCGTTACGTTCGATCGGAAGAAAATCCAGCCGATTGCGCTAGTCGTGGTCTCACTGCATCTCAATTGGAACAGCATAGTTTGTGGTGGCAGGGCCCGACGTGGCTATCAACATTAAAAGACAACCAACATATGGTGGATTATTCAACCAACAAAGAGTTAAAACTAACCAAACACATGAACCTTGCAACAACGCTAGGTGAATCTATCATACAGTCAATCCTATCAAAACATAGCAACTTTAGCAAAATAGTAAGAATAGTGGCATGGATTCGCAGATTTATTAATATCAAGAAAAAGCAATACTATAACCAATATTTATCACTAGAAGAAATAAAGCAATCATCTATTATTATTATAAAAAATATACAGCAATCAGCATTCGAGAGGGAGCTATCATGTTTTCAAAAAGGAGAGAAAATACATCAAAAAAGCATGTTATGTGAGCTAAATCCGTATCTCGATCAAAACGAGATACTTAGAGTTGGTGGGAGGCTGCGTCATGCACATCTTGACCCTGAAATGAAAAACCCTATTATTATACCCAACAACAGCAGGCTTGCTGAACTGCTGATAGATCAAGCCCATGAACTAACTTATCGTAGAGGGCCCAGGCTAACATCGGCCTATTTACGGAAAAAATACTGGTTTATCGGTGGGAACAGGGCCACCAAAAAGAGACTCCGCCTTTGCATCAAATGTAGAAGGCAAAACCCCAGCAAACATCATCAAATCATGGGCGACCTACCATCATCAAGAGTGAACCCGTCCAGACCTTTCTATCACGTGGGAGTGGACTACACAGGTCACGTTTTTATCAAGGCCAACAAAGGTCGCGGCATTAAAACCGTTAAGGGTTATGTCGCGGTATTTACATGTATGGCAACAAAAGCTATACATTTAGAATTAGTATCCGACCTGACAAGCACTGCATTCTTAGCAGCATTAAGAAGAATGGCAGCTCGTCGAAGGAAGCCTTATCATATCTACAGTGATAATGGTACCAACTTTGTAGGGGCCAACAAGATCCTCACCGGTCACCACACGGAACAACGGTACTCACTTGTTATCGGGTCCGAACGGGTTGGTACCACCTTCTCCTGTCTGACCGGTCATGAAGCACGTCGGAGAGTTTTAGCTGTAGCAGAAGATATAGGTCGACCTATACCAACTTGTCCATTCACAGTCGCCTTGTATATAATTATGTTTCGCTAATCTTCTTTCATCCATCCTCTCTACGTATCCGAACCGAAGCATTCCTTTCTCTATTTTTGTCACTACATCTTCTTTCACACCACAGCATTCTCGTATTATAACTAGCCTAATAAAGATGGATGGATTAGTGCCACGCCTCGTGTGCTCTAAATGGTAAATTCATGTTTAACCAAATAAATTACAGCCCGATACGTCATTATCAATTTGCGCTTGTGGTAAATGCTTCAATGTTGCCAGGCTAGGAAATTTAACTAATTTATTAGGTTTACGCGAGCTGTAAATACTGTAAACCACTTAAATAATATAAAAAGTTATTGCATTAGTATTTAGAAATTTTATATATATTTTTAGCATTTGACATGCTTAGTCATATACATTAAACACAAAGTGGAAAATGTGAAATCGAAAATAACAGTCACGAGCAGGATTTGAACCTGCATCTTCTGGATACCGTCCAGATGCTTTGCCAATTCAGCCCTCGTGACAATTGCTCCTGACTGCTAATTTCGATAACACATTCATACTTAACGTCTCAAAGCATCTGGACGGTATCCAGCAGATGCAAGTTCAAATCCTGCTCGGAACTGTTATTTTCGATTTCACATTTTCCACTTTGTGTTTAAGATATTGTATTTGATTATTCGTTTGGGTATATTTATTGTATGATTTAAGTTAACCAGAACATTTTTTCAGCTTGGATTTAGATCCAGTCGGTATGGAAGGTACACCACTGATGTAGAGAGTAGAGTAAATGTGGGAGATAGAGTGAACGGAGCACTAGGATAACTTTTCGACAGCCACCGCCTCAGCCAGAAGTCACTTGTCACAATCCACAATGCATTGCTTTTCTCAACATTATTATATGGAAGCGAGAGTTGCGTACACAAGAATCGAAGTCGAAATGCGATCTCTGCGGAAAAACTGTGGAGTTAAGCTGACAGACCGCATTCGTAACGACGACGTAAGAGAGCGAGTAGGTATAAAAGAGAGTACTGTTATTGTATAGATGCGAAAGGAAATGCTCGGATGGTTCGGACATGCGGAAAGAATGCCGGAACGAACGACTGGTTAAGAAGATATACAGATATATGTGAAGGGATGTAGGTACAGGGGAGAGACCGAGAATCGCCTATCTAAAAATCGGTCATTAATTGAAGAAGGTGAAGTCAGGAGTCTCTGAAAACGGCAAGCGTGTATGAAGAGAATTATGAATGTTGAGGAAGCGAGTGATGTATGAAAGAATAGAACCTTTTGGCACTCTGTTTTCTCTGCCTACCCCGCAAGGGAGATAGCATGATGATTAGTAAGAACTTATTTAAGAAATTATTCGTAGTTAGGTAATCGTATACTAAACACTAGTATCAAAGTACCTACATGCTCAGATAATTACAACCATAATTTTAGTTTTAATAAAATCATGTATAATTAAGTAAACATAGCATGACGCCTATATTCCCCGAAGGGGTAGGTAGAGGTGTTTTACGCACCCACGATTCGCCAGTTACTATATTTAAGTACGTCCGTCTACCGGGCACATTTCCAAATACCGGGCTGCTACTGAGAATTTTTCTTTTTACGAAATAGTTTTTGGATATAATAATTATCTTACAGTGAGTAATGCCAGTTATAAGAGTATAGATAAAACATAATGTTAAGGAGATCCCAGAAAACTGAAATAGAAAGAGAAAAGCATCAGCCTTGGACGTCTATCACCACCCGTGATCATGAATGCTGTAAAGTATTCGAAACGTCGGGATAGTAGTAAAATCAAGTAAACGCGATAGATTCCGTAAACGTAGTTTTATTTCGATATGTGTAACATTCGCGTAAATATCAGAAAGTATTAGAAAGAGAAAAATTTACAAAGATTAAGCAACCTATGTTAGTACATGTTTACGAGGAGTATAAATGTATTTGTAATTAGGTACCTACCTTTAATAAATACTTTTAGTAAAATATTAGTTTACTATGAATGAATGAATGAATATTTATTTCACAAAAAATAGAGTACATTTTGGTGTTTTATGTGTAGGTGATTCTTCTATTTCGCTTACAAAAGCAAGTGAAATATCAATACAAGTAGGACTTACAAGCTAGATGCTACATCAATAATGAAAATGAATAATGATTACTAATTAACATGCATTTACTTAATACTTATAAAAATTAATACATTTCTTGAATATTATAAAAACATTTGTCATTTAACCAGATTTTTAATTGTTTTTTGAACTGACGAAGAGGGAGTAGGTATCTTTAAGCATTCTGGTATTATGTTATATATCTTAACGCGCTACTATATATGCGATGATAAGTATAATTAGGACAGGATTCATCATCATCATCATCACTGTTAATAATTATGTTCTATTTCATGGCGCTAGTTTTAGTTTGTTGTAGCGATAGTAGTGCCATCAAACAATAAAGATGTAAAACCTGTAGCCACAACTTCCTCATTCTTACTAAATAATTTTAGGTATAACGGCTAGATGGCGCTTGTTAGGAAGAGTGAAAAGAACCGACTTACTTAGTTTCTGATTTATGAATACAGATGTCGTATACTAGGTATATATTATACATGACATTTATTTATAAAATCAATTCCAATTATTATTTATATAAATAAAATGATAGAGGTCTGCTATTGTACGGAAAAACTACTGGATAGATTTCATCTAGGTTTATTTTTTTAGAAACTTGGCTCTTTTCTAAAAAATAAACATAATTAGGTGCGATAAGTAGATACAGAAACAACGAGATTTTTATGCACATAATTATGCAACGCAGACAAAGTCGCGGGTATTAGCAAGTTTTTTATAAAATAGCACATTATATAGGTAAGTACATTCTTCACTGTGTATTTTCAACCATATTGGACATAGCACCTTTCACTATCAATACCTATTTTTCAAACACAAAAAACTAAAAAGTTATATAACAATTTTATTATAATAGGTAGGTACCTACTAAGTACCAGACGCATAAGTAATTGTGCCAAATAGTTTTATCAATTTTTATAAATAATAATATATATATTTAAACTGAAAACTTTACGCTTGCTTATATTTAAAGCTAATAAAAAAATCTATATTGCCATTACGAGCATACACACTCGGGGTAAAAATCAATATAAATCATATTTATAAATATCTCTTTTTTGGTGCAGAAAGGTTTAAGTATAATGTTCTACTGATGGCGTAGCGGGATAAATAACGACTCTCTAAATGTGCCACGACGCGGTAGGTACCTAGTAGGTACCTAACTACGTTTTCGATTCCCACTATAAGTACTAGAAAAAAAATATATACTTCTATCAGATATTTGTGCGATCCGTAAATGGTTTTTTTGTGACCATTTGATATTATTTGTATAAATTCACACTGGCCACATGCCTTAATAACTAACGGGGTCCTTTAAAAGAAATAGCAATATTTAGGACAACCAGGAGAGTTGGTAATCCAAACAAGTTTGCATGTAACACGCATGTTGTACTTTTAAAACAAACACGCAACTCTTTTGTTTAACTGTGTAATATTTAATTTGTTTGTTATAAGTAACCCCTCTCTACCCATGGGAGTCGTAAGAGCCGACTGAGGGAATACCGCGGGAGTGGGCAGCAGCACTCCTTCGAGTATTAACAACATTCACTGCGATCGCCAACCCGCCTGCCAAGCGTGGCGATTACGGCACTATCCCCCATTCATGGGGAGGTCTATGTCCAGCAGTGGACTTTAAAAGGCTGATGGATGAAAGTAATAGTTAATAGATGAAGTACCTATGTAATTAAATAACGCTTACCCTAATTACTCTTTCATACTGCATGTTTTCATATTTGCATGGAAACATAGTGTCACCACGGAATCATATTCTGTGAATGTCGTTAGCGACGATTCCAGAATTAAAAAATCTGATAATACAACTGCAATAAAAGCTTTCTCTCGTCTCTCTTCTGTGTGGTGACGGATTAGCAATACATCACCCCGTTCTTACCGTGAGTGTCGTACGAGGCGACTAAGGGAAGTCAGCAATTATCAGCCACTGCATTACTGGTGGTAGGGCTGACTACTAAGTTGGAGTACTCACTTGTTATTGAGCCGCACCACGTCGGTGCTATCGTCTTTCTCACGTGTGATAGTCACGTTTTGTTTTGGTTATTTTTTTATTATTGTTTTATTTTATTATATACCAACTTACATTAAACACAATTACAAATTACTAGATTTCAACAATGTAGCATTTGTTTCTAACAAATTTACGAAAAAGCTCAATTACACTGCACGACCCGGGGATGGATCAGCAGTCGCTCAAACTGCCGCTGCACCACAAAGGCTGTTCATTTCACTCAAAATATACAAAAATCGGTAGTTACATACATGTCGATTCAATAAGTTATTGGGATTGGATTGATTGCATGTGAACCTGAACATTTGTATAAATACCATAGTATTATTAGTGAGGTAATTCATTGACGATTACTAGCTATAATGTCGACTTCAATATTTTATTAGACCGTGATCAGATTTTGAATACAAAAAAAAAATTAAAGAACAAATTATTTATGAAAGTGGAAAAAATTACTGCGAGCGGGCTGTCAGAGTAGCTGAGCGTGTCAAGTGCTAAAATACAGATCATAATATTTTTGCACGCCTCAAAGCGAAGCGTTGGGGTGTGTTCTACTCCCGCTTTACATGCAACAACTGATTTTTCAAACTTAAAATGTCTCTATTTATCATATATAGCACTTGTAAATAATATTTACACATGCATATAAAGAACAAACACTATTTTTAACACTCATGATATTTTTGATGCCATCTTCGTTATTTAAAAAATTGTTTGAAAAAAATCTGGCTTGGATGCCCGTGAGTTGTAGGTAATGTATGTTAACACGATAACGACCGAAATACTTTACTAATGGAGTCTTTTTTTGTCGTTTACGAATTATTATGATTAGGAATAGAGCCCTATTACTTTTCACGTTCCGATTCGATGTGGTTTAATTGTTATTAAATAAACAAAAAAATACTGAATATTTACGGCATTTACGCTCAACGCGACACTAAAACCAGTGCTTTTCATGAGAATTACCTTTTTACGTACGCATAGCCAGATAGTCACCGGTGGTTTTACTATCGTCAACAGAACGCCGTTCGCCCGGCCGGTACCTACATTGTTTTTTGTTAAAAGAAAGTTCTTACCTTTGCTTGACGAACTGATGATATTTGTCAAGTATAATAACTATTTTATCCATAACAATAATTAAAAACACTAAACACATATAAATTATAACACACCAACGTTATAAAATACGAAAAAAACATACACAACGCAGTGCTTGTCCCAACGTTATTATATGGAAGCGAGAGTTGGGTATGTAAAAAGGAGCATAAGACCAAAATCAATGCGGTCGAAATGCGATCTCTGCGGAGAATCTGTGGTGTGAGGCTGACAGACCGCATTCGTAACAATGACGTAAGAGAGCGAGTTCTCCGATGGTTCGGACATGTGGAAAGAATGCCGGACGAGTGACTGGCTAAGAAGATATATAATGCGAAAGTGGAAGGATGTAGGTACAGGGGGAGACCGAGACTTACCTACCTAGACCAAATTGGTCATGTATTGAAGGAAGGTGGAGTCAGGAGTCTCCGAAACCGGCGAGCGTGTATGAAGAGAGTTATGAATGTTGAGGAAGCGAGAGATGTATGCAAGAATAGAGCCTCTTGGCACTCTGTTCTCTCTGTCTACCCCGCAAGGGAAATGGCGTGATGATAAGTTAGGTTAAGTTAAAAAAACATATTTTACATTCTACAATTTTTTTTTGCGTGCCCTTGACGTGCGCCGCGCGGCGGCGGAACTGGAACTGAGTGAGGTAGACCAATATAGAAGTACTTCTTAAAATTAGCGCTAGATGGCGTATAAGACATGAAACCCACATAAGTAGGTACTTTTTGAAATTAGCGCTATCTATGTGATTTATTAAAAACTACTTAGTAAGACTAATACATTATTAGTTACTTATCAAATAATCAATTTTATTGTGAAAAATGAAGATTATAAGACGTGCAGTTTTGGATTTTCCAAAGTATTTTTAATTGCGTTTGCTTGTTTGTTATATATCATGCAAATACTACTGAACGGATTTTGATTACACTTTTAATTGACAGATCTTCTCTCTTATTAGACTTAAAAACTTGTATACGTACCCATACAAGCTGAAAGATAACCAAAAAAAACTAGCTTTTGGCCGCAGCAGCAGTAAAAATTTTAGCCGGCGTACAACACGATACAATAAATGACCATAGATATTTCATGATCTCTTTTTGTTAAGGCGAAAAAATTTACTTGACCGCACACCCCGCTATTCGGGGCCACGTGGGGGCCACGAACAGGGTAGTGTGGGGCCCTCACCCACTAAATAAACCCACCGTGTGCCGTTTCTCCGCCTGTGTTGGCGGATCACTGCGACTTGTCACATTATTAGTGGTTAATCTTTACCCTAAAATATCGGGTGCCCCCGATCTTCACCCTCACTGGTCTCTGCTAAGAATAAGCTCCCACGATAATTATATCACCTCGTAGCAGTAGCTTTTTCGTAAAAAGAATAATTATCAGTAGCAGCCCGGAGTTTGGAAATGTGGCCGGTAAACGGCAATAGGCTCGCCCCCTGTTACGTAGGACGACATAGCTGGCGAACCGTGGGTATGTAATACACCTCTGCCTACCCCTTCGGTGAATACAGGCGTCATGCTATGAAAAACCGATTCGGTAGAATCAAGAAAAATTATCAAACGAGGTGTATGGGAAGATGGCGCTGCGCTGCATTGTGGCCCCAATTGAACCCAGTCGTAAATTGTAATAAAACTCAACAATTATTTACTCAAATTGTAGCGTGGAAATGAAAAAGTATTATTCATGCCGGTCACGTAAGTAAAGTTCAATAAACTCAAGGACATGTTTAGCTTTAGTATTGTTTTTGTTTAAAAAATAAATGCTTTTGCACAATTGTTAGCAAGGTCTTTTTATTCAAAACATCAGTGTCAAACCTTCTACAATAGGCTTAATTTGACGATGATTAACGACTGGTGCTCCAAACTTTAATGAAAAACCTATTCATTCTTACCAAGAGTACATAACAAATCCAACTACGTATATAATGGACACTTCCTCCCTCTTATCAAGGCTTACTCACCTCGCCTGCGACTCTGCGGTTGACATAACTATCGTCAGCAACGAGCAGTCGAAGATTTCGACATATGTACGATTGTGAGTTTCATTCTAATGACGACGTAAGAGAGCGAGTAGGTATGAAAGAGAGTATTAGTGTAAAGATGTGAAAGGGAATGCTCCGATGTTTCGGACATTTGGAAAGAATGCCGGACGAGCGACTGGTTAAGAACATAATATATACAATGCGAAATTGGAAGCATATACTCATAGATACAGAAGGAGACCGAGACTTACCTACTTAGACCGAATCAGTCATGTATTGAAGGAATGTGGAGTAAGGAGTCTTGGAAACCGGCTAGTGTGTTTGAAGAAAATTATGAATGTTGAGGAAGCGAGAGATGTATGCAAGAATAGAACCTTTTGGCACTCTGTCCTATCTACCTGCCCCGCAAGGGAACTGGCGTGATGATAAGTAAGTAAGTTTAATTCTAACTGCTGTCGCCAAGCTTACTTGAGTACGGGGCGCACCACGTGCCAAAATCAACCAAAATTTGAGGGCTTTACAAAAGATGGCGTAACTAGCAATAAATCGCTTCAGATCATTTAAAAATTAGATTCATGTCAAAACATCATTATTTTTCTCCGAAAATCTGTATATTTCACTAAAATGTAAACAACATTAATTTGTTAAGTACTTTAATCACGTCAACTTTTGTACCAATCAAACCCAATTTGCGAGAGGCGCTACTTTTTTGTTTTTATTTCAAGAAAAGTGCAACTGATGCCCGTCGACTGCTGGGTGAAGCATATACGGAACATGTTCTATCAATGCAAACATGTGAGTATTAATTCCAGCATTTTAAAGGTTATTTTGAAAAAGAACGTGAAGTAATATGAAGTAAAGTTAACACAGTAAAGTTTAAATTTGTTAAATTGCAGGTGTTACTTGATTTTGAGATTCATACTAAACTCGAGAGAAACTCGCAGAAACCTCGAAAGTC
The DNA here is from genome assembly GCA_948253155.1 of Leucoma salicis. Classification (NCBI taxonomy): domain Eukaryota; kingdom Metazoa; phylum Arthropoda; class Insecta; order Lepidoptera; family Erebidae; genus Leucoma; species Leucoma salicis. The sequence continues at coordinate 11,898,709 of OX411828.1, read as the reverse complement.
AATCAGTAAGTGATTTCTGCCATTCTTAAAGCCATGGGTACAGAGCAAAAATAGGAAATTGGGTTCCGCAAGACCTTACACTAGGTTCAAACGCCGTTTATTAAAAAAAACTCGAAAGAGTTTTTTTGGATCGCATCGTGACGAAAGCGTAGGAAGTCTTGGGGTAAGCCCGTCTATACATACATTTTGACGGCCAAGTAAAATATTCACGCCAAGAAGACGAACCTGTGCATTTGGTGGGATCAGTTTGGAGTGCTCTGCTATAAGCTACCTACTCCAGCCTATTGAAACCATCACTGGGGTACATTACCACAAAAATTTATGCACCTAAGACAAGAAGCTTGAAACCAACGCCGTCAATATGTTAAAAGATAAGATAAAGTGCTGTTTCAACATGAGAATACAATACAATAATACCCATATGTTTCAAAAGTAACTAAGCAAACCTTGGAAACCATTAATGCCCAATGGAATATCCTACCGCACCTGCTATATTGGCCAGATATTTCTTATTTAGACTACCATTACTTTCGGTAGCGAATACTTCGCACTGGTCTCAGTTTCTCAAACGCGTTTTCATTAAAAATCAGAATCGTCCTTTAAGTACGACACAAAAGTGACGTTTTAATAGTACATCCTTGCTTTTCCTAGCACGAATGAGCCAACGCGATCGTGGAAGTACCACTCTCTCACAGAAGATCACCGTGAAGCTAGGATAGGCACTCCTACTCATGTGTTGCTTATGGTGAGTGAGACCGCCGGAGGTCCAAAACCCCTATTTATCTCATTATGATCCCACTTCGCCACCTTCTATCCATTTCCTTGGAGGCTACGCGCAAGTGGCATCTCTGGTGTTGAGAGAGTCTACAGGCTACGCTTACCATTTACCATCAGGTGGGGCTTACGGCCTGGCTTGTTTGACTTTCGTGTAGTAACAAAAAATCACCCCGAAACTGTCAAAGCTATGCCCCTAAAATGTTAAGGCAGCTAGGGACAGTTTTAAGAGATAAATAGGATATTCAAATATTCACCTGGCATATCGCCAAAAAACTGGACCGTTTTCTCAACACGAGTTCTGTACTCTGATCCTACAATGTAGGCATTGCTAAGATAGTATTGATATCGAGGCTTGTCTTTACAATATCTATAAATGATATAACCTTTTTTTTGTTGAGGCTCTGCGCACTATTTCATTTCACATATATGAAATGAAAGAATATACAGCTATCTCCTGCTACAACCAAAATAAACCGACGTGCTTCATGTCCGATCACGGGATTTGGTGATACCAACCCGTTCGGGCCCGATAGCATGTGAAAACTCCCACTTGGTACCCAACCCTACCACCAGTAATATAAATGCTAACTTCCCTTAGTCGCCACGTACGATACCATTGGGAAAGAATGGAGTGGTGACACTTGTATTCTTGTCACCACACTGGCATCTTAATGATCCCAACAAAATCAAAAAAAATTATCGCAATTAAATGAGTGGTTTTGTAACAAATAATCATTCTTGTCTTACAACACAAAGATCCCAAATTTTCTAGAATTCCGGCTCAACTTTCACTCGTTAAATACGAGGAGTGATCAAAAAGTAGTGAGAACGACATACTCCTTGGTAAGAAGAAAAATAAATACTGGCAGGCATAGCTCAGATACATATTGGTAATAATAATAAAGAAAAAAATCTTCGATTCTCTTTTGTTTTTTTCTGAATGTAGTCATTAATTGTTTGCTTCGTGTCGGAACGTGTTCTCGAAAATGGAGAAAAACGAAGTACGAGCCTTTATTAAATACGTTAACGACGCAAGAGATTAATTGCGATTTGGAGGCAACATTAGGAGAGTCTGCTCCGCCGTATTCCACTGTTGCAAGGTGGGCTTCTCAATTTCGAGCAGGGAGAACGAGCATGGAAGACGAACATCGTTGCGGCCGTCCATCGACGTCAGTCACCCAAGAAAATGTTGCGAAAGTCGAGAAAATTGTATTGAGTGATCGATTGAAGAGTTACCATCCGATACTTAATTCAAGAAACGGGCATTTCATATGGAAGTATTCAATCCATATTGAAACAATCTTTGAATATGAGAAAAGTCTCCGCAAGATGGGTGCCGAGAATGTTAACCGACAGTCAGAAACAAAATCGACTTGACATTTCGAAGATATTTTTGGACAAGTTTCAAGAAAATTCTGAAAACTTTTTGTCTCGTTTCGTAACAATGGACGAAACATGGCTCCATCATTTTGATCCCGAGACAAAACAGCAATCTTCGCAATGGAAACGGCCATCATCACCGACCCCGAAGAAGTTTCATGCCGTGGCATCGGCTGGCAAGGTTATGGCCTCAATATTTAGGGACTCAGAAGGGATATTGTTGATTGATTACCTAGAGCGTGGAACCACTATTACAGGCCAATATTATGCAGCTTTAGTTCCCAAGTTGAGGAATGCCATCAAAGAGAAAACGAGAAGGAAACTTCGAAGGGGCGTGCTGTTTCATCACGACAACGCACCCGCGCACAGGTTGACAGTTGCGAGGGCTGCCATTCAGCAAGCTGGCTTCGAATTGGTTGACCACCCCCCTTGTTTCCCAGATCTGGCACCTAGCAATTTTTATCTGTTCCCCAAATTGAAAGATTACTTAAGGGGAAACAGGTACGAAGACGATAACGAGGTGATGGATGCCGTGGAGAGCTTTTGGCAGAACCAAGACAAAACTTTTTTTTGAATGGGATTGAAGCCTTGGAAAATCGCTGGACTCGGTGTGTAGAGAGACTCGGAGACTATGTAGAAAAATAAATTATTAAGTTATCAATAGTCATTATATTCTATCTCATTCTCACTACTTTTTGATCCCTCCTCGTATTTGTAATTTTCACACAATGCTCTAGTAAATGTCCGAGTATGTCAAGTGCTTAAAATATATGAAAACTAGCACTATTTTCGTGCGGTACACAAATTCTTTTTACTAAATTTAAGTAGCCTAAGTTACTCCTTATAAAATCAGCCACCAGTGAAAAACCCGTCAGAGTCGGTCCAGCTGTTCCGAAGACTAGCTAGAACAAATGGACAGACAGGCAAAACCTTTAAATATAGAATTTCAAACTTTCATGATCACTTATCATTCTAAACGTTTTTACGGGATTTATACCGTGTACATTTTTACTTACGAGTTTCCGATATTTCGGCACTGTTGCAAGCGCCATGATCACGGAGCAACTGGATGGCGCTTGCTATATATTGCTTGCTTGATATATTTTTAGCATTTGACATGTTTAGCACTATACATTAAACACAAAGTGAAAAATGTGAAATCGAAAATAACAGACACAAGCAGGATTTGAACCTCCATCTCCTGGATACCGTCCAGATGCTTTGCCAATTCAGCCATCGTGACAATTGCTCCTGACTGCTAATTTCGAAAACACATTCACATTTAACGTCTTTGGGTGACGCCTGCACCATCTGTCGGCAGTATTTTCATACATTGTACCGACCAGGTAAACTCAATTTTACAATTAAGATTTTTACCTAATAATGACGCAAACCCTATAAATATTTAGATATATTTTTAGCATTTGACATGCTTAGCACTATACATTAAACACAAAGTGAAAAATGTGAAATCGAAAATAACAGTCACGAGCAGGATTTGAACCTGCATCTCCTGAATACCGTCCAGATGCTTTGCCAATTCAGCCATCGTGACAATTGCTCCTGACTGCTAATTTCGAAAACATATTCATACTTAACGTCTTTGGGTGACGCTTGCGCCATCTGTCGGCATTATTTTCATACATTGTACCGACCAGGTAAACTCAATTTTACAATTAAGATTTTTACCTAATAATGACGCAAACCCTATAAATATTTAGATATATTTATAGCATTTTACATGCTTAGCACTAGATATATGTTTATATATTTTTCACTTTGTGTTTAATGGATAGTACTATATGTTTAATGTATAGTATATATATAGAGAGATTATTCCTTATATACAAACCTGATTGACCGATTTACTCGTATTATATACATTGTAAGCTAGTTTATGGGTTATATCTCAGGTGCCCGATATAGTATTGGATAAAATGTATACGAGTTTTTAAATCTAATAGCTCTTTATTAGATTTAAAAACTCGTATCAAATAAAAAAGTTGCATCAAAATCCGTTCAATAGTTTTTGCGTGATGCTCCAACAAACAAACAGATAAACAGACACAAAATCTAAAAAAAATCCTTTTGTGTTTAGACGCGCCTGTACAACCTATTACAGTCATTTTTTCTCAAATATTTTAAATGTGCAGACATAGCTCTGTTACAGCTTTATAATAGTATAGATCTTAGATAAAGGATAGATAGATAGAACATTATATAGGTATTTAGTGCAAGGTAACTGTCAGTCGTCTAGTACATAGAGTAACTTTTATATGTCCGGTGCCACCGCTGCGATTGGCACGATTACGGTATACTCTGTGAACCTAGTATAATTACCGTGTTATTTATAAAATTAGTTTGTTTTGTGTACCATAAGTGTATTATTTCCTCTGTCCGACATATACAACTCGTACATACATATATAGGTCGCGTGGGGCTGGCTTTAGAATTTTCCCACCCCTCTCTACCCACGGGAGTCGTAAGAGCCGACTGAGGGAATACCGTGGGAGGAGGCAGCAGCACTCCTTCGAGTATTAACAACATCCACTGCGATCGCCAACCCGCCTGCTAAACGTGGCGATTACGGCATTATGCCCCATGACGAGACCGCTCGTTGTGGCGTTCTCTTGGGGAGGCCTATGTCCAGCAGTGGACGTTGAAAGGCTGATGGCTATATAGTAGTGTAGACATAAATTATTATTAATAATCATATTAATAGTACCTAGTTTTACTACCATTTGAGGTAGAATTGTTTAACGATTTATATAGCGCTTTAGCTCATTATCTACTAAATGCAATGTCACTCTTTATCAGTAACGTTATCAAAGCCTTGTTTTAACCAATATATTATGCCTATAAAATCGTTTGGAAATAAACGAGCTTAAGCACTTAATTATAATAATATTCCGTTGGGAATTAATGCTCATTGATTCATTCTGTATTATGGGTTGAACTCCCATGATAAATTAACGTTCTACTAGTATTTGACGGGCCTCGTGGCGTAGTCGGTAGTGTAAGCGCCTTCCGTGCACAAGGTTCGATTCCCACTCAGGACAATTATTTGTGTGATGAACACAGATATTTGTACTGCGTCTGGGTGTTTTCTATCTATTATATGTATGTATTTACAAAAAAAGTGTAATATATGTATTATATCCGTGATCTGGTACCCATAGCACAAGCGTTAAGCTTAGTTTGGGATCAGAGGGCGTTGTGTGAAAAAAGTCTGTGAATATTTATTTATTATTTATTTCTATTAATAGCTTATGCTCGTGGCGTTGCCATAGGCAAAATCTGGCCACCATTAATCTAAAAATGTCACACTCTGACACAAAAATAAACGTCCCACAGGAACCGCATTTTTTCCAGTATAAACCTGTTCCGTAACCCGGATCAAATGTCAAATTTCATGACGATCAGTTAAAGTAGTAACAGTGTATAAAGATAACAAATATACAAGCCCAATTTCACGATTGTAATATTAGAAGTATATCAGAACATTTTTTTTATACACGTGGATGGAAAACAAGCTTACGGCCCACCTGATGGCAAGCGGTTACCGTAGCCTATAGAAGCTAGCAATATCAGAAGCATCACTCGCGTGTCGTTATCTCCAAAGAAAGTGATAGGTCGTAGATAGGAAGGATATTAAGGAGAGGATAGGAAGGATAATAAGGAGAGAATAGGGAGGGGGTTTCGGCCTCGAGCGCTCTCACTCACCATACGAAACACGATGGTACCTACCGTTGTTTCACGCTGACCTTCTGTGAGAGGGTGGTACTTCCCCGATCGAGCCGTCCCGTGCATGCTGGGACAAGCAAGGCTTTATCATTAGAAAACATACATACCACAATTATTATAATGCTTTAGTTTGTCTAAAATACAATTATTTTGACTAACCACGACGTTTTGGCTGAGTAGCACCAGCCAGTGTGACCAGGGCCCGTAGAATGTAACTCACTAAATCGTATCGACATCGCATTGTGACATTGTCATTGGTTGAGAGATCACCGTGATTGGGTGGGCGATTATTGTGACACCACGCATTTATGTATCTACCATTCACAAATAAGACGATATGATGTAGATACGATTTTGTGAATCACATTCTAAGGGGGCAGACTTAGATGGAAATATTGAGGTTAGTCAATCTTATAGATTGACTAACACAAATATCGATGTAAATGTATACCGTTTAATACTGTGTTAATATAGAAGTACCTACTACATGTTCTCTCACTATGAACGTTATTAAAACATCAACACAGTTATGTCTAGAGTATATATATTTAATCTTCATTAAGATAATAATAGTACATTGTTCACTAAGGGGAGAAAGTGACAGATTCCCAACGAGGGTGCTGTTTTAAGACATAGGCTAGGAGGTGGGAATCGCATTTTCTCTCGAGTGGAACTACAACAGCGAGAAAAATTAATAATTATGTTATTTAACAACAAGTGATTTCCGTCTGGTGACGGACTAAGAATACAAGTATCCCCACCCCATTCTTTCCCAGAGATGTCGTACGAGGTGACTACGGGAAGTAAGCAATTGTCACCCATTGCATTACTGGTGGTAGGGCTGGGTACCGAGTGGGAGTACTCGCTTTCTATCGGGCCTGAGCGGGTTGGTACCATCATCTCCCGTGTGACCGGCCATGAAGCACATCGGTGTGTTTTGGCCGAAGCAGAAGATAGCCGTTTATTCTTTCATTTCATATCTGTGAAATGAAATGGTGAGCAGCGGCTTGACAATAGTCTCGGTATCCAGTCCATGAGCGATGGTTACCATTTACCATCAGGAGGGCCGTGGCTCGTCTGCCACGTTAGCAATAAACAAAAAGAATAATCGATCACTAAAACCTGTAAATTGAAATAAAAAATCTATACAAAACCTCATTACCTTAGGAAATACCTACCTTATACCTTAGGATGTAAATAATGAAGGAACCAATCTGATTTGGTACAAAGTAGGTTGAATCATGTGATGAAAGTAAAATGATTTGTATCAATGATTTGCAAGTATCAATTTTTCACAATGTAATCGCAATATTAGAAATTATTTTTCTCTACTCAGACAAGTTTTCTGGAAAAAGTACTGAAGTAAATCGCTAGGAGTAAAAATGTAATTTGTTTTCGTATAAGTTTTATTGCTGTTCAGGCCGAAAACCGTCAGTCACCTTTAGACATAATAAACTTTTTCTTTTTAACGAGGCAATATAAATGAAATAAGGCAATATGCGAGACGTGGTCTTTAAATGTTAAATTAAATGCAGTCTACGCTCGGAATTTCTCTACGTGATCGAATCTGTAATACGAAGATCCGTACGAGAACTGTAGAGACGGTACATAGTGTCAACAGGATTTGAACCTGCATCTCCGGGAATACCGTCCCTGATCCTTCGCCAATTCAGGAATGGCTAAGTATACATTAAACACAAAGTGAAAAATGTGAAATCGAAAATGATAGTCACGAGCAGGATTTGAACCTGCATCTCCTGGATACCGTCCAGCTGCTTTGCCAATTCAGCCATTGTGACCCTTGCCTGGTCGGTATAATATATGAAAATACTTCCGACAGATGGTGCAGGCGTCACCCAAAGACGTTAAGTATGAATGTGTTATCGAGACTAGCAGTCAGGAGCAAGGGTCACGATGGCTGAATTGGCAAAGCATCTGGACGGTATCCAGGAGACGGAGGTTCGAATCCTGTTCGTGACTGTTATTTTCGATTTCACATTTTTCACTTTGTGTTTAATGTATGTTGCTAAGCATGTCAAATGCTAAAAATATATATAAAAATATCTAAATATTTATAAGGTTTGCGTCGTTATTAGGTAAAATCTTAATTGTAAAATTAAGTTTACCTGGTCGGTATAATGTATGAAAATACTTCCGACAGATGGTGCAGGCGTCACCCAAAGACGTTAAGCATGAATGTGTTATCGAGATTAGCAGTCAGGAGCAAGGGTCACGATGGCTGAATTGGCAAAGCACCCGGACGGTATCCAGGAGATGCAAGTTCGAATCCTGCTCGTGACTGTTATTTTCGATTTCACATTTTTCACTTTGTGTTTAATGTATGTTGCTAAGCATGTCAAATGCTAAAAATATATATAAAAATATCTAAATAAATGGCTAAGCATGTCAAATGCTAAAAAATTATAAAAAAATATCAAGAAATTAATAATTATATTTTAAAACATTACTACCTACAAATAATAACATAACATAATAACAAAATATACGAATATAAAAATTATATAACTTCATTATAGGCCATGCTTCAAGGACTTCGAAATACTTCAGTTAATTTGTGTTAGGAATTGCGCAAAATTACTCTAATTATTTCAAAATCCTTAGATTGCTTCCTTTTAATGTGACTCGGTTGAATGGTAGCTTTTAATGAGTAAGAAGGTAACAGTGAATGGTTATTATATTACGTTATAATGTTTAAGGAATGATTTTATTGAAAACCTATTATGAGCAATCAAATATTTTTTATAGGCGGCGATATTTTTTTTATTGCATGTTTATATGTATTCCTAGTCCGTCACCACACGGACAATCGCAAAAACATGAAAACGGCTGGACCTATTTCGAAGAATTATTTTTAAATGTTTGGGTTTCATCGAAAATTCTAATATCGAAAAAGATATCTGGGGCCGTAGCCATAGCAGGAAAGCCAACGTTTGTGTGGGACAACGGCAGGTTCAGCTAGTAGTATTAATAATGACTCACCGTACTAAGTGTCTTGTTATCGATTTATATCATCCATCATCCATCCATCAGCCTTTCGAAGTCCACTGCTGCATATAGGCCTCCCCAAGAGACCGTTACAACATTGTGTTTCGCTCATATGGGGGATAGTGCCGTAATCGCCACGCTTGGCAGGCGGGTTGGCGATCGCAGTGGATATTGTTAATACTCGAGAGAGTGCTGCTGCCCACTCCCCTGGTATTCCCGATTATTATTTCCCGGTATTCGATTTATATACGGGCTCAATAATTTGAGATCTATAATTTGAACTGTACGAGAGTGATTTGTTCCCGCTAATTGTGTATTTAGTGCCGACGAGAGCCGTAGCCTCGTTTAGTAATATTATAATATTATTGAAGTAATGTATATCAGTTCCAATGGTAATAAAGATACGGCAAAGAACGGGTTTATTTTGTGAGTCAGGGCCCCACATTACCCCTGTTCGTTGCCTCGAACAACTAGGTGTGGAGTTAGGTACAATTATCCCTTCTTAAAAAAAGTATGCTAGATAATAATAATAGTGTGTTGCTGGATAATTATGTTCGAAATTGTAGATAATTGTATTTTTAACACAGAACATGCGTGTGATAGTTTTCACACGCTACGATTATTTATTTATTAACTTTTTTACTTTTTTCCTACTAGCTTCTACCTGCGACTTTAAAATCAAGTCCGTATATCGCACAGGTACTCCTTACAGAGTTAAAAAATAATGTAATATTTGTACTGCGTCTGGGTGTTTTCTATCTGTTATATGTATGTATTTACATTTTAAGTAATATATGTATTATATCCGTAATCTGGTATCCATAGCACAAGCGTTAAGCTTAGTTTGGGACCAGAACACGTTGTGTGAAATGTCCGCGAATATTCATTATTATAATAAATCTAAGTGTGCACTCTAGACTAGATATAACATAGATATACGCAAAATAGGCTCACTTACCACGTCGAGTTGCGAAAAAATAAGCCCGCGTTTACAACATAGAAATACCTAACTTATAACATTATTTTGCATTTAAAGTACAAATTATTTGTGAATGAGGAAAAAGAGAACTTTAGTGCGAGCGGGAATCGAACCCGCGTCCCTTCCAATCCGGGGAAGTGCTCTAAGCCACTGAGCTACCGCACCGACCTTTCGGCCATCCCAATCTCCTCATCACATTTGTCTTTACGACTTTATTTGATACTAATATGGATGTTAATATCTATTAACTAGCTTATAACCGCGACTTCGTCTGCCTTGCTTATTAAAATTAGCACTTGAGCCCCTCTCTTTCCCTCACTTCTCCGCGGCAAGAAAAGATACATCACTGAACAAAACCTTTATAGTAAATGAAAGTATTCGTCCGTGTGGTGACGGACTAAGAATACAATTGTCACTACCCCATTCTTTCCCACGGGTGTCGTATGAGGCGACTAAAGGAAGTAAGCAATTATCATCCATTGCATGACTGGTGGTAGGGCTGGGTACCAAGTGGGAGTACTCACTTGGTATTAGGCCCGAGCAGGTTGGTACCACCATCTCCTGTGTGACCGGCCATGAAGCACATCATTGCGTTTTGGCTGTAGCAGGAGATAGCCGTTTATTCTTTCATTTCATATCGGTGAAATGAAATGGTGAGCAGCGGCTTGACAATACTCTCGGTACAGGTGAGTCCATGAGTAACGTCTGCCACTAAATGCAATAAAAAAAGAATATAGGTATAGACGGTAGTTATGGAGCTGGTTTTACCGTATTACCGTAGCATCTACATTTGCACATTAAATGCACCCGCGAGCATAACGATCCTTCTTAAGAGGAAGGCAAACCATTCTGAGTTTTATGAATCTATTAAGATTTCCATTCCAACCAGCCAAGAGTGAACTCAGATACAAAATCTGGACCAACTCTAAAACATTTATTTATCAAAAACCCTTAATAGTCTACTACTCACTCCTCTTCATGCGATGTCTGGGAGAATGAGCTGGGGTGCTCTGCTCAGAGCTCTGGTCGCCGGCGTACTCGGTGCCACTAGAGTCGGGACCGGGCGCTAGAGTGAACACTGTACCCGCCGGACATCGCTCACGGCTCCGGCTGCGTTGCCAGCGAGACTAGAATAAAGTATTATCATTAGTATCATTATTATCGATGTTGCTTTCGAAAATTTTATTCAAGAAAACAATACAAAGAAACTTTTAAAGTCCATGTAGTGATATTTTTTTTTGCTTTTTGAAGTAAAACTTCTTTAGGCGCGACTAGGGAGTAACTCAGATTTTTTTTCTGACGGAAGTAACGCTTATTCTGACGGAAGTAACGCTTACTATAGTCTGTGTAGTTTCCGCTATTTAAAAATAATAATTTGGATTGGTCGTAAGTATATGTCATATACTCCACGCTTCTTGACTTATACGCCAGCTAGTGGCAAATATCATAATCAATTAGGATTATTTATTTCCAAATTTTCAAACGGATCAATTGTGAATAGCAAAGTGAATAAAAATTCAACAGTTTTAAAAAAATTGTTTTAAAGTGCAGTTTTTTTCTATTTTTTTTTTCCCGTCAACGCCAAAGAAGTTTTACTTCAATCGCGCGTAAAGGTTACACGCACACACTTTTGTTTATACAACGTCGGTGGCAAACAAGCATATGGCCCATCTGATGGTAAGCGATTACCGTAGCCTATAGACGCCAGCAACACCCGAGTCATCACTCACGTTGCCATCTCCAAGGAAAGGGATAGTAGGGGGAGAGGCAGGATAATAAGGAGAGGATAGGAAGGATACTAAGGAAAACATAGGAAGTATAATAAGAAGAGAATAGGGAGGGTACTTGGGCTTCCGGCGCTCTCATTCACCATACGAAACACAATGGTAGGGGATCCAGCCGGCCCATTCATACTGGGATAAGCAAGGCTCTACCATTAGAAAACATTCATCCATTTTACGAATTTCGTATTTTTTTTATTGCATGTAGTTGCAGACGACCCACGACCCATCTGATGGTAAATGGTAATCGTCATCATGGACTCAACTATACCGAGAGTATTGTCAAGCCGCTGCTCACCATTTTATTTTACAGATACTATATGAATAAACGGCTCCTCCTGCTACAGCCAAAACGCAACAATATGCTTCATGGCCGGTCACACGGGAGATGGTGGTACCAACCCCCTCGGGCCCGATACCAAGTGAGTACTCCCAATTGGTACTCAGCCCTACCACCAGTAATGCAATGGGTGATAATTGCTTACTTCCCTTAGTTAAGAACGAAGAAGAATATTGTAAACGGAAATTAGCAGCAATGGAATGATATTTTGCTGACTGTTGTAGAACATCTTTTGTGGTAAAAAAAATAAAAATATGATGGTATCATATATGCATCATAGCCTTGGGCAGAAAATATATTACATGGTAATAGTATCCTAGTTACATGGCAACTATAAATGATGATATATCAGGAACGTAGGTGCACTAAAGTTATATTTATTAGTCTATCATTTGCCCAGTGCCAGATGGCGGAGTGGTTTAGTTCTAGCCCGAGTGTTGTGGGTTCGATTCCCACACAGGACGACTCTTTGTGTGATCCACAAATGGTTATTCTAAGTCTGGGTGTACTTAGTGTCTATGAAATTGAGTGCTTGTAAAGTCCCCCACGATACAACGACTATACCTTAATGTTGTCTTTTTAAGAAAAAATTACGTAAGAAAGTATTGGACGATCGTCTTCACAAGACGTCAGGAAAAACCTTCTTTCATGCAGGTTTTGTCACGATCTTTTCATCAGTTAAAGATAATTTATCTACAAACTAGCCTTTGCTTGCGGCTTCGCTGCAACCAAAAGCTAGCTTTTAGGTTGTATCTCAGGTTTCCGATATAGTAGCGGGATAAAATGTATACCAGTTGTTAAGTCTATTCAAGATCTATCAAATAGAAAAAGTTGCATATAAATCCGTTCAGTAGTTTTTACATGATGCGCGAACAAACAAACAGACAAAAAACTAAAAGAAATTGTTTTGTGTTCAGACACGTCTATACATATAGCCTAAAACAGTATTTTTTTCTCAAATATCTTAAATGTACAGACACAGCTCTGTTACAGCTTTATAATAGTATGGATGTACATACAATACACAACCAGAGGTCTGTGCATTGGCGAGGTCTCGATCTTGAACTGGAAATCGAACTGGATACCAATGTCTTTGCAGTCTGTGGTCGTACCAGTAGGCTATCAATACAATACATTTTTTAACCCCCGATGGTTGTAAAGATGTTATAAGTTTAACGTGTATATTATTCTCTACCTGTGGATCATATCTTCTAAACGACTGAAAGCATTTTTAATTTAGTTTTTCTTTTGTTTGAAACATAACTTGAAAGAAAAAAAGTGCTCGTAGATATAATTTTAAATAAAATATTCAACCATTTGAACATAGTAGTGCTATTGTGTTTGGGTAGATAAGAATGTTCTCAAGCACAGCTTAGTACTCAAAAAGGTATTATTCAGAGTTTTGTCGTCTCAAAGTTTTAGATAAACGGACCAGAGTCTGATTACATAGTAAATAGGGTTGGGGGTGTTTTAAATTTATTATAAACAAGCTTATGTCAGCTGAAGCTGAAGGGAAGGCAATTTAATATTAAATTTACGTATTTGGCCTTAATTAAAAAAGTATTTGTCCTTAATTTGACGTATAATTTACTTGTTTTAAAACAGTTTAAATATATTTTTGATTTCCATAAATCTAACATCGCTATTAAATTTAAAATTATATTTGCAAGAGTAGTTATCTGATATTAAACAAAGATATCAGTTAGGTAGAACTGATATCTTTATTTTATTTCCTATTGAATAAAAAAAAATATATTTTAACATTAACATAATAAGACATATTATACTGCATAAATTGGCAACGTTAAAAGCCCGTATGAATTGAAGCGTTATAATTGAAATCGCCGGCAGTGACGCGAGCTGATCGCATCAATCAACACGGGTGTCCAATGAGCAAGTGATATCATCAATTGATCACGCAACAACAAAATTGATGAATTCTTATTACGCTACTGAACCAAGTGAGATAATATTCAAGGTCAATTATTAGTATAATTTATTATGGTAACTGATTGCACCGCGAATTAGATAACTTAGGACAAGCCTACACATACATTAACAGGATACGTCTTTGTCCCATGTGGTACATACCGCTAAATTTTAAATTTTGTTGCAACATAATTTTGCACCTTCTCACCTCATAAGCGAAGCGTTGAGGTGTGTACTATTCTCGTTTCACGGAGAAAAACAGATTTTTCTAACTTAAAATGTCTCTATTTATCATATATTGCACTTGTAAAATAATATAATATATACACACACATATCATGGAAAGATACTATTTTTAACACTCATGATATTTTTAATGCCATTTTTGTTATATAAACTAGTTAAAAAACTGTTTGAAAAAATTCTGTCTTGGACGTCCATTTGGAAATGGGCTTCTGGCGCTCTCACTCACCATATGAAACTAATCACAACCGTACGAGAACCAACCGTAGTTTCACGCGGGTGGTACTTCCGCGATCGAACCAGCGGGTCTAACCAAGTTGCATTCTATGATCGCTAACGCTAATAGAAAACTTTTTAAATGTATGGGAATTTGACATCTATAACCTTAGATATAGAACCTATATTTGTCTAAGTCTTTAACAATATCCACAACGCTAAGTCACGTGACTTAACGTTAGAGATGGCAAATTTCCATACATTTTAACAGTTTTCTATTAGCGTTAGCATCATAGAATGCAACTTGGCTAGCCCCCCTGTTCATTCATACAAAAGGTTTATTTAAGCCACTTTTGACTTTTGCTACTGACCTACGGCGAAATGATAATGAATTTGCGGAGCAAGGAAGGGTACCCTGTCACTTGTAATAAGCACTAGCGACCCGCCGATGAGAAGCATTGTTACGTGACAGACAGCACAATTTATCAAGTGAAATGTTCACACCTTCCGCTTCCCTCTAATTCAAATGAAAGACCTCGTTCCATTAAGTGTTCTTAGATCAAAACGATCCGCTTGCCTCAATTAGAACGAAAATGAGAGAAAAAAACTATGAAAAATTTATTTAATTATTACATACTTACATTCATCTATACGTCTATACTCTATACAAATAAAAAAAAATTAAGTGTCTGTTTGTAATGTCTAAATAACAACTTTTTACTAAATGTATACGAGAGTATAATTACGCTACCAACAAATAACATTTTTTTTTAAGTTTTTATCTTTCTGTCTGTCTATAGGTCTGTCTGTTTGTTCCGGATAAACTCCGGAACGGCTGGACCGATTTGGACGGGACTTTACCAGCAGATAGCTGTAACGAGGACACAAGGAGTAACTTAGGCTACTTTTATTTTAGAAAAATAATTAGTTCCGCTTAATAAAACCCATGAAATTGTGAATGAATACCACCTCGTAACGGCTGGACCGATTTGGACGGGACTTTCACTAGAAAATAGCTGCTGTTACAAGGAGTAACTTAGCCTAGGAGAAATTGCTTTTTAAAATAACTAAATAAAATTTAAAAAAAAATAGCAAATAGGTTAGATAGCCGGACGAATTAATACTCTTTACATAAAGATTTATTTTCTTTGTGTTGTTGACACCCCATCATAAATGTAGCGCAAAATGATTGTTTGAATGGATTTACATACTTAAAAATATAGCATAGTCTGAGAATACAAACCCATAAACTCCATTTTCGTCTTAATATTTTTGGTTCACTTTTATTATAGCTTTTCGAGAGAGATGCACTACATGAAGTGTAATCAATCCTAAAGAATCTCTTTTGTGTCATCTCTGCCAAATTCATCTTCAAAATGAACACGCACACATTGTAAATACATAAAAAGATAAACACTAGTTTTTTATCGTTTTAGAACATCTAGTAGTTAGTATAAACACATTACGATATTCTGAAACTCTGCGTACCTGATATTTTTAGTAATAAAGAACTACACTAAAAAACTTTTCTTATTTATATTTTTTAATTGCAGATGAAATACATTTATTTCGCGTAAAAAAATGAACGGCTATCTCCCGCTACAATCAAAACACACCAAGGCCCGTACAATGTAACTCACTAAATCGTATCGACATCCCATCTTGACATTGTCACTGGTTGAGACATCTTGAAAGATCATCGTGATTAATTGAACGATTACTGCGACATCACGCTTTACGTCTCTACCAATCACAAACAAGACGATACGATATCGATACGATTTTGTGAATCACATTCTATGGTCCGTCACACGAAAGACTGAAGTACTAACCCGTAAAATTATATAATCGAAACACAAAGTGAAAAATATGAAATCGAAAATAACATTAAACACAAAGTGAAAAATCTGAAATCGAAAATAACATATATATGTTTTCGATTTCACATTTTTCACTTTGTGTGAGCGAGATTTCACAAGCCGTCATCGTCACCTTAGAATTTTCAAAATTACCTAAATACTAATTTAGTTTTATACAAATGTTTAATTGTTACGTGAAGGAACACACTACCATAACATTTCGACGGCTTGTGAAGTTTGTCAATCTTTTTTTTTTCGTTAAGGCGGGAAAAAATGCACCGAACCGCACACCCCGTCGTTCGGGGCAACGAACAGGGTAGTGCCCTCACTCACTAAATAAACCCGCCATGTTCCGTCTCTCCGCCTTTATTGGCCGGCCACTGAAACTATGTGACATTCCTTCAGTGATCATTCCCGCCATGTTCCGTCTGTCCGCCGGCGGGGCGGGAGTAACGTGCACACCTAAAAGGTTTATGAAGCACTGATATTTATCTTATTTTAAATTTAAAAATTTTGCTCCTCAATACTGGCACCGTCTAAGCCAGTGTTGTAATTTGATTCCATTTGTTATTACCTCACCTACACGGTTAGTTAGCGCTTGCTCACTCCCTTAATAAGGCAGAATGCCTTATCATATATTAAGGAATCCAAAATCTTACCAGTTGTGACGACGAAGGAACTTAAAGTAACAAAAGTAGCACCCGTAATAAAATTTGCAATTAACAGTTTCGTGTCATGCAAACACGCAGTTTATTGCCTGATATAACCATTTATTCCAATTAACTACCAAAATAAGCGTTTGGAGGTTAGAATATTGAGATTTACATATTCATTTACTGGATTATCAAGATAAAGTAACAATTAGTCACATCACTGGAGGAACCGACAGTCGTTGCGAAAGAAGTATTCTCGTAGTAGTGGTGTAGACCAGAGATTCCCAAACTGGGTTCCGTGGAACCTATGGGTTCCGTAGAATAGTCATCAGGGTTCCGCCAAAATTATTTATTTTACATATCGTTATGAAACAGGCTTTTCAGCCTACGTTTATACAAAAAAACAAATACAGGTCAAAATTGGATGCTAGCCCATATTACGCTTACACTACTTTTCTTATATAAAATGTTCTTATATAAATTTCATTGTTCATTTGTAGTCATTTGATATGGGGTTCCATAAAATTAAAGGTACCTGGTTGGTGTTCCGTTATCTTTAAAGTTTAGGAACCCCTGGTGTAGATGACTCGACGTAGAACAAAAATAATTTCAATAAATAGGTATAAGGTACAGTTTGGTATGAATTCAGCTGGCTGCTGTCAAATGGTTCAAGAGCAACAGATAAACGATGATGCTCTCTTTTTCTCACGTAGTTAGAATATTCGCTGTCTCTTTTTATTTAATATACCATTAACCATAGTACATTAATTTTCGGTGGTTTTGGCTTGAATTTTACTAGAGTCCATTTATTTTATTTTGACTGAAGGTTTTGCCCACAGAACTCTGAATAATATTAACAATGCTGTGGTTTTACCCTACGTTATCCTGAATTTTGAAAGTTTTGCACACGATCGCTTACATTATGAAGGACGATGACTCACTATACCATGGCCCCTAGAAAATATGTTGCGTGTTTGAGCCTTGTAAATAGCACGCGATGCTAAGTTTATAAAAAAATATTATAGTGCAATGTAGCACTTAAGTCAACACGTTCACTCGCCTTCTGTGTTTACAAGCTTGAGTTTGTTATTTACAACTAGCTGACGTCTATGTCTTCGACTACGTGGAAACTTAAATGAAGATAAATTGCTCCTGACATCCAATTAAATTAAATAAAGCCTATATTTTGATCCATGCCAAGCTCCATAAATTTATCGACGAGAATATTTGCGGGTAATATATACGCAAATATTGCTGTAAACGTTTGTTTTATAATGTCAGAGATGTGCTAAACAGTCAGACAAGCAGATAAAATAAATTCATTGATTTGTGTTATATTACCTTTTGCTTCTCCCCTTATTATTATTGATCATACCTTCACAAACACGCCTGGTTCTACTGTTTTATCATAATTACCAAATGACTAGCCTTTGCCCGTGTATCCTCTGCAGCTAAAAGCTAATTTTTAGATTATATCTCAGGTTCCCGATAGAGTAGCGGGATAAAATGTAGGTACCAGTTTCTAAGTCCAATCAAGAGCTATGAAATAAAAAAGTTGCATCAAAATCTATTTAGAAGATTTTGCGTGATGCGCGAACAAACAAACAGACAAAAATTTCTAAAAAAAATACTATAAATACTTTATACATCGATCTTAAACCAAAAATGATATTTTTTTTAATTATATTTAGCCGTTTGGATGAAATGACCTCCTTTATACTAAAAGGGTGGCAAAAGGCATGCGTTCCCCCTGAGTCTTTTAGATTTTATATAATTTGGAGTATTTTGTTTTATATTTTCGTTTACAAGTGACATTATAAACATAACATCACGCCTGTATTCCCCGAAGGGGTAGGCAGAGGTGTATTACACATCCACGATTCGCCAGCTATGTTTAGGTCCTACGTAATAGGGGGCCAGCCTATTGCCGTCTTCCGGGCAAATTTCCAAACTCCGGGCTTCTACTGAGAATTTTTCATTTTACGAAAAAGCTCAATAACATTGCCCGATCCGGGAATTGAACCCCAGACATTATCTACTTTTAACAGTGTTGCTGTTTAGTCTGTTAAATTATTGTACCATCAGTACTATATCATTACGACATTAGCTGAAACCGCAGCTTCGCCTACGTAGAATACAATTTCTTACAAAAATCTTTTTCGTCTATAGATCCTTAAATGTGATCCTCTACTTATTCAAAATGATTTATTTTTACACGGCGCCAAATTTTATCAAAACCTGTTCAGTAGTTTAGCCATGAAACCGTGACAAGAAGACAGATTATTATATCAAATTTGAATCCGTGCAACGTAGTGGTACAGCAGCCTTGTATAATACTAATGGTTTTATTAAATGAAGGGTGGTTATACTTTGACCACTGAAGTAATGTAACACAGTTCCAGTGGTCCACCAATATAGGAGAAGAAACGGCACACGGCGGACTTATTTAATGGGCCCCACACTATCCTGTTCGTTGCCTCGAACGACTGGGTCTGAGCTTAGATACCTACATCAAAAAAGGGTAGTTATACCTTTAAATTAGTGAAGAAATGTTGTGTTCTGTGCACGACGGAGAGCGGAGTATGATGATGGGCAGATCGAGCGCGGGGTGGTGACGCAGCCACGGGGGCACATGATAACTCCGACGCCGACTTGGAGAGCCGCCCGCTCAACGCTTCTGAACGCTCTGTCAACCAACAATCAATTCTTATTATTCATAACTGAAATACTATCCATACAATTTATTTTAAGCTGCTACTACCTACGACTACGTCCCGTGGACTTTATTTATTTTCTTTTATAAAGAAGCCTAAGTTACTTTTTGTAACATCAGCTATCTACCAGTGAAAGTACCGTCCAAATCGGTACATCCATTATTACCCGGCACAACCAGATAGGCAAATAGACAGACAAAAACTTTGAAAATTGGTTTTAGTTAATAACGAATATACTGGCATATACATTTAGTAAAGAGTTGTTATTTAGACATTACAAATAGACACTTCAATTTAATTTATTTGCATAGCAAAGAATTAAAATATCTTGATATCAATTTTGACACTTAAAAACAACTAAAACCTTAGCTAAGTCAACCTTTTTTTATAGTAAACCTATTTGTATTTCAGTGCAGGGCAAAATCTATATCAACAAATTCGCCGTTCTGTTCCTTACACTCTGAGGTCTAAAGCCGCGTCCAGACAAGCTGTAACGTACATACAATGTAACATGCATTGTATTGCGAATGAAAATATGGGACATTATTCCCGCCTAACCAAAAAAAAAAGAAGACGGCCTGCCAACTTAACTTAAATTAACTCAATGAAAAACGAAACGCTAGACGAACTTTCGTTTCGCTTCATAGTGATTGGTCGCCTGAATCACGCGTGGAAATCTCGACTAATCATGATTCCTATCATGCATCGGACTGTTGATCAATCACAATAACTTGAAACGAAAGATCGTCTAGCGTTTCGTTTTTCATTCTAAGGGGGCAGCGCACTTCTTACGCGCACTTAGTACAAACACCCGTTCCCGCCAGTCTTTGCACGTACGCCATGGAGTTGCCACAACTCGAATGGTTTACTATTCTGGGTGTCTCAATTTTGTTGTTGCACCATTATATGAAGAAAAAGAAAAGTAAAACTCGTCGCTGGTGGAGAACACAATTATTTAAATCCAAAACGGGTGCTGAACTCATCAGTGGACAGTACAACATTTTTGTTCGAATGAGTCCAAGTGACTTTGAAGTTCGACTTTTGTTTGTAGGGAGAGACTAAATACAGAGTTTTTTCATCCCAGCCTTTACCGTCTTCCGTTTTATTAATTTCCTAAAGCTCAGTTCGCGCTTCCTTTGTGTTCGTCCGAAAACCCGACAATCGACGGATCGCTGCGTGCGCGCTACGAATGCACGCAAGAGGCGTGTAAGAGGAACATAGTTGTTCGCGAACACACTAAATTATATGGGAAATGTTACATTGCATGTTACAGCTAGTCTGGATGCGGCTTAAGTCATTCCACAATGTTTTGTTATAAGTTACTCCAAGTAGCCTAAAATACTACTTAGACTACTTTTATTTTGGAAAAATGATTAGGGTTCTGCGAAAAAAAAACGCGGATGGTTGCGTGCATTGCAGCTAGTAATAATAAACCATGATATAAAGTTGATTTACATTTTTGGTTCATAAGTAACGCAAAAAAAAACAAGTTAGATTTTTTTTAATCGTTACGATTTAAATCGTTTGAAGGATACGGTTGGTATAAAAATGTTTTATATAACAAAAAGTTATAATTGGGAACTTGGGAAATATATTTTCGTCCAAAACCAGAATTTACCTTTACGTTTTCCTTGGACCAGATTTAGACATAATTTCTTATACAATCTTGTTAGAAGTTTGTTTTTTGTTAAAAGTTGTTCAATGAATTTGGGAGAAGGTCTTCATATTGAAGTAGATACATTATTAACATTTATAATGTAAAATATTGTTAAATATTCAACTTATTAGTAAATAATACCTACCATATTTATAGTTGTTTTTATATATCTTTTAGTTTAGGTATATCTCAGATTCCCGATATAGAAGCGGGATATAACGTATAATTATGTAGTAGTAGTTTTTAAGTCTAAGCGCTCTATCAAACATCCAAAGCGCTCTATCCACGGAGTACGGAAAGCTCTATCAAACAAAATCCGTTTAGTAGTTTTTGACGGGCCTCGTGGCATAGTCGGCAGTGTAACCGACTTCCGTGCACGAGGTCGTGGGTTCGATTCCCACTCAGCACAATTATTTGTGTGATGAACACAGATATTTGTACTGCGTCTGGGTGTTTTCTATCTATTATATGTATTATATCCGTAATCTGGTACCCATAGCACAAGCATTAAGCTTAGTTTGGGACCAGAGGACGTTGTGTGAAAATGTCCGTGGATATTTATATATTACTTTGTAAGATGTGCTAACAAACAGATAAACGGACATAAAGCCTTATAAATATTAATCTTACTACAGTCGCTTTTTGTTAAATATCTTAAACGTTGATACATAACTCTGTTACAGCTTTAGAACAATACAGATACTATTATTAAATACACTGGACCGCAAAAAAAAAGGTCGGTTAGAAAATCTTCCATATCTAAAAAAGTACCTGACCTACGATTAGCTAGATATTGAAGATTTTCTAACCGACCCTATTTCTGGGCGGTCCAGTGTATATTAGCTGAAATATAACAAAGAGTTTGTTTATTTGCGCAATGATCTCTGTCGTGTGGGGCCGGCTTTAGAATTGTCCCACCCCTCTCCATCCATGGAGTCGTAAGAGCCGACTGAGGGAATACCAGGGGAGTGGGCAGCAGCACTCCTTTGAGTATTAACAGCATCCACTGCAATCGCCAACCCGCCTGCCAAGCGTGGCGATTACGGCACTATCCCCCATTCTTGGGGAGGCCTATGTCTAGCAGTGGACGTTAAAAGGCTGTTGGATGGATGGATGGATGGATCTCTGGGATTACCACGTGGATTAATATTTATACATTTGATCATCCATCCATCCATCAGCATTTCAACGTCCACTGCTAGACATAGGCCTCCCCAAGAGAACGCCACAACGCGGTCCTGCGCCAACCGCGTCCAACGGCTCCCCGCGGCTTTGGCTAGATCGTTGGTCTATCTGGTAGGGGGCCGTCCTACGCCGTCCAATACATGGTCGCCACTAGAGAACCTTTTTTCCCTAACGGTTATGGGTCACTCCTCTTCTCCTATGGATCTCAGTATTAAGAATTCGATCACTTAAGGAAATATCGAGCATAGCCCGCTCCAGTGATGAGGTGATGAGGGCCAGTATAGTTATTTATCTATGACTGAGTGTGACCGTGGGAACTAAATTAAAAAAGTGATAAGTGGCTCGCCTGCCACCATACGCAATATTAATAAAAAAATACATTACATGTACACGGTGGAAAAAGAGAATAATAATTGTAGTCACATTTGACATTATCTATTTCTTCGTCGGGCCTCGAACTACAAGTACCTGCGTAAAGTACAAATTATAATTTGTGAATAAGGAAAAAGAGTATTTTAGTACAGGCGGGAATCGAACCTGCGTCTTTTCCTATCCGGGGAAGTGCTCTAATCCACTGAGCTACAGTACTATCTCTTAGACATACCCAATCTCCTTATCACATTTGTCTTAACGACCAACGCCCTCTATCGGAACGCATTTACATGCGTTAATCCAATATAGTAAGTTTAATTTTGCAATTAAAATTCATACTATTTGATGGCGTGATTTTTTTAAACATTTTGAGATATATTTTAGCACATGCTCAGCTACTCGTAAAGTACAAATTATAATTTGTGAATAAGGAAAAAGAGTATTTTAGTACAGGCGGGAATCGAACCTGCGTCTTTTCCTATCCGGGGAAGTGCTCTAATCCACTGAGCTACAGTACTATCTCTTATGCGTTCCGATAGAGGGCGTTGGTCGTTAAGACAAATGTCATAAGGAGATTGGGTATGTCTAAGAGATAGTACTGTAGCTCAGTGGATTAGAGCACTTCCCCGGATAGGAAGGGACGCAGGTTCGATTCCCGCCTGTACTAAAATACTCTTTTTCCTTATTCACAAATTATAATTTGTACTTTGTGCTTTACATAAATAAATTCTAATGGATGTAAGAATATGCAATTGGGTCCAATTGATTGATTTTGCTGCATTTGTCTATAGGTACTATTATAAAGCTGTAACAGAGCTAGCTATGTCTAAAATGGATACTTTTTTTTTCTTTCATTTATTTGGGTAAGCAAACAACATCACAATAATGGGGTAACAAAGCAATATATGGTACATAATATGAATAATAGTGATATCCACACCGTTTACCACAAGAAAGACTAACATATTATTATATAAAAAACGTATTACATGTTGAGAGAAGTATACTTAGCATTTGCGTTGTACATTATATTATTACTTACATACCTACACATGTGTATCAGCTCGCAATAAATGACAATTATGTGCAGCAGTAATTAGTATCCTAGTTGTATATATAAATCACAATATAACTAGCTTATATGTTCACGTAATTTCCTAAGGGCCAACTCTCTATATGCTCCCTTACTATTCGCATAAATATCAATATGATTGAAGTTATTATTAAAGGTTTCTAGTATACGACGAATGGGTGCACGGTTGCCTGCGTTAGTGCGTGATGTCTTTATAGCAAATAGTGGAGTTGTACGACAAGCTCGCGTGTGTGATCTCGTGGGCACTTTATAGTTGATATTATTAACAATATCTGGAGAATCATATCTATCATGACAAATATCGTATATGAGCATTGCTTGCAATTGTTTCCACCTAGATTTTAAATCTAATAGTTTATATTTTTGTAATAGCTTAGAATAGCATTGATAACTGCCACTGCATTTATAATGCACACATCGTAGAAACCTTTTTTGCACTCTTTCGACACAATCGGAATATTTTTCATATAATGGGTCCCAGACACATACCGCATATTCCAATTGCGAGCGAATCAAGGACTTAAAGAGATGTAAGTATGTGTCTGGACGCTTGAAATCATTGCTGGCCCGCAAAACAAACCCATACATTTTGTACGCTTTACTACAAATACCATCAATATGAGCGTCTAGCGTTAGTTTAGTATCTAGTGTGACTCCAAGATCACGGATAGTCAGTACTCTATCAAGACAATGGCCGCCTATGGAGTAAGTATGTGCAGCAAACGAACGTTTTCTGGTAAATGTGATGACTTTACATTTGTCGAGACTGAGTCGCAGTTTGTTAATGTTGCAATAATTAGCAAACCTATTCAGATCCTGCTGAAATTCACGTTGGTCATTAAGGTCATTAATAGTCTGGTAAATTTTTAGGTCATCTGCATATAATAAATATTTACTATGTTGAAAGCAGTTGTGAATGTCATTGATAAACAGGACGAATAGTAGAGGACCAAGAATAGATCCCTGTGGGATTCCAGAAGTTATGACCACTGTCTTAGATTCGTATCCATTCATAACTATTTTTTGGGATCTGTTTGTTACATAAGATTTAAACCATCTCCACAAATTACCATGAATACCGTTGAAGACGAGTTTTTCTAACAGGATTCTATGATCTATACGATCAAAGGCCTTCTGAAAATCTGTATAGACGCTGTTTGTTTGCTTGTTAGTGTCAAGATTATTAAAAAGCTCAGATGCATAAACCATAAGGTTGGTGACAGTGGAGTGTTTATGGACAAAACCATGTTGTTGTAGAATAATAACTTTGTGTAACAACGGATAGATATTACGGTGTACCAGTTTTTCAAAAAGCTTAGACAGTGCAGGCAGAATCGAGATCGGGTGATAATTAGTTATATCTCGTTTTGTACCTCCTTTATGTATAGGGGTTATTCTGGCGGATTTCCATATAGAAGGAAATACGCCCTCCAAAAGGCACTTATTAAATAATATAGTCAATGGCTTATCTATGGCTACAGCAGTATTCTTCAACAATATAGGAGGGATATTATCGAGTCCTGGGCTTTTGAAACTATTGAGGGCTTTTAGTTCTTTTAGCACATAAGCTTCTAGTAAATAAATATCACTAATTATTGTGCAATTAGGTATCTCTTTATCTATATCCACAATATTATATGTGCTAAAGTAGTCCGTTACGTTTGAGGGCTGGAAAACCGACTGAAAAAAGAAAGAGAATAGATTACAAGTATCCTCCGGACTAACCGCTTCCATGTCATTATAATGAACACTGATTGGAATGTCCGAGTGATTTTTACGGTAATGTAAACAGATCCAAAAGTATTTATTATTATTAGGTATGCTATCTTCTATTGAGTTCATATAGTTATTATAACACTTTAGTGATTCTTTCTTGAATCTGTCTCGAAACATAGAAAATAAGGAATAGTCTGATTGATTTCTGTAAATTTTCCATTTAGTTCAAGCTTTGTTTTTATCTTTATATAAGTGTATCAATGCAGAATTAAACCAAACCGGGAAATTCGTTTTTGTGACACATTTAGTAGGAACGTGTTTTCGTATAATGTCATAAATATACTCGTAAAAAATACTTACGCTGCCTTCTGCGCACAAATTTTGAAATAATTCACACCAGTTAATTTCTAAAATTTCATTTATGATTAGATCATAATTGGCACGGCTATAACAATATTTTGTATATGGCTTAGTCGGCATAGGCTTTGATAAATTGTTAACAATTGGTATAAGAATATAGTAAGGAGGGTGGTGCAAATCCGGTGGTACCAGCGTGACAGGTGCAGAGAAAGTCCTACATGCACAGTTACTAGTTAGACATAAATCAAGCAGTCTGTCTATATTATTTTTATAGATATTTACTTGTACACAGTTCATAACATACATAAAATTCGATAAATGAGTATACGGCGGCGATAGAGAATTTATACCCAGGAGCTTCAATTGTGTTCCATCAAGAAACCAGTCAAGATGAGGTAAGTTGAAGTCGCCAATTAGATAAAAGCTATCATAGCCCTTTATTTGTATAAAATTTTGTAGACTAACGAAATAATCGGAATAAACATCAGAATCTGTTCCGGGTGGAATGTAAGAAGCGCAAATAAAATGTAGTGAATTACCAATGCATACTTCCAATATAAGATAGTCTATAATGCGCGGGATGTCAAGTGGGGCGGCGGGGAGCGAATGCGCACATTGCACTACTCTCAGCGAGCGGAGCACGGCTACCAGCACTCCGCCACCGTCACGACGATTAGATGCAACGCGGTCTCTGTCACATCGGAACACATTGTAACGGCTGTCCATAAATTCGCCATTTAATATGCCTTCATGCAACCAAGTCTCGGTCAATATTATAATATCATAATTGTGCGATAATATGTTTATATAAATTGTGTTTAATTTAGTTCTTAACCCACGGCAGTTCTGATAGTAAACTGACAAGGCGTTATTGTTGAATTTTATTTATAAGATTAATACAAGATATTAAGCGCCAGTGTTTAGAGTCACAGTAGATACATACAAGCATATTGAGAACCAAGCGAATGCAAACGCTTAAACGTGATTTAGAATTTAATAGAATAAGTAGCAATGTTATGCCGTTATTGTTGTTATACAAAATATGAGATATAAAGAGTTGGCCGATATGATTAGGACTCATTGAAATACCCAACCTATAGTGTGAACAATGCTTATTATTTAGATACAAAATAAGTAGAGAAAACATATAAAAAACATAATAATTGTTATAAGTACACCTTAAATCGACAAAATTAAATATATTAACCTGGAAAACATACCATTTCTAGTTAGAAAAGTACAATGATTTGTTATAATAATATAATCTGTGCGATATTGACATAACCAATGAGAAAGAACGTATGTCTTACAATAATTATAACTAATAATATATAAATGGGTAATGTGACCATGCGGGGGTAAACCTAGTAATTTTGGTATCCAAGTCATGATGCATCCATGATGTTTATAGTAAGCGAGATATTGTTTATTTAATTCGGGCGATATCTTTAAGTGAACGGATAGCGATAGCGGGGGCAGTTTCCACTTTACGGGCCAGAATGGTTCCGTGCTTAATCCACACATATTTATATTCATTTTTCTTAGCAGCCTCCCGGGTCTAGCGAAACAGAAATTTGTTATTTAACGTTAAGTGCTCGTTGAAGTAAATGGCGACTGGCTGCCCGGTTATTGACAACAAACTCGAGTTTAATCCTTTTACTTCACGACAGGCTGCTAATACATTGTCACGTAATACTCTATTCGCAAATTTTACAACGACGTTCTTGGGGCGTCGATCGTTTTGGTCAGCATGAGGTACGCGATGAACAGCAATTATATTGGATGGCTGTATAGGAAGTTTTATTGCCTCATCTATTAAATGAATAATATTCTCATCCCGCCTATCGGGAATATTAGTTATTTCTATATTGCACTGTCTTGCTTGCTGTTCCATTGTGTGTATTTTGCTTTCTAGTAACTGACAACGATTTAGGCGTCTCTAAACATAAAATTTGTTTTGTTTTAGAATTCTTATCTGTTTGTTTTTGTAAACACATCACACAAAAACTTCTAAATGTATGATGAAAAGTTTTTATATATTTTAACCCGCTACTATGTCAGGAACCAAAGATATAATTTATAAAAAAAAAAATGGTTGTCTGTAAATTCAAGAAAAATAATTTTACGTGATAACTTCATATAAGCCGATAGATGCGTCACAAGCTGAACCTTAGGCTGATCGTGCCACTCTATCGCTTGTTCCGCGCTCTCGCTTGCACGCTCGGCTCAGGCGGAACGTGACACTTTTTCGTGCGTGTAGCCGGCGTTCATCGATTTATAAGACGTTATCACGTTAAAAAATGTACAAAACGAAAGTATATACTATTCGATACAATTAGTACATATAAACAAACCTTATATTTTTTATGGCTTATGATAGCAGACAAGCCACGGTGTGATGGTAAGTGGTAACTATACCAAAAGTACGGCCAAGCCGCTGCCCACTACCTCCCGTTACAAATAAAACACGCCGAAGTGCTTCATGATTGGTATTAAAAAATAGAAATAGGGGTGACGGACTAAGAACACAAGTATCACCACCCCATCCTTTCCCACGCGTGTCGTACAAGGCGACTAAGGGAAGCAAGTAATTATCATCCATTGCATTACTGGTGGTAGAACTGGGTACCAAGTGGGCCTACTCACTTGCTATCGGGCCCGAAAGGGTTGGTACCACTATCTCCCGTGTGACCAGCCATGAAGCACATCAGTTTGTTTTAGTTGTAGCAGGAGATAGCCGTTTATTCTTTCATTTCTAGTCTGTGAAATGAAATGGTGATCAGCGGCTTGACAATACTCTCGATATAGTTAAGTCCATGGGCGACGGTTACCATTTAATTTACCATCAGGTAGGCTGTGGCTCTTCTGCCACCATATGCAAAAAGAAAGTTAATTAGAGTCTTCCAATTAAAGTTAAGCCTTAGCTGTAAGTACTACTCTGTCAAGATAGTACCGGGAAAAGATGAATAATAAAGAAGTCGGCTGGAGCCATATCTGGGGAATATGGTGGTTGCTCGATGGTATTTGTGATGGATGGCCTTGTGCGAAGGCGCATTATCGTGGTGCAAAATCCAAGAATTTTCTTTCCACAAATCTGGCCTTTTTCGTCGAATTTGCTCTCTTAAACGCCGCATAACGCTCAAATAATATTCTTTATTTACCGTTTGATCTTCTGGCATGAATTCAGAGTCACAACACCGCGATAGTCAAAGAAAACAGTCAACATGGTTTTGACTTTTGATCGACTTTCAACGTGGTTTTTTCGGTTTCGGTTCAGTTGGAAGTCGCCACTCTGAAGCTTGTTGACTAGTTTGCATGTCAATCTCGTAAACCCACGTCTCGTCACCAGTAACAATGCGTTTCATGAATGCTGGGTCGGAATTGGCTCGTTCTAGCATGTCCTCAGCGACTCTCATGCGATTGAGTATTTGGAAAAAATTCAGGCCTTTTGGGTTTAACCGAGCGGCAACATGTTTCATACCCAAGTGATTATTTAAAATGTTATGGATTGACTCGTGAGACACAGAAAGCTCGGCGGCTATCTCTCTCAAAGTTGAATGAGGATTTTCAGTCACTATTTCCTTCACTTTTGCAATGTTAACTTCAGTTGCAGACGTTGATGGCCTACCAGAGCGAGGCAAATCTTCCATCACACCTCGACCACTTTTAAACGCATTGTACTACTCGTGAGCACGTGTTTTTGAACGAACATGAAATTCCATTGGCGATGCAAAATTTAAGACAAACTCTTTGTTCGATGTTTTTGTCTATTATGAAATTAGCAATACACACTAGATATGATATAACTAAAAACAGCACTATATTTAACTCAGATATTTAATATAAATAACAGATGCAACTCAAACTCTGCGCCAAAATCTAACATCAACAAAAAAAACAAAAATTTGAATTTGGAACCATAAACAAATCATCCATTCCCAATACTTTCTTGACTGAATGTAACATTTTTAGTGTTCCAATAAAGAGGTCTCTATCTATCAATCTAATTATATGGTCTTTAATAGCAAAAATTTAGCGTTGTTTATTTAGGTATATTGACAACTAACAAGATTATTACAATAAGTACAATCTTGAGTGGTAAACGAAGCATTATAAAAATGTAGTGGCACTCTTGCCTCAATATTCTTGCGGGAATGTTTTATAAAGCAAAGAATTTCGTGCCCTTATTTTGTAAGATCCATACTTATCATGAACCGCAACGCAAGTTATTTATTTAAGAGACTAGCTGCTACCCGCGACTTCGTATGCGTAATTTCTTTTTTCCTTTTTTGTGTAAAACCGTAATTATTTTTCCATATTAAAATAGCCTTAGTTACTAGTTATAACATCAATTATCTACCAGTGAAGGTTTCCATTGAGAGATTAACCAGATCAAACAAACAAACAAAACTTTAAAAATAGTTATATTGTTATATGTAGGTATATAATATATTTCGTGTTATATTTTTTCTTATTTTTAAACTACATAGGTAGCAAACATGCATACGGACCACCTGATGTAAAGCGGTAGATGCTAGCAATACCAGAAACATTGCTCGCGCGTCACCATCTCCAAGGAAAGGGTTAGTAGGTGGATAGGAAGGATACTAAGGCTCTCCTTAGTATCCTTCCTATATAGGAAGGATAACCAGAAGAGAATAGGAAGGATAACAAGGAGAGGATAGGGAAGGGGTTTGGGCCTCCGGCGCTCACACTCACCACACCAAACACAATGGCAGGAGTAGGTGCACTTGTTGCACGCTGATTTTTTGTGAGAGGGTGATACTTTCCCGATCGAGCCGGATCGTTCATGCTGGGATATGCAAGGTTCTACCACTAGAAGAGTTTATATACTTTCATATGCGTTTAGTAAAAAGCTGTTATTTAGCCATTACGGCCACTGCAATTATGTTTCTTCAATAGTAGATAATGAACTTTTAACGATAAATACAAACACCTGAGGAACAGAGGACTTCCTGAAGACTAAAGGTCTAGCGACCAGCTATTATTATTAGTAAATGGCATAGAACAGAGTTTTAGCTCCTAAACCTCTTCATAAATAAGCTCAAAATCACTCAGCGTGCCACAGGATCGCTATTTGATACAACCCACAAAGATAACACGCTACAGTGTCATTGAATAAGCCACATTGCTCGATGAATCGATAACCGTTGGGGAACAAAGTTTCTCGAGTGGCAATCACGTAGCAAAGCCGTAGCGAGTACGATACAGCGGATATGGGACTGCTCTTTGTGGCACAGTCGTATCTCCAGCAGTGGACGGTGAAAGGCTAATGGATGGATAGATAGGATGGAAAACCATCCGGAGGTCTTAAGTTAAATCCTCATGGCTTTATACCTATGTTTGTTTAGTATAACGGAAATATCTTAGTGGGTTTGCTAAGTGTAGAAGCATGTTGTAAAATAATAAATTAAAAAAAATAATGTAAGTACCATAGCGTTTTCGTTTTCATTATTACAAGTATTTTAATTACTTTACAATTTTTAGTCCGTTATAAAACATGGTGCATAAATTATTTCTTATTTTATTATTTTTTTGCTTTTTAGGGTTATATTATTCTTCTTTTTTCACATTTTCATGCATTGTCATCTACTTTTGAGCTATCGTCTAAACTTCAACTTCCCGATGAGATGCGATATATACCTATATAGAGTAAATAAAGGTATAGTTAGATGTATAGGCAGGTTAAAAACTCACTCACTTCGCTTTAATGCCTCCCACGGAGATCAGAGTAAAGCCGGATGTGGAGTAAAGCCGGATTGTATTCTTACAATGTCCTTTGTAACATAA
Source organism: Leucoma salicis (assembly GCA_948253155.1). Taxonomy (NCBI): domain Eukaryota; kingdom Metazoa; phylum Arthropoda; class Insecta; order Lepidoptera; family Erebidae; genus Leucoma; species Leucoma salicis. Next base: position 11,866,894 of record OX411828.1, on the reverse strand, counting down.
TGGGTAATTTCCTTGATTAAAATGGAAAATAATAAATATGAGAATTAGTTTTATTTAAATCTCCACAGACTAAGGACTATCCGCGGCATAGTCCGCGTGAAATTACATTTTGCTACTTTACCGTTACTGTTTTTGACGGGCCTCGTGGCGTAGTCGGTAGTGTAGCCGATTTCCTTTTAATTCTTTTTTTTTTATACTTACTTACTTATAATCACGTATTCTCCCTTGCGAGATAGGCAGAGTGAACAGAGCGCCAAAAGGCTCTATTCTTGGATACATCTCTCGCTTCCTCAACTCATACACGCTCGCCGGTTTCGTAGACCCCTGACTCCACCTTCCTTCAATACACGACTGATTTGGTCTAGGTAGGTGAGTATCGGTTCCCCCTGTACCTACATTCTTTCTCTTATTTTATACTGACATTCATATATGCATTAAGATGTTATTTTTATAATAATTAATAAACTAACTTTATTTATTTACTAGCTGTGCCACACGGTTTCGGCCGCGTTTAATTTAAGAAATCACGTCACGTTCTCTTCGGGCCTTGTTGGCGCGCCGAGTCGAGTGTTCAATTCTATTAATTTTTCATTATCTTTTAAACTATGCGCTCAAATAACATGCTATAAAAAGCAACATTTTTTTTCACAAAATTATTTTGATGATGGAGTAACTTTATTTCGTAAGGATTAAGCCATGCCTAATAATAACGCTCGTAAATCTTTTTGTAACAAATTTTTAATTTTGATATTTTTTGTAACAGAATATTGTTGTTGCTTAATAATAAATAGGCATAAGTACCTCGGACCTTTTATAAATATTTTAGTAGAACATTGTATTTATGTACCTATTACAAACCAACCATTACGTCAGCGCACGCATGCCCACATTTCGAAATTGATTTTTCTTCCGAACTGCTAACAGAAATCAATATTTAAGTCTATTGTCAGATATCTTAAACTATTCCTCAAGAATCTGGCTATCATATATTTTGTGAACTACCAGAGATTAGCCTGTTTAAGCGAAATAACAAACAAATTTTGCCGCTTTATTATTTTAGTACAAATGTGATAATAGATATCTGTAAAATCTATTAAAATTTTTGAGTTAAAATTGGACGTAGTTTAGCAGAAAAGACTGAAGCCACACTTTAGTCAAAAATGATATATATACCAAAAAGGTCCTAATGGTTGGTTTTCTCATTCAGCAAAAAAGATCCGGGATAGTACAAGTATAAGGTTGATTTTTAATGATGGGAACCAAACCAAATGTGTATGGCGGGTATTTTTTTTACATACCACTATAATAACCCAGACTTCTTGGGTCGATTTTAATAAATGTAACTTGAAAGAAGTAAATCTATATATAATCAACTAAAACGACTCAAACTGTGTGAATATAATATATAATAAAAAGAGCTGAAATGAACTTCTTGCTGCGGTATTTCCGCAGCGTTACGACTTGTCCCTCTTTAAACGAGGTTAGTAAAGAGCACTTTACTCCCGGTGGGCGGCAGCTTGGCTCTGTTCCTGGTGTTGCCAAATTACAGGAGCGGCGGTTACCGTTTACCATCAGGTGAGCCGTTTGCTCATCTGCCACGGTTAGAAATAAAATAATGTATTAAAGAGGATGGTAAACATTCCATTTTTATGAAAATAGATGGCCTATTCAGAGAGCTCAACGTTGAAAAAACAGAAGTCAAAGCAAAAGTATTGAATATTTTTTCTGAAGATCGTTTGATTTGCTGATGGCAAAGAAAGTGCACAGGCCAAATTTAATATCAATGCTACATGTTATTTTAAAAACATGCCTAGACTTTCACAAGTCTTAAAAAGGAAAGGAATCTGTGGTAGATGGGGTTGGGTTTGGAGCAGAATCAGATTTCTAGGTGGAGCAGGAGCTGTATGATGACAATCATACTGGGGAGTCGCTAGTTTGAAGAACATTATCTGTTTTATAAATCTAGCTATTTTACAAAATAAACAATCACTCATTTTTAGTTTAAATATTACTGTGAACACAATTTTTTGATACTTAGATTCTTTTTGAGAAATTAAAAATAGTACTCCGTAATGTAAAACCCTATTTAGCAAAAACGACTCAAACTCACATACCCAATAACTCGAAAAATATGCCAGCATTTGTACTACAACTTGAATCATATAAATATTAGTATATTTGTCCATAATTATGTAATAACATTTCAAAATGTTTCTTATTAGCTTTCTATCACTAAATCTCTGAGCTAAGTTGTAACAGCGGACGGACGGACATGGCAAAACTTTAAGGCTTCCTTATTGACTACGGAACTCGAATAACGGATAAACTCAAATTATAGCATTGTCATCGGTCCTTGATAAGTGTGCAGCTCACACTAAGAACTTAGTGTGCCGTCTCAAAATAATCCGACGTTTTCAAGGAGCGTAAATGTTGAGGTTGAATACCTTAATTTCCCAACGTTTCGGCCGATGCAATACGGTCGAAACGTCGGGAAATTAAGGTATTCAACCTCAACATTATATACGCGATTAAGACCCGATACGTAAATATTTGTGTATAATGTGTACAAATCGCGAAAGTTTAAAAGTCTTTATTGTTTTAAGGAGGTAAAAATCACTTTCGAAGATTCCGTTACATAGATACATAGATACCAAGCTAATAAAAGCGTGTTAAAAATAGACTAAATTGTGTTTCTATAACACGAGAATGAATAATAGCATGCTTACACACTCCCAATTAATCGTTCACTGACAGAACAGCTTAGATCTCAACTACTCGTTTTCGAGAGCACTTTACACGCCTTTGATGTCATAGAAGCCCTCAATGACGTCTTTATAACCTGTAGCCTGTCGTTGCTTTCAAAGTTCTTTCAATATGTAGATGAAGTATTGGTTACAAATTGTGTAAAGATACCTGCAAGACTCCAGTCCATAAGTTGACATGACATGGATACGGGGATGTGTATTTAATTTAATAAATAAATAAATATTCACAGACATTTCACACAAAGTCCTCTGGTCCTAAACTAAGCTTAACGCTTGTGCTATGGACACTAGATCACGGATCCATCAGCCTTTCGACGTCCACTGCTGGACATAGGCCTCCCCAAAACAAATTTTTCAATATTGTTTTTTTTTTGTAAACAAATAGTATATAGAAAACACCCAGACGCAGTACATATATCTATGTTCATCACACAAATAATTGTCCTGAGTGGGAATCGAACCCACGACCTCGTGCACGGTAGTCGTTTACCCTACCGAAAACGCCATAAGCCCGTCAAAGTTATGTATTTGTATTAAGTAACATAGTCATTGTTGGTATGTAACTAAACCGAAAGACTAAACAGGTTTTAATTAAATTTGGAATATAGGTAGATAAATAATAATGACATTATAGCATTTCTCTTTGTAGCTAATTTTAAAGTACACGCAATACACGTAAAATAGATAGATTAATTTCGAGTTCCCGACTTATTAGCATCTAGTGTGATAAATTGTAAACTATTATTTAAGTTTAATCAAGAACTATCAAATAAAAATATCAAAAACGATTGCATAGTTTTTACGTGATGCGCTAACAAATAAACAGATTCAAAATAAAAATAAAATGTTTTGAATTCAGATAGCGGTATCTCTTACTGTTTTATAATACTATTATAGAATGAATTTTAGGAGGAGAGCCCACCACTCACCCACGGATTGTCAATCCCGGTTATCTTTGGACAGAATAACGTAAGATTGCCAATCCGCACTCTCACAGATAGAGGAGAATGTGATAATAGCAAAGTAGCATGCACGATAATGACAAAAAACTCACCAACGCGACACAACCATGCGATACGGTAGAACTCTCAGCACCACAATATTGCAATATTCCGCGAAAATCCGAACATAAATTCGACAAGTGTTTCACCTCTAAACGAGGCATTCTCAAGAACGCTCGGCAACAAATGAGCGAAGCTTACTCGTGCAACTTGCTTTTATACCCCTTCCACTATACAACTGTTATGACGTATCGCTCGAACGATATGAAAACAAGTTTAGTAGTGGGGAACTACAGCTAGTTTGTTCATTCAACAACATGTTACTACTGACTTTAATTATTTCTAATTGTTCTAAAACGGACAGTCTAATATTTTTATCACAAATATGCAAGGGCCCGAATGTATGACTATTATCTAATGAATGGTAACAATCTAATAAATGTTTCGCAAAATGTTGATTTTCAGGGTAATTATGCCTGTACGCAGCTATATGTTCTTTATAACGAGTCTCAAAATTACGGCCTGTTTTGCCCTATATAAACATTATTACATATTTGACATTCGAATTTATATACACCAGACTTTTTACATTTATCAATACTATCTTTACCGTTACAAAGATTTTTAAGCGAAAAGTTAGGCCTAAATGCGGGGTAGATACCGTGAACCCTCAGTGTCTTTGCTAACCTGTCTGATATGCCACCAAAGACAAAGTACACGTAAAATTAGTTTGTAGTAGAACAAACTAAAACAACAGGATACAAAAGTTGTTTTACTATGCTGCACTGTTTTCTTTTAACCAATTTGTCGATCAAGAGCCTATTATATCCATTTGATTGGGCTATATTATAAATTATATTTAATTCCTTATTGTATGCTACCTTATCCAACTGAACATTAAAAAGACGGTGAATCATGCTATGAAAAGCGGGCAATTTATGCTGCCAAGGATGACAAGACGAGGCGGGTATAACCGTATCTGTATATGTCAGTTTACGATAAATTTCGAACTTATGTTTGTTACCCACGCGATAAATGGAAAGGTCAATAAAATGTAAGCAACGATCCTGTTCTATTTCTAGTTTAAATTTTATTCCTGTATGCGCAGTATTTAATTCATTAACGAAATGATTAAGTTGTCTAACAGTTCCTGTCCACACTAACAATATATCGTCTACATACCGGTAATAATACAATAATTTGTTATTATTTACTATGTGCTGACATTCAAAATGATCCATGAATATGTCTGCCATTAAAGGACTTAAAGGTGACCCCATGGCTAAACCATCATTTTGAATGTAATACTCTTTATTAAATTGAAAGTAATTTTGTTTCATACAAAGTTCTGTAATACGTAATATATCACCCACCTCTCCCGAGTGCAAATTGAGACCTTGAAACAGATTTTTTAAATAGACCAAAGATTCTCTGTATGGGACATTCGTAAAAAGGCTCTCTACATCTAGAGACACTAGTTTTGCATTTGGTGGTAAACAAATATTTTGTATTTTTTGTATCAAATCAATACTGTTCTTGATACCATATTTAGGCAAGAAACGAGTTTTTTGTTTAATGAGTATGTTTAGATGCTTTGCCAACTTATATTCAGGAGCCCTGATATACGAGACTACTGGACGAACGGGCACTCGTTGTTTATGCACTTTAGGTAAACCATACAACATTGGACAGTGAGGGTTCATGGGTACTAAACTTTTAACATAATTTGTTGTTGAAGGAAAAAGTGAACTCGCGTTTTTTAAACATAATTTCAATTCGGCATGAAACCGTTTCGTGGGATCAGAGGACAAGCGCTGGAAATCATTATTTTATAAGACTTCACCTATTTTGCAGTCATAGTCCGACTTAGGTATAATCACAACAGTATTACCTTTATCTGCTTTACTTACGACAAGATTATTAATTTGCAATCTACTATGAATGGATTTATACATTTTAAACTCAACATTATAACAATTAGCCGATTTGTAATACTTAAGTTGATGGGCTACAAGACTCTTAACTATATTATTATACTATACTCTTAACTTATTGTTTATATTAACTGCAATTTCCAAATCTACCGCTAAACGTTCTAGAGACTTTTCATTAATATTCTGATGTAAACTATATTTCAAACCCTTCTCCAGCAAAGTAATTTCATTATTAGGAAACTGAACATTCGACAAGTTTTTAACTCTAGGGTAAAAAGAGTGGCAGCCTACATTCTCATCACTAAAAGATTCGTACCTATGACATTTTTTGAGCCTTAAAATTTCAAGTTTTTTCTTTTGCACTTAGTACTTATCATGACCCGCTCGGGAAGCCAAATCTCTAGCTTTATGATCTAATAAATCGAATTCAACATTATGTAAACGAAAAGAAAGTTCTAAGTGTAATACTTTTAAATGACTTTTTAAATTATCTCTAATAGTGAACCAACGTCTAGACTCTTCACCCAACCATATTTTCTGAGCTTTTTGTATGGCAATATTGGCAGACTTATTATGTGAATTAGTACGGATATTGATATAATTAGGGATAACGTTATGATATTTGCATTGCTGATTGAACCACACGTTTTGACAAGCAACACGATGGAGCTTAGAGATCTTAATATATAATTTCGCCTGTATAGCTATGCTTGCTGATTTAAGATAATTAATTGAATGAGGCGATACTTGGCGGAAGTCCATTGTTACTATTATAGAATATCCATTCTATAATAGTAACAATGGAGAATATCTATTCTTGCAGTAGAACAAACTAATTTTACGTGTACTTTGTCTTACTTTGGTGGCATATCAGACAGGTTGGCAAAGACACTGTGGGTTCACAGTATCTAACCCGCATTTAGGCCTAACTTTTCGCTTAAAAATCTTTGTAACGGTAAAGATAGTATTGATAAATGTAAAAAGTCTGGTGTATATAAATTGGAATGTCAAATATGTAATAATGTTTATATAGGGCAAACGGGCCGTAATTTTGAGACTCGTTATAAAGAACATATAGCTGCGTACAGGCATAATTACCCTGAAAAGTCACATTTTGCGAAACATTTATTAGATTGTAACCATTCATTAGATAATAGTCATACATTCGGGCCCTTGCATATTTGTGATAAAAATATTAGACTGTCCGTTTTAGAACAATTAGAAATAATTAAAGTCAGTAGTAACATGAATGTTGAATGAACAAACTAGCTGTAGTTCCCCACTACTAAACTTGTTTTCATATCATTCTAAACGTTTTTACGGGATTTATACCATGTAACAACGTTGTTCCGTGATCATGGCGCTTGCAACAGTGCCGAAATATCGGAAACTCGTAAGTAAAAATTTACATGGTATAAATCCCGTAAAAACGTTTAGAATTATAAGTGACCATGAAAGTTTGAAATTCTATATTTGTTTTCATATCGTTCGAGCAATATGTCATAACTGTTGTATAGTGAAAGGGGTATAAAAGCAAGTTGCACGAGTAAGCTTCGCTCATTTGTTGCCGAGCGTTCTTGAGAATGCCTCGTTTAGAGGTAAAACACTTGTCGAATTTATGTTCTGATTTTTGCGGAATATTGCAATATTCCATTCTATAATAGTAACAATGGACTTCCGCCAAGTATCGCCTCATTCAATTAATTATGTTTTATAATAGTATAGGATCTTTTCGGGCCGTGTGGGGCCGGCTTTAGAATTGTCCCACCCATCTCTACCCACGAGAGTCGTAAGAGCCGACTGAGGGAATACCGGGGGAGTGAGCAGCAGCACTCCCTCGAGTATTAGTATTAACAACATCCACTGCGATCGCCAACCCGCCTGCCAAGCGTGGCTATTACGGCATTATCCCCCATGACGGGACCGCTCGTTGTGGCGTTCTCTTGGGGAGGCCTATGTCCAGCAGTGGTTGGTGAAAGGCTGATGGATGGATGGATAGGATCTTTTTATACTTCGTGGGTGGCAAACAATCATACGGGGCCCACCTGATGGTAAATGGTTACCATAGGTAGCCTATAAAGGCTACGACACACTTTCGCATCTCCAAGGAAAGGGATAAGAAGTGGAGGTGATTTATGGGCCTCCGGCACTTTCACTCACTATATAAGACACGACGGTAGGCGTATCTACAGTAATTTAACGCTAATCTTCTGTGAGAGGTGGTACTTCCCCGATCGAGACGGGCCATTCATGCTGAGATATGCAAGGCTCTACCATTATAATATCTACTAAAAAATAAAACAAAAAAGCAAAAAAAAAACTACTTCTTCTTTTTTCATTATGGCAATGAGCACAAGCCGCTGTTGCCAGTGTTATTTTTCTTGTTGCATCAAATAAGTTGAGTAAAATTAATTCGTCAAACAAGCCACAGTCACAGTAATAGTCGGTAACTAGTCATAGTGAAGTCAGTCATACCTCAGTAAAGTAGTGATGACCAAACACGTTACACCATTACCTATATCACTCTACTTTTACACATTAATACTGGAAATAACACAAATTTTGTCAAATAATGTAAAGCGATAACACGATCCTTTCATGTTCCCGCCAAAACTCTATAAGTCCAATCGCTTATGATTATAAACGATAAAGGTTACGGACTGTCAGTGTCAATTTATGCTGATAGATAAAGTAATAATTTATACTCCCGAAAATCCTGCATTTTGAATAGGATCGTAGACGTAGCATTTGTCAGTGTCAGATGGGACATGGTAAATGACGTAAGATTGTAGACAGTTGATAGGTGTTGTAACATTTTTGACAGTAAAGGGATCAAATGAAGCCAGTAAAAGATTGACATCACCTGTCAACAGATATAGCCATATTATGTTAGGGTCAGTTAATAGTTTCCCACAAGGGTGCGACGCTCCTTGTGCGGAAGCGTCGTTTAGTAGAGAGTACCCGAAAGGGTAAACCGCCGGCGGACCACTGAAGTCATGTCACATAGTTCCAGTGATCTGCCAATACAGGTGGAGAGACGGCACACGGTGGGCTTATTTAGTGGGTGAGGAGGGGTCCTCTCTGTTGGTTGCCCCGAACGACAGGGTGTGCGGTTAGGTACATTGTTTCCCGCCTTAACAAAAAAAGGTCAGTTAATAGTTCGTAAAATCTTTTTCCTCGAGCATAAATGTTCTGGCTTGGCCGGGAAAGTGCCACCCTCTCATAGAAAACCAATTGCTACTATTGCGTTTCTTTCGGTGAGTGAAATGGCGTTGCGTTGTATTGCAACTATTTTTTTTCTATTACAATGCGTTAAACATTTCATTTCATATCTGTGAAATGAATTGGTGAGCAGCGGCTTGACAATACTGTCGGTATAGTCAAGTCCATGGGCGGCGGTTACCATTAACCATCAGATGAACCGTGGCCCGTCTGCCACTAAATGCAATAAAAAAAATATAAAAAAAAACGTTATTATTTGTTATTTCATTCTCGTTTTTAATTTTATCAATCGCTTCCATATTTTTCATATACCTACAAACTCAATTTTGACGTTCAAGCGGAAGAACATTTTCTTTTCAATTTTCATTTGAAGTATAGTAGATAATTTTTAGCTGGTTACATACAAAAATGGAGAGCATTATTAATCTATTTAGATCATTATAAGCTATCACTGTAGTAATGTCACACAGTTCCAGTGGTCCACCAGTAATGGCGGAGAGACGGCACACGGCGGGTTTATTTAATGAGAGTGAGGGCTCCATACTACCCTGTTCGTTGCCCCGAACGACATTACATTTTTTCCGCTTAAAGAAAAAACATAAAAAAGTCATCATAACCTCCTGAAAACAGGTACATCAAAATATATGACGTAATTAGGACCCAAGGCATAATTGTTTGTGGTTTTTAATTACTTCGGTGTTTAACCCAGTTTACGAACACAAATTAACAATATTATATTATCTATATTATTTGACGGGCCTCGTGGCGTAGTCGGTAGTGTAACCAACTTCCGTGCATGAGGTAGTGGGTTCTATTTCCACTCGGCACAATTATTTGTGTGATGAATACAAATATTTGTACTGCGTCTGGGTGTTTTCTACCTATTATATGTATGTATTTACAAAAAAAAGTAATATATGTATTATATCCGTAATCTGGTACCCATAGCACAAGCGTTAAGCTTAGTTTGGGACCAGAGGACGTTGAGTGAAATTTCCGCGAATAATTATTTATTTATTTTATCTCAAAATAACGACAAAGTGAATATTTACATAAGTGCACGGCAGTATTGCTCTACAGTCGCGCTAATACCAAGCTAACTAATCTTACTAATATTATAAAGTAGCCTTTGCCAGCGGCACTACCAAAAGCTAGTTTTGAGGTTATATCTCAGTTTACCGATATAGTAGCTGTATAAAATGTATACCAGTTATCAAGAGCTATAAAAAAAGTTTCATTAAAATTCGTCCAGTAGTTTTTTACGTGTAACCCCGAACACGCAACCAGATAAACTTACAGACAAAAATTCTAAAAAAAACTTGTTTTGTGCTCAGAGACGCCTAAATAACCAATATGTTTTTCTTAAATGGGCCTAAACGACATTTGATCTCTAAGTCCACCTTTTTTTTTGTTAAGGCGGGAAAAAAATTTCCTAACCGCACACCCCGTCGATCGGGGCAACGAACAGGGTAGTGTGGGGAACTAAAGAACTACCACTAAAGAAACCCACCGTGTGCCGTTTCTCCGCCTTTATTGGTGGGCCACCGGAACCATATTACAGATGAAGTCGCGGGCAAATGCTATTCTTATCATATAATGAATAACAACGAGAATACGTCATCTCACGAATACTGAAAGGGTATTTATATTGAAAGGTGTTCATAAAGATAAAGCAGATCTTTCCTCATATACTAGAAAGCGTTTCATTATACACATATAACTTGACGGTAGGTGACAATATAATCATAGGTGCTAAAGCCTTAACGACACTCGCGTTTACTTAAAGGGGTACATAGGCGAGCAACTACATATTACATTGCAGTGCAGATTGTTAAAGACTTGAGGATTTTTTAGAATTTTTACTTTTATTATATTAAATTATTTTTGTGTCATAAAATAAACAATTAATTAAGCAAAGTTAATTAATAAGTTGTAATAAACTAGTAATGTTTTATATTATGTTGGAAGAAGCCTGTTGTCACTCTTGAGGAATGCCCCGCCTGGGGGCCCCAGCGCCACGCCCTGTCAGCGGTAATTGGAAGAAATCAGTCGCTGCCAGCCATAATCTCTCAGATGCTTGGCAGTGGCAGGTACTGGTCATCCATGGCCTCCTTCTGTGAAGCTGTTAATTCGCTGAAGGAGGCCACGGAGCGGAAACGCGAGGCGTCTGTTTTAAGTTTGAAAAATCAGTTGTTTTGCGTGAATTGACAGTTAGTACCTACCTCAATGCTTCGTTTATGAGGCATGCAAAAAAAAGCCTGTCTACCGTGATACAGTTTTAACTAGTACAAAGGACAGTGTGAATCAAACAATCAACGTTACGTTAGTAGATAATGTCTGAATGGTGTTCTTTATATGTAAGTTATATGTATTTAAGTTATCTTAATTTAATTGAAATGTTTGAGATATTATTTTTTGAAATAAACTATTACTATTTAGACTCTACAAGTTGGTCCAAAGACAAATGAAAAAATTTGCATTTATTAAGTACAAAATTATATCTGTAATATTTTATCTGTCTCATGGCTTGCGCGCTAAGCAAAATGGCTGTAGTTATAGTGATGAATTTCCATAAATCAATATTTTTTTTTATACTATTTGGGTGGCAACCTAGCATACGGCCCACCTGATGGTAAGCAGTGTCAGACTGGCCATATAGTCGAGGTGGCGTTTGCCAGCCGGGCCCCAGCTAGCGCGGGCCCCCCACCCGGTGTACGTTGCGGGGTTTGCTAGGGAGCATAGGGGGCCTGCGCAGGCTAGAACACAATCGTATCTAATCAAGGATGACGAGAAAAGCAGATTTTACGATCGAGTTATTAACAGCTTAGCTGAAACTGTACTTCAGGTACCTAATAATATATATCGTTGAAAATTAATAATTTGTATATTTCATTATTTTCCGATAGTATCCCATCTACCATTATCCAGTCTCGGGCCCTGACAGGAGCCACCCGGGCCCTTCCGGCCCAGTCCGATCCTGATGGTAAGCGGTGACTGTAGCCTACAGACGCTAGCAACACCAGAGGCATCACTCGCATAACGCCTTCTTCAAAGAAATGGTTGGGAGGAGGATAGGAAGGATAATAAGGAGATAATAGGAAATACAATAAGGAGAGAATAGGGAAGGGGTTTGGATCTCTGGCGCTCTCACTCACCATATAAAACACAGGTACCTGCCACTGCCTTTCACGCTGATCTGTGAGAGGGTGGTACTTCCCCATTCAAGCCGGTCAGAAGACCATTAAGCTACCGTAGTAGACGGTAGTTATGTCATTTATAGGAATAAAAAGTATTATAAGTGTTCAAGTTGGAAATTATCTGTGCGCCAAATTTCACTTAAATTCGTTTAGGCGTATTGCATGATTGATTAACAAACACCTAAACGTGCACAATTTTACACTAATATATTGTTAATGCATGTCTTATCATCTTTAGGATTACTAAGATAGTAATCCAAAATGTTTTACACACTACGTTGTATTACAGCATAAATGAGGGCTTAATGTGCTAATATGATTTTACCCTTATTTTAAGCCGATAAGCCGACGCCCACGGTGCGCGTAAAATCTTGATGGTAATCCTATGTTACAGGCAAATATTTTATGTATTCTGATATTTCTTTTGGCGTAGTATACATATGTATACATATATATTTGTGCATCAATAATATATTTTGTAGGGTATTAAAATTACATACATAAGCGTAGCTATTATTATATTTATACTGCCTCGGGGGTGCAGCGGTAGTGTAAGCGACTGCTAAACATGAGGTCTCGGGTTCGATCCCCGGGTCAGGCAGTGTTATTGAGCTTTTTCGTAATTAGAAAAAATCTCAGTAGCAGCCCGGAGTTTGGAAATGTCCCCAGTAGACGGCAATAGGCTCGCTCCCTATTACGTGGGACTTAAACATAGCTGGCGAATTGTGGGTGTGTAATACATCTCTGGCTACCCCTTCGAGGAATACAGGCGTGATGCTATGTTACTTTTAAACTCTCCTCTCGACACAAGCCAAGCCTTATCACATTTTTTTTACTGTCCATTCTGTTTAGTTTTAATTAAGCATTTACTCGGAGCGACTGTCTATCCGACCTACAGGACCCAACTTAGAAGACAACTAGCAGCCGACACATATACCAACTTAAATTAATTGTTTATTACAAAGTTTATTTTATAACTAAAAAAATTTCATTGGCTTTTTAGTTTTCCTAAACTAACTATAATTCCAATTACAAAAAAAATGGTTTACATAAGTTTGCATTATCAAATAAAGTTAATAATTACTCCATCCATCCATCAGCCTTTCGAAGTCCACTGCTGGACATAGGCCTCCCCAAGAGAACGCCACAACATGTGTTTCGCTCATATGGGGGATAGTGCCGTAATCGCCACGCTTGGCAGGCGGGTTGGCGATCGCAGTGAATGTTGTTAATACTCGAGAGAGTACTGCTGCCCACTCCCCCGGTATTCCCTCAGTCGGCAAAAATGACAGCTATAACTGTCATTCTTTCTAATTCATTTGAATTATAATTAAGTTTCAAAATTCAAACCTTAATATAATAATACCAAAAACTAAAATAATGATGACAATAAACGCGTGATATAAACGTGATTTCAATCCTTTTGAAATAAAACTACGTTTACGGAATCTATCGCGTTTACGTAGACGTCCAAGGCTGGTATCAGCCTAATTCTTATAAATATTCACATAATATCATCCACCCGTGATCATGAATGCTATAAAGTATTCGAAACGTCGAGTTAGTAGAAAAATCAAGTAAACGCGATAGATTCCGTAAACGTAGTTTTATTTCAAAATGTGTAACATTCGTGTAAATGTCAGAAAGTGATTTAAATCGTTGAAAAACTGCAAACAACGATAAGTCGATTGACATTATGGGTGCCTTCAAATAGCCGCAAGCAGAAGGTATTACACTACAAAGTTAATTCTTTTATCATTGTGATTATAGGTATCTAGTATGGGACGGTATTTCTTTTATCATCGTGTATGTACTTACTGGGTTGTGGCGAGTGCTTCTTGGTAGACATGACGTCATTCAGCTCATGTCAGCTGTCACAGCGTACGCACGCGATCATGGAGCAAACCTGGATTGGCCACAAGCAATAACGACAGGCACTCAGCTTGGTGATAGATCACTTATCGGACGACGGGGTAGCCTGCAAAGAAAATATATCATCAAAATTATGTTACATGCTCGCAACATGAACATACGTTTGTTTTTTTTACTGTTAAAGTTGTACATTTAATGGTACACAGCCAATCTGCTTCCGTGATGGCCCACGACTTCTCTCAAAAGAAAATAGAAGATGAACCAGTGAAACGCATCAAAATTCATCAAAGTTTAATATAGAGAAGGCATTTGTAACTACTTCTTCAGGTAACAAGCTAGCATTCTGCGTTAATGAATGGGGTCCCCCCCCCCGCCCCATGGAAATATGATATAAGTATTATCATTAAAAGTATACAATTCTATAGATTTAAAGTCTATGGGTTTCCATTTTGTTTTGCAGTAGGAGGACGCTCAAACTTTTAATCAAAAAAGTTGAATATAATTTTTTTTATATACTTTGAAAGAGTATTTGATTACATGGCAAATAACATCCCCGAAAAAGCTGTCGCAGTTTCAATGACGGTCGCTCTTTCGAGAAGTTTATATAAATTTGATAAATGTGTTGGATGAATCGGGTTTAATGTAATTGAAGGAATTAAATAATTTCTGACTTTTATGGTATCAATTGTCAACGGCTTATTGGTTCCTTTTCGAAGAAGTACCAGTAAGAAATCATCCCCCGAAAAGACCCTCTTAAGTACGTTAATTCTCATAAATATTCACATAATATTAATAAAGCTCCAACTTCCAAAGTACAAACTTTTGTGTGCATGAAGTATAAATATAGGCTTTATTGTCTCAAATGACACTATGGATGGATCTTCTCGTCCAATATTCCGCAGTGTCTGAAAACGAAGGTCTACGACCAGTGTATATTATTTATATTGATGACATATGGAACAGAGACGCGGTCCCTGAATGTTGGCCTCGCATCAAGGCTCAAAGTCACTCAGCGGGCTATGCTTGGTATTTCTCTACGTCAACCGAATCCCGCCGCGTTGGCATGCTGAAGTGGCAATGGGCAGGCCACATCGCACGACGAACAACAACCGTTGGGGAAGAAATGTTCTAGAATGGCGACCACGTATCAGACGGTGCAGCTAGGACGGCCCCCACCAGATGAAACGACGATCTGCTCAAAGCCGCGGGGAGCCATTGGATGCGGTCAGCGCAGGGCCACTCATTGTGGCGTTCTCTTGAGGAGGCCTATGTCCAGCAGTGGACGTTGAAAGACTGATGGATGGATTATTGTCCCAGAGAACAAACTGTTTCATTTTAGGGACACAATACTAATGAGAGTTTTCCACAACCCTGGCCATAGGTCACCATAACAAAACGTGGAAGTTTAGTCCGTGTAAGTCCCACAACGTTTTCGTGCCCCAGGCAATGTCGTGAGCCACGAGCATCAAAACTTTAGTAAATGGCCGCTTTAGCGTACCTATACAATTCCAACTTATAATAAGTTAAGATTAATAAATCATTCACATTACATAATGCTATATTAAGTCAATCTCCTTTCATTTGTAAACGGATCTTAAAACCTACATGTACAAAAAATACTTTTTATATTTCAATTTAATAATAACTTTTTATATACATACATAGCATCACGCCTGTATCTCCTAAGGGGTAGGCAGAGGGTATTACACGCCCAAGGTTCGCCAACTATGTTTAAGTCCCACCTAACAGGCTAGTGCCGCCTACCGGACACATTTTCAAGCTCCGGGCTGCTACTGAGAATTTTTCTTTTTACAAAAAAGCTCAATAGCACCGCCCTGCCCGGGGATCGAACCCGAGACCTCATGATCAGCAGTCGCTCACACAACCTCTGCACCAACGAGGCAGTACCACATATCTTCAGTTTCCATATATCTCGAAAATACAGTTCAGTAGGCAGGGCCTACTTAATTCAGAGGTTATGATACTGTTTGATCGTATTTCTTGAAATTGAAATATTTTCGTATGGTAAAACTTTTATAAAAATTAGATAAAATGTTCATTCTTTTTTGCTTTTTTCTCTGTGATAGTATAATAGATAGTCTTGCTTAGTGTTTTAATTAAACATTCACTAATTCTAAACAATCGTTATACATAAATTGAACAACTTTGTTTCGTGTAGGCTCACGCGGAGGGTCACGCGGTACAATTTTTAATTAAAGACTGTATATTTCAACAAGCAACATCCTAAACCAATTCCAGTATTTTATTATTCAACATTGCGTAGGACAAAAACAATAACGTAATCTCGCATTCTCACTCACAGCCTAACAGCCTGGGTTTAATTAAATTTAACAAATAGTCCTATGAATTAACTCAAATAAAGGACACCATGTATACGTATAGTTGCTTACTAAAGTCACCCTTTCGAATATATTAGTATTCTGTGCTCACTTTTTTTATTACTTATGGGGGTATACGTATACGAGCCAGGGCCAACCTTTTTTTTTGTTAAGGCGGGAAAAAATGTTCCTAACCGCACACCCCGTCGTTCGGGGCAACGAACAGGGTAGTGTGGGGCCCTCACCCACTAAAGAGACCCACCGTGTGCCATCTCTCCGCCTTTGTTGGCAGGCCACTGGAACTATGTTACATTCCTTCATTGGTCCGCCGGCGGCTTACCCTTTCGGGTACCCTCTACTGAGCGACGCATCCGCACATGTAGCGTCGCACCTTCGCGGGAGGCCTTGCGGGTGGCGGACGTTCCCCGGTCCATCCACCTGCAGCCTCAGCTAGGGCAGCATGAGGCGCAAGTATCTGCGCCTGCGCCGCTCCGGTCGCTGGCAGCGGTTTGGGTCAGCGGAAGTATCCTCCTACCTGGCCCTCTCCGCCGCTTCCTTCCGCGAGATAACCTCCTCGCAGAAGGCAGCGACCGCGGCCCAATTCCTGTCACTGCCAAGCATCGCTCTGACGACGCTCGGCAGCGAGAGGTCCCCCCCTATTTCCGCGAAGAGTTCACGGCGCTGCTCGGCCCAAGCCGGGCACGAATCGAGCGTGTGCCGCGCCGTGTCCTCGTCACAGCCGCAGTGGTGACAGCCCGGAGTCGCTTCCCTCCCTGCGACTATGTGCAGATATCTGCCGAAGCAACCATGCCCCGACAGCGCCTGCACGAGTCGAAAGGTAAGGACTCCATGCCGTCGCCCCGCCCACTCCTCCTGCCCTGGCTGGAGTGCCCCTAAGGTCCAAAGACCGGCTCGGGGCGCCTCCAACCGTGCCCTCCATCTCGCCATGGCAGCTCGGCGGGCGTCGCCCTGCCACCTGGCCGCCTCCCTGGGTAGGTGGCACCGCCCCCCTCCCGCTCTTGTGACGCCCACCGATACACCTCGGCGAGCACCTCCGCCTCCAAGTCCCACGGGGGGATTCCGGCCAAGGCGCAGGCCGCCTCCGTTGACACCGTGTGGTATCCACGTATGACCCTGGACGCAATGACTCTCTGTGGTCTCCACAGAAGAGCCCTGTTCAGTGCGTCCAGGGACCCCACCCACACGGGTGCGCCGTACAGCGCCATCAACCGGACCACCCCCACGTAAAGCCGTCGGCACGCATTGTTGGGTCCAACCATATTCGGCATGAGCCGTGCAAGGGCGGACGCTGCGCCGACTAGCCTCGGGGACAGTTGGCGGAAGTGCTCGCGAAAGCGCCACCGCCCGTCCAGCACCAAGCGCAAATACTTAATCTGGGCCTGCACCCCAATCCACTGTGATCGAGGCGCCAGCAGGTGGCCGACGTTGGGGCCCATGGAAAAGTAGGTCCTTCGACTTGTTGTCTCCTGACCACCTCCGAGGTCCCTAAGGTGGCCAGGAACGCCGCTTCCTCGAACTTTCGACCCCGGGCCACGACCAGCGTGTCATCCGCATAGCAGATGACCGCCAGCCCGGGGGGGAGCCGACAGCGCAACACCCAGTCGCGTAACCGATGTCCCACAGGAGTGGCCCCAAGACCGAACCCTGTGGGACACCGCACGAAATTGGTCTCCTCACAACGTGCCCTATGCGGTTCTCATAGACGACGCTGCGGCCCTCTAGATAGTCCGCCACCAGCCGCCTCAGGTATACAGGCACCCCGTGATACCGGAGCGCCTCCCTGATGCAGCTGAATGGCAGACTATTAAATGCGTTGGCGATGTCAAGCGACACCGCCAACAGCATTTCCCCGCCGTTGACGACCGCCGCGGCCGTGGCCCTCAGATGAATGATCGCGCTGACTGTCGAACGACCAGCTCGAAAATCGAACTGGGCGTCCGATAAGTCGGGCCCGACGTCGCGCAGGTGCTGGACAATGCGGGCAGCGAGGATTCTCTCCAGCATCTTACCCGCCTCATCCAGCAGCACGATGGGCCTGAAGGCCCCGACCGAATCCGGCGTTCGTCCCGGCTTTGGCAGGAGAACCATCCTCCCCTCCTTCCAGCAGTCAGGGAACCGTCCGGACACCAGGCTCGCGTCGAACAGTCCCCTGATGCGGGGCTCCAGGTGGTCCAGAGCCAGGGCCAGAGCCCGGGCGGGTATCCCGTCAGGAACGCAATAAGGCTCCGCAGCTACGGCTACACCAATCAACCGCTCCACCATGGTTTGCAGGAGAAGATCTTGCGCCCTGGCGGAGTGGTTGAGATTCACCTGGAGGAGGACAGCGTTACGGTTGAACGTTAAGCCGTAACCATATCCTCCTTCACCCGGGACGGCGGCGAAGCTGCGCTAGGGGGTCAGCCTGGCCGATTGGCTGGTCCCCCCCTTTTTTGGCCCTGTGGTGGCTGGAGGTCTACATCCCTCCTGCCCCATGTAGTGCTTCGCAGGTCTATTGCCTGCAGCACACGCGGGGCAGTGAGGGGGGGCGGTGCAAGTTGCCGCCTTATGCCCTGCCTGACAGCAGCGGAAACAAAGACCGCCGCAATCAAAGCAGTTAGTGCACGTCGGTCGAGTGTGTCCAACCGCCATGCACTTATAGCACCTCGCAAGTCGGGGCTCCAGCACGGCAACCCGCGCGGAACTCCAGCCCACGAGGAGCCTGCCTGCGTCAGCCAAGATTTTAGCCGACGCGACAGGGCAACTCACCCAGACGGTACCCACACCGCCGGGCCCGGTCCCAATGGAGCCCACTTTGACGGCATCCGAGCATCCGGTTTTCGAGGCAATAGCCTCCCGGACGTCCTCAGCCGTCACCGAGTCGTCCAGACCGGAAATGTGCAGTTCAGTGCACTTCACCGAACAGACCTCGCAGCCTCGTGGCTATCATGTCGGCCATTTTGGGACCTTCCACCCCAGGGAACTCGAGGATTCGAGCCCCTGTCCGGGTTCAGCGGGTCCGGGCGGCGACGCTTCCAAGGTCGGAGACGTCGATTTCCGCCTAGGCCTTCCTCAAAATGGCCTGGTAGCTCAGGTCCGCTTCCGCCTCCGGCAGCATGGTGATCACCACCGCTGCCGTTTTCGGCGTCTGAAGCTTGCGCTTACGCGGCTTCTTTTTGGAGCCGGGCTTGTCCCCCGGCCCAACAGGCTCCACGGCTTGGGCAGCAGCCCCAGTCGCAGATCCCCTCTTCTTTTTACCCCGGCCTTCTTGTCCGCAGCCAGAGCTGGACGGAGTCTTGGCTCCGGCGGCACCCTAGTGCTCAAGGAGTCGATGCACGGGTCATAGATGGCACTAATGCGATCGATGACTTGGCGCATCTGCTCCTCTGTAAGGAGACCAGGGGCGGGAGGCCCCACGCCCGCCGTTGAGGCAGAGGTTTCCGGCCCGGCCTTGGCGAGGCTTGGTTTGACTCGCCGGCTGGTGAGCTTACGGGGCTCTGCCACCTCCGCTTCGAACACCTGCAGCGGCAGGGCGCCTCCAGCTTCCCAGTCTCCCTCGGCACCGAGTACCGCCGGAGAGACTCCATCGCTCCATAGGCTACTTTCGTAGCACTATTGAGGGCCGCGAGACTGCCCCGAAGGCTCCGCGACCCATTAGCCACCGTTAGAACGACGGCCAGGGCATCTGAAACCTTCTGGGCAATCTGGTCCACCGTGTACAGATCGTCCGTCTCCGGAGGCTCCTCACGGAGCTTCGATGTGAGGAGGGTTACCTTCTCCTCCACCGAAAGCCCCACTCCCAAATCCTGCAGTATGGCCTCATCCGCTGGGGTTGAGGCTCGGGTCGCCATACGCCTGGTAGCGCCTCGGCCCCTCTTGGCCAACCTTCCCGGCCTTCCCGGCGGGGGCATCTCTGTAGAGCTGCCCTCCGACTCCGATGACGCTCTCCTCTTCTCCGAAATCGGGCGCTTCAGGAGACGCGCTGGCTGCTCGACCGATGCAGCTGACTGCTTCGTCGACTCGGCTGGTTGCTCTTTCGATGTGGCCGGGCCCTGCTTAGGCTTCGAAGGCTTCGGCAAGCAGGCACTTGGCACTTTGGCAGACGTGTTGCCACCGTCGGACGAATCCATGTCGGCAGTAGAGCCACCACCCATGGCAACACTACCCGCAGGTGTGGGTTTCTTCCCACGGGTCTTCCCCTTCTTCTTCCTCCTCCCTTCCATCTCCTTATCTTCGGCGTTGGTTGCCCCCCTCTGATACGCGGGGCTGACAGGGCCAGTCTTGGTACTCGGCCCTGTGAGGGATTCTCCGGACGCGTTTCGCCCGGTACCCTCCGGAGGTATACTGATGTTTTTAACTTTTATTTTAAGTTTTGAGTCCTTCGACTATAGGGTGCCACCCTCGCGACTGGATACCCTCCAGCCATTCATCCCTCGCCGGGTGGCAGAGCTTAGATTGGGGTAATTTTTTATAGGGGTTTTCTTCCCCGCGGTCTGAAGACCCCCGGTCCTGTCCGTTCAGGATTACGGGTCGGGCCGAACGGTGGTCTGCATCAGACCGTGCCCACCGCTTGCAAAGCTAGCAGTGAGCCCGTCGCCCCTCAGGCCAGCGTTGCCCGGGGTGCACCAACGCGGAGGTATCCCGACCCGCACCCCAACCAGGGCCACCCTAATGGTGGAAAAGACGGCTATCTCCTGCTACAACTAATATCTCTACACACATCGCATGAAAGAGAGTATTGGTGTAAAGATGCGAAAGAGAATGCTCCGATCCATGTGGAAAGAATGCCGGACGAGCGTTTGGTTAAAGAGATATACAATGCGGAAGTGGAAGGATGTAGGACATGTAGGTATAGGGAGAGACCGATACTTACCTATTTAGATCAAATCGGTCATGTATTTATAGAAGGTGAAGTCAGGAATCTCCTACACAGGCGAACGTGTATGAAGAAAATTATAAATATTAAGGAAGCGAGAGATGTACTTATGCAAGAATAGAGCCTTTTGGCACTGTGTTTTCGCTACCTACCCCGCAGTGGAGATGACGTGATGATAAGTAAGTAAAACACATCGAGAAGCTTTACTGTCCACCACATTGCAGACGGTGGCACCAACCCGATTACAAGTGAGTACTCCCACTTGGTACCCAATCCCATCACCACAAACAACTAAGTAAAATATAAAAGCACAAAATTTACGATGAATTTTATGATGCATAATTTTAACTTTTTTTTTTCTTTTTTCTGGAATGTGGCCACAGTAACTCTGTAATTAAACGACGCAACCCCATCGAGTTTGGAATCGTTTGATTCTTCTTGACGAGTATTTTGTCTTTAGATGGTATTCAGGGTCTGGTGATGGAGCTAAAAGGTGACCATACGAACTCCGTTATAAAACGACATAACTCCATTGAGTTTGGGCTCGTATGATTCGCCTTGACGAGTACTTTGTCTCTAGATGGTATCCAAGATCTGATGATGGAGCTGGAAGATGGCCATAGTAACTCTGTAATGAAACAACGCAACCCTATCGAGTTTATACTCGTTTGATTCGTCTTGAGGAATACTTTGTCAAGTTATGATCATTTTATTTCTACAAAATAATTTCGATGTTTCACATCTGGTTGACGTCCCACGACGTCTAGTTTTATTTTTTATAAGATTTGTAATAGTATTTAAGAGTTTAAATATATAAATTCTCTATATTACTATTATGATAGACATTCAGATAATAATAAAGCACAAAATACTATTTAAAAGTACCTACACTCTGTTTTAAACACAGTGATTGCCGGAAAACTTCAGTTTAATTTTATTCTAGATAACTTAGGTATTAAATGTTAATAAAAATTTAGGTATATGTAGGTTTAAACATTAATACACAGTGAGAAAATTTTAAATTAATAAAATATAAAAGTTTAATAACTGTAATCCTACGGAAAAAATGTGATCTCAAAAATAAGAAACAAGAAAATCGCATTTTTAAAATAAATATGCCATTATATTTTGTAGGTGTTTCAGGCACACCACTGAAGGAATGTAACATAGTTCCAGTGGCCCACCAATAAAGGCGGAGAGACGGCACACGGCGGGTTTCTTTAGTGGGTGAGGGCCCCACACTACCCTGTCTGTTCGTTGCACCGAACGACGGGGTGTGCGGTTAGGAACATTTTTCTCACCTTAACAAAAAAAATGTGTTTCAGACACACATGGTATACACGCATGCGACCATAGATATACCTTGACCATTTTTGTACCTATGAATTTCTTGATTTCTGTTTAAATTATTTTCTTGTTTCGTATTTTTTAGATCACGTTTTATTTCCGTAGTCGGGTTACAGTTTTTAAACTTTATTTTTTATTTAATACTTTTCTGATTTAACACTTGATAAACGTTATGACAATCTAAATGAATATCTTGTGAGCATTATGCGGGTACTGAGTTTGTAGAGTTTAAAACTCGTGCTAAAAATACTATTGTTGAAGTTGGTTAAAAAGTTACCCGAGCAATAATAACGAATAAATTGACACCTTATTCATCAAACCGGATGAATAGCTTAGGCGCTACGGAGGAACCTACGTAGATTAAAACATACATACATAGACTGCTAAAATCATAACCATTCCTTTTGGCTTCGATGTAGTTCGATAAAAATAACAGTCGCTCGTGCTCGTGACTGTTATTTTCAATCTCACATTTTCGCACTTTGTGGTAATTTATATGGCTAAGCATGTCAAATACTTAACTATATGTTTATAAAGTATTATGTCTGAAGGCTAAAAACATCGTAAATAGATACAATAATGATTTAAGTAACAACATCCCGTCCCAAAAGTTGGGAGACCGAACCGAATCTCACTTAGAACAAATAATTTGAATATTTTCATAAACCACAAATAGTGTTGTGTACTTTATGTTCGTTAGTTATATGTTTGTATACTTTACAAACAAGTGAAGTTTCCCTCGTAAACATACTTTCCCACAAACAAATATAATGTTCTAATCATTCTGATGAACATTTTATGTTCATTTTCAATAAAAAATTTCAAATTGAATTTGAAACATTGACATCAGTATAGATAATGTTTATAATGATAAATTTGATAATAAATTTAAATTTATTTTTAATATTGGTGGTCGCATCGTAAGCGACCGGTTCTCCAGCGCAGGCCAACGAGGTGCAGGGGTAGGGACGAGGGGGCCGCGGCCGCTGGCCGCGGCGCTGGCGCGTCTTGCCCCCACCCGATTCATTCGCCGAAGAGACAGAGCAACGCAGTGGTCGCGCGCGCCTAATATTTTTACCTTGTACCTTTCATTGAACATTACAGTTATTTTAAAGACGTCTAAAGTCTATCATTACCGTCCTAGTCAGCATAGATCGGCCTAGTGACAAAACACACATCCATAAGGTCCTTCGAAAGGTTTGAACGCGCCTAAGGTCAAGGAAGAAATTTGAAATTTACCGTTAGCGACAGCCTCTTTGAGATACATCTGCTTCAAGATATCTTCACCGGCAAGCTACGGGTGTTTCTGGCAGCGTATACGACTCAACATACTATATTCTACATACGGAAATTGGATATTTAAGGAGTGACTTCTTCAACCGTATGTTAAAGCAAAAGGTCTTCACATCAGTGCCTTTCTTAACATCAACGAGCTTCAGAAACTCCTCTTCATTAATATCATCCGTGCAACGGCAGTCGAGAAGTGTGTTAATGGTCACCGTGAGAAAAAGCAAACATACCTACTGGAATTGGAATTTGAATTTCAACGAACGTTACCAACGGACGAGCAACAAACTGTGAGATCTTTCCAATAACCACTCATTCATCCATCACATCTTATCACAACCATAATATTCACACCATTCCATGCCTTATTCATGCAAAATTCATATTGCTTTGCCTCTTCTCATAGTCATATATCTTCATAGTCATTTATTAACATAGTAATTTTACAATTATTTAGTTTTCATTTGTAGTTTAGACATACTTGTAGTGTCATATTACATAATATCACAATACATCAACTCATTTCATATCATAAAATCATATTTTCATTAGAATAATTTAAATTTTTTCAGTTAATTCATATGCTTTAAATTTTAAATAATTTTATCATATTGTTTACTTACAATAGTGAATCAATAATTTCTTTCAAGGAAACTCTAAAGCGCCTACACGTTTTTTGTTAGCAAGTTAGTGATACATTTCATTGCAGATTTAAATAAGATAATTGATTCAGTTTAGTATAATATATTATAATTAGGTAGTGTTTATTGTTTTTAATTGCATTTAATTTTATAAACTATTGGCAATAGCCAGATATCTGTTATCTGCACTACTTCAATCGCTGCTTTCGCTTATTAAATCTTTTGTTTTTCCCTTTATTTAACAGCACTATATTGCTCATATTAAAATGGCACTAAGCAGTGATATAAAAATGCGCGATTTAATTAAAAAACGTGGATCCATAAAAGCTAAGCTTACGCAGTTTTCAAGCTATTTTTCTATAGCTAAAACCAGCACTAAATTAAGTGATGCACAACTTTTAGAACTAGATATTAGAATTGATAAAATAGTCGCCTTATATGTTCCTTATGATGAACTTCAGACCGAGTTGGAGCTGCTTGCGGACACCCCCGACGAGCTGTATACCGAGCGTGAGCAGTTTGAGACATGCTACTACAGTACCCTGGCTGCTGCGCGAGAGCTGGTGGAAAGGTATCGCGCGCAACGCGAAGGGACCGCTAACTCTGAGGTAGGCTCGTCAGATGCTAATTCTACGGTGGTGTCACAGAAAAAGAAACACGTTAGGCTACCTATCATCAACTTACCTCACTTCAGCGGGGGCTATAAGAATTGGCTCGAGTTTAAAGACATTTACACATCATTAATACATGATGATAAATCAACTGACGAAATAACAAAATTTCACTATTTACGCACTTCACTTCATGGAAGTGCAAGTATCATAATACAGAGTTTAGATTTCAGGGCCGATAATTATCAGACTGCATGGAGGTTACTATGTGATAGGTACGACAACAATCAATTATTAGTTCATAATCATGTTCAAGCACTGTTTAATGTTGAACCGGTGCACAAGGAGTCTAGTCAAGCTTTGCGACAGATTGTAGACAGTACCAATAAAAATCTTAGAGCACTAGCAACTCTCAACCAACCTGTTCAACACTGGGACACAATTATCATACATATAATGTCTTCTAAATTAGATCCTGTGACTAGTAGACACTGGGAAGAATACAGAAATACATTAAGTGAGGCTCCTTCCTTAGAATGCTTTGTCAAATTCGTTCATAGTAGGTCAAATCTATTAGAGACAATTGAGGAGGCACAAAATACAAAAGAAAAGAGCGATAAACACAGAACATTATATAGCAAACCTAAGACTTTTATCGCAACATCTACTTCTAAATCAAATTATAAAAAGCCATCTTGTCCGATTTGTCCTATTTGTAAATGGGATCATTATGTTTTCAGCTGTGAAAACTTCAGGTGTTTTCCAGTCGAGACACGGATATCAAAAGCAAAAGAATCAAAACTGTGTCTTAACTGCTTACGTCCGGGTCATACCGATGTTAAGTGTAGACTGGGCCATTGCAAATATTGTAAACTTAAACATAATACCTTATTACATAGCGAGGAAAACTCAAAACCTAATAACGAAAATGTTGCCTTATCAGCTAATATTCATTCATCCAACTCATTCCGTTATGTCATACTGTCCACAGCACTTGTGAAGGTGATGGACAGAGAAGGCAAGCAGCACTGCGCCCGAGTCCTGCTTGACAATGGAAGCACGGCAAACTTTGTGACTTTATTTTATTTATAGCAGCTCTAAACAGATTTATAGCTCGTCGGGGTAAGCCGAAAAATATCTATTCGGATAACGGTACGACTTTTGTAGGTACTTTTAAGGAACTATCAAACATTTTAAATCAAAACTTCACAAATGAGATGTCTGAAACAGGTATTAATTTTAATTTTATACCCGCATACGCTCCGCACTTTGGAGGCATATGGGAGTCAGCTGTCAAGTCAGTCAAACATCACCTGAGACGTATTTTAGGGCTTTCTCATCTCACTTATGAGGAAATGAGTACATGTCTTGTTCAGGTTGAAGCAATTTTGAATTCGAGGCCTCTTACAGCCCTTTCCGATGATCCTTCAGACCTCACTCCTCTCACTCCAGCCCATCTCCTAATTGGAAGGTCACTCATGTTTTTGCCTCACCCGCAAGTCATTAGCGAGAAGATTACAAATCTGCAGAGGTTCCAGAGGATAGAATATCTAAAGCAACATTTCTGGAATCGATTTTCTAATGAGTATGTGTCCTCCCTTCAGCAGAGAGCAAAATGGCATCACTCTAGAGGACAACTAAAGGAGGGAGCTCTGGTCATCGTGAAGGAAAAGGGTCTTCCACCATTGATGTGGCTTCTCGGCCGCGTCCTTCGTGTGCATCCTGGGAGAGACGGCGTCGCCAGAGTCGCCGACATCAAGACCAAGAAGGGAGTTCTTCGCAGGGCATTCAACGTGCTCTGCCCTCTGAATAATTTTGAAGATAACTCTTCAACCCCGGGAGTTATGGTCGCATCGTAAGCGACCGGTTCTCCAGCGCAGGCCAACGAGGTGCAGGGGTAGGGACGAGGGGGCCGCGGCCGCTGGCCGCGGCGCTGGCGCGTCTTGCCCCCACCCGATTCATTCGCCGAAGAGACAGAGCAACGCAGTGGTCGCGCGCGCCTAATATTTTTACCTTGTACCTTTCATTGAACATTACAGTTATTTTAAAGACGTCTAAAGTCTATCATTACCGTCCTAGTCAGCATAGATCGGCC
The DNA here is from genome assembly GCA_948253155.1 of Leucoma salicis. Lineage (NCBI taxonomy): Eukaryota > Metazoa > Arthropoda > Insecta > Lepidoptera > Erebidae > Leucoma > Leucoma salicis. The sequence continues at coordinate 11,839,710 of OX411828.1, read as the reverse complement.
TAGTGACGAAATACACAACCAATTGGATATATAATTGCTTTTGATAGTTTGATGGAGCCTTGCTGATCCCAGCCTGAATAGGCCGGCTGGAACAGAAGATCGGCCTGAAACAACTGTAGGTACTCCTACCTTAGTATCCTTCCTCTCCACTTACTATCCCTTTCCTTAAAGATGGCGACGCGCGATGCATCTGGTGTTGCTAGCGTCTATAGGCTACGGTAACTGTTTACTATCAGGTGGGCCGTATGCTTGTTTGCCACCACATACACACATTTTTTCATTGAATTGTATTGTGAATGTATGATGAAATGTGAAGCTAATGGTGGCAGACGACCCCACCTGATTGTGTGTAGTGTAATGGTAATAACGACTCACGGACTCATCAACACTGAGAATACTACTGCTAAACCGTTACCACCATTTCATTTTGCGTATGAGGAAATTAAGTGAATAATCAATTATCTCCCGCTAAAACCAAAACTTAGCAAGGTACATTAATGCTAGTCACACGGGAAACCACACGACCCGCTAGGGCTAGTTAATAGTCTCACTTTGTACTCAAACAAACCATCAGGAATACAAAGGATAATCAATAATATCATTGCTTACTTCCCTCGGTCATCTCGTATATCTTATCTCGTAACCTTAAGTAGGAGTTGTGGCACTTTTTTTCTTAGTCTATTAAAAGAAGAATTAAAAGAACAAAATTTGAGAGTTCTTGGTGAAACAGGCATTAATATTATTTCTTGGCTAAACTATACCAGTCATAATGTAACGAATACTGGTTCTCTGGTGCTAAGATCACAATCAATAGATAGAATCATGGTAACAACTACGACGTTTTGTAAATAACAAGACAGGGTAGCCAGTAGTCCAACCGTTTTTAGGTCAAATACATGGCCATAAAAGGAATAAAGCGCGGCTCATAAACACGACAAAAAAGCTACAAAAATTAAAAAGTAATTTTGAAAGTTTTTCGTCAAGGGTCATTCGCCGTTAAATATTTTTTATACGAATAAAGTAGGTACCTATTCTCATCAAAAAGGTCTCATTAATTTTAATAAAAGAAAGTTAGACTGTTGTTACTATACCTGAATGTACCTTTTTCATTCAACAAATCAGCTGTCTACAAGGGGAACGGTTCGTTTAGAAAGTGATTTATTAATTAGTTTAAGTAACTCAATTTGAGGGTTAATATCTGCCTTGTAAGAATTTAGATTAGGCGGTGTTAATTCCGATCTCCATTTCACATTTGTTTTAGATGTCGCGCTATCAAATAGTATGAATTTTAATTACAAAATTAAACTTACTATATTGGAATAATGTATGTAAATGCTGATAGGTGGCGTGGGTCGCAAAGACATCTAAAACACATGTTGAGTGAATTTTCATCATTTTATTGATACGTACCTAGGTCCCTTAAAATTGAAGGTGACATGCTTTAACTTATAGGTCATACATTGTTTTTTTTATTGCGTTTAGTGGCAGGCGAGCCACAGCCCATCTGATGGTAAATGGTAACCGTCGCTCATGGTCTTTTCACATGGACACCATTTCATTTCGTCTCCTGCTACAACCAAAACACACCGATGTGCTTCATGGCCGGGCACACGGGAGATAGTGGTACCAACCCGCTCGGGCCTGATAGCCAGTGAGCGTGTACTCACTTGCTATCGGGCCCTACCACCAGTAAGGCAATGGTTGATAACTGCTTACTTCCCTTAGCCGTCTCATAAGACACCCGTGGGAAAGAATGGGATAGTGATACTTGTATTCTTAGTCCGTGACCACACGGACAAAAAGTTCCTACGTTTCTAACTTATTTTAACTTTATGACCTAAATTATACTGTCTCAGTTGTGACCCCTACTATCTAAAGAAAGGAGACTATCTATAACGGTTACCTATATTATTCATTTGAATTGCCAAATATAACTTCACCAGGGGAATGTTTTATTTAAACGCTCTTTAATTTTATACAATAGTGGCTGTCTGATTCAGTCGTCGGGTACACGGTTCGATGAGAGTAAACGTTCAAGTATTTTATTATTCTAATAGCTCTTTTACATGATTAATGCGTCAGTTACTGCCTGTATTTCATTTATGCCTGTATTTTCAGGAAATTTTCAATAGCACCACGGGATCACTCAGTTCTCTATGTCTCCCATCCCTTTCTGGGGGGTTCACAGCCCGCGAGTGATGCCTACGAGGCTACAGTAACCACTTACCATCAGGTGGGCCGTATACTTATTTGCCACTCTCGTAGTACTATTATCAAGGTATACAACATAAATATACAAATATAGAATCACATCACGCCTGTATTCCCCGAATGGGTACGCAGAGGTGTATTACACACACACGGTTCGCCAGCTATGTTTATGTCCCACGTAATAGGGGACAAGCCTATTGCCTTCTACCGGGCACATCTTCAAAGTCCGCGCTGCTACTAGGAATTTTTCTTTTTACAAAAAAGGTCAATAACACTGCCCGAACCGGGGAACAACATGTAATTAAAAAGTACCATTGCGATTTCTTTTACGCTGCACTAATAAAAACTGTATAGCCAGTTTAAAAAATATATAAGTACCTTTTGATCTATATTTTTTAGCATTTGACATGCTCCGCCACTTCACAAAAAGAGATTTTTTTTTCCCGCTAGTACAAAAAATCTCTTTTTCCTTATTCGTAAATAATTTGTACTTTAAAAAGTGGCGGAGCATGTCAAAAGCTAAAAAATATAGATCAAAATGTTTAAAAAATCACGCCATCAAATAGTATGAATTTTAATTGCAAAATTAAACTTACTATATCGGTTTAATGCATGTAAATGCTTCCGATAGATGGCGTTGGTCGTAAAGACAAATGCAATAAGGAGATTGGGATGGTCGAAAGACCTGTACTATAGCTCAGTGGCTTAGAGCACTTCCCCGGATTGGAAAAGACGCGGGTTCGTTTCCCGCTAGTACAAAAAATCTCTTTTTCCTTATTCGTAAATAATTTGTACTTTAAAAAGTGGCGGAGCATGTCAAATGCTAAAAAATATAGATCAAAATGTTTAAAAAATCACGCCATCAAATCGTATGAATTTTAATTGCAAAATTAAACTTACTATATCGGTTTAATGCATGTAAATGCTTCCGATAGATGGCGTTGGTCGTAAAGACAAATGCAATAAGGAGATTGGGATGGTCGAAAGACCTGTACTATAGCTCAGTGGCTTAGAGCACTTCCCCGGATTGGAAAAGACGCGGGTTCGTTTCCCGCTAGTACAAAAAATCTCTTTTTCCTTATTCGTAAATAATTTGTACTTTATATAAGTACCTACTAATTAAAAAAACTTCAGTATAAGTATTAGTTCTGTTTTTCCCATTCCCTGTGCTCTCTATAAAGAAACAAGAAAATAGGTCGTAATGTTACAAACTTTGACCCAGTTTTTAATTAAAACAGATTATACAATTTAAATTTGGTTAATTTTGGAGGAATAAATTAATGTTGTAGCCAGCCATGAACTAACAAATTACAGATGTTCAATTGATGCCAATGAATTCTTACTTTAGGTACCTTTTTTTTCGTTAAGGCGAGACAAAAATTACCTAACCCATTCCGTGCCAGCAACGCACCCGTATGCGTTTCAGCTTTTTCTTGCTGTGTGCCTGCAACGCACCGGTATGCGTTTGGTTAAGGTTTGAATAAAGCACGAAATGTTGCCATTTTTTAATTCTACCGCAAGTAATATAATATTTCTCATATAGAAACACTTAACTTAAATAGTCTATAGAGAAATTATACTTTTAAACTGACAGCAGTTTGTGTGTGAGTGATTTTAGCTGTGACTTAAGACGAAAGTTTTTAGTGTTATTTATGTGTTAACAATTAAGTAAACATGTTTATTTAATCAATTATAGTCCTATTACTATAACAATAACATAATTTACTGTAACTAATAACAATTTTGATAAATATGCATATTTCAAAAATTACAAAGCTAATGATGCGTTCAGTGGCATTTATGAATGAATTAAAAATTGGATGGCGTTATAAAATATCAACAATAATTAGTAGCTCACTGCTATATGTATTATTAACTTTATTTAAATTTATTTACTAAAGAAATAATTAGATTTTGTATTTGAATCACATACATATAACTGCAATATTTTCTAAATCATTTGCGCCTTTTATATAAAGCTAGTAGCAGACTGGCAACACCTGAGTGAAATTTACTTATTTTCATTTTATTGCGTAATCCTAATTATTTTTTCTAAAATAAAAGTAGCCTATGTTGTTTCTATAATATCAGCCAGTGAAAGTTCCGTCCAAATCGGTGCAACCACTTCCGAAAACACACCAATGTGCTTCATGGCCACGAAAGACGGTGATACCAACCCGCTTGAGCCCAATAGCAAGTGGACACTCCCACTTGATACCCAGCCTTACCACCTGTAATGCAATGGGTGATAATTGCTTATTACAACTAAGTTATAGTTGCCTCGTAAGACATACGTGGGAAATTGGGTTGTTTGGGTCTCCGGCGCTCTAACTAACCATATGACACAACTGTAGAGTAACTACGATTGATTTACGGTGAAATACTTCTTAAGGAAGGGTTTAGAAATTCCGATTCGCAACCTTTTTGTATGATGAGTTCACGCTGTAACTACTGAATCAATCGACTTCACGCTGTACGACTAACAACTGATTCAATCATTATGAAATTTTGCATACATACAGGCTGGAGCCCAGACAAGTACATAGGCTACTTTTCATCCCATAAAAATGAATGGATCTCGTGGGATAGCTATTTTTACAGAGTTAATTTTATATCCTAAAATCCACGCGGGTGAACAAAATACAACGAAAATAAAAAAATAAAAACAATTGTTTCCCTGTAATAAAAAAAGTTTCACTTCTATTGACACACTATTTTCCGAGTTTTTGTTTATTTTACCTACCCTTTAGAAAATAAACTCATTATTTATGCATTCTATATTCGTCAGTGTTGTATAAAACCATCCAATATGTACTCTAAAATGTGCGTTGTCGGCACTCACGAAGAACTTTTTTCACCATATGCCACTAACGCTCCACATGCGTTTAGCGTTTTTTTTTTGTACTTAACTGTATTTTATATTACTATTTTATTTACCAATACCATAATCAATCTATTTTTCAGCAAAGCAACTAGAGCGGTTTTCCAGGCGATCCAGGTTCAACTCCTCCTCGTGACAATTTTTTTTCACATGGTTATTGTTTTTTTTTATTGCTTTTAATGGCAGACAAGCTACGACCCACCTGATGGTAAGTGGTAACCGTCGCTCATGAACTCAACTATAATGAGAGTACGGTCCAGCAGCTGCGCACCATTTCATTTCTCAGATATGAAAAATGAAAGAATAAACGGCTATCTTCTGCTACAGCCAAAACACACTAACGTGCTTCATGACCGGTCTCACAGGAGACGGTGGTACGAGCCCGTCCGGACCCGATAGCAAGTGAGTACTCTCACTTGGTAGCCAGCCCTACCACTAGTAATGCAATGGGTGGTAATTGCTCACTTCCCTTAGTCGCCTTGTACGACACTCGCGGGAAAGGATGGGGTGGTGACACTTGTATTCTTAGTCCGTCACCACACGGAAAAGTTAGTGTATACTGTGGTATTTTTTTTTTATATTGCATGTAGTGGCAGACGAGCCACGGTCCATCTGATGGTAAATGGTAACCGTCGCCCATGGACTCGACTATACCGAGAGTATTGTCAAGCCGCTGCTCACCAATTCATTTCACAGATATGAAATGAAATATAAACGGCTATCTCCTGCTACAGCCAAAACGCAACGATGTGCTTCATGGCCGGTCACACGGGAGATGGTGGTACCAACCCGCTCGGGCCCGATACCAAGTGAGTACTCCCACCTGGTACCCAGCCCTACTACCAGTCATGAAATGGATCACAATTGCTTACTTCTCTTAGTCGCCTCATACGACACCCGTGGGAAAGAATGGGGTGGTGACACTTGTATTCTTAGTCCGTCACCACACGGACAAAATTATATTCAGAATAATAGATAGCCCTGCTGACAGTGGAATGTCACTTAAATAAATAAATATTCACAGACATTTTCACACAACGTCCTCTGGTCCCAAACTAAGCTTAATTCTTGTGCTATGAGTACCAGATAACGGATATAATACATATATTACTTTTTTTATGTAAGTACATACGTATAATAGATATAAAACACCCAGACGCAGTACAAATATCAGTCTGTGTCCATCACACAAATATTTGTCCTGAGTGGGAATCGAACCCACGACCTCATGCACGGAAGTCGGTTACACTACCGACTACGCCACGAGGTCCGTCAGAAATGTAAGTCCACTATGCGTAAAGTTCGTTCAAGTGAGAGAGGAGGTAGAGAGACACAAGAAAGGGTACGAGGAAGTGACGAAGACGAATATAATTTTGTCCGTGTGGTGACGGACTAAGAATACAAGTGTCACCACCCCATTCTTTCCCACGGGTGTCGTATGAGGCGACTAAGAGAAGTAAGCAATTATCATCCGTTGCATGAGTAGTGGTAGGGCTGGGTACCAAGTCGAAGTACTCCTCACTTGGTAGCGGGCCCGAGCGGGTTGGTACCACCATCTCCCGTGTGACCGGCCATGAAGCACATCGTTGCGTTTTAACTCTAGCAGGAGATAGCCGTTTATTCTTTCATTTCATATCTGTGAAATGAAATGGTGAGCAGCAGCTTGACAATACTTTCTGTATAGTGGAGTCCATGAGCGACGGTTACAATTTACCATCAGATGGGCCACGGCACATCTGCTACTATATGCAATAAAAAAAAATAGCGTATGAAAGAGAGTATTGGTGTAAAGATGCGAAAGCGAATGCTCCACAGAGGGAGACTGAGACTCACCTACCTAGACCAAATCGGTCATGAAGGAAGATGGAGGCAGGAGTCTCCGAAACCGAGAGTGTATGAAGAGAATTGTGAATGTTGATGAAGCGAGCGATGTATGCAAGAATAGAGCCTTTTGGCGCTCTCTTCTCTTTTCCTACCCCGCAAGGGAGATGGCGTGATGATAAGTAAGTAAGTAATAGCGTTTGTTAAACAAGGCAATTGCTACCATTACGTTTAATGTCCCAGTAATAAACCTATAAGAACATACACGAATATAATCTCAAAGAATCATTTATACACATTTGGCGTAGTAATTTATTGAATTGAAAGAAGACGAAAATGCGGTATATTTACTCTTTTTACCCGACTACGGTGAAGGCAAGAGGACGGCTATGATTTTAACCTGTGTATGTATATATTTTGGTAACTGACGAAAGTATGTAAATACATCCAATAGGTGGCGTGGGCCTTAAAGAAATTTAAAAACAAATATGAAGTGGAGATAGAGTGTCACCAGTAGCTGACGGTGATAGCTTAGCAGTCCAGAGCACTTCCCCGGGTTGGATGCAGATTTGAATCCCGCTTGCAGAAAAGCTCTCTTTTTTCACTTTTAAAAATAATTTGTTGTTTGCATAGCATCACGCCTGTATTCCCCGAAGGGGTAAGCAGAGGTGTATTACACACCCTTGGTTCGCCAACTATGTTTAAGCCCCACGTAATAGGGCGAGCCTATTGCCGTCTACCGGGCACATTTCCAAACTTCGGGCTGCTACTGACAATTTTTCTTTTTACGAAAATGCTCAATACACTGCTCGACCCGGGGATCGAACCCGAGATTAACACAAAGTTTGAAAACGTGAAATCGAAAATAACAGTCACGAGCAAGATTTAAACCTGCATCTCCTGGAATACCTTCTCAGATGCTTTACCAATTCAGCTATCGTGACAATTGCTCGGGCCTACGAATTTCGGTAACACATTAATTCTCTTGGGTGACGCCTGCGCCATTTGTCGGAAGTATTTGCATACATTATACGGAGCAGGTAAGCTTAATATTACAATAATAAGATTCATACCAAACAATGCCCTATTCAAAAAGCCCTATAAATATTTTGATATTTTTTTTAATATTTTTAAATGTTAAACACAAAGTGAAAAATGTGAAATCGAAAACTTTGTGTTTAATGTATAGTGCTAAGCATGTCAAATGCTAAAAATATATATAAAAAAAATATCTAAATATTTTTAAATGTTCCGATAGATGGCGCAGGCGTCACCCAGCGAGAGATGTATGCAAGAATAGAGCCTTTTGGTACTATGTTCTCTCTATATAGCCCGCAAGGGAAATGGCGTGATGACAAGTAGCTAAGATATCGAGTTTTCCTTCTGTAATAAACATACATTATTATATACCTACTCAAGATAAACATAGTAAAATAAATAAGGCTTTTAGACTGAAATTCGAGCAAAATGAAAATCTCTCGGTCTATAAATTTTGATTATGTCTACTCTGCGAAAAATTCAGGTGGTCTCACGGGTCAACGTCCGAACTGTGGGAAAAGACCTGTACTAAATGTTAATTAAATTAATATTTTGATTTTTTGTCATTTACCATGCTCAGCTTTACTAGAACAAATTATTATAAATAGTGACTCGCCCTCGGCTCACATTTGTGTAAGTGGCGGAGGCAACGAACTACAACTGTCTATTACAGTATTTTAGCCTCGTGGCGTAGTCGGTAGCGTAACCGACTTCCGTGCACGAGGCCTATTCCCACTCAGGACAATTATTTGTGTGATGAACACAGATATTTGTACTGCGTCTGGGTGTTTTGCTATCTACTATACGTATGTATTTACAAAAAATCATATGGTTCTTTCCACCCCCGTGTTATATAAATAAAGCTTAAAATACCTATCAAGTACGTTCATTTATTTACGTATCAAACGATCCCTAAATTTCCTTTGTACCAATTGACTGAGAGGCATACCATTGTCTATATAGATATATTTATCAAATATCTCGCCCTCATTTTCATATTATTCTGTCTTGGTTTCTCTAGTAAAGCAACCCAACCCTGATGTAATATTACATATTCAGTTAGCAGTCAAACGTAAATTGTTGAGCTTTCCGCCTCGAAAATTACGATGATACAACGAAACAAAATACAATAACGTTTATAAAAACCCTTACTAATATTATAAACGTGGTATGTTTGTTTGTTTGTTCAGCAGTAACTATTGCACCAGTGATCACGAAATTTTTATATAATCTGGAGCCCAGAAAGCACTTATTGAAATGGAAACTTCTACAGGCACGTTTGGTGAATATTAGATTTTATTTTAAAGACATACCCTGCAATTAAGGAATGATCGTTGACCTGATTTTGTTGGTTAGTTGGTTGATCGCTGACTGCACTGATGGCGGAGTGGTTTAGATACTGGCCTCCCGCCCGAGTGTTGTGGGTTCGATTCCCAGACAGAAAAACTATTTGTGTGATTCAATTCAAAGTCCCCCGCTATATCCTTAGTGCAGGAGTTCCTCGACTTTATAAAAAACTATATAACTATCGTTGTATCGCAGGGGACTTGACAAACATACAGTGTCTCGGACACAAAGTACACTTAGAATCAGAACAACCATTTGTGGATTACGTAAAGAGTTGCCCTGTGTGAGAAACAAACCCATAACACCTGGATAGGAGGCCGGTATCTCCACCACTCCACCCTGTGTGCAGTCAGTAGTAGATATGTAGAATCTTAAAAATTCGCGTCACTAACAAGCTGTGCACCCGAAATTCTTAACACCATTTATCAAAAATATATACAACACCATCTATGGAATGTTCCCGGTATAGTAGCGGGATAAAATGTATACCAGTTTTTAAGTCTAATCAAAAGCTACTAAATAAAAAAAGTTGCATCAAAATCCGTTCAGAATTTTTTGCGTGATGCGCGAACAAACAAACAGATAAACAGACAAACAAACAAAAAAACTAAAAAAAAAGTTGTGTTTAGACACGCCTATAGAGCCTAATAAAGTATTTTTTTTCTCAAATAACTTCAATGTACAGATAGCTCTGTAACAGCTTTATAATAGTATAGAAGACAATTATTAGGTACACAACCAGTAAGGTCTATTTAGATAAATAAAAACTATTAGAACTTAACTTTTATTTTCACTTCTGTGGGAAGTCCTTAGAACTGGCTATGTTACCACTGAAGCAATGTAATATAAATCCAGTGGCCCGCCAATAAAGGCGGAGAGACAGCACACGGCGGGTTTATTTAGTGGGTGAGGGTCCCACACTACCCTGTTCGTTGCCCCGCACGACGGGGTATGTGGTTAGGTACATTTATTTCCGCCTAAAGGAAAAAAATAAAAAGGACTGCCTATGTTAATCTATTGTTATGGATAAACGAAGGGTTTTGTGGGATTGCTATTTGTACTTACATAGAGAATAAACTATGTGCTCAGTAACGCATTCGTTTTTCCGCAGTTTATTCTTTCATTTCAATCTGTGAAATGAAATGGTGAGCAGAGCGGCTTGTCCGTGTGGTGACGGACTAAGAATACAAGTGTCACCACCCTATCCTTTCCCGCGGCTGTCGTACGAGGCGACTAAGGTAAGTAAGCAATTAACATCCATTGCGTTACTGGTGGTAGGGCCGGGTACCAAGTGAGAGTACTCACTTGCTATCAGGCCCGAACGGGTGGGTACCACCGTCTCCTGTGTGACCGGTCATGAAGCACGTGTTTTTTTTTTGCTATAGCAGAAGATAGCCGTTTATTCCTTTATTTCATATCAGGTGGGCCGTGACACGTCTGCCATCATTAGCCATAAAAAAGCGGCTTGATTATACTCCCAATATAGTTGAGTTCATGAGCGATGGTTACCATTTACCATCAGGTGGGCGGCGTCTCGTCAAAAACTGTTGCATCGAAATCCGTTTAGTAGTTTTTGCGTAATGTGTGAAAAAACACACGGACAAAGGTCAAATTTTTTTTTTGTTCAGAGGCGCTTTTATTCCCTAATTCAGTCACAACAATAGTTGATAGCTTTATAATACAAATTATTTTATATGGAAAAAGGTATTTTTAGTACGAGCGGGAATCGAACCCGCGTCTTTTCCAATCCGGGGAAGTGCTCTAAGCCACTGAGCTATCGTACTGACCTATTCAGTCATGCCAATCTCCTCATCACATTTGTCTTTACGACCAACGCAATCTATCGGAATGCATTTACTGCTTAAAGCACTTCCATTGGAAAAGACGCGGGTTCGATTCCCGCTCATACTAAAACCTCTTTATCCTTATTCACAAATAATTTGTACTTTAAAAAGTAGCGGAGCATGTCAAATGCTATAAAAACACAGCATCACGCCTGTATTCCCCGAAAGGGTAGGCAGAAGTGTATTACACACCCACGACTCGCCAGCTATGTTTAAGTCCCACGTAATAGGGGGCAAGCCTATTGGCGTCTACCGGCACATTTCCAAACTCCGGGCTGCTACTGAGATTTTTTTTTTTTTATGAAAAAGCTCAATAACATTGCCCGACCCGGGGATCGAACCCGAGACCTCATGATTAGCAGTCGCATACACTACCGCTACACCACCGAGGCAGTTAAAATATAGATCTAAAAAGCTTTATAACAGTTAGAATTGTGTTATAGGCAATGTTGTTCCTTACCCAAAGTATAAGATTTTTTTAATTTCATGTGTATGGTTATTTATTTCCATCACGAAACATGTTTGAGAGTTTTCAAAGTGTTTGTCTATTCCCTCGAAGCTTTTAAACTTTTATTCTTCTTTCATAAAAACAATTCTCAAGTAGAATGACTTTGTCAGAACTTTGTTGGAAACCTTTTAGGAAGTTATATCTCTTCATAACTCAAGATTTGTGGATTTAATAGAGAACAGGAATAATCTCACACTAATACTTTATACCCTAAATTAATACATAAAAGAACTATAATTGTGTAGAATTAATTCAAGATAGTATTGGTGTAAAGTTGCGAAAGTAAATGCCCCGGTGGTTCGGACATGTGGAAAGAATGCCGAACGAGCGACTGATTAAGAAAATATACAATGCGAAAGTGGAAGGATGTAGGTACAGAGGGAATATATCAAAATTTTACAGTTTTAATTATTGTTAGCCTTTGCCTGCGGCTCCGCCGCAGCCGAAAGCTAGTTTTTAGGTTATATCTCGGGTTCCCGATATAGTAGCAGGAGTATGAATATGACAAAGATGAACGCCTAACGTGATATACACGGACTTTAGCAAAGCTTTCGATCGTGTTCCGCATAGCGTTTTGTTAGACAAAGTATCCGCATACGGTATTACTGGTTCTCTTCTTGATTGGCTTAAGTCGTATCTCGAAAACCGTCATTTCTTTGTAGCGGTAAATGGTTTCGCAAAATCACACTAAATTCAATTTAAATTGCTTACCGTAGTTTGTCTGTATTTCTTTCATAGTTCTCTATTTTTGTTACTATTATACATAATATTAAGTTAATGTTTCAATTTTGTCATAGATAAACTGTCTGTTGTTTATAGTGCATGTGGTGCCTACCTGTAATTAATTGTTACACAACTAGACTTAATTATATTTATTACTTGTTAAATAACCATTTTTATGTGTAAACAATTGTTGGTAAGCCAATAAAATAAAATAAAATAAAAATAAATAAAAAGCGCAGTAGAGAAAGAAATAGAGCACAGCGTCACGAAGAGTTCGGAAGACCGTGAAGCTTTATATATAAAATGGGTACGTCAACTAAACGCACTGTTCCAATGAGACAGAGAGATTTCGAAGTAAACGTAAAAATATCATCAATGTAAACAACTATTTATTTATTTTAGATCTATATTTTTTAGCATTCGACATGCTCCGCCACTTTTTAAAGTACAAATTATTATGAATAAGGAAAAAGAGATTTTTTGTACTAGCGGTAATCAAACCCGCGACTTTTCCAATCCGGGGAAGTGCTCTAAACCACTGAGCTATAGTACAGATCTTTCGATCATCCCAATTTACTTAACTTCTTTAGTTAAGACAAATGTGATTCTTTGAAGTAACACCTACGAAATAAATAGAATCATTGAAATCAATTCATAATTGGCAGAATAATCGCGTAACAAACACACAAAAAAAACATACAGTCGAATTGAGAACCTCCTCCTTTTAGAAGTCAGTTGAAATTAGTTCGTACTTCTAACTATGACTTCAAGGAAAATTAAACAATAAAATAATAAACGTGGTATAAGAATATAATAGAATGAGTGACGACGGGCCTCGTGGCGTAGTCGGGTAGTGTAACCGACTTCCGTGCACGGTTCGATTCCCATTCAGGACAATTATTTGTGTGATGAACACAGATATTTGTACTGCGTCGGGGTGTTTTCTATCTATTATATGTATGTATTTAAAGAAAAAGTAATATATGTATCATATCCGTTATCTGGTACTCATAGCACAAGCGTTAAGCTTAGTTTGGGACCAGAGGACGTTGTGTGAAAAATGTCCGTGAATATTTGTTATTATTATTATTAGCGTAGTTTCTGTATGGAATTCAATAGGAGAAATATACCTATTACCTATACCCACCATTTATGTTCTGCCCCTGTCAAGTAGAAAGGCCCCTCCACCTATAATTCCATTCCTAAATTATTCCACCCATATTAACATAATGCCGCCCGAATTTTTCCCGCCAGTTTGACTCCAATCATTCACTGTCCTGACTCCTGAGCATATTGCTAGAATTTATCAACTGATAGTGACTGTTTTGAATAACTAACTTATATTGACGTTATAAACTGCTAAGATAAAAATTAAACTATCAATTGTATGTATGTATCCTAACTATTATAAAGCTGTAACCGTGTCTGTACATTTAAGATATTTGAGAAAAAATGACTATATTAGGCAATATTAACATTTTTTTTTTCAGATTTTTGTCTGTTTATCTGTTTGTTCGTTGGCGCATCACGCAAAAACTTTTAAACGGATTTTTATGCATTTTTTTTTACTTTATAGCTCTTGATTAGACTTAAAAACTGGTATACATTTTATTCCTCTACTATATTGGGAACCTGAGATATAACCTAAGCCTAGCTTTTGGCTGCGATGGAGCCGCAAGCAAAGCCTAGTGATATATAACATGAAAAGAATAAGTACGGCTGTATCAATAGTGTCATATCCTATTCAAAATCTGAAGAGTAATATCAAAACCACTCGTATCAAAGGGGGCAAGTGTTTGTTGAAAGGAATGTGGGTTGAGCCGTTACATTGAATATTTTATAAAGTTTGTGCAGTACATGTCAAAAGAGAGCATATTTATAGTCTCGTTCGCCCATCCCTTAGGCAAAGCGTAACTATTTTAATAAATAGAGTAAGCTATTAGCTTATTCTCACAGAACAGGAGGCGAATCTATTATCGTCTGGTCTTAGGGATCTGGGTCTCCAGCACTCAACAAAAAATATTATTTCTATGTTTCTGAGCTATAAGACAGCTGCATAATTATTTAAAGTACAAGCTGCCTGTCCCGACTTCACAGGGGCATTTATTTTTAAACATTTTGGGATAAACGTAGAGTAAATGTATTTTTATGCAAAACATCTATTTATAGAAATACATATATATAGCCATTTCACACATACACAAATACAAATCTTTCCTCTTTATAATATTAGTTTGTACCGGCGTTACTATTGCATATTTTAACATGAAAAAATAGTTATTGTGACATGTTAGACGTATAGTATCACGAATTTTTTTGTAGATATTGATATCCTCTATAAAACTGTAGTACACTACTTTGCTCTATAGTCAATAATTTATGCAGCGAACGCGATATAAGGCTTTTTTTTGGTATTTTTTCACACGTAGGATTACATTACCTGTCAAATTTTGTATACGAATCACTAACTTTTTTGAAAATATTCTACCCTACCTATGTTCATCAAGGATAATGTAGAATTCTAACTGTGAAAGAATTTTTCAAATCGGTCCAGTAGTTTCGGAGCCTATTCAATGCAAACAAACAATCAAATCTTTCCTCTTTATAATATTAGTATAGATATAAATAGCATATTAATTAAAGAAAAACACAATTTATGCATATTTATATATATTTTAAGCATTTGACATGCTTAGCACTATACATTAAACACAAAGTGAAAAAATAATATGAAATCTTTATTTTCGATTTCACAATTTATGCAATAAAAAATCAGGCGACACTATATAAATCAACAATCACACCAAATATTACAACAAATAATATGAACGCCTACATGCTATTTGCTATTAATTATACTTTGAAAAGCTTTGTCATCATAAACGGAAATCCCTGACACAAATATATTCCCCATTCAAGGTAAAAGCGGACCAATCTTGTAAAGACTTGAGTAAATTAACCTAGTTCCGTTTGAAATTTGCCATGTTGTGTTGGAGCGCATTACGCCGGAGTATAACAGGCTTAACCCTCGCATCATCTAGTGGTCTAGTCTTCGATCAACAATGCAATAGATACGTATCGCGTCAGCCCGGAAATCCCGTCTCGGTAAATAACAGCGCACTTGAGAAGAGAGCTCTTATTTTGTTTAGTTCAAAAAGTACTTTATTTGTTGCTATTTCAGTTTGATTTCACAGTAAATGTTATTTGTCTTTTCACTTTTAAGTGGCAGTAGTAAATTATTGCTTTGCTCGTTTTTTGTGACGAATGATCGTAAATGTAAAATTATATTTTAAAGATTTGTGACTTTATTAATAAGTGCCTTGATTGTAATTACATTGAACTTAAAACTGTTTTAAAACCTTTTTCTCAGTTCGTTAGTAAGTAAACAGACGTAGTTGTATAGTATATATTCACACGGACATTTTTCAGCTTGATTTTGTTCGTGACACTGTATCTTGGTATTGATGATCGAAGGTATTTACGTACATATGATTTCCGTGCTAGGCACCTGCCTGCCCTAAACCTAAAACTAAAACCTACCTGTTTGAAGTCGGCGCCAATAATGATGACAATTTTCTTAATTTATATAGGTAAATATATATACGAGTACATATATTTTTTTAAATGAGAGGAGAGTAACATTTAAATTGGAAATATAGTTGCTGAGTGTAAATAAAAACAATGAGCCGTCCCGGGACGTCTTGCAGATGTGAAAACATCGATTACTTTCTTTATCAAATATAGTTCGAGTCTTAAATAATTCTTAGTAAGCGCTCTTTTTTGCTTTTTCTCGTTATCCATAGACGAATATAATGTTATTGGTTTATTGATTGATATTATACCTCCTAGTTAGATGGTTTTGCTAACAGATGGCGTTAATATCAATTAAATAAATTGGCGTAGCGATGTCACCACACCAACAGCCGATTTTACCCTCCCCGTATTACATGTTTTCACATCAATAATAGCGCACCTCAATTTTTTTGATACTTACTTATTATATGGGGGAAAGGGAGAGTAAAATGTTTATGAGAGTGTCAGTTTTATTATAGATTTAAACTTGGAAACTGGAGTTATCTACTTATCACATGAAATGTTTTTGTACCACATACTACTATTCACAACAGTGAACGTAAAAAGCAATTCGCGATCAATTCTCAATTGAAACTTATTGAAGTTATTAATTTATACTAGCAATTGAGTTTGTAATTAATACAATGAAACATTGTTCGAGACCGTCGCAATTAGTCATATTGAGCATTGTTAATTACTGTCGCCGGAGGCGTGGACATTCGATGCTAATTTACTCAATGGCTTATTAGCTTTTGGACTATATAGCATGTACAGATATACATATAACACGCAATAGTGTGGTGGTACCACCTATGCCGTTTCTGACATTAATCTTAAGAACATTAAATAGATATTACATTATAAGTAACTTACTATAATTATAAATATGTACAAAGTATTGCGAAATAAATAATTATTATTTTTGTTTATTTATTGTGGCTTGTCACACAAAAATTCCGAATCAATTGCGTTGAAACTTTTTATTTAGTTGCTCATCTTGTGTCTGCGGTGGAGCCGTTTGTCTGCGTACACTTCATAACTGGGACAATATAAGTATAACTCTATGGAACTTTTAATAATTATATAAATTCAAAAATATGTTATATCCCACAGGAACCATCCATAATTACCGGGATAATAATAAAAAAGCATTTTACGAGTTCCGGACTATAGGTTCCTGATGAACAATTTTATCATGAAAGTCTTCCTATCTCAATCGGTGTCTACATTGTAACAAGGAAGCTATGTATAGTATTATAATATATTTAGATATTTTTATATATATTTTTAGCATTTGACATGCTTAGCACTATATTAGGCGTCACCCAAAGACGTTAAGTATGATGTGTTATCGAAATTAGCAGTCAGGAGCAATTGTCAGGATGGCTGAATTGGTAAAGCATCTGGACGGTATCCAGAAGATGCAGGTTCAAATCCTGCTCCTGACTGTTATTTTCGATTTCACATTTTTCACTTTGTGTTTAATGTATTATAATATACCAGATTATTGATGATGATGGTTTAATAGTTACAGTATGAAACTGCCTCGGTGGTGTAGCGGTAGTGTATGTGACTGCTAATCATTAGGTCTCGGGTTTGATCCCCGGGTCGGGCAATGTTATTGAGCTTTTTCCTAACAAGAAAAATTCTCAGTAGCAGCCCGGAGTTTGGAAATGGTAGACGTCAATAGGCTCGCCCCCTATTACGTGGGACTTTAACATAGCTGGCGAGTCGTGGGTGTGTAATACACCTCTGCCTACCCATTCGGAGAATACAGGCGTGATGCTATGTTTTTGAAAGCGTTACAAACAAACAAACTTGCTTTCTTAATATTATATTATTCATTTAGGATATAACTTACAAATTCAGCACACGTTATTGTGACTGCCTCGTGGCGTAGTCGGTAGTGTAACTGACTTCCGTGCACGAGGTCGTGGGTTCGATTCCCACTCAGGACAATTATTTGTGTGATGAACATAGATATTTGCACTGCATCTGGGTGTTTTCTATCTATTATATGTATATGATGGCAGGAAAATAAAGCGGCGTATATTAACACGGCACTTTTAATTTTAGCTATTTAATTTATCTAACGTCACAGAGTACGCAAACGCGGGTAGAAGCGGGAACGTGCAAAAGAGCGTGGGTGTCACGTATAATGATGTTTTAGCGACTGATGGCTAGGGATGCACGTTACGATTCAATTTTTATGAAGATCGATTCAATTGAATACGATCTAGCGATTTTTTGAATCGATTCACTTCAATACGATCTTCATTCGAATCGATTCATAAGTTAAGTGAATCGAATCCTTTAGATCGTAAGTATTATAAAAACCTTGTTGAAGAAAGATAGATTACAAACGAATGCCGATACTATAATTATTTACATTATTAGTTTGCAATGTTTATGACGGTACAAAGCGAAGCAAGTCGATAGGCAAAAATAATGAAACATGATGCAGGTAGTTCTAAAAAGTCCTCGTTGATTTTATTTTACTTTGGTCGTTTGTGCCGTACGTATCACCGTGTTTTAATAATTGTGCCTATTGTGATTTTACCGATGGCTCCACCTATTAAAAAGTAAATTTTCAAGGCCAATGTTTTACTCCCTACTTTTTTTAGTAAATTTCATTAGTTTGTATTTAATAAAAAGAAATGTTTTATTTGTTCAAATTATTCCAAATTTTGATTTGATTTTTAAAACGATTTTTAGGAGATCGGTTCAACAGAATACGATCCGATCCAAGAATCGATTCAGAGGCCTACGATCCATTACGATCCAAAAAATCGATTCAAAGAGAAAAATCGTGCATCCCTACTGATGGCCGGTCGTGGCGAGGAAGGCGCCAGGGGCGTTGAGGCTCCGCTCATCTTACCCGACCAGAAGCGATCTAGATATAAATGTCGGTTTGCATGTCCCGCTGTATACCCGCTCCAAACAATAATTTTAATCTTATGCATATACATAACACAAAATACAAATATCTATTTTTATACATGTTTTATATATTCTAATATAATATTACATAGTGTCGCTACATGTATGTATTTACAAAAAAAAGTAATATATGTATTATATCCGTAATCTGGTACCCATATTACAAGCGTTAACCTTAGTTTGGGACCAGAGGACGTTGTGTGAAATGTGAGTGAATATATATTTATTTATTTATTACTGGTCCGTCCCCATCTAGATATATGTCCCCATATAGATTATATAGTTTATACCATAACACCACTGAGGTAATGTCATACATTTCCAATAGTCCGCCATTACAGGTGGAGAGACGGTACACGGCGCGTTTATTTAGTAGGTGAGGGCCCTCTGATGATGAGGCTACCCTGTTCGTTGCCCTAAACGATGTGGTGTGCGATTAGGTACATTTTTTCCCGCCTCAACAAAAACAAGTTTACACCGTAACATTATTTAACTATTTAGATATTTTATATTATAGTTTTAGCCATAGGTATAAATTAACACAAAGTGTGAAAATGTGAAATCGAAAATAACACCACCGCGTCACCTAATACGTTAAGTATGAATGTGTTATCGAAATTAGCAGTCCTGAGCAATTGTCACGATGGCTGAATTGGCAAAGCATCTGGACGGTATCCAGGAGAAGCCGGTTCAAATCCTGCTCGTAACTATTATTTACGATTTCACATTTTCACACTTTGTGTTAATTATATAACTAATTTTACTTTTCATTAATGTAGCTTTCACGTAGTTAAAATTTATATAAATACGGTTCGGTAATTTCAGAGTTCATTGGTGTGATCTTACAATACAACTTTAAGGCTTGAATAATCAAAGGTTCCTTCATAATGGGTGTCTAAATTAACGTAGGAGTAATAATCAAAGTTTCAAGATAATAAGGCGTATAATTTAGGAGATTTCGTGATAAATGAGTGGGTGGTATCTCACTTGTGGTGGTGGTATTTTACTTTACTAATTAGTTGTCTTTGTCCGCGGCTCCACCTCTATGGTATTATTTAAACTAGCTATCTAGCTAGTATTAAGATCATATCCCAAATTCCCGATATAGCAGCGAAAACTTTATAATATTGGTATATATAAATGGGAAGCATAAAAAAAACATAGCCTAGCCTATATTCCCCGAAGGGGTAGGCAGAGGTGTATTACACACCCACGATTAGCCAGCTATGTTTAGGTCCCACATAATACGGGGCGAACCTATTGCCGTCTACCGGGCACATTTCCAAACTCCGGGCTGCTACTGAGAATTTTTCTGTTTACGAAAAAGCTCAATAACATTGATCGACCCGGAACCGAACCCGAGACCTCATGACCAGCAGTCGCACACACTACCGCTGCACCACTGAGGCAGTTAAATATGTATAAATTCCTTATTCACAAATAATTTGCACTTTAAAAGTGGCGGAGCATGTCAAATGCTAAAAAAAATATAGATAAAAAAGCATTTAAAACATCATTTAAAATGTGGAATTAGTGTCAAGTCTTCAGTCCTTGCCTTTTTGTGCTCGTCATTAATTACCTACTCGCTAATTACTCCGTTCCTAAGGGTCGTTGTGAGATCTCAAGTATTCTATAGTCTTTTCTCTGTCTTCTGAACATAAAAGCTGTGCATGACTAAAATATTTACGTTTGAAGGTGATAGAGAAATAAAAATTAGTTTAAATAGAATAAATAAATATAGTAATAAATAAATATTCACGGACATTTTTCACAAGACGTCCTCTGGTCCCAAACTAAGCTTAATGCTTATGCTATGAGTACCAGATTACGGATATAATACATACATTACTTATTTTTTGTAAATACATACATATAATAGACAGAAAACAACCAGACGCAGTACAAATATATGTGTTCATCACACAAATAATTGTCCTGGGTGGGAATCGAACACACGACCTCGTGCACGGAAGTCGGTTGCACTAACAACCATGCCACGAGGCCCGTAGAAGAGTGTAGTACGTCCAGTGTCACGTTCTAATGAAATAATACTCGACTGTAGTGGCATACTTACTTACTTACTTACTTACTTATCATCACGCCATTTCCCTTGCGGGGTAGGCAGAGAGAACAGAGTGCCAAGAGGCTCTATTCTTGCATACATCTCTCGCTTCCTCAACATTCATCATTCTCTTCATACACGCTCGCCGGTTTCGGAGACTCCTGACTCCACCTTCCTTCAATACATGACCAATTTGGTCTAGGTAGGTGAGTCTCGGTCTCCCCCTGTACCTACATCCTTCCACTTTCGTATTGTATATCTTCTTAACCAGTCTCTCGTCCGGCATTCTTTCCACATGTCCGAACCATCGGAGCATTATTGTAGTGGCATAGTTAGATGATTTCCAGATCAACTTCAATCACGACGGCTAGTGTTAATGTACACTAGTCAGGAGATATTATATTGCACGAGTGAGTCGCAAACATAAGTGCTCTGTCTATTCCTTCACTCTGTAAGTCTGACGTGAAGGCATTCCGGCACGGTCGGAGAGAGATCAGACGCAAGGGTTAGAGGCTTAATGTGATCAGACGCAAGGATTAGAGGCTTAATGTGCTTTCCGAGGTGAGAGGTGAACGCTAACTTAATAGTGCTATAGAGAATTTCTTTGACAAAAAAAAATAATTATAAAGTTAGAGAGCTCATGTCATGATCCACAGTCGAATACACTACCGCGAGACTACCAAAGGAGTTACTGGTACAGTAGGTGCTTGATTTACAATGCATTATCTATCTTTTATATATAATTCCAGTGTCACGATGAGATGTTTGTCCGGGATGAACTTCGAAACTACTGAACCGATATTAACTTTTATTTTTTTTAAATGTGTGTTTTGTTCCAACTTAAGAGATAGGATACTTATTTATAATTGCAATATTTATTCATGAATTTGCCGTGTGGGGCCGGCTTTAGAATGGAATGGGAGTCGTAGAGCCGACTGAGGGAATACCGGGGGAGTGGGCAGTACTCCTTCGAGTATTAACAACATCCACTGCGATCGCCAACCCGCCTGCCAAGCGTGGCGATTACGGCACTATCCCCCATGCTTGTGGAGGCCTATATCCAGCAGTGGACGTTAAAAGGCTGATGGATGGATGGATGGATGGATTCATGAAAAAATATATGGCGATACGAAGTTCGCCGGGTCAGCTAGTCTGTACAATAATAAAGCTGTAACAGAGCTGTGTCTGTACATTCAATATATTTGAGAAAAAATGACTGCAATAGGTTATATGGGCGTGTCTAAACCCAAAACTATTTTTTTTAGAGTTATCGTCGGTTTTTCTGTTTATCTGTTTGTCGGTTCGTCTGTTTGTTTGTTAGGGCATCACGCAAAACAACTGGACGGATTTTGATGCAACTTTTTTTATTTGAAAGACCTTGATTAGACTTAAAAACTGGTATACATTTTATCCTGCTACTATATCGGGAACCTGAGACATAACCGAAAAAGTAGAAAATTATTTAAACTAGAATTATTTTCAGAATTTATTTAAATGAACTACTAGATGGATTTTGATGCAACTTTTTCTATTTGAAAGGCCTTGATTTAATTTAAAAACTGGTAGATATTTTATCCCGCTACTATATATCGGGAACCTGAGATATAACCGAAAAACTAGCAATTGGCTGCGGCGAAGCCGCTGGTAAAGGTTAGTACTGTTATAAAACTGTAACAGAGCAGGTCTGTAAATATAAGATATTTGAGAAAAAATGACTGTTATAGGCTATATAGACTAGGCTGGTGTCTAAACTTAATTTTTTTTTTAGATTTTTTTGTCTGTTTGTTTGTTAACGCATCACGCAAAAACTGTTGAACATATTTTGATGCAACTTTTTTTATTTGATAGCCCTTGGATAGATTTAAAAACTGGTATACATTTTATCCCGCTACTTTATCGGGAACCTGAAATATAACCTATAAACTAGCTTTTGGCTGTGGCGGAGCCGCGGGCATTGCCTAGTATATAATATATACATTTTGACGGATTAATAATACAAGTGTCACCCTATTCTTTCCCACGGGTATCGTACGAGGCGAATAAAGGAAATAAGCACTCTCGAATATCACCCATTGCATTGGCGGTGGTAGCACAGTGAAATTGGAGTACTCACTTGCTATCAGGCCTGAGCGGGTTGCTACCACCATCTCCCGTGTGACCGGCTATAAAGCACATCGGAGGGTTTTGCTTGTAGGAGGCGACAGCCGTTAATTCGTTAATTTCCATATACTACTCTGTCAAGAAAGTACCGGGAAAAGATCAATAATACACAAAAATTTTGTTATTCATCCAAATTTATTTTATCACCTTCAAAATATGCTCCGTTAGAAACGATAGACTTACGCCAACGAATAATCCAATCATCAAAACATTTTTTAAACGCTGTTTCCGGAATTGAGTTCAGTTCTCGCCACGAATTCTCCATTATATCTTCTACCGATTGAAAACGGGTGCCACGAAGTGGTAATTTGAGTTTAGGAAAAAGAAAGAAGTCGGCTGGAGCCATATCTGGTGAATATGGTGGTTGCTCGATAGTATTTGTTGAGTGTTTGGACAAAAATTAATTCACAATGATGGCCTTGTGCGAAGGCGCATTATCGTGGTGGCAAATCCAAGAATTTTCTTGTCGCAAATCTGGCCTTTTTGCTCTCTTAAACGCCGCATAACGCTCAAAATAATATTATTTTATTTACCGTTTGACCTTCTGGCAAGAATTCCGAGTGCATAACGTCGCGATAGTCAAAGAAAACAGTCAACATGAATGACTTTTGATCGACTTTGGCGTGGTTTTTTCGGTTTCGGTTCAGTTGGAAGTCGCCACTCCGAAGCTTGTTGACTAGTTTGCATGTCAAACTCGTAAATCCACGTCTCGTCACCAGTCACAATGCGTTTCATGAATGTTGGGTCGGAATTGACTCGTTCTAGCATGTCCTCAGCAACTCTCATGCGATTGAGTTTTTGGAGAAAATTCAGGTCTTTTGGGACTAGCCGAGCAGAAACATGTTTCATACCCAAGTGATTATTTAAAATGGTACGGATCGACTTGTGAGACACAGAAAGTTCGGCGGATAGCCGCCCATCCTCATTCAACTTTGAGAGAGATAGCTCTCTCAAAGTTGAATGAGGATTTTCAGTCACTATTTCCTTCACCTTTGCAATGTTAAATTCAGTTGCAGACGTTGATGGCCTACCAGAGCGAGGCAAATCTTCCATCACACCTCGACCACTTTTAAACGCTTTTTACCATTCCATTGGCGATGCAAAATTTAAGACCAACTCTTTGTTCGATGTTTTTGTCCATTATGAAATTCGCAATACACACTAGATATGATATAACGGCGGCTGCACCAACGGTATTCTCACGGTGTTTGCTGATAGATGGAACTCGCCTATGATGCGGAAGTGGTTGCATCTTCATGCACCGTGTTATGGTGAATTGTAAATATTGTAAATGTAATATGTCTGTACCTACTAACACTAGACATTAAGTATATTGTTACTAACCCTATGGACTCTGTCTGCAATAAAACTTTTATTATTATTATAACTAAAAACAGCACTGTATTTAATATAAATAATAGATGAAACTCAAACTCCGCGCAAAAATGGATAATAGTTGTGCCAATCTAACAACAACAAAAAAAAAACAAAAATTTGTATTTGGAACCATAAACAAAATCATCCATTCCCAATACTTTCTTGACTGAATGTATATCTGTGAAATGAAATGGTGAGCAGCTTGACAATACTCTAGGTATAGTTGAGTCCATGAGCGACGGTTACCATTTTACATCAAGTGGGCGAGCCACGCGTCTGCCAACGTATGTAATAAAAAAACCATTGAAAGATCTTAGCCAAAACGCGACCATGTGAATACACACAGCTGTAGCTGAGTCTGTGTTATTAAATAATAAATTTTAATAATTCCATCGCTAAGCTGACTGGTCCCACGTCTACTTAATATTCAACTCGGCTTCAAAGCTGACCTAACGCTATCCCCCTAAAGGCCAATTACCTCTATCGAAAATGAGTGGCGCCACTTTAACAGCTTAAGCATTATTAATTAACTATATTCATAGCACCACGCCTGTATTCCCCGAAGGGGTAGGCATATGTGTATTACACACCCACGCTTCGCCCGCTATGTTTAAGTCCTACGTAATAGGATGCGAGCCTATTGCCGTCTACCAGGCACATTTCCAAGCTCCGGGCTTCTACTGAGATTTTTTCTTTTTACGAAAAAACTAAATAACACTGCCCAACCCGGGGATCGAACTCGAGACCTCATGATCAGCAGTCGCTCACACTACCGCTACACCACAGAGGCAGGTTGAATTAACTATAATAAATTATAATGTAGTATTATTATTACTCCCAATATTACAAAACTAAACTCATGGGGGTCGTAAAAGGTGGCTAAAGGAAGAGCAGTAGGAAGACACTGTAAATGTTTTATAGTTATACGACCGCTGAAATTGTTGTTAATAGAGCTCTAACTGCCGTACATAAAGTAATTTTATTGTTAACTATGATCCTACTTAGTGTATATTTACCTTAGATAAAAATAAAACAAAAGACTGTCTTATATAAGTAGGTCTCCTTACGACTCTCTGTAGGGCAGTTGCTCAACTATCTTCGATTATCAATACTAACAAGATACAGTGTCCTGAATAAAATCAAGCTAAAAACTGACTGTGTGAATATATACTTATACAGCTTCATCTATTTACTAACGAACTGAGACAAAGGTTTTAAAACAGTTTTAAGTTCAACCTAATTACAATCATGGCACTTAGTAATAAAGTCACAAATCTTTAAAATATTATTTACATTTATGATAATTCGTCACCAAAAAACGAGCAAAGCAATAATTTACTGCTGTCATTTAAAAATGAAAAGACAACATTTACTGTGAAATCAAGCTTAAAGCAACAAACAAAATAAGAAGACTCTTCACAAGTGCGCTCTTATTTACCGAGACGGATTTTTTGTGCCGACGCGATATCTATTGCATTTTTGATCGAAGGTTATACGAGTAGGTCCCCTTACGACTCTGTGTGGGACAGTTGCTCAACTGTTACATTAAATATTTAATTAACTGTTACATTAAAGATTTAGCTGAGAAGCTTGTAGAGGCTACAAATAACCAAATTGCTGGTTTTTACCAGGTCTAAAGGATTAGCTTCACTATACAGCGAGGTAATGCTGCCAGTATTTTGGACACGTTGCCGATAGTAGAATGTCACTTGAATGAGTTTTAGTCCTCTTGTTCTAAGGTTCGTTCAAAGTGATCATAGTAGTTTTTATTTATATTCTCATCCATCCATCCATCAGCCTTTCGATGTCCACTGCTGGACATAGGCCTCCCCAAATTGGGGGTATAGTGGTGGGTTGGCGATCGCAGTGGATGTTGTTAATACTCGAGGAAGTGCTGCTGCCCACTCCCCCCGGTATTCCCTCAATCGGCTCTTACGACTCCCATGGGTGGAGAGGGGTGGGACAATTCTATAGCCGGCCCCACAACGGCTTTTATTTATATTATTTTATTTTTATTATAATAGGATTAATTTGTATAACCTTATTTATCGTTTGTAACATAGTATCAGATTATATAAATAAAACTATGATTAGATTTAGTTATGTTACATTCGAGAACTGCTAACTGGATTTTATCTTAAAGTCCAACCAAATAGGCATATAATTTTCCTGATAATGTAAGAATAGGAAACGTTACAAAATATACGAGTATATAAGTACAGAATATAGGTGCAAAGTAACCATAAATATTCTTATTTACGAGTAGTTAGTGTCGAAAACTCTAATCTCGGTAACACTGATCACAACAACTGATAGCCTCCTGCTAAAAATAATGTTTGTAGGCTACGTGTATCTACAATGAAAAAAAAAAACTATAATATTGCTTCTAAAACTCATATTGATCACGTTTATAATTGACTAGCGTTGGGAGCGGCTATTAAGTTAATAGAACGACGAATATTACGTTACCCAGAAAAGCACGTAAAGAGTCACTTCACGAAGTAATAAACGAAGTATATCTTATTTTTTTGTCATTGTATAGACAATATAGACATGCCAATAATATTATATCTAATGAAATTCTCTTTATTACGGTCACGGCTGCAGCAGGCAGAGGCATCATTTGCTGATTGCCAACCCCAGTCTTTTTGCATGGCAGAGACGGTATGAGAAGATGGAGAGAAACGATAAAAAGGAAACGGGGAATTAGGGCCTCCGGCCTCTCACCGAAGGAAGCGCTGTATTAAAAATACCAGCCGTTACCATACCCTGATCTTTTACCATACGCTGATTTTTTAAGGGTGGCATATCTACCACCGAAGGAATGTAACATAGTTCCAGTGGCCCGCCAATAAAGGCGGAGAGACGGCACACGGCGGGTTTCTTTAGTGGGTGAAGGCCCCACACTACCCTGTTCGTTGCCCCGAACGACGGGGTGTGCGGTTAGGAACATTTTTAACCACCTTAATAAAAAAAAATTACAAAGAATATGCGATAATGTGAAAACGAAGATGGCAGTCACTAGCAGGATTTGAACCTACATCTCTTGGAATACCGTCCGAGATGCTTTGCTAATTCAGCCATCGTGGCAATTGCTCGAGAGAGCGAATTTTGATAAAACATTATCGCAGGAGGTGCAGGTTCACCACCGAGGGAATGTAACATAGTTCCAGTGGCCCGCTGGGTGCAGGCCCCACACTACCCTGGTCGTTGCCCCGAACGATAGGGTGTGCGGTTAGGAACATTTTTTCCCGCCTTAACAAAAAAAAGGAGGTGCAGGTTCAAATCCTGCTCGTAACTGTTATATTCGATTTCACATTTATATACTCTGTGTTAATTTATATGGTTAAGCATATCAAATGCTGAAAAACATACATAAAAATATCAAAATAAGGAAGGTTTATATTTATAAAATATAATATTTCTTTTTTGCATTTCTTTGCTAGATTTTTCAGTTTATCAATAAAAATTTATGATTTTAATCTTATAAGTGTGTCTTAATGATATTTTCGGTGACACGGCGATCTCGTGAGGATTTGTCGCCTTAGAAAAAGCGCATAACAGCGTTACAATAACAAGCAGGAGCGGTGGTGCTCAGCGGCCAAACGGCGCTCCACAGACAAAAGTGTCTGGCACACTTCAAGCTGGTGCTGTTAGGAGAGTCGGCGGTGGGCAAGTCGTCGCTGGTGCTCCGGTTCGTCAAGGGCTTGTTCCACGAGTACCAGGAGAGCACGATCGGTGCCGCGTTCCTTACGCAGACAGTATGCCTCGATGACACAACTGTCAAGCTTGCATTCGGATGCGCCAAGAATTGGGTGAAAGAACTGCAGAGGCAACGTCGCCGTCGATAGTGATAGCACTGGCCGATAGCAAGAGCAATCTGGCAGCCAAGCGCATGGTGGAGTTCGAGAAAGCGCAGGCGTACGCGGATGAGAACGACCTGCTGTTCACGGAGACCAGCGCCAAGACGGCCATGGATTTCAACGATATATTCTTAGCAATCGCTAACAAGCTACCAAAGAGCGACAGCAGGGGCGCGGGCGCAGCCGCGGGTGCGCAGCGTCTCGGCGACGTCAGCCGGGGGACGATATGGCCACTCGCCGAACACTTCGCTACACAAACTGATTTGTACTAGACGGGGCACAACACTACTCGACTAAATAATCGATTCGCTATTTAGGTTTACCTCGACTCGTTATACAAACGTGTTGAGTCGAGTAGTTACGTAAATAGAATATCCTAATTAGGTTTTTAAATTGAGAAATGAAATGTTACTCAAAATCGATCAAGTCCCGAAATAGTCAATTTGCGTCATACGCTGACTTAACAAAGCCGATTGTGGTTCTTTTTAAAATCCATCCATCCATCCATCAGCCCTTCATCGTCCACTGCTGGACATAGGCCTCCCTAAAATGGGGGTTTTACCATAATCGCCACGCTTGGCAGGCGGGTTGGCGATCGCAGTGGATGTTTTTAGTACACAGGGGAACGCTGCTGCCCGGTCCCCCGGTAATCCCTTAGTCGACTTTTACGACTCCCATAGGAAGAGACTAGGTGGAGCTATTCTTGGTGCCGGCCCCCACACGGCTTTAAAATACTAAATATATATTCATCAATAAATTGGATCCAGACAAAGGAAGGGTGGGTCACAAATACTTGATAGTCCGCTATAATAGTCTATATATATATGTATACATGACTGTCTATATAATGGATCAAGGACTATGAGCGCAGTCCTTTATCCACTATTTCTATACAAAAATATTCATAACATTAGAAGTCTTGTAAGCTTTGTCAAAGCCTTTTGTATGTGAAGTCGCAGAGCTTCTTTATAACTTGCCTAATATTTATTACAATTTTCGTTGGATATGAGGGCTTTATAGATAACAATAGAGAAGGTTCATAACCTAGTGTGCGTTCGAACGATTGTTGCGGTTAATGTACTTTCGCGCGAGTAGCATTAGATTTTTTATATGCTACTTGGATGGTAAACTGCCTCTGTGGTGCAGTGGTAGTGTGAGACAACTGCTGATCATGAGGTCTCGGGTTCGATCCCCGTGTCAGGCAGTGTTATAGAGCTATTCGTAAAAACATAATTCAGTAGCAGCCCGAAGTTTGGAGTTGTTCCCGGTAGACGGTAATAGGCTCACCCCCTATTACGTGGGACTCAAACATAGCTGGCGAACCGTGGGTGTGTAATACACCTTTGCCTACCCCTTCGGGGAATACAGGCGTGATACTACATATTGGGTGGCATATAAGCATACGGCCTACCTAATGGTAAGCGGTTACCGTAGCCTATAGACGCTAGCAACACCAGAAGCAACATTCGCCATCTCCAAGTAAAGGGGTAGGAGGTAGAAAGGATTATCCTGCTCGTGACGGTTATTTTCGATTTCACATTTTTCACTTTGTATTTAAGGATTATCCTAATAAGGAGAGGATAGAACGGATACTGAAGAGAGGATAGGAAGCATAAAAAGGAGAGGATCCCTGTCAATCCTTTTTTTTTGGGCCTCTGGGACTCTCACTCTCTATACGAAACACAACGGTAGGGCTACCTACCGTTGTTTCACGTCGATCTTCTGTGAGAGGGTGGTACTTCCCCGATCGGCCCAGCCCATTCATGCTAGGATAAGCAAGCATGTACTTAACCTTCTAAAACTCACAATATACCTTATTGGACTTAGGTGGTATAATTTTTTTTTTATTGCATATAGTGGCAGACTAGCCACGGCCCATCTGATGGTAAATGGTAATCGTCGCCATGGACTCAACTATACCGAGAGTATTGTCAAGCCGCTGCTCACCATTTCATTTCACAGATATGAAATGAAAGAACAAACGGCTATCTCCTGCTACAGCCAAAACGCAACAATGTGCTTCATGGCCGGTCACACGGGAGATGGTGGTACCAACCCGCTCGGGACCGATACCAAGTGAGTACTTCCACTTGGTACCCAGCCCTACCACCAGTCATGCAATGGATGATAATTGCTTACTTCCCTTAGCCGCCTCTTACGACACCCGTGGGAAAAATGGGGTGGTGACACTTGTATTCATAGTAAGTCACCACACGGATCAAAAATAAAAAAATAAAAGTAGATATATGGTGTAGATTTATATATTGAAGGTCTTTTAACTTATAAGCGTTAATCAATTGCATATAAATGCATTTGCAAGGAATCGCACCGTGCTATGTAAGGTTGACAAGTTCCAGATAGGATAAAACAACCCCAAGAGGATCTATGTCAGTTGAAAGTTCGATATGGTAAGCTCTGAAAGCAGCAATCTAAAGTCTCGTAATTAGCCTAGAGAAAGCTCAACGGAATCTATTAAAATTTAAATACATAAAACCTTGCAAGTATCCCACTCTAGGTACTATTATCATCTGAAAGCCTGGTACCTATTGTTATAGGTAAAACTCTTTGTGGTCAGTTTAATTTTAGGAAAAAAATACCCTTACTAATTTAAACAGAAGTAAAAAATGTTACCTTGCCACAGAAAAACTTAAAAAACCTGTTTTGCAAAACAACATTTTAACACACTCTTTTTTTTAGGTGGGAAAAATTGTATCTAACCGTACACCCCGTCGTTCGGGGCAACAAAACATATTAACACCCTAAAGTTGTGTACCCAAAATTTCATGACGACATAGTCGTACGGTTAAAGTGTCGTGGCCTGTATATTTAAATGGAGGTATTCACATACAATACGGTACGATACATGACGTAGAATGATAAAAAAACTTCCCGATCTAATGGTATAGGCAAATCGTATATGGTTGTTGCGACTATCTAGCATAGCCACGTTAAAAATATCGTCACTTACTTACAAAAATCTTTATTAAACGTGATAATAAAATACAAAAGTAAGTAACATACTATGCAAATTATTGTTTGCGAATGAGGAAAAAGAGAACTTTAGTGCGAGTGGGAATCGAACCTGCATCCCTTCGTGTCGTTAAGACAAATGTGATGAGTAAATTGGGTATGGCCAAAGGCTGGTGCGGTAGCTCAGTGGATTAGAGCACTTCCCCGGATTGGAAGGGACGGAAGGGACGCAAGTTCGATTCCCGCTCACACTTAAGTTCTCTTTTTCCTCATTTACAAATAATAATTTGTACTTTGAAGTAGGTGAGCATGTCAAGTGCTAAAAATACAGATCAAAATGTTTAAAAAATCACGCCATCAAATAGTTTGAATTTAATTGCAAAATTAAACTTACTATATTGGACTAATGCATGTAAATGCGTTCCGATAGATGGCATTGGTCATTAAGACAAATGTGATGATGAAATTGGGTATGGCCAAAGACTGGTGCGGTAGCTCAGTGGATTAGAGCATTTCCCCGGATTGGAAGGGACGCAGGTTTGATTCCCGCTCGCACTAAAGTTCTCTTTTTCCTCATTCACAAACAATAATTTGTACTTTTAAGTGGCTTAGCCAGTCAATACAACAAGAAACAAATTAGAAACACTAATAACAGAAACACTAATCATAAAAATACAAGAACTTTATCAGACTGAGAAGAAATAGAGAGAAATATTGTCATGATCCAACGGGAACAGCTAGATACGACAGTCGTTCAACGATAATAAATTTCGACGGCAAACAGTCGTTATATTGGAACAGTTACTGGACTATGGTAGTCATCCAACGATAAATTTATCGCCACGACATAATGGGAACGCGGACAAAGCTGCAACACTTTCACCAATAAAATTGCAATAAATAATACTATTATAGAATGGATTTTAGGAGGAGAGCCCACCACTCACCCACGGATTGTCAATCCCGGTTATCTTTGGACAGAATAACCTAAGATTGCCAATCCGCACTCTCACAGATAGAGGAGAATGTGATAATAGCAAAGTAGCATGCACGATAATGACAAAAAACTCACCAACGCGACACAACCATGCGATACGGTAGAACTCTCAGAACCACAATATTGCAATATTCCGCAAAAATCCGAACATAAATTCGACACGTGTTTCACCTCTAAACGAGGCATTCTCAAGAACGCTCGGCAACAAATGAGCTCCTCCTAAAATCCATTCTATAATAGTAATAATGGACTTCCGCCAAGTGTCGCCTCATTCAATTAATTATCTGCAATAAATATGTTGTTGAAAATTCAACCAATCGTCTCATCCATCCATCAGCCTTTTAACGTCCACTGCTGGACATAGGCCTCCCCAAGAGAACGCCACAACGAGCGAACCAATCGTCTAACCCAGCATTATTACAGCATAGATTAAGATTACTTACTTATTGGCTTCAGAACTTACTTATATAAATATTTACTCAAATATTTTACTTAGCATTTACCCTAATAATATAAAGGGCACTCTGCATCGGGCACTCCATGCTCCCAATTATAAACGCCTGTTTTATTTTTAACAAACACGCCAAGTGTGAAACAAATGAAAATATTTTTTGAGAGATATAGAATAGCCTAAAGATAGACAAGCTTTTTAAAATCAAGAAGATTATTACAATTGCATTATTTTGCTCGTGGTGGTTTACAGGTTAAGTATACAAAATAAAAAGCATACCTACATATATAATATCGAATATGTTATCGAAATTCGCAGTCCTGAGCATTGTCACGATGGCTGAATTGGCAAAGCATCTGGGACGGTATTCCTGAAGATGCAGGTTCAATCCTTCTCTTGACTGTTATTTTCGATTTCACATTTTCACACTTTGTATTAATTTGCTAAGCATGTCAAATGTTAAAAAAATATATATACAATAATATCAAAATATGAATATCACTTTGAAAATATTTTCATATTTTTTGAATTATGGTTTTATTGTTCTTTAATATCTTATATTCATATTGTACCTAAGTCGTATTATATTCAATCTGATACGCAGGTGCAAAGCTACATGTAGATACTACTACTACAATTATGTAGTACTTAACTACATAATTATAATGCTTCATTCAAAACCATAACTTCACGGCTGTATAGGTATCACTGAAGGGGTAGGCAGAGGTGTATTACACCCATACAGTCACACAGTTATGTTTAATTCCCCGTGTTATACACATTTAAAGGTAGCCACAATTAACATTTAATAAATTCAAAAATAATATACTTACATTGTTTTTCTTTAAAAGTAACTTTTTGTAATATCAAATTCGTAACGTAACGTAACGTTAACGTAGAAAATATACCCTAATGTTATATACTTCACTAACCTTTTTCTCTTTGTTCTGTTTTTTGTTATTTTTTAATATAGGTACTCCTTTAAATATATTACTTATTTATTTTTAATGAATTGTTTGTAATTACTTGTCGGTTTTTCCACAATTATCTTTAGAACGTTTTTCAAATGAATAATGGGACAATTTATTTAATCATCATATCGCGTGCCTCGATAAGCAGTGCTACTGCATAGATTATTTCATCTTGATTACCATATTATGCATGTTATTGCGTTTACGGCTTAAGGTTTAAGACTTTTATTTTTCATAAAGAGTTAC
Organism: Leucoma salicis; assembly: GCA_948253155.1. Lineage (NCBI taxonomy): Eukaryota > Metazoa > Arthropoda > Insecta > Lepidoptera > Erebidae > Leucoma > Leucoma salicis. The sequence continues at coordinate 11,805,727 of OX411828.1, read as the reverse complement.
AATTCACTTACATTGAGAAATACTAGATTGAATTATAGTTGAGTGACACGAGTATACACCAGATTAGTTTTAAAAATGATAATAATCTTTAACACAAAATGAAAACACACAATTATAATATGAACCTAGATACATCGCAAATCGCAATACTATATTTATCTTCTAGATTTATTATTTTCTATAATTACAAAATGATGAATAAATGAAGGTAAGTATATCAGATCTTATTTATCTCAATATTATTTTAATGAGAGGTATACCTATTATGTACAATATAAATAGCAAAAACCGCACGAAATCTCTGGACTAAGGAAGCTTAAAATAGAGACAGATGGGCTTTTTTGGAGGAAGCCTTCACCTTCAATTAAATTCTTACCAAAACCTTTTATTAATTAATATAATTTTATCTAATCATCTTTTAATGCTTTCAAATTACTTTTACTGTTATTTAAACTATTACTGATATCAATGTCTAATATTAATTTCAAAGTATGAATATAATCAAACTAATTAATAATTACAATGATCAAGAAATTTTAAATAAATATTACAATTTGCATGTTATTGTTTGTTTGTATGGCTTTCAGATATCTTCCTTAATACTGTATCAAAATAAAGGTTTGATCTTTAATTGAAAGAATATGTTTGAATGTCTTGAAATTAATGTTTCTTGTTATTTTTTAAACACTTGACATGCTCAGCCGGAATACAAAGTGCGAAAATGTGTAATAGAAAATGTTACTCACAAGCAGGATAGAAGCCCGCGTCTTCTGCAATCGTTCCAAACGTTAAACACATTTGTGCTATCGTGACGTTTGTTCGGAACTATCAATTTTCAAAATATATTCTTTCTTGTTGCTTGGTGAAATTTTTGAGACATATATTTATGTAATACGTCTATATATATATATATTATTCCAAAACCGGCGAACATCTCACATTTAGGCTTGATTACGTAAATGCGGGTATTTTTATGCTACATGAGTGGCAAACAAGCATACGGTCCACCTAAAGGTAAACGGTTACCGAAGCCTATAGATGCTAGCAACACCAGAGGCATCACTCGCACGTCGTCATCTCCAAGGATAGAAGAGATAGATAGAGGGGTGATAAGGAGAGGTTAGGAACTATACTAAAGACAGGACAGGAAGGATAATAAGAAAAGGATAGGAAGGCATAAAAGAAAAGGTAGCCAGGATAATAAGGAGATGATAGGGAAAAGTTTTGGGCCTCTCCTTGAGCATATCCGATGCTTATCATCAGAATAATTGCACGGGTTGACGTAATCGATCTTAAACGTGAGTTACATTCTTTCTTGATGTCTTGGGTATCTAGAACGGTAATACTGGAGACTGGTAGGTACCAGTCACGAGGTCGTGACTATCATATCTATTTCACATTCTTGCACTTTGTGTTCTGATTAATATTTAAAATGTATCTCACTCGATCATATCAACATGACATCGTTTTATTGTGGTTGGTTGAAAGACCACCTTGATTGGCTGAGGGATTATTGCGACATTACGTGTATGTTTCTCTACCAATCACAAGCAAATTGTTACCTTACAGAGTAAGATATAACGTTTAAGTCAAAATTGAATTACGTCAATGATTTTTTAATGGATTTTATAATTAGTTATGATTCAATTAACTTTAGTTCGTTGCGATGATTTTATCTTTAAATTTTTAATGACGTTGTCCTGTCGTTGCTATGAATATTAAATTACTTGCAAATTGTCAAAGGCGCGATGTTAAAATAATCCGTATTTTTTTTTTAATTTTACAATTTTCATCGCAATTTTCTTACTCTTTTTTTCCATAACAACGAGTATTATTAATAATACTTTTACAGCATTCATTATCACGGGTGGACTGAGATTTTGGACGCCCAATATATGTAATATGAGGCGGAATTTAGGCGTAGTCCACTACGCTACCCTGTTCGTTGCCCCGAATGACGGGGTGTACATTTTTTCAGCCTTAACATAAAAAGGTTGTTAGTATTCTCAAAATATTTTTCTTCCCGAGCAGTAATAATTTGACATGAAATACACACATTTTCTGGCCTTTTTTAAATGACCAGCCCATGTGTCCCTTGCAAGGTCTCAAACTCAGAGGGATATCGAACTCGATGCCACCGTTGCAAACTATGGTTTTATTCACAGAACTCAGAATATAAGTATTATTCAGAGTTCTCCTGTTTTACCGCATATAGTATTTAGTAATTTCAAAAAGTGTTGGATGTGTTTGTCTGTAGGGACTTTTGGCTGAAAGCTACCTAATAAAAGATTTTACAATTTTTTTACTTAGTTTCTTACTCGATCACTGAAATTTGTCATAATTCAACAGGAATAAAATAAAATTGTGTTTTGTATGATATTTGTCATAAATTAAGAAGAATAAAATAAAAATATCTTATATTCACTGCTACGAAATTAAACATGTCAAGCGTGAACAGAGCTAAGTGGAAAATTTTATTAAATAAAATTCTTTCGAAAGAGACAAATCAAGGGTTTCCAAAGCGCGAGGCACAATACATATAATATCAAAATTGACTTGACAAATTATTCCATTATCTCAAATTAATTTAAGAAGTTATCGTTTGGAGTTTTCTGACAGGAGCGTGAAAGAATCATGTTGTCGCTCTATATTATTATTTTCCAAAACTTATGTTATTTCATCAATTAAAAAATTGTGTTAATTCGAGTTTATATACTCTTTGTTTCATAATCAATGGTTTAAAAGTGGTGGAATTTTAGTAAATAACTATTTATGTATGTGCATAATATTGTTGGCAAGTGATATTATATCATTGTGTTGCAACGAGTTCTTACGTGTTGCCTCTAAAACTCCATAGAAGCTTAAAGTAAAGTTGCCACCACTTTACAGACGCATGACAGACTTGACTATGACAATTTTTTTATGCCTTTCACTGTGATTTGTTTGATTTACCAAACTTACATGATGCAACATGAAACATGACACTGGCATCGACCGCTTACGCTGATTGCCAGAACAAAAAAAGAGGTAATCTTTTTAAAAAAATAATATTAACCCTAATCCTTTCGAACATCTCTTTAATAAAATGGCTTGGTAAATCCTCATTTATGGTTGGCCTTTTGATTTGGACATCCAAAGATTAATGTGCCCCATACTTCAAGCCAAAAGATAAACTTCTGACATGATTGTGATAAATAGTCATATTGGCGTGTTGTATGGAGGATAATGTGTTTTCCAGCCCATTGTCTGGAAACTATGGTTAAATACATAAGTATGCATTTACAAAAACGCTTTTTTTTTGCCGACTCAGATAGATTGCTAGTTCTTAAATTCAATTAAGTGTTCAGTGTATTTCTTTGCACAGAAGGTAAAAACTAAACGACTTTTAACAAACCTCATTCCGTTCCACCTCAATTTGCTCCACCAAGGTCGAACATCATTCTCAATCCGGAATTTATAAGCGTGAAACACAAGTGCATTTACCGACAAAAGGCGAGAAAACTCCCAGATTACTTCTGTAGGTACTTAAGACTCCGGGCTTAACGGATTATTTTTATTGTAATCTGTTTTTTGTAAGAGAACTGTTATTGTTGCTCTAGATTTCTGGAGAACTTAGTATTTGTGTTAATTAATTACGGACGTAGAAAATCAGTAGAGGTTTATAGTATTAAAGAACAATTTATAACTACTTAAATTATTATTTATTGACGGGCCTCGTGGAGTAGTCGGTAGTGTAACCGACTTTCGTTCACGAGGTCGTGGGTTCGATTCCCACTCACGACAATTATTGTTGTGATGATTATATGTATATATTTTCTATGTATTATATGTATATATTTACAAAAAAAAGTAATATATGCATTATATCCGTAATCTGGTACCCATATCACAAGCGTTAAGCTTAGTTTGGGACCAGAGGACGTTGTGTGACGTATATTTACGTGAATATTTATATTATATTTATTTATATAAACTCTTACCAATCGGACAATCGACAAGATTAAGTAACTTTCACTCTATCAACATAAGACGGGTGAACAAAAAGTGACACCTATTTGTGATCACCTGAACTTCGTGCTTCGGAAGGCACAGTGCAAGCAAGCAATGTCCCGGCTATCAAATAATATCCTGACAGTTGTTACAAGTTGTCAGAAGCCATAAAAAAAAATCTGGCACCGGTATTTTTCTAATGTCGTCAGTTAGTGAAGGTCAGCTAGGCAGTTGGTCCCTCTAAATACTGATAGATCAACTAGAATTGAACAGATCAGAAGCCGATTCCAACATAGCTTAGGATACGTAAGGCTAGGAAGATGAAAATGCTAATCTTTTTGAAATCTATTGCCTGACTCAGCAGAGCTTTACACGTTTTAGTCTAGCTATTTTTTATCCTAAGAACTTGTACTTTTTAGCTGGTTCACAACAGCTAACTAAAGCTTTTACCACATAAGTTGTAGGTTAAGTTACAAATAGGAAGAGTAATATAGAAGTTGCAAACTTTGTTTCTGTTGAGCTGAATGGCTTAACTTTTGTCTGTGGTATAAGAACAGAAAATATTTCCCAAATAAGAACAATAATAACGTCTTTCCACAGTACTAAGTGAAAATCGATTATATGAAATGAAACTACTTCTGCGGAATCTATCGCGTTTACTTGATTTTCTACTATCCGAACGTTTCTATATAATACTTGTTACTTGGTCACGGGTAGACTGAAATGTTGGTTCCAATGGTAGATCAATTTTAAGCGTAGTCAATCTGCTTAAAACGTATCACAGTGCACAAATGCAGGAGCGCTGATACAGGTGCACTATCCCATAAACCGATGACATGGATACGACTGAAAGGAAATTAAGTGCTGGTCTAACAGCTTTACCAATGAAGTTATGTCACACAGTTCCAGTGGTCCTTCAATAAAGGCGGAGAGACGGCACACAGCGGGTTTATATAGTTGGTGTGGGCCCCACAATATGCTGTTCGTTGCCATAAACGACGAAGTCTGTGGTTAACCAGTGTGCTCCTAAGAACGAAATAAAATACAAGCACTGACTGTGAAAATGTGAATTCGAAAATAACAGTCACGACCAGGATTTATATCTGCATCTCCTGGATGCCGTCCTGATGCTTATATCCAGGAGAGACAGTATTTTTGATTTCACATTTTTTCTCTTTGTGTTAACATTTATGGAGTAATCAAAAACACTAAAATATAAAGTTTTATATTATATTTCTTTCCATTACACTCGGAAAATCCGAGGCGATGCGAACGGGTCATGGTGTTAAAACCCCTTTTGACTGGGTATTGTAATGATAATTTTTCTAATGCCATTGATAAAATTAACATGTAAATGCATCCGATAGGTGGCGTGGGTCGTAAATAAAAATGTGATGTGGGAGATTGGGAATGGTCATCAATCATTGTGACGACATAGCGGTTAGAGCACTTCCCCGGATTGGAAGGGACGCAGGTTCGAATCCCACTCGCACTAAAGTTTTCTTTTTCCACATCCACAAATAATTTGTTATTTAAAAATAGCTGAGCACATCAAGTGCTAAAATACAGATCAAAAAAATAATAAGATAAATTTTTTGTATTGTAGTAAACACATAACGCGAATTACATACATGTTATGATAAATACTGTTATTATAGTTAATTTATTAACCAAATTTGGAGTCCGTCTGACTAGAGCTCGACAGTGTAATTTATGTCACGTTTTCTATTCCGTCTTAATCCAGCCCCCTTATCATCATTTGCACAAAGAAATCTTACTCCAATCTGCCTTATTATATGCCTTATTATACCGTTACTTTTGTAAAAGCATTGCATAAGCAGATTTCAAGCAATATCCATCAATCAGTTACTTACAATTTTTTATTCGAAATTTGTTTTACTTAATGACAGGATTTGAATAACAGTCCTGTTGGAACTGGAGTGTTGTCACTATATTATTACGTTATATATAGGAAGTCGACCGTGTGGGGCCGACTTTAGAATAGTCCCACCCCTCTCTACCCACGGGAGTCGTAAGAGCCGACTGAGGGAATACCGTGGGAGTGGGCAGCAGCACTCCCTCGAGTATTAACAACATTCACTGCGATCGACAACCCGCCTGCCAAGCGTGGCGATTAGGGCATTATCCCCCATGACGAAACCGCTCGTTGTGGCGTTCTCTTGGTTAGGCCTATGTCCAGCAGTGGATGTTGAAAGGCTGATAGATAGATGGATGGATGGATATATAGGAAATAAAAACAAATATAAGTCGTCGCTCTGAATCACTTTATGTTTAGAATTAACTTCTTTTAAAATATCATAAGGCAAATAAAAAATTATAAATTACTGTATATCCATGGGTTTCGTAATTTATTGACAAGCTCAGCCATAAACTAATCCTTCAAAATGTGTTGGGCGACGCACGCGCCATCTGTTAGATGTATTTGCATACATTGTCCCGTCTCAGGTAAGCTTAATTATTCCAAATTAGTATCATATCAAATGATGACACAGCCCTATATTTTTTTTATATTGATATACATTTTAAGCACTCTCTCGGCTATCACGTACGACTCGTATTTTATAGGAACAGATTATACTTACGCCTGGTAGAATATTCTACCAATCGTAAGTAAAACGATCCGTTTTATTATTATAAATAAATATTCACGGACACTTTCACACAACGTCCTCTGGTCCCAAACTAAGCTTAATTCTTGTGCTATGGGTACCAGATTACGGATATAATACATATACTACTTTTTTTGTAAATACATACATATAATAGATAGAAAACACCCAGACGCAGTACAAATATCTGTGTTCATCACACAAATACTTGTCCTGAGTGGGAATCGAACCCACGACCTCGTGCACGGCAGTCGGTTACACTACCGACTACGCCACGAGGCCCGTCAAATATATATATAATTATAGGAACCGGGCAATAGATTGTTTGGGTTCTTAATCATGTGCCTGAATTTTAAATTAATCAGACATGCAGGCAGAAAACGTACATTATCAAATGTACGTTATATTGATAGATAGATAGATACGACTCAATCTATTTAAAGCGTATTACAACAATCATTTCTCTTCCATCCATCCATCAATCCATCTATCAGCCATTTAAAGTCCACTGCTGCACATAGGCCTCCCCAAGAATGGGGGATAGTGACAGCACTATCTACAGAATCGCCACGCTTGGCAGGCGGGTTGGCGATCGCAGTGGATGTTGTTAATACTCGAAGGAGTGCTGCTGCCCACTCTCCAGGTATTCCCTCAGTCGGCTCTTACGACTCCCGTGGGTAGAGTGGGACAATTCTAAAGCCCCACACGGCCTTCTCTTCCATAAAAGATTAAAATTATTCAAATATATAACCGTTATAGCACTTTTAGTCAAAGTTAGTTGCTGTTTACAGTCTATAGTAGTTCTGTAAGCACTCGAGAATCTACAACTATATTACCGAAATACAGCCCTATTACCCGTTGTTTTATGTCGTTATATAAGCTGTTAGGCTTGATAGTAACTACTTATATTTCAGCTGGTACTTGCTGTTTAACGACTTAACATTAGCTACAGAGCCATCTAGTGATTCACATCCTTCTGAATATTAACAAGCAATAAAATAATAAGTGAGTATGTAACACCCACTGCAATCAGAAAATATTTTGCAAAATAGATAGATGGCATGCCTACTGGCTTAGACAACGACTTCTCGCTTAGAGTGCTGCGGGTTCATTTCCAAGATAGACAGTATATGGGTGTACTTTGTTGCTGTTACTTGCATGCTGCTTTATTATACTACGTGGGCAACAAAATAGCATCTACCATCAGGTGGGCCGTATCCACCTGATGGTAAGCGGTCATCGTAGCCTATAGACGCTAGCAACACCGGAGGCATCACTTGCGCGTCTCCAAGGAATGCTATAGGAGGTAGGGAGGAACGATAACAAGGACAGGATAAGAAGGATAATAAAGAGAGGATAGGAAGGATAATAAGGAGATGATAGAAAGGATAATAAGGAGAGGATAGAAAGGATAATAAGGCGGGTATAAGAAGGGTAATAAGGAGATAATAGGAAAGATAAAAAAGAGAGGATAGGAAGGATAATAAGGAGAGGATAGGAAGGATAATAAGGAGAGGATAGAAAGGATAATAAGGAGAGAATAGAAAGGATAATAAGGCGGGTATAAGAAGGGTAATAAGGAGATAATAGGAAAGATAAAAAGGAGAGGATAGGAAGGATAATAAGGAGAGGATAGGAAGGATAATAAGGAGAGGATAGAAAGGATAATAAGGAGAGGATAGGAAGGATAATAAGGAGAGGATAGGAAGGAAAATAAGGGGAATATAGGAACGATAATAAGGAGAGGTTAGGAAGGATAATAAGGGGAAGATAGGAACGATAATAAGGAGAGGATAGGGAGGATAATAAGGAGAGGATAGGAAGGATAATAAAGAGAGGATAGGAAGGATAATAAGGAGAGGATAGGAAGGATATTAAGGAGAGGATAGGAAGGATAATAAGGAGAGGATAGGAAGGATAATAAGGAGAGAATAGGAAGGATAACAAGGATAGGATAGGGAGGATAATAAGGAGAGGATAGGAAGGATAATAAGTAGATGATAGGAAGGATAAGAAGGAGAGGATAGTAAGGATAATAAGGAGAGGATAGGAAGGATAATAAGGAGAGGATAGGAAGGATAATAAGGAGAGGATAGGAAGGATAATAAGTAGATGATAGGAAGGATAATAAGGAGAGGATAGGAAGGATAATAAGGAGAGGATAGGAAAGATAATAAGGAAAGGATAGGAAGGGTAATAAGGAGAGGATAGGAAGGATAATAAGGAGAGGATAGGAAGGATAATAAGGAGAGGATAGGAAGGATAATAAGGAGAGGATAGGAAGGATAATAAGGAGAGGATAGGAAGGATAATAAGGAGAGGATAGGAAGGATAATAAGGAGAGGATAGGAAGGATAATAAGGAGAGGATAGGAAGCATAATAAGTAGATGATATGAAGGATAATAAGGAGAGGATAGGAAGGATAATAAGGAGAGGATAGGAAGGATAATAAGTAGAGGATGGGGAAGGGGTTTGAAATACAACGGTAGGTATACCTACCGCTACCACCGAAGGAATGCAATATAGTACCAGTGGCCTGCCAATAAAGGCGGAGAGACGGCACACTGCGGGTTTCTTTAGTGGGTGCAGGCCCCACACTACCCTGTTCGTTGCCCCGAACGACGGGGTGTGCGGTTAGGTAAATTTTTCCCACCTAAACAAAAGAAAGTATACCTATCGCTGTCTCACGCTGATCGTCTATGAGAGGGTGGTGCATCCCTGATCGAGCCGGCCTATTCGAGCTGGGATAAATAAGGCTCTACCACTAGCTACATAGCAACTAGGATTATGGTAAAGTGGTTAGTCAGAGAGTTACGAGAACTTTTATCCGTGTGGTGACGGACTAAGAATACAAGTGTCACCACCCCATTCTTTCCCACGGGTGTCGTATGAGGCGACTAAGGGAAGTAAGCAATTATCATCCATTGACCATGATGACTGGTGGTAGGGCTAAGTACCAAGTGGGAGTACTCACTTGGTATCGGGCCCGAGCGGGTTGGTACCACCATCTCCCGTGTGAACGGCCATGAAGCGTTTACACGGGAGATGGTTGCGTTTTGGCTGTAGCAGGAGATAGCCGTTTATTCTTTCATTTCATATCGGTGAAATGAAATGGTGAGCAGCGGCTTGACAACACTTTCGGTATAGTTGAGTCCATGAGCGACGGTTACCATTTACTATCAGATGGGCCGTGGCTCGTCTGCCAATACGTGCAATAAAAAAAAAAAAAAAACTCTTCACTCTCTCTATCGATTAAGGAATTTTCTTCCGATTGAGACCAAAGTAACGCTGATTCAGACCTTGCTTTTCCCCAACATCGACTATGCTCATGTGTGCTACCTTGATCTGAATGCAGATCTTCTCTATAAACTTGACCGACTTCTCAACAATTGCATTCGATTCGTTTTTAATCTTCGTAAATTTGATCACATTTCAAAATTTCGTTCCCAAATAAATTGGTTTCCCATTCGGCAAAGGCGTAGTTATCGTGCACTGTCACTTTTATATTCCTTTTTAAATTCTCCTAACGCTCCCACTTACTTAAAACCTTATTTCGAATTTCTTTCTACCACCCATGATCGACATCTTCGCTTTTACAACAAACAACCTTCTTTTGCACTGTTCGTCTCACTCTTCTAGTCTTGTGCATTCTTCTTTTAATGTACAGGCTATCCTTCTTGAATGCTCTGCCTCTAGAGATCAGGATGGCCTCAAGTCGCAATATACTTAAAGCCTGGGTACGTGATCTGTATCTCCGCCTTTTGGCAGTCTCTTTAAGTATAGTTCTCATCCATTTGTTACTTATTTATAATAATTACATGTTTCGTATATTATTTTATGTGAATACATAATATGTAGTCTCTTATGTAAGTATATCATTGTGTTAGTTATTCGTGTATAGTTATATATCATTATGTATTGACATTTATTTACATTGCGCACCTACCTTTTTAAATTTCTGCTCCGCCGTGGGTTGACTGTTAGAGAATACCTAAGGCATTAAGTCCGCCTGGTACGTATGTTATGTGCAGAAGTATTAAATAAATAAAAAATAAATAAATAAAGTGCCCTGTACAAGGTTGATTGCCATAAGACTAGTCACTGGATCATACAATTTTGCATATTATATTACCTAAAAACTAGCTTTTGGCTGCGGCGGAGCTGTGGGCAAAGGCTAGTACTATTATAAAGCTGTAATAACTTTTTTGTTTCATAGCTCTTGATTAGACTTAAAAACTGGTATACATTTTATCCCGATACTATAACGGGAACCCGAGATGTAGTCTGAAAACTAGCTTTTGGCTGCGGCGGAGCCGCGGGCAATGGCTAGTAATATTTAAAAGAATATGTACTAAACTATACAGTTCACTACTATGTAACAGAACGAGTCAATCGCACTTCCATTTTAAGCAGTAGAGGTAACAAGATAAGTTTGTAAACCGAAACCCGATAACGTAGGTACTATTATAGAGCTGTAACAGAGCTATGTCTGTACATTTAAGATAAATAAATAAGTTACTGTAATGAGCTACATAGCCGTCTCTGAACACTAATATTTTTTTTTTAATTTTACTGGTGGTAGGTCTGTGTACTAAGTGGTAGTTCTCACTTAGGGTTGGTACCACCATCTCCCGTGTGACCGGCCATGAAGCACATCGTTGCGTTTTGGCTATAGCAGGAGATAGCCGTTTATTCTTTCATTTCATATCTGTGAAATGAAATAGTGAGCAGCGGCTTGATAATGCTCTCGGTATAGTTGAGTCCATGAGCGACGATTACCATTTACCATCAGATGGGCCGTGGCTCGTCTGCCACTTAATGCAATAAAAAAAAATCTTGTCTGTCCATTTATTTGTTCGTTCATCACGTTAAAACTACTGAACGGATTATCAAGAAACAATAAAAACATGCTTTTTTGTATGATTGGTCTTAATTAGACTTAAAAACTGGTATACGTTTTATTCCGCTACTGTATCGGGAACTTGAGATGTAACTTGAAAAGCATAGGCACTAGCCTATGTGTACAAACGCGTATATGAAATGTACTCATTAAACCCTTTCATTCGGTACCCTATAATAAGGCACCTTCCAAAAGAAAATAGTTTTGCCCTAACGTTATGTCTTCAGAAGGGTGCTGTACTAAGTTTAATGTCTTTAAAACCAGCTAGGATTAAAAACGCTTCTAAGAATATCTTATTTGTATAGATATGATAAATAATTTGGATGTTATACTTGAACAGAAGAACATACATTACATACAACACGGGTTAAAATCAAAACCTTCTTCCTGTCTTTACCATAGTAGGGTAAAAATGACCGCAATTATAGCCTCATTTCATTTAATCGCCTTGCCAATGGGTCGTAGTTAACTCAGGTTACTTACTATTGGCTGACGTCATAGATTTAATATATACCTTTGCCCGCGGCTCCACCGCAGCCAAAAGCTAGTTATTAGGTTCCCGATATGGTAGTGGAATAAAAGTTGCATCAAAATCCATTCAGTAGTTTTTGCGTGATGCGCGAATGAGCAAACAGACAAAAATTCTAAAAAAAAATGTATTGTGTTACCCGCCTATATACAGTCATTTTGTCTCAAATATCTAAGTATACAGACACAGTTCTGTTACTTTATAATAGTTACCATATCTATGGCTGACACAGCTCTATTACGAGCAACTAGTAAACAAGTTCGAAGCTACCAAGTTACCAATGTTGGAGCTTGTGCTATCGATTAATTCTGGTTCACGGCGCAGTTCCTACGCAGTTATTTACTCTATTTTATATCCATGAAAATCAACTCGCAATATTTTGTATAATAAACTTTTTTCATATCGTAAATAAATAAATAAATATTCATGTAAATAATTGTTTATAGTTTTTCATTGATGTGACTGATATAAAATGATCACTCCTTTTTGTTATACTACATGGGTGACACACAAGCATACGATCCACCTGATCGTAAGCGGTTACCTTAGCCTATAGACGCTAGTAACACCAGAAGCATCACTCGCGCGTCGCCATCAGGAAACCGATAGGAGGTGGATAGCACGCATACTAAGGAGCGGATAGGTAGAATACTAAGGATAATAAGGAGCTATGGGGTTAAACACAAAGTGAAAAATGTGAAATCGAAAATAACAGTCAGGAGCAGGATTTGAACCTGCATCTTCTGGATACCGTCCAGATATGTATATGTCAGAGTCCAGGTATCCAGAAGATGCAGGTTCAAATCCTGCTCCTGACTGTTATTTGCGATTTCACATTTTTCCCTTTGTGTTTAATGTATAGTGCTAAGCATGTCAAATGCTAAAAATATATATAAAAATATCTAAGTAGCTATGGCGTTGTTAAGGGTTTTGATAAAGCCATCTGCATTCAAATAATGTCGATCCCCATATCTCGACTGCGTGTTCTACGGTTCAATAATACCATTATTTCTTGCTCATCAATTGGTTTATTCACAGTAATGGAAATCACAACATAAGATTATTCACTTATGCATAAAGATTATTCACTATGCATAAGTCTTTAATACTAAATTTGCCATGTAAAAATAACTGAAATTGATATTAAACTGGTTATGAGTAACTGAAAACTAGAATAGAAATTGATGTATAGAAATACTATATATTTAGACCTTAAGGGTCACAAAAGTGAAAAAATATCAATAGATTTATAACATCGACATGTTTATCAACAATTTTTAAATCTTTACATTTATATATTTTTTATGTGTCAAGATACTAGAATGTCGAAGCCGTGTGGGGCTGGCTTTAGAATTGTCCCACCCCTCTCTACTCACGGGAGTTGTAAGAGCCGACTGAGGGAATACCGGGAGAGTGGGCAGCAGCATTCCCTCGAGTATTAACAACATCCACTGAGATTGCCAACCCGCCTGCCAAGCGTGGCGATTACGGCATTATCCCCCATGACGGGACCGCTCGTTGTGGCGTTCTCTTGGGGAGGCCTATGTCCAGCAGTGGACGTTGAAAGGCTGATGGATACTAGAATGTAAAGTTTTAATAAAGAGTTTTGTTGACCTATATTTTAGTAAGGAGGTTGAGTGGGAAATATTATTATTCCCACAGAGCCATAGTAAACACAACGGCAGGAATGCCTACTGTTGTGTTGCTGTGTACCGATCTTTCGAGCTGGCCTATTCATGTTGGGATAGGCAAGGCTCTACCAATACTCGGTGAAACTAAGCATCGTGAAGAAACCTTCAAGCCTTAGAGATTTTTTTGACAGCTTATGAAGTCTCCCGACCCGTCTTGGGCATGTGTGATGGCCCAAATTCCTCTCAATCTCAAAGAGAACCCGAACGCAAGAGGGGGTTGTGAAAAAAAAGTCTATAAACTGTGTGCCCCTAGCTTTGAATAAAACAGATATGCTAATTAGCAAAATTTTTCCCGACCCGACCGAACGAAACTGTAAACTTTAGAGTTTCAAGCCGCATACTTGTGCTAAATAAAATATGATATGCATTTATTTTTAAAGCATGGCACATTAAACCCTCACAAATTTACTCTAAACTAGATTACGCTGCCGTCCGTTACGTTACTCTACGGGACACTAATTTTCTCTACGTAAACATAGCTATTCATTTTTAGCTTCCACGCTGTAACTATTTAACCAATCATAATGACATTTTACATACAGTATAGTCTGGAAAAGACATAGGCGACTTTGACGATGAATGGTTCCCGTGGGAGAGCTGTTTTTATATAAAAATAATTAGTGTGTCGTAGAGAGATGTATTTCTATTTAAGTCCATAAGGACGGCGTTGCAGGTAGAATCTTTAAGTAAGGATTACATACAGCCTAATTATGATATGAGAACAATATTTAAGTACAACAATACATTTTTATAAGGTTTCTTTCAAACATTTTTAGGCACATCTTATTAGACAGTCTGTATTTTGAGGAACCTACTAAAAAAAATTCAGTGTTTCTCTTCAGTGCATAACATTTCTTTGGTCGTGGTTCGGTATATGGTTATACGGATTTCTAATTTTACTCACAGGTGTAAGCAGCCGAAGGCCCAATGATCTTTACAACAAAGATGAATTTATAAAAGATTCATGAGATTCAACACTTTATTATCGCACACGAATCTATTGATTATACTAGTTTTTGTCCGCGACTTTTTTTACGTGAAGTCAGCATAAATATATCACAGTAACCTACATCTATACTATTATTATAAAGAGGTAACGTTTGTGAGTTTGTGACGTTGTAAGGGGTAATTTCTGGGTCTGCTGAACCGATTTTCAAAATTATTTCACCAATAGAAAGCTACGTTATTGTGGAGTGTCATAGGCTATAATAATTTCCAAAATTAATTACGCAATTAACGTCTTTGGGTGACGCCTGCGCCATCTGTCAGAAGTAATTTTCGTTAAGTATGAATGTGTTATCGAAATTAGCAGTCAGGAGCAATTGTCACGATGGCTGAATTGGCAAAGCATCTGGACAGTATCCAGGAGATGCAGGTTCAAATCCTGCTCGTGACTGTTATTTTCGATTTCACATTTTTCACTTTGTGTTTAATGTATAGTGCTAAGCATGTCAAATGCTAAATATATATATAAATATACTTAAGTTAAGTTTTGTGCATCGTCATTTCTGTCGTTAAGCCTAACTTGCAAGTAAATAAAATCGAGTAATTATCATTCTGTGTTCTTCAGCTTATCACAACAATAGTATCAACAATAAGGCATTGGCTGTCGCGGGCCAGATTGATGGCACTAGTCTTAAGCTATCGCGGCCCAGATTGACAGCACTGGCGGGACGGATTTGGCCCACGGGTCGTAGTTTGGAGACCCCTGGTTTTAATGTATTGTAATGTAGCTGAACTCAGCCGCCGTTGCCCTAGCCGAACTTCCTTTAAATTCTCGGATGTCAATGTAAACAGTGTTATAAATTCTTTTAAAAGTCTTAATAAAAAAAACTGCGGATTTATGGGGTATGTCTGTTAAGTTAGTTAACTCAATTATTCATATTATTGCTCCCCAATTGACATTTGTGTTTAATGGTTGTTTTATTATTGGTGTATTCCCCGACCTTATGAAGTTTAGTAGATCAATTCCTTTGTTTAAATCTGGTAGTACTTCAGACCTTAATAATTTTCGTCCAATTTCTGTACTACCGACACTAAGTAAAGTATTTGAGAAGCTTATTCTCAAACAAATGGTTGATCATTTTGACAATCATAAAATTTTTCATAAAAACCAGTTCGGCTTCACAAAGAATCGCTCTACTACTGATGCAGGTCTAGAATTGTTAAAAACCATATTTAAAGCTTGGGAAGATTCGCACGATGCGTCAGGCGTATTTTGCTATTTGTCTAAAGCATTTGACTGTGTACATCATGAAACCCTCATTAAAAAGTTATACCATTACGGAATCAGGAACAGGGCTCTCGAGCTTTTGACTTCTTATTTAAGAAATAGAATTCAAAGGGTCGATGTTAATGGCACCTTATCACATGGGTCTGTCATGACAATGGGTGTGCCGCAGGGGTCCATTTTGGGGCCATTTCTGTTCCTAGTATATATTAATGACCTACCATACTACGTAGGAGATAATCGAAATATTGTGTTGTTCGCAGATGATACATCTTTATTATTGATGTGAAATATCTAATGCGGAGGGAGATTAAAATCAGCTGTTAGCGTGGCGACGCTTTTATTTTACTTGTCCCGTTCAAATACTACAAGTTAAATTTGACACACTTACCGGTTTCCGATTGAGCTGAAATTATACACGCATCTGTATATTGCGTGACAATGCAATATTATGATGACATGGAGCTGATCTGATGATGGAGCTGGAAGGTGGACATAGGAACTCTAAAATGAAACGGCGCAACCCGATCCAATTTGGGCTCGTATGATTCGTCTTGACGAGTACTTTGTCTGTAGATAGTATCCAGGATCTGATGATGAAGCTAGAAGGTGGCCATAGGAACTCCTTTATAAAACGACATAACTCCAACGAGTTTGGGCTCGTATGATTTGTCTTGACGAGTACTTTGTCTTTAGATGGTATCCAGGGTCTGACGATGGAGCTGAAAGGTGGTCACAGTAACTCTGTAATGAAACGATGCAACTCTATCGAGTTTATACTCGTTTGATTCGTCTTGATGAGTACTTTGTCAAGTTATGATAATTTTATTTCTACAAAATAATTTCGATGTTTTCACATCTGGTAGACGTCCCGCGACGTCAAATTTTTTTAAAAATACGAAGGCAATTACTTAATTATGACGATGTGAACAACGCACTATCTAAAGTTGTTCATTGGTTCAATACTAATAACCTAGTTTTAAGTGAAAATAAAACGAAATGTATAAAATTTACTACACCCAATGTAAGGCATGTAGAAACCAATGTACAAGTGAATGGCGTCGAACTGGACCTTGTGGAGTCCACGGTTTTCCTAGGTATCACTATAGATAACAAACTCCAATGGGGCACCCATATTAAAAAATTGTCAGGTAGGCTTAGCTCAGCGGCATATACGGTAAAAAAAATTAGATTATTGACTGATGTTGAAACGGCTAGAATAGTTTATTTCAGTTACTTTCATAGTATTATGTCCTATGGCATACTGCTATGGGGATGCTCCGCCGATTTAAATTCTATATTTGTACTTCAGAAAAGGGCCGTTCGTGCAATCTATAATCTGGGACCGAGAGTTTCCCTAAGACAGAAATTTAAAGAAATAAATATTCTAACTGTCGTGTCTCAATTTATGTATGAAAATCTGTTGTATGTCAAGAAAAACATCAGAAGCTTTGATAAGTATAGCGACGTTCATCACATTAATACAAGGAACAAAGGCAATCTTGTTGCTCACAGTACTCGTCTCCACAGAATTAGTAGATCTTTCATAGGGCAATGTATATATGCTTCTACAATAAAATTCCTGAAAATGTCCGAAACACGCCACTACATAAGTTTAAGAAAGCCATAAAAATTAGACTTTGTAATCAAGTTTATTACGCTGTTTCGGATTATCTTGAGGATAAAACTAAATGGGCTTGAGCTGCTCCTCATTCATTAATTTTCAAAATTGTTTTATAAGATATAATGTAATTTTAGTTATAAAGATTATATTAAATTGTAATAAATTGGCAATTTAAAAAAGTTAGCCATCAGTTTTTTGCCGGGTTCTTCTCATGAAAGGCTTTACTACGGAATCCGGCCGCTTGTGGCGATTGCAATCGCCACTTTGTTATTGCAGTTGCACTCGCCTCAGGCGCTCGTGTTAATTATTTTAATTATTAGTGTATTATAGACGATTTTAAGTGCTACTTAATAGGCCTATGAAATAAAGATATTTTGGAATTTGAATTTGAATTTAAACGTAGGCTTATCTGCTTTTAGTGGCTCTAGATATATTATTTTTATTTGAATTTTCACAGAAGGCTCACTGGCTTTATCGAAAATTACTGCTACTGAGTCAAATTACAAATCTACACTATAAAAGGGCCCACTCAAACACACACTTTTTGATATGAAAACATCTAATGCAGAGAGAGGGTAAAACCGGCTATTAGCGTGGCGACGTCGCCACGCCTATTTATTTAATTGTTTTTAACGCCATATGTTGACAAAGTCATCTAGATAGGAAGAATAACGTCAATCAATAAACCAATAACAGTTTTAATTCGTCTATGGATAATGAGATCGCTTACCAAGATTGAAATAATACTCAAACATATTTAAAGAAAGAAAGAAAATTGGTGTTTTCATATCTGCGAGACGTCCCGTGACGGCTCATTTCTTTTTATCAACAATGGTTGCGAGCTTGGTAATTGATTTCTATAGCTACATAAATAAATATTTGATAAATCATGTTATTTCATCTTACAAAAAGTATTGAGCTCGCGATAAACTGTTTAAAGCAATAGCCTACTATCTGTAACTCTAGCAACACCAGAGACATCACTGAATCAAACTCAACGGCTATTCTCCAACTATTAGAAGTGGTAGAACCTTGCTTATCCCAGCCTAAACGGGGCGGTTCGATCGGGGAAGTACCACCCTCTCACAAAAGATCAGCGTGAACCAACAGTAGTAGTATCTACCGTTGTGTTTCGTATGGTGAGTGTGAGTGCCGGAGGCCCGAACCCCCTTACTATCCTCTCCTTAGTATCCTACCTACCCTCTCCCTATCCACCTCCGATCCCTGTCCTTGGAGATGGCGACGCGCGAGTATCTCTGGTGTTACTAGCGCTTACAGGCTACGGTGGCCGCTTACCATCAAGTGGGCCGTATACTTACATGCCACCTACGTACCATAAAAAAAATATGAGAGTGTGATACTTCTCTGACTAAACCGGCTCATTCTTGATAGTATCGGAAATGATGGATGGAACACCCTTTCCATCCATCAGCCTTTTAAAGTCCACAGCTGGACATAAGCCTCCCCAAGAATGGGGGATAGTGCCGTAATCGCCACGCTTGACAGGCGGGTTGGCGACCCCAGTGGATGTTGTTAATACGTGAAGGAGTGCTGCTGCCCACTCCCTCGGTATTCCCTCAGTCGGCTTTTACGACTTCCATGTGTGGAGAGGGGTAGGACAATTCTAAAACCGGCCCCACACGGCAAAACACGGCGGAACACCCTTCACTAATATTATATTAACTGTTTACGGAGCAACGCCGTACAACAGTCACAAAATTTAGTAAAATATCGCGACAACTACTGTCGTTTAAATCAGCCATGATACAACTAGGAATAATATGCGCGAGGACAATGATAATAGTTTTAGAGGTGCGTTCCTGGCTCTACAGGGGGAGGGGTAATCACCCTACTTTGCTACGCTATTCAGACCAGTCCAAATATTACAGGCCCGTCCGTACACTAATCTTAGTACAATGTTATGTGAGCCTCAGCTGATATATGTCTACTTAGCCCATCATCTCACAGGCATTTTCCATATAATGGGGGTATTTACTGCCATCATTTTACGGCAGATGCTGTATTATAGACATGGCCATCGAAAACTGTCACTTCCATACAATTTGTCACTAGTAATTTGGTAAATTTATATTTCTTGATATATATGCCTCTGTGTGCTGAACCAAAATGTAATAAAATCCATGTACATTATTTCTCAAAAATCTAATAAAGTGGGAAAAGTCGCATAAATTGCGTGGCTACACAGCATAGCGTCATTCAATTCTTTAATCTCCCAGGTACTATACATTTTAACAATATTATCGCTAATCAACCGAATTTAACTCAAAAAATAACAATCAATTATCAGGTAAAAAAAGCAACTACAATTTCACATTGACAGTTACCATCTCGCCCATCTGCGCTCAGCTTTGCCCTTGGATCCCCATTATAATAATTTTGTAATTATTTATTTGCAAAAAAATACATACACAACGATATCCCAATAGACCCAATTACTGTCACACAGAACTGTGGAAATTAAATTTAGTGATGAATCATGATAGCATACGTCAGATGAATGAGGTTGAGATTACTATGGGAGTAAGGAATCAGATAATATACCACTTGAGAACTTGCTCGTTTCCAAAATGTCTAGCCAGATTTGCCTAAAACTCATATTAATTCCAAACTAGCGGCTAGAAGCGTCACAGCCGCGACTGACTGACTGACTCTCTGAAACACAGCCTGATATATAATTAAACTTACCGCAAACCATTAAACACAAAGTGGAAAATGTGAAATCGAAAATAACAGTCAGGAGCAGGATCCGAACCTGCATCTTCTGGATACCGTCCAGATGCTTTACCAATTCAGCCACCCTGACAATTGCTCCCGACTGCTAATCTCGATAACACATCATACCTAACGTCTTTGGGTGACGCCTGCGCCATCTGTCGGCAGTATTTTCATACATTATATCGACCAGGTAAACTTAATTTTACAATTAAGATTTTTACCTAATAATGACGCAAACCCTTTAAATATTTAGATATTTTTATATATATTTTTAGCATTTGACATGCTTAGCACTATACATTAAACACAAAGTGGAAAATGTGAAATCGAAAATAACAGTCAGGAGCAGGATCCGAACCTGCATCTTCTGGATACCGTCCAGATGCTTCACCAATTCAGCCATCCTGACAATTGCTCCCGACTGCTAATCTCGATAACACATCATACCTAACGTCTTTGGGTGACGCCTGCGCCATCTGTCGGCAGTATTTTCATACATTATATCGACCAGGTAAACTTCATTTTACAATTAAGATTTTTACCTAATAATGACGCAAACCCTTTAAATATTTAGATATTTTTATATATATTTTTAGCATTTGACATGCTTAGCACTATACATTAAACACAAAGTGGAAAATGTGAAATCGAAAATAACAGTCAGGAGCAGGATCCGAACCTGCATCTTCTGGATACCGTCCAGATGCGCCAGAAATCGAAAATTTTGAATGTGTTACCGAAATTAGCAGTCGGGAGCAATTGTCAGGATGGCTGAATTGGTAAAGCATCTGGACGGTATCCAGAAGATGCAGGTTCGGATCCTGCTCCTGACTGTTATTTTCGATTTCACATTTTCCACTTTGTGTTTAATGTATAGTGCTAAGCATGTCAAATGCTAAAAATATATATAAAAATATCTAAATATTTAAAGGGTTTGCGTCATTATTAGGTAAAAATCTTAATTGTAAAATTAAGTTTACCTGGTCGATATAATGTATGAAAATACTGCCGACAGATGGCGCAGGCGTCACCCAAAGACGTTAGGTATGATGTGTTATCGAGATTAGCAGTCGGGAGCAATTGTCAGGATGGCTGAATTGGTAAAGCATCTGGACGGTATCCAGAAGATGCAGGTTCGGATCCTGCTCCTGAATGTTATTTTCGATTTCACATTTTCCACTTTGTGTTTAATATATATATATATTTAATAAAAATACTGCCGACAGATGGCGCAGGCGTCACCCAAAGACGTTAAGTATGAATGTATTATCGAAATTTGCATGTATCAAGTGCTAAAATAGAGTTAAAAATGTTTAAAAATAATGCCGATATAAATTTTGGTTACCATAGAATTCTCTTTTACATGTTTATTTACTATTTAATCTGATATAGAGTTTAAGATTTACCTATATATATAATAGTAAATAAATAATAAATAAATATTCACAGACATTTTCACACAACATCCTCTGATCCCAAACTAAGCTTAACGCTCGTGCTATGGGTACCAGATTACGGATATAATACATATATTACTTTTTTTGTAAATACATACATATAATAGATAGAAAACACCCAGACGCAGTACAAATATCAGTGTTCATCACACAAATAATAGTCCTGAGTGGGAATCGAACCCACGACCTCGTGTACGGAAATCGGTTACACTACCGTCTACGCCACGAGGCCCATATGCAATAGTAGTATGGTAACCGCTGCAACTCACATTACAAGAAGGACAGCCATATTGCGGCCTACCTTAAATAGAGTGTACTGTTCTCTCTTCTATGGAAAAAGAATCTCATAGCGAAGGATGAGCAAATTCTTTCATATTCTATTTTATCAACCCATTACTGTAAGAGAGAAATTGTGGCCATATTAAGAGCGAGTTGTCAGACTTCACAAGCCGTCTAGAATATCTCTCAGGCATACTAATTGTCTAACGATGTTTTCTTTCACCGAACAGTCATATTTTAGAAGCACAAATGGCGGAATAGTTTAAATACTGACCTCCCGTTCCGAGTGTTGTGGGTTTGATTCCCATACATGATAATCCTTTGAGTGATTCACAAGTGGTTATGTGTGGTATTATATGTTTTTAAAGTCCCCGTGATACAAGGTTTATTGCTTAGTGCAGGGTAATGTCTTTAAAACAAAGGCAAGTATAATTGGACCTCGGACTGGGGATCGAAGTCGATACCTCTGTCGTTGTAGTCACTGGTTTCACCACTAAGCTGCTACTGCGTATCATGTGTTCTTCTACAACTAGTTTATTATCCTACAGCTGGGAGCTAGCTTCGTCCACAAAAGAGAAATTGTCTCTCTATGGTACACTGGTCAGGTAGGTTAGCAGTAAGTAAAAACATGGCCAGGATTTCAACTTGGTTCTCCTGGATTACAATTCCAAACGCTCGCCCAACTCAGTATCATGATATTTGCTTAAAATATTTCATATAAAAATAACAAAACATTTATATTTTATTTTTTCTTCTTTTTGTGATATTGTCTTCTTTATATGACTCCTACAAACACTTTCATCATTTCATTTCGGTATCTGTGAAATATAATGGACCATGGACGGAATTCCTACATGATTAGATCGCCGGTGGAGTATCAATCCCTAACATCTCTCTCATCTGCCTAGAGTACTGGTTGGTAATGCTACTATTGCGTTTTATTTTGTGATTGAGAGCTTCAAATACCCAAACCCCCTTCTGAATTACCATCCTACTCTCTCCACCTCTCATATTCATTTACTTGTCTCTTATATTGCTGAATTTACAAGTAGCGGTTAATAGTTGCAATCAGGTCGCCCACTGATAAAATTTTTACTATAGATAGTTTAAAAAAATATTTATACCTGGAAATCAAATACGATCAAAAATAAATTGCCTACATTTGAAACTTAAATAGAAATTTACAACTGAAACATGTTGTAAAGAAAATCCTTTTTTATTGCCACCCCAAAAGGAGCTTTTCCATTGACACAAATTACCGTTCTAAAATAATTCTTACTGAACAAAGCTTTTTCGATCATTTAATACTTACACGCCATTCCTTGCATGGTATTAGCATATCCAGACTACAATAACATAGAAAAATTATGTTATCTGAACACGATTTATAATCTCATTAATATATAACACTGCACTAATCGCTTATAACACAAACGTCACAATACACGCTAGTAATAACAGCACACGCTTATTTTAAATAACGGGTGCGGTTTTAATATAGAAATTAAGCTTTTTAAAAATAATGCTTTTGCGTAGAGGCTGCGTAGACCATCTACGACGCGTCTCCGCTACGGACTGACGTAGGCGATTTGGAGGGAAATAGATTTGCGCACACTACGCCGACCGACACGATTTGATACTTTGAATCGTTTGATGTTGTGAAAAGGCTCATATTCGCTATTTCAATTAACTTCAAAGGTGCTGTGATCTAGAAGATTAGTATTTGCTTTATTTGATGTAAGATTTATACTTTTTAAAGGTGTTTGGAACATTTAGAGGATTTTTATGGTTCGCAGTTTTTATTAATTTCTCTTGGATTATGAGACTCAGCCCGTGACTTCTTTTGCGTGTACTATAAAATCGTATTAAAACAACATGAAAAATGTGTGCGCCTTTCACTAAATGCTTAGGAAAATCTACGTTGCATTATAACAAAATACCAATTTTGAAAGGTTTTGTTTGTCTGTTTTTTCGGTTCATCTCGAAAATAGCTTGCGGCGATTGCAATTTCGATATTGCGGATGCGCTTGCTTCAAGCGCTCTTGTTAGTTATTAGACTTATTACTTTGACGATATTAAGTGCTATTAAGCCTATGAAATAAAATTATTTTAGAATTTGAAAAGCTGGACTGATTTGGACAGTACTTTCACTGGCAGATATCTAAATATCATCAACAGTTACTTAAGCTACTTTTAATTGGAAAAATAAAATAGGGTACTGCATAAAAAAGAAAATAAATAAAAAAAGTTGAACCGTCATGGGACGTCTCCCAGATGTGAAAACAACGATTTTCTTTGTTCCTTCAAATATTGTTTAAGTCTTATATAGATCTTGGTAAGCGCCCTCTTGTTATACATTGACGAATTAAAACTGTTATTAGTTTATTGATTGATGTTATATTCGCTAGTTAGACGCTTTCGTCAACAGATGGCGTAAAAAACAATTATGAAATAAAATGGCATGGCGATGTCACCACGCTAACAGCCGGTTTTACAGTCCCTCCGCATTTGATGTTTTCACATCAAAAAACCACGCGGGCAAAGTCGCGGATAGCAGTTAGCAGTTGTATAATTTTTATCTGTCGAAATCGTTTAAGCTGTAATACTGATATAAAGTTTGAATATAAGACAGTCTAGTAACAAACGTGGGTACATACTCAAATATGTCAGTCACTCTTCAATACATTATTAATTTCTGTGCGAAAGTAGCTATCCCATATGAATTGACCTTTAGCCGGAATATAAAATGGTGCATCTTAGGTATTATTTTTGTTCGTGCATTTTTTATTGCTTATGATGTCATAGCCTACCTGGTGGGAAGCGGTAAAATGCGCTCATGCTTTCAGGTATACTAAGAATACTGCTAAGCAACAGGCTCAATATTTTAATTCACGGATGGGAAATGAATGAATTAAACACAAAGTGAAAAATGTGAAATCGAAAATAACAGTCACGAGCAGGATTTGAACCTGCATGTCCAGGATACCGTCCAGATGCTTTGCAAATTCAGCCATCGTGATAATTGCTCCTGACTGCTAATTTCGATAACACATTCATACTTAACGTCTTTGGGGGACGCCTGCGCCATCTGTCGGAAGTATTTTCATACATTATACCGACCAGGCAAACTTAATTTTACAATTAAGATTTTTACCTAATAATGACGCATACCTTATAAATATTTAGATATTTTCATATATATTTTTAGCATTTGACATGCTTAGCACTATACATTAAACACAAAGTGAAAAATATGAAATCGAAAATAATCTTAGTTGTAAAATTAAGTTTACCTGGTCGGTATAATGTATGAAAATATTTCCGACAGATGGCGCAGGCGTCACCCAAAGACGTTAAGTATGAATCCATCCATCCATCCATCAGCCTTTTATCGTCCACTGCTGGACATAGGCCTCCCCAAGAGAACGCCACAGTGAACGGTCCTGTGCCGCCTGCATCCAACGGCTGCCTGCGACTTTGACCAGGTCATCGGTCCACCTGGTGGGAGGCCGTCCTACACTGCGCCGTCCGTTACGCGGTCGCCACTCGAGAACCTTTCTTCCCCAACGGTTGTCGGTTCGTCGAGCGATGTGGCCTGCCCATTGCCACTTCAGCATGCTGACCCGGCGGGCTATGTCGGTCACTCCCGTTCTCCTACGGATTTCCGTATTACGGATCTTATCACGTAGAGAGATCACAAGCATAGCCCGCTCCATAGCACGCTGAGCGACTTTAAGTATTGACATAAGGCCAACATTCAGAGACCACGCCTCTGTGCCGTAAGTCATCACTGGTAACACACACTGGTCGTAGACCTTCGTCTTCAGACACTGTGGAATATTGGACAAGAAGATCTCCCTCAGCTTCCCGAATGCTGTCCAGCCGAGCTGGATTCGTCGATCGACCTCTTTCTCGAAGTTGTGCCTACCTAACTGGACAGTTTGTCCCAGGTATACATAGTGGTCGACAACTTCGAGAAGCGAGCTCCCGACCAGAACCGGTGCTGAAATGACATGGATATTAGACATGACTTTCGTCTTGTCCATGTTCATTTTTAGACCCACTAGTCGGGAGACACGGCTGAGGTCGTTGAGCATGGTACCAAGGTCCTCCTGATCCTGATCCTGATGTGTTATCGAAATTAGCAGTCAGGAGCAATTGTCAGGATGGCTGAATTGGTAAAGCATCTGGACGGTATCCAGAAGATGCAGGTTCAAATCCTGCTCCTGACTGTTATTTTCGATTTCACATTTTTCACTTTGTGTTTAATGTATAGTGCTAAGCATGTCAAATGCTAAAAATATATATAAAAATATCTAAATATCTCTCCTTATGCCTAGTTTTGCGTTGAAATCTCCCATAACCACTGTGAAGTGACTTTTAGACGCGTGAATGGCTTTCGAGATGTCCTCGTAAAGGGCCTCCACTTCGTTGTCGGAATGTGTCGAGGTCGGTGCGTAAACCTGTATGACCTTCAGCGAATACCTTTTGGTTATTCTGAGTATAAGGTACGCTACCCTACTCGACACACTCTCAATCTTCTCCATGTTACCCATGAGAGACTTGCGAACGATAAACCCGACACCACCCTGGGACTGTTGGTCGCCTCCCGGTGGAAGAGCAAGTTACCCGACTGGAGGATTATCGTGCCCTCACCCTGTCTTCGCACTTCTGATAATCCTACAACGTCCCATCGGATCTTGCTCAGCTCCTCTTCCAGCGCGATGATCCTCTCGTCAGTCCTCAGTGTCCTGACGTTGTGTGTTACCAGGGCCAGAAGTCGTTTCTGGTAGCCGGATCGCGACCGGAGATTCTTAGCACCCCCTGCTCCGCCGTTACCGGGCCCGCTACCGTTAGGCCACGGAATAGCGGAGCTGCCGTGACTGGGGGCCGATGTGTGTGTGTGTGCACTCATATGGGGGGGTATTGCCATAATCGCCACGCTTGGCAGGCGAGTTGGCGATCGCAGTGGATGTTTTTAGTACACAGGGGAACGCTGCTGCCCGGTCCCCCGGTAATCCTTTAGTCGGCTTTTACGACTCCCATAGGAAGAGACGGGGTGGAGCTATTCTTGGTGCCGGCCCCACACGGCCAAAAAAGCCAAAAAAAGGTAAGTATGAATGTGTTATCGAAATTAGCAGTCAGGAGGAATTGTCACGATGGCTGAATTTGCAAAGCATCTGGACGGTATCCTGGACATGCAGGTTCAAATCCTGCTCGTGACTGTTATTTTCGATTTCACATGTTTCACTTTGTGTTTAATGTATAGTGCTAAGCATGTCAAATGCTAAAAATATATATAAAAATATCTAAATAAATGAATGTATGTTATCATGATGGTACCCAACCGATTAGGCTAAACAAGAGATGAGGTGCTTAAAGAAAAACATGCATATCTAAGAGATTTTTTCGATGCCATGTGAAATGTGCATTGGGCTAGCGGGGTACAGTGAAACAGTATAGGATTATGAAAAAAAAAAGCATTTGCATTTATAAAAAGAGATAATGGCTGATATTACGCCAAGTCATCCAATCTGTCGCTTTTCACCGTTTTTAGGTCATTGACATTGCCAGACATGGCACAGATGTGGACAAAGTCCTTGACCGCTCGAGAACGTGTTTATTGTAAGTAAAAATCTCATATCACATCGTCTGGTTATTACTCTAAGCGCCCTCTCACAACACGCGAAGTAAAGAATAGGGTGGTCAGGCTTTTTGTTTGTTAAATAAAAATAAATATTCACGGACATTTCACACAACGTCTTCTACTCCCAAACTAAGCTTGACGCTTGTGCTATGAGTTCCAGATTACGGATATAATACATATATTACTTTTTTTTTGTAAATACATACATATAATAGATAAAAAACACCCAGACGCAGTACAAATATCTGTGTTCATCACAGAAATAATCGTCCTGAGTGGGAATCGAACCCATGACCTCTGTGCACGGAAGTCGGTTACACTACCGACTATGCTACGATGCCCGTTATTGTTAAGTTGAATAAGCAGAGCGCTGATGAAGAGAATGATAAGATCTATTTCCGTTCTATATTTCCATGGTACGATAATCCGATAACAACTTACAGGCATAGAACTCACGAGTTTGTGTATGACGGCACGAGGGTGTTACATCACAAATGTGACTACTACTGAACGTAGATATACAATAGAAAGTTTTTATTCGTTCTAGGGTTCGAACTCAAAGGAATGTAATATGGTTCCGGTGGCCCGCCGATATAGGCGGAGAGACGGCACACGGCGGGTTTATTTAGTGGGTGAGGACCCCACACTACCCGGTTCGTTGCCCCGAACGACGGGGTGTGCGCTTAGGTACATTTATTCCCGCCTTAACAAAAAAAAGGGTTTGAACCCAAAATTTTATGACAACGAATAAGATAGTAACTTATTTAACATTAGTTTTTTAAGAAACCTACGTATTTACGTATTTTCAAAAATAAAATAAGGTCAAATATGGTGTAGTGTACATTATTAAACATAGCATCACGCCTGTATTCTCCGAAGGCGTAGGCAGAGGTGTATTACACGACTTGCCAGCTATGTTTAAGTCCCACGTAATAGGGGGCGAGCCTATTGACGTCTGCCGGGCACATTTCCAAACTCCGGGCTGTTACTGAGAATTTTCCTTTTTAGGAAAAAGCTCAATAACATTGCCTGACCCGGGGATCGAACCCGAGACCTCATGATTAGCAGCGAATACACTACCGCTACACCACCGATGTCACGGGGAAAATCCCTAACAATGAAATAAAAATAAAATTCAAAATTTACAATTTAATTCTATAATATTACAAAATAATTAGGTATTTAAAAATTTTATGATTCTGAAATTAATTTAGAAAAGAGAAGAGAGCAATGAGAAATCAGGGGGTAGTTCGCAACTCAGGGGGTTGTTCCCAAGACCGCCATCTACGGGTACTCAACTGCGGTCCGGCTGTAATTGGGCCGAAGGGCAGGCCCTCGTCCTTCGGCGTGCGCAGATATATGCCGGAGGCGGGTGAAGCCAGCGCAACCGGCGCGGGAACCGGAGCCCGTAGGGCAGCCGCAACCTGGAAGGTCGTAACCCGGAACTCGATTGCAGCCAGGGTTAGTCGTAGCCAGGAACTAGGAACTTGGAACCCCAGGAGCTTTTATTCGGGTTTTAGTTATTTATTTTGGGGGCGGTATATTGAAGACACGACGCTCGCTACAGCTCAGTTCTTTGGGGTTTCCTAGTCACACACTTTTACTTTCAAATGCCCTAGGCAAAAATAGTATTTTATATAATATATATTACTATAGTAATTTACGCAGCCTTGACACACACGATAATTCAGAGTCAGGGAAAAAACTACCCGCTGCCATCTCTTATATTTTTTCTGTTAGTACCCCCTTCTAAGATTATTCTTGCCATCTCCCTCTTGCGTCTTGCGTCCGGCCTGCTCATTGGTGGATATTTTTTTGTTCTAGAACTTTTCTTATCCATACGCTTGCGATTGGAGTAGCCATAGAACGTTCTCGAACCCTGGCGTACTCTGCTCGCATCCGGGATCGCATGCTGGCCATATATGGTAATAATATTTGATTCTGGCCTTTGTGGGAGTGGAATCATGCGACCCATTGGCGATAATCTAACTGGATAGGGGGCCTAGGTAACCGCGCGTATTTTAAGTTTGCGGATATCGTATCCGGTATCAATTGAATATGCAACTTTATAATTCATTTAGTAATTTGTTCAGTTACATCGTAACAATGAGGCAGTTAACGTGTACATTATTTGCTTAATATAATTTATGAATGGTAAACAAAATGGTTTATCCATGTGGTGACGGAGTAAGAATACAAGTATCGTCATCCCATTATTT
This sequence comes from Leucoma salicis, assembly GCA_948253155.1. Taxonomy (NCBI): domain Eukaryota; kingdom Metazoa; phylum Arthropoda; class Insecta; order Lepidoptera; family Erebidae; genus Leucoma; species Leucoma salicis. The sequence continues at coordinate 11,775,794 of OX411828.1, read as the reverse complement.
CCCACGGGTGTCTTACGAGGCGACTAAGGGAAGTAAGCAATTATCACCCTTGGCATTACTGGTGGTAGGGCTGGGTACCAAATGGTAGTACTCACTTGCTATCGGACCCAAGCGGATTGGTACCACCATCTCCTGTGTAACCGGCCATGAAACACATCAGTATGTTTTGGTTGTAGCAGGAGTTTATTCTTCCATTTCATATCTGTGAAATGAAATAGTGAGCAGCGGCTTGACAATACTCTCGGTATAGTTGAGTTCATGAGCGACGGTTATTATTATTCGTACTATTCACCTTCTCGTCTCCTCATTCCCTTTGTGCCATGCCGTCTCTTCACCTTCTATCCTCTTCCTAGGGGTTGGCAACTTGCGTGTGTGATACCTTTGGTGTGACTTATGTCTGTCGTAGCCGTATAAATATATAGTTTTTTTTTAATTTTTAAGTATTTGACATGGCCGCGTGGGCCGGCTTTAGAATCGTCCCACCCTTCTCTATCCACGTAATCGTAAGCGTAATCGTAAGCGCCGACTGAGGGAACACGGGGGGAGTGGGCAGCAGCACTCCCTCTAGTATTAATAACATCCACTGCTATCGCCAACCCGCCTGCCAAGCGTGGCGATTACGGCATTATCCACCCATGACGGGACCGCTCGTTGTGGCGTTCTCTTGGGGAGACCTATGTCCAGCAGTGGACGTTAAAAGGCTGATGGATGGATGGATGGTGAATGTAAGTTTATTTTTTTACGCTTTCACGCGAAACCTACTTAACTGATCATCATGAAACTTTGTACACATATTCTTTCAGATATTAGAAGTAACATACGATACTTTTTATAAAAAAAAATTACGAAAGATAAAGAAATGGTTTGTCAAAGAAGCACAAAATTAACACCATCTAGCATTCCAGTAATGAAGTTCCTCCCTGAGTACTGTAATACACTGTATTACCGACGGTTACGTCCTTAGATTAATGATATATCTAGATGGAGCCTCGGCGTTGTAAACGCATCAAAAAAAATTGTGTTGAACTTTTCACCCCAATGCTGTTCTATGGCTGTTAGTGTCAATCGTGACATCACTTGACAAGGTCGTATCCAGGAGAAATAGTGGGTCATTTAAAACGTCAACGTGTGTGATTAAAGTGTGCCGAAACTACAAAAATCGGAAATTGAGCACTAAAAATATCTCTTATCATCGGTTAGTAACATTATTTCATACAATAACTGGCTAAATAAGTCATTTAAATATTCCAAAAATAAATTAATTTTAGTTCGTATTTTTTTATGTGATACCAGTTTATAAACTTAAATTTCCCGCGTAATCTTGCAAAGTTGATGATATTTTAACAATAGATAGTAATAGAAATATTACCTAACATAATGATTAGCGCTTTTAATGGATTTATAAAGCTGCACAGATGCCATTTTCGGAATTAGTTACAATATTACTATTTGTAATATTATTATTTATTTAATGATGAAGATTGTTTACATTTTTAAATTTATAATTATCGTGAGTTATAGTAGTATCTCATTAAAGCAGGGGTTATATATAGTATATATTTTGTATATATATATTAAGATTATGAGAGTAACTAGAAAGAGATAATTAACTATATACCTACGAAACATTTTGTAGTATAAAAATTGCTACAATCTATGATAATATAATTTTCCCATAATTTAATACCATCATTGAAACTGGTATCATTACGCACGCACACAAACACAAATTGCACAAGCGTAATGACATCTGTCACGCACACTAGCATAATAATTCCCGCCCGATTTTTATGACGTTTATAAGAGTGATACTACATATGGATAAATATTTAATCTAAGGTTACGTCATAATTTTCCCTTTAAATTCAAGACTTCAGTTTCAAGGGTTGCTTTATTTATTTTTATGAAATTCCTCTCGCGGACGAAGTCGCGGGTAACAGCTAATACAACATAAAAAGAAATCGCTTAAAAAATAGTCCAGATGAATAGTCTTTATAAAATATCGGCTACGCTAAATAAGTTCCTCAATAGTCATTGATATATGTCAATAGTTCAAGCTTTCAAGAATCAAAATATTATTAAGTAGGTATATTAACCCTTTCTACCTAATCCTAGTTTTAGCTAGTAAATATATTTGCGACGTGGTTCGCCACCTGTCACGTTCCCACGGGAGTGAAAAGTAGCCAGTGGAAGGCCATTTTATTGGCATCCGTTGTTTCTGGCTACCCCGCTGGGACTTGAGCCTGACATAGGGTCAGGCTTGAGTCCCAGTGTAGTATTCTAATACTTAAATAAATTTGAAAATACATAAAAAGATTTGTTTGTTATTAAAAAAAGTTTTGTAGATATAGAAAAATGAAATGCGTATTTAAGAATTGCTTGGACAGTCAGTGTAGAATATAACATTGAAAGCCGAGGCTCAATATAATCAAGTTCTTAATCTACTCGAGGAGGTCTATACATATTCTGATAAGGATTTGCTGTGGAATACCAACAGACGATGTCCTCGTAGACGAAATCGCCGGCAGAAACTATTATCTAAAGAATGCAAAACAGTGTTCGTAAATTTTTGTTGACAAATATGTTTTCCATGAAACGCCCTTTAATTTTATTGGAATAGTAGCCCTCACACACCTCATAGTCCGTTTGAAATTTTGATAAAATAAATAATACTATTTTTACGGAATCAATCGCGTTCACTACTACCCCGAGGATTCGAGTACAAGAGAACTGACACAACAGTCAACAGTTTTCGTAAAAGCAGATTTACTTATTTATATAGGTAGTGAAGATTTTTTTAAATTGGATAAATACCTAGTACCTTTGGGTTATTACCCCCGATACTAGACATCTTGATGTCTCACAAACCTCTTTTTAATATTAAATGAAAAAGTAGTGCACTAAAAAGTATTTCTTTGACATTCAAACAAAAGTAGATGTTAACGCCATCTATCAACAACTATACTAACCTGATCACCATTTAGTCTGTCCAATAGCGTAACACACACAATACCAGCTCGCAACCCTGCTGCCCTGGTGTACACAGTGAAAGCTGTTGCCTCCATTTCTATGTTTTTTGCGCCTAGATCCGTAAGAGTCCTCAAGAACTTCAGTTTATCAGTTTCAGTATAATCACAAAACGGTCCATCTAGGCGAGCTTGACCTAAAAATAAATAGAATATTAATATATATTTTTATTTTATTTTTTTACTTTTCTGCGAGTCCTTTGAGTTTTTTCTTTTGTTTACTAGGCACTACAATATTGATTGAAGGCTTACAATTAACAAGTAGGGAAAACAAAATCTATACATATTAACAAAACGAAGACTTCCTTCGTATACTTTAAATCTACCTTTATCAGTATCAAAAATAGAGAAGAAACCAAAAATAATAATACTTAATAAATAATACACAAAACGGTATTTTTTCTTGTCTAATCTATCTGTTTGTTAGAATACGTCTCTGAAATTACTAAACTAATTTTAATGCGGTTAATCAGATGTCAAATGTTATCATCATATAATAATAAATTTAGATGAAGTCACGGATGACAGCTGGTGACTAACTGCACAGATGGCAGAGTGGTTTAAATACCGACCTGTGTTTTGGGTTCGATTCCCACACAGGACAACTCTTTGTGTGATCCACAAATGGTTGCTCTGAATCTAGATGTACGTTAACTTTGATATATAACTATTTGATAGCTCTTGATTAGACTTAAAAACTGGTATACAATTTATCCCGCTACTATATCGGGAACCTGACATATAAGCTAAAAACTAGCTTTTGGCTGCGGTGTAGCCGCGGGCAAAGGCTAGTATAAAATAAAGCTGTTTCATCCTGTCCCTGATATTCACAATATTTGATTCTGAAATAACACATCAGCCATTAAAAAAAAGACACGCTTTAGATCAGATCTACGACCCATACCTATGTAAAAATCATCGGCTCCCATAGTCCCGCCTACGTATGTCTGAAAGCCGTCAGCATCTGATGACAAAGAATGAACTCCTTGACACACTCGAGCATTTGGTAACGCGGGCAGTTTGCGAATTTTGCCCAATACTGGCTGAAAACAAACAGTATCATACATAAATCCACCATTGGAATTAATTTGAACTACTGATATAATTAGTGGGTCTGTCATTTTTGCTTTGTAATAATCTAAATACAAAATATGTGGTTGAAACAGTTAAAATGCTTAACGATGCCACTTCATACTTTGAATATTGAATATAATCAATACCTACTTTATTTTTTATTTTATTTCTATTTATTCAGAAAACATACAGTGTAAGGCATCTCAGTAGGTAAAGTATATACGAGTATATGTCTAAGCACCATTTACAAGTTTTCGCACATACTATAAATCTATAACAGAGCTGTGTGTGTACATAGATATTTGATAACATAATACTATATTAGGCTATTTATAACTTACCGCTAAGAAAATTAAAATTTTCAAAAGTTGGGAAGTTATTGGTTTTACCCCGTTTTTCGAAAATCGAGTTTTCAACGGATGTTGAAGTTTTGAGGTCCTAGGAAGCTTTCAATAAAACAAAACCACTTCACATCCTCCCCCCGTCGTCGTCGTCTTCGTATCAATACGATAGATGATAGACGATGGACTGGGATGAGAGTGGACAGAGAGATATATTCAAAAAATGCCGTTTTAATAAATTTTTATCAAACGTTCGAGCTCGACTACCTTGGGTTAATTTCCAGAAACTCAGATATTGCATTCTGAAATCGGTCCATTCATTCAAAAGTTATTACGATTTGAAAATTAAACGAATAGTGTTTTATTAAATCTATATCAGACTTTTGAGCTCGGAGAGCTCAAAATGACACGAAAATTATACTTTTTAGCTCGAAGAGCTCAAAAATGTAATAAGTGCAATTTTGAGCGCTTAAGTGTCAAATTAGCGGGAAGTTACGGGTATGGCCTTTACGGTCAACCGTTTTCCAGATTTTTTTTTATTGCTAATGATGGCAGACGAGCCATGGCCCACCTGATGCTGCCATGCAACCGTCGCTCATGGACTCAACTATACCGAGAGTATTGTCAAACCACTGCACACCATTTAATTTCTCAGATATGAAATGAAAGAACGGCTATCTTCTGTTACAGCCAAAACTGACACACTGACGTGCTCTATGACACAGGAGACGGTGGTACCGATCCATTCGGGCCCGACAGCAAGTGAGTACTCTCACTTGGTACCCAGCCCTACCACCAATAATGCAATGGGTGATAATTGCTTACTTCCCTTGGTCGCCTTGTATGATACTCGCGGGAAAGGATAGGCTGGTGACACTTGTATTCTTAGTCCGTCACCACAAGGATGCTATTTAGGCGTCTCTGATTTAACATAATTGAGAATGTGGATTTGGGAACGAATTGCACAAATAAAATGAGATACGAGTAGTAAGCCGTTTTAAAAAGAACCTTCTCGGTCGTCAAAATGATGTGCTTACTTTTAAAACCTCAAAACAATATTCGAATTACTAGTATAAAGTGTGAGCGACTACTGATCATGAGGTTTCGGGTTCGATTCCCCGGGTCGAGCAGTGTTATTGAACTTTTTCGTAAAAAGAATAAAAAAATTCTCAGAGCAGTCCGGAGTTCGGAAATGTGTCCAGTAAACGGCAATAGGCTCGCCCCCTATTACGTGGGACTTAAACATAGCTGGCGAACAGTGGGTATGTAATACACCTCTGCCGCTTCACCTACCCCTTCGGGGAATATAGGCGCGATGCTACGTTTTATGTTTACATCAAGCTGCAGTCTGCTTTAGGAGATAACCTCTATATCGTTCAAAATTCCTTTTGCAACATAACTGTCCTTCCCATCCCTAAAAACACCATCTCCCGACTGCTGTATAATAAATACTACTTCCTTAAACTTTTTATTTTTACATAGAAAGAAGAATAAATACGTACAATACTATAGATTTTCTCTAACTGACCGCTGAGTCCAAACGACGATACCACAACTGACCCAGGGGGTACACCAAGACCGCCGGAAGTCCCTATCCTGAACACAAAGGGATCCTTCGCTTTAGCGTAATGCAGCAGTTTTATAACTTCTTGCAGAGCAGTCGTCATGGATGGTATACCAACACCGTGCTGTGGAAACAAACAGCTATTATTAAGTAACCGACTTCAAAAAGAAGGTTATAAAGTATGTAATATTTTTGGGATCGATCGATTATATGTTCACAATTTATCACTGCTCGGTGAAGGAAACACCATGAGGAAACCTGCATGCCTGAAAGATTTTATCGACTGCTTGTGAAGTCTGCCAACCCGCACTGGGCCAGCATGGTGGACTATAGTCTAATCCCTCTCACCATGAGAGGAGACCCTAGCCCCATAGGAGGGCAAAAAATAAACGACGCATAGATACTACTGATTGCAGCATCATTGTACTTATACCCTTTTTTTGTTAAGGCGGGAAAAAATGTACCTAACCGCACACCCCGTCGTCCCAGGCAACGAACAGGGTAGTGTGGGGCCCTCACCCACTAAATAAAACCTGTTCCGCATCTCCTCCTTTATTGGCGGGCCACTGGGGCTATGTTACATTACTTCAGTGGTCTTGTACTTAGGTATACCCAGCAAACCACCGAAAGAATGTAACATAGTTCCAGTGGCCCGCCAACAAAGGCGGAGAGACGGCACACGGCGGGTTTCTTTAGTGGGTGAGGGCCCCACACTACCCTGTTCGTTGCCCCGAACGACGGGGTGTGCGGTTAGGAACATTTTTCCCGCCTTAACAAAAAGAAAAAAAAAAGGTATACCCAGCAATCCATACGAACAATGTCGTGCGCCGAATCCAGTATCTCATATAATGGAAAAATGTAGAGGACTTACGTTAATCGACAATACAGGTCCGACTTTATACATAGCATATCTTTGCGAGTGCTTCGTTAAGTTCACCAGTTTTCCATTTCGGCAAGGATGATTCATTAGTTCAGCCATATGTAGAGCGAATTCACGCATTCGATGCTTAGTTCCACCCATGCAGACAAACTGGAAAGTACAATTCAAATTCAAATTCAAAAATATCTTTATTTTATAGGCTTATATATAGCACTTAAAATCGTCAGTTACTAATAACTAACACAAGCGCTTGAGGCAAGTGCATCCGTAATGTCGCGATGACAATCGCCACAAGCGACCGGATTCCGTAGAAGCGTTTCATGTAACCCGGCAAGAAACTCATTAGTACGTTAATCATCAGTACACTATTAGGGACTAATACTACTGAAATCTAAATAATAAGCATAGTAATAAGCATTTATTTCTCTTCCACAAAGGTACTGCATATAAAAAAACATGGCATTGTGTTCAATCTGTGATTAGCTTGCATTGAACCAACTGGTAATTTAGGTGTAAAGGCGCAAGGAGGATTGCTCTTTCAGGCTCTCTTGAGCGGCATCCGCACACACTTGGGACGTCATAACCTCGCTATAGGCTCTATTGTGGGTGGCAAAGAATTTAGGTACCCACCAACCTGGGTATGATAACACCCGTTGGGACTACACAACCTGTTGGTCATAGTTCATTATGCCTTAATTCCCTTATAATCGCTTAGAAGACTCGTTGTGAGCTACCATCTTCTTTCATAACAAAAGATCGTAATCAGACAAGTATGTAAATCAACGGTGGGATAGTCCCCAGATTGTCACTGTTCAGAGATGACCTCCCGCTGCCGTCTTTTCGCCCCCGTAGGAACCACATAGCCGCTATTAGTATAATAAAATTGTTACTAAATTCTCCATTCCGTTCTCGCAAGATAAACATAATATTAAAAGCAAGTATACAATAAAAGATATAATCAGAGTCCATCAAATTAAAAAACAAATTATTTGTGAAAGAGGAAAAAGGGAACTTTACTGCGAACAGGATTCGAACCTGCGTCCCATCCAATCCGGGTTGTGCTTTGGACCGCTGAGCTATTGCAGTGCTTCCGGCTTGCAGTAAAGTTCCTTTTTTCCACTTTCACAAATAATTTGTTCTTTAAAGTACCTGGGCATGTCAAGTATTGAAATACAGATCAAAATATTCCATCAAATTAGTACCAATATCGTCCGCATATCATAATGGTTCTTTTTGAGATAATATGTTTGTAAATCCAAACCTAATAATTACAATAATTAACATAATTTACAGCTGTATCTTACTTTAACATCACCGAACATCGCAGGAAGATCATAGTTCACTGTATCAAGGCCCAGATGATATAGAACATCTGTGTCAAGTTTAAGCAAATGCTCGTTCAATAGGCTAATAGTGCCGTCTGGGTTTCTGTAACAAAAATAATAAACTACTAGAGCGAGCCTAGCCCGCGACTCCATGTGGACTTCAGTAGGTATATAATGAATTTCTACCTCAACAAGAATTCCGTGATACCAATAAGGTTTTAATAGCTCAAATTTCGACTTGAAAGTCTATAAACACATTACTCTTTTTTTATAACCCTTTTTCTGTCCCACTATCGGGCACGGGTGAGATTCGGGAGAGATTAAAAGTAAGGATTACATATTACAAAAGTATATTTACTTTATTATCATTATAAAAACAACTATGGCAGCGGTAGCCAAGTGGTAAAACCAAGGACTGCAAAGTTAATGGTATCGGGTTCGTATCTGTTGAACGCACTAATGTCTGGAATTACCAATAAATGTATTTGAAAAAATTTAAATATTAAAAAATAATCTTGAGCTACTTATATACTTTAAACACAAAGTGAAAAATGTGAAATCGAAAAATAACAGTCAGGAGCAGGATCTGAACCTGCATCTCCTGGATACCGTCCAGATGCTTTACCAATTCAGCCATCCTGACAATTGCTCCTGACTGCTAATTTCGATAACACATTCATACTTAACGTCTTTGGGTGACGCCTGCACCATCTGTCGGAAGTATTTTCATACATTATACCGACCAGGTAAACTTAATTTTACAATTAAGATTTTACCTAATAATGACGCAAACCCTATAAATATTTAGATATTTTTATATATATTTTTAGCATTTGACATGCTTAGCACTATGCATTAAACACAAAGTGAAAAATGTGACATCGAAAAATAACAGTCAGGAGCAGGATCTGAACCTGCATCTCCTGGATACCGTCCAGATGCTTTACCAATTCAGCCATCCTGACAATTGCTCCTGACTGCTAATTTCGATAACACATTCATACTTAACGTCTTTGGGTGACGCCTGCACCATCTGTCGGAAGTATTTTCATACATTATACCGACCAGGTAAACTTAATTTTACAATTAAGATTTTACCTAATAATGACGCAAACCCTATAAATATTTAGATATTTTTATATATATTTTTAGCATTTGACATGCTTAGCACTATGCATTAAACACAAAGTGAAAAATGTGAAATGATGTGTTTTTCGATTTCACATTTTTCACTTTGTGTTTAATGCATAGTGCTAAGCATGTCAAATGCTAAAAATATATATAAAAATATCTAATTACTTATATACTTATATAGCTGTAAGCTAATGTTAGGGCAGGACAATGTTTGCCAGCTCCCCTAGAATATTTTATAACTTTACTTACTTAGGACATTTCTGTCCAGGATGCAATGTGCTCCACGTTGAACGGCAATTATCATAGTGTGCAGGTAATCCCTTTTTATCTCGCACTACAAATTCACAATCACAATTCATTTTTTTATCCTGTTAACAGTATTTTTAACTAAATTATCACTGTGATGCCAACCAAGAAAATACAAATTTAATTAATTTAAATTAGTTTTTAAACCATGCCCTCCTAATAAATTTCATTATCAAATATCGATAGAGACTTTACAGATCTATAAGCATGATCTGTATGTAACCCTCATATATCAGTGATAAATAATATCTTACTTGTGCAGGGCGATTGTATCTTTAACCTATATAACCTTCCTACTGATAGTAAATTATTCTTACGTGTTATAGTTATGTCACTTCAATAGTAGTTTTTGTGACTGGCAAGTTATAAAAACAGGCACTTAATTGAGCAGCTTATAAGAATACGCAGTGTGAAAATGTGAAATAGATATTCTAACTAATAACGAGAATTGAACCCGCGTCTTCTAGAACAGCGGTCAAAAAGCTCTGCTAATGAGCTTATTGTATTGGCTGTTTTCTCATACTATACTGAAATAATTCACATTATGGCGAAGTAGCTCAATATTTGTGCTATTTGTAAATATCTGTACCTACTACCTATTACAGACATTAAAACTTCAGCGAGCTCTGAAGATAGTTGTACTTGCGGTTTCTTTCCTTGTACGTTTATTCCATAGATATAGTATATAATATATGTGTAAGTAAGTGTGTAAGAGAGGTTCTATTTTTTTAAAGAAAAGAACAGAAAATTTAAAATTAATGGAGAATGTTTATTATCATTTGCAAGAACATTCTTTGGCATTTATTTTTTGAAGATTATGTCTATCAAATGTTGGCCGTTGCTACGTCGCAGATGGTCGATCCGTTGAGTCCAATTTTCGATGACTCGTTCGAGCATTTCGACTGGTAACTGGCGAATGACACGCGTGATGTTTTCTTCCAAGGCCTGAATCAAAGCGGGTTTGTCCGCATAAACTTTACACTTTACATATCCCCACAGGAAAAAGTCTAACGGTGTGATATAGTATTAACAAGGTAGGTTTCAGAGAAACAAGCGACAATTGTATCAATTAGGTAGCCATTTTTTAACATTCCGTTTAGACTAAAACGTTTTACCTAATAAATTATTTTCGGTTATTTTCCTAATAATATTTAGTATTTATTTGTTTTTTCTATTGTGCACTATATTAAGGATTACACCAAAATTATGCCTGAGTAAGTACCATTTTACTTGCATTTATTCCGCTGTATAGCCCTATAGATCCATGCTTAACTGAAATGTTACTAACACTGATGGGCTTTGTTGCTTAAAAAATAAAGATTTTATTTATTTATAACTACTAAACGCTTATTTTACTAACACCTCTGCAATTTAATCTCGGTGACAATACCCGAAAGTGAAAAAAACAATCAAGATGGCGAATATCAAAAAATGGCCGCTCATAAAATGGAGAAGTATTTACTTCAAAAAAGGTCGTGCACCATAAAGTTATTCGGTTTTCTGTCCAGAAATTATCAACAGCAACTTGGCGTTCGTAAGTTGGCAATGTATCATGTAAAACCATTGATGATGCGCCTTAGCTCTCTCAGTTCGTGTCGGAATGCCACCTCCTCGGAGTAAACGAAAAAAAGAATAGAGAGTGATCTTATTTGCTCACACTCGTCTAATACAATATCCCCTACCTAGTCGATTAGTGTCTGTCGACACTGGCCACTGTGCCCGCTTGTCTAAAGATCAACCATCGGGCCAATATTTTTTAAATAGTACTTACATAACAATTAGACCCTAATGAGAAAATTAGAAAAGGAAAAAAATAATACAAATATTCTAATGATTAATTTTTATTTGTATAAATAAAATATTCTAAAATATATTTGTAGAAAGAACCTCCTAATCACCCATAAATTATATAAATAAGCAAATATATTAAAAATAGATCACTTCCTAGTGTCACTTTAAATCAATAATTAAATGCGCTAAATAATGACGTTATCAATATAATGTTTAATATATCTACTGACTACAAGCATAGGACGCTTTTGCCACTCAGTTAGGGTTGCTTTGCTAGGTGTTACCTGGAAAAGAAAATGTAAATCTTATTAGGCACATACAATTTAAATAATAGAGGGTTTTAATGTTCAACGTTATTTTTTTTTACATTCAACTTTTAACGTGAAGACCATTGATGTATAAAAAAGATAGGATCTACAATGAGGCACTAAAAGCACAAAATTATAAATGAGTGCAAATTACGCTTTCCTACACTGATTTAGTTTAGGATTGTTTAGACGCGCGAGCAGCCGCAACGGCCGCAACATACTCGTTAACATACCTAATAGTAAATAATGGTATAATGTATGAAAATACTTCCGACAGATGGCGCAGGCGTCACCCAAAGACGTTAAGTATGAATGTGTTATCGAAATTAGCAGTCAGGAGCAATAGTGACGATGGCTGAATTGGCGGAGCATCTGGACGGTGTCCAGGAGATGCAGGTTTAAATCCTGCTCGTGACTGTTATTTTCGATTTCACATTTTTCACTTTGTGTATAGTGCTAAGCATGGCAAATGCTAAAAATATATATAAAAATATCTAAACACAAGCCTAGCTAAAGTAGCTATAATATATAAGTAAACAAGCCATCTCATCAACAACTTTACGAACCTGATCGCCTTGAAGCCTGTCCAAGAACGTAACACACACAATACCAGCTCGCAACCCTGCTGCCCTGGTGTACGCAGTGAAAGCTGTTGCCTCCATTTCTATGTTTTTTGCGCCTAGATCCGTAAGAGTCCTCAAGAACTTCAGTTTATCAGTTTCAGTATAATCACAAAACGGTCCATCTAGGCGAGCTTGACCTAAAAATAAATAGAATATTAATATATATTTTTATTTTATTTTTTTACTTTTCTGCGAGTCCTTTGAGTTTTTTCTTTTGTTTACTAGGCACTACAATATTGATTGAAGGCTTACAATTAACAAGTAGGGAAAACAAAATCTATACATATTAACAAAACGAAGACTTCCTTCGTATACTTTAAATCTACCTTTATCAGTATCAAAAATAGAGAAGAAACCAAAAATAATAATACTTAATAAATAATACACAAAACGGTATTTTTTCTTGTCTAATCTATCTGTTTGTTAGAATACGTCTCTGAAATTACTAAACTAATTTTAATGCGGTTAATCAGATGTCAAATGTTATCATCATATAATAATAAATTTAGATGAAGTCACGGATGACAGCTGGTGACTAACTGCACAGATGGCAGAGTGGTTTAAATACCGACCTGTGTTTTGGGTTCGATTCCCACACAGGACAACTCTTTGTGTGATCCACAAATGGTTGCTCTGAATCTAGATATACGTTAACTTTGATATATAACTATTTGATAGCTCTTGATTAGACTTAAAAACTGGTATACAATTTATCCCGCTACTATATCGGGAACCTGACATATAAGCTAAAAACTAGCTTTTGGCTGCGGTGTAGCCGCGGGCAAAGGCTAGTATAAAATAAAGCTGTTTCATCCTGTCCCTGATATTCACAATATTTGATTCTGAAATAACACATCAGCCATTAAAAAAAAGACACGCTTTAGATCAGATCTACGACCCATACCTATGTAAAAATCATCGGCTCCCATAGTCCCGCCTACGTATGTCTGAAAGCCGTCAGCATCTGATGACAAAGAATGAACTCCTTGACACACTCGAGCATTTGGTAACGCGGGCAGTTTGCGAATTTTGCCCAATACTGGCTGAAAACAAACAGTATCATACATAAATCCACCATTGGAATTAATTTGAACTACTGATATAATTAGTGGGTCTGTCATTTTTGCTTTGTAATAATCTAAATACAAAATATGTGGTTGAAACAGTTAAAATGCTTAACGATGCCACTTCATACTTTGAATATTGAATATAATCAATACCTACTTTATTTTTTATTTTATTTTTATTTATTCAGAAAACATACAGTGTAAGGCATCTCAGTAGGTAAAGTATATACGAGTATATGTCTAAGCACCATTTACAAGTTTTCGCACATACTATAAATCTATAACAGAGCTGTGTGTGTACATAGATATTTGATAACATAATACTATATTAGGCTATTTATAACTTACCGCTAAGAAAATTAAAATTTTCAAAAGTTGGGAAGTTATTGGTTTTACCCCGTTTTTCGAAAATCGAGTTTTCAACGGATGTTGAAGTTTTGAGGTCCTAGGAAGCTTTCAATAAAACAAAACCACTTCACATCCTCCCCCCGTCGTCGTCGTCTTCGTATCAATACGATAGATGATAGACGATGGACTGGGATGAGAGTGGACAGAGAGATATATTCAAAAAATGCCGTTTTAATAAATTTTTATCAAACGTTCGAGCTCGACTACCTTGGGTTAATTTCCAGAAACTCAGATATTGCATTCTGAAATCGGTCCATTCATTCAAAAGTTATTACGATTTGAAAATTAAACGAATAGTGTTTTATTAAATCTATATCAGACTTTTGAGCTCGGAGAGCTCAAAATGACACGAAAATTATACTTTTTAGCTCGAAGAGCTCAAAAATGTAATAAGTGCAATTTTGAGCGCTTAAGTGTCAAATTAGCGGGAAGTTACGGGTATGGCCTTTACGGTCAACCGTTTTCCAGATTTTTTTTTATTGCTAATGATGGCAGACGAGCTATGGCCCACCTGATGGTGCCATGTAACCGTCGCTCATGGACTCAACTATACCGAGAGTATTGTCAAACCACTGCACACCATTTAATTTCTCAGATATGAAATGAAAGAACGGCTATCTTCTGTTACAGCCAAAACTGACACACTGACGTGCTCTATGACACAGGAGACGGTGGTACCGATCCATTCGGGCCCGACAGCAAGTGAGTACTCTCACTTGGTACCCAGCCCTACCACCAATAATGCAATGGGTGATAATTGCTTACTTCCCTTAGTCGCCTTGTATGATACTCGCGGGAAAGGATGGGCTGGTGACACTTGTATTCTTAGTCCGTCACCACAAGGATGCTATTTAGGCGTCTCTGATTAAACATCATTGAGAATGTGGATTTGGGAACGAATTGCACAAATAAAATGAGATACGAGTAGTAAGCCGTTTTAAAAAGAACCTTCTCGGTCGTCAAAATGATGTGCTTACTTTTAAAACCTCAAAACAATATTCGAATTACTAGTATAAAGTGTGAGCGACTACTGATCATGAGGTTTCGGGTTCGATTCCCCGGGTCGGGCAGTGTTATTGAACTTTTTCGTAAAAAGAAAAGAAAAATTCTCAGAGCAGTCCGGAGTTCGGAAATGTGTCCAGTAGACGGCAATAGGCTCGCCCCCTATTACGTGGGACTTAAACATAGCTGGCGAACAGTGGGTATGTAATACACCTCTGCCGCTTCACCTACCCCTTCGGGGAATATAGGCGCGATGCTACGTTTTATGTTTACATCAAGCTGCAGTCTGCTTTAGGAGATAACCTCTATATCGTTCAAAATTCCTTTTGCAACATAACTGTCCTTCCCATCCCTAAAAACACCATCTCCCGACTGCTTTATAATAAATACTACTTCCTTAAACTTTTTATTTTTACATAGAAAGAAGAATAAATACGTACAATACTATAGATTTTCTCTAACTGACCGCTGAGTCCAAACGACGATACCACAACTGACCCAGGGGGTACACCAAGACCGCCGGAGGTCCCTATCCTGAACACAAAGGGATCCTTCGCTTTAGCGTAATGCAGCAGTTTTATAACTTCTTGCAGAGCAGTCGTCATGGATGGTATACCAACACCGTGCTGTGGAAACAAACAGCTATTATTAAGTAACCGACTTCAAAAAGAAGGTTATAAAGTATGTAATATTTTTGGGATCGATCGATTATATGTTCACAATTGATCACTGCTCGGTGAAGGAAAACACCATGAGGAAACCTGCATGCCTGAAAGATTTTATCGACTGCTTGTGAAGTCTGCCAACCCGCACTGGGCCAGCATGGTGGACTATAGTCTAATCCCTCTCACCATGAGAGGAGACCCATGCCCCATAGGAGGGCAAAAAATAAATGACGCATAGATACTACTGATTGCAGCATCATTGTACTTATACCCTTTTTTTGTTAAGGCGGGAGAAAATGTACCTAACCGCACACCTCGTCATTCCAGGCAACGAACAGGGTAGTGTGGGGCCCTCACCCACTAAATAAAACCTGTTCCGCATCTCCTCCTTTATTGGCGGGCCACTGGGGCTATGTTACATTACTTCAGTGGTCTTGTACTTAGGTATACCCAGCAAACCACCGAAGGAATGTAACATAGTTCCAGTGGCCCGCCAACAAAGGCGGAGAGACGGCACACGGCGGGTTTCTTTAGTGGGTGAGGGCCCCACACTACCCTGTTCGTTGCCCCGAACGACGGGGTGTGCGGTTCGGAATATTTTTCCCGCCTTAACAAAAAGAAAAAAAAAAGGTATACCCAGCAATCCATACGAACAATGTCGTGAGCCGAATCCAGTATCTCATATAATGGAAAAATGTAGAGGACTTACGTTAATCGACAATACAGGTCCGACTTTATACATAGCATATCTTTGCGAGTGCTTCGTTAAGTTCACCAGCTTTCCATTTCGGCAAGGATGATTCATTAGTTCAGCCATATGTAGAGCGAATTCACGCATTCGATGCTTAGTTCCACCCATGCAGACAAACTGGAAAGTACAATTCAAATTCAAATTCAAAAATATCTTTATTTTATAGGCTTATATATAGCACTTAAAATCGTCAGTTACTAATAACTAACACGAGCGCTTGAGGCAAGTGCATCCGTAATGTCGCGATGACAATCGCCACAAGCGACCGGATTCCGTAGAAGCGTTTCATGTAACCCGGCAAGAAACTCATTAGTACGTTAATCATCAGTACACTATTAGGGACTAATACTACTGAAATCTAAATAATAAGCATAGTAATAAGCATTTATTTCTCTTCCACAATGGTACTGCATATAAAAAAACATGGCATTGTGTTCAATCTGTGATTAGCTTGCATTGAACCAACAGGTAATTTAGGTGTAAAGGCGCAAGGAGGATTGCTCTTTCAGGCTCTCTTGAGCGGCATCCGCACACACTTGGGACGTCATAACCTCGCTATAGGCTCTATTGTGGGTGGCAAAGAATTTAGGTACCCACCAACCTGGGTATGATAACACCCGTTGGGACTACACAACCTGTTGGTCATAGTTCATTATGCCTTAATTCCCTTATAATCGCTTAGAAGACTCGTTGTGAGCTACCATCTTCTTTCATAACAAAAGATCGTAATCATACAAGTATGTAAATCAACGGTGGGATAGTCCCCAGATTGTCACTGTTCAGAGATGACCTCCCGCTGCCGTCTTTTCGCCCCCGTAGGAACCACATAGCCGCTATTAGTATAATAAAATTGTTACTAAATTCTCCATTCCGTTCTCGCAAGATAAACATAATATTAAAAGCAAGTATACAATAAAAGATATAATCAGAGTCCATCAAATTAAAAAACAAATTATTTGTGAAAGAGGAAAAAGGGAACTTTACTGCGAACAGGATTCGAACCTGCGTCCCATCCAATCCGGGTTGTGCTTTGGACCGCTGAGCTATTGCAGTGCTTCCGGCTTGCAGTAAAGTTCCTTTTTTCCACTTTCACAAATAATTTGTTCTTTAAAGTACCTGGGCATGTCAAGTATTGAAATACAGATCAAAATATTCCATCAAATTAGTACCAATATCGTCCGCATATCATAATGGTTCTTTTTGAGATAATATGTTTGTAAATCCAAACCTAATAATTACAATAATTAACATAATTTACAGCTGTATCTTACTTTAACATCACCGAACATCGCAGGAAGATCATAGTTCACTGTATCAAGGCCCAGATGATATAGAACATCTGTGTCAAGTTTAAGCAAATGCTCGTTCAATAGGCTAATAGTGCCGTCTGGGTTTCTGTAACAAAAATAATAAACTACTAGAGCGAGCCTAGCCCGCGACTCCATGTGGACTTCAGTAGGTATATAATGAATTTCTACCTCAACAAGAATTCCGTGATACCAATAAGGTTTTAATAGCTCAAATTTCGACTTGAAAGTCTATAAACACATTACTCTTTTTTTATAACCCTTTTTCTGTCCCACTATCGGGCACGGGTGAGATTCGGGAGAGATTAAAAGTAAGGATTACATATTACAAAAGTATATTTACTTTATTATCATTATAAAAACAACTATGGCAGCGGTAGCCAAGTGGTAAAACCAAGGACTGCAAAGTTAATGGTATCGGGTTCGTATCTGTTGAACGCACTAATGTCTGGAATTACCAATAAATGTATTTGAAAAAATTGAAATATTAAAAAATAATCTTGAGCTACTTATATACTTTAAACACAAAGTGAAAAATGTGAAATCGAAAAATAACAGTCAGGAGCAGGATCTGAACCTGCATCTCCTGGATACCGTCCAGATGCTTTACCAATTCAGCCATCCTGACAATTGCTCCTGACTGCTAATTTCGATAACACATTCATACTTAACGTCTTTGGGTGACGCCTGCACCATCTGTCGGAAGTATTTTCATACATTATACCGACCAGGTAAACTTAATTTTACAATTAAGATTTTACCTAATAATGACGCAAACCCTATAAATATTTAGATATTTTTATATATATTTTTAGCATTTGACATGCTTAGCACTATGCATTAAACACAAAGTGAAAAATGTGACATCGAAAAATAACAGTCAGGAGCAGGATCTGAACCTGCATCTCCTGGATACCGTCCAGATGCTTTACCAATTCAGCCATCCTGACAATTGCTCCTGACTGCTAATTTCGATAACACATTCATACTTAACGTCTTTGGGTGACGCCTGCACCATCTGTCGGAAGTATTTTCATACATTATACCGACCAGGTAAACTTAATTTTACAATTAAGATTTTACCTAATAATGACGCAAACCCTATAAATATTTAGATATTTTTATATATATTTTTAGCATTTGACATGCTTAGCACTATGCATTAAACACAAAGTGAAAAATGTGAAATGATGTGTTTTTCGATTTCACATTTTTCACTTTGTGTTTAATGCATAGTGCTAAGCATGTCAAATGCTAAAAATATATATAAAAATATCTAATTACTTATATACTTATATAGCTGTAAGCTAATGTTAGGGCAGGACAATGTTTGCCAGCTCCCCTAGAATATTTTATAACTTTACTTACTTAGGACATTTCTGTCCAGGATGCAATGTGCTCCACGTTGAACGGCAATTATCATAGTGTGCAGGTAATCCCTTTTTATCTCGCACTACAAATTCACAATCACAATTCATTTTTTTATCCTGTTAACAGTATTTTTAACTAAATTATCACTGTGATGCCAACCAAGAAAATACAAATTTAATTAATTTAAATTAGTTTTTAAACCATGCCCTCCTAATAAATTTCATTATCAAATATCGATAGAGACTTTACAGATCTATAAGCATGATCTGTATGTAACCCTCATATATCAGTGATAAATAATATCTTACTTGTGCAGGGCGATTGTATCTTTAACCTATATAACCTTCCTACTGATAGTAAATTATTCTTACGTGTTATAGTTATGTCACTTCAATAGTAGTTTTTGTGGCTGGCAAGTTATAAAAACAGGCACTTAATTGAGCAGCTTATAAGAATACGCAGTGTGAAAATGTGAAATAGATATTCTAACTAATAACGAGAATTGAACCCGCGTCTTCTAGAACAGCGGTCAAAAAGCTCTGCTAATGAGCTTATTGTATTGGCTGTTTTCTCATACTATACTGAAATAATTCACATTATGGCGAAGTAGCTCAATATTTGTGCTATTTGTAAATATCTGTACCTACTACCTATTACAGACATTAAAACTTCAGCGAGCTCTGAAGATAGTTGTACTTGCGGTTTCTTTCCTTGTACGTTTATTCCATAGATATAGTATATAATATATGTGTAAGTAAGTGTGTAAGAGAGGTTCTATTTTTTTAAAGAAAAGAACAGAAAATTTAAATTTAATGGAGAATGTTTATTATCATTTGCAAGAACATTCTTTGGCATTTATTTTTTGAAGATTATGTCTATCAAATGTTGGCCGTTGCTACGTCGCAGATGGTCGATCCGTTGAGTCCAATTTTCGATGACTCGTTCGAGCATTTCGACTGGTAACTGGCGAATGACACGCGTGATGTTTTCTTCCAAGGCCTGAATCAAAGCGGGTTTGTCCGCATAAACTTTACACTTTACATATCCCCACAGGAAAAAGTCTAACGGTGTGATATAGTATTAACAAGGTAGGTTTCAGAGAAACAAGCGACAATTGTATCAATTAGGTAGCCATTTTTTAACATTCCGTTTAGACTAAAACGTTTTACCTAATAAATTATTTTCGGTTATTTTCCTAATAATATTTAGTATTTATTTGTTTTTTCTATTGTGCACTATATTAAGGATTACACCAAAATTATGCCTGAGTAAGTACCATTTTACTTGCATTTATTCCGCTGTATAGCCCTATAGATCCATGCTTAACTGAAATGTTACTAACACTGATGGGCTTTGTTGCTTAAAAAATAAAGATTTTATTTATTTATAACTACTAAACGCTTATTTTACTAACACCTCTGCAATTTAATCTCGGTGACAATACCCGAAAGTGAAAAAAACAATCAAGATGGCGAATATCAAAAGAAAAAAGACTTTACAGATCTATAAGCATGATCTGTATGTAACCCTCATATATCAGTGATAAATAATATCTTACTTGTGCAGGGCGATTGTATCTTTAACCTATATAACCTTCCTACTGATAGTAAATTATTCTTACGTGTTATAGTTATGTCACTTCAATAGTAGTTTTTGTGGCTGGCAAGTTATAAAAACAGGCACTTAATTGAGCAGCTTATAAGAATACGCAGTGTGAAAATGTGAAATAGATATTCTAACTAATAACGAGAATTGAACCCGCGTCTTCTAGAACAGCGGTCAAAAAGCTCTGCTAATGAGCTTATTGTATTGGCTGTTTTCTCATACTATACTGAAATAATTCACATTATGGCGAAGTAGCTCAATATTTGTGCTATTTGTAAATATCTGTACCTACTACCTATTACAGACATTAAAACTTCAGCGAGCTCTGAAGATAGTTGTACTTGCGGTTTCTTTCCTTGTACGTTTATTCCATAGATATAGTATATAATATATGTGTAAGTAAGTGTGTAAGAGAGGTTCTATTTTTTTAAAGAAAAGAACAGAAAATTTAAATTTAATGGAGAATGTTTATTATCATTTGCAAGAACATTCTTTGGCATTTATTTTTTGAAGATTATGTCTATCAAATGTTGGCCGTTGCTACGTCGCAGATGGTCGATCCGTTGAGTCCAATTTTCGATGACTCGTTCGAGCATTTCGACTGGTAACTGGCGAATGACACGCGTGATGTTTTCTTCCAAGGCCTGAATCAAAGCGGGTTTGTCCGCATAAACTTTACACTTTACATATCCCCACAGGAAAAAGTCTAACGGTGTGATATAGTATTAACAAGGTAGGTTTCAGAGAAACAAGCGACAATTGTATCAATTAGGTAGCCATTTTTTAACATTCCGTTTAGACTAAAACGTTTTACCTAATAAATTATTTTCGGTTATTTTCCTAATAATATTTAGTATTTATTTGTTTTTTCTATTGTGCACTATATTAAGGATTACACCAAAATTATGCCTGAGTAAGTACCATTTTACTTGCATTTATTCCGCTGTATAGCCCTATAGATCCATGCTTAACTGAAATGTTACTAACACTGATGGGCTTTGTTGCTTAAAAAATAAAGATTTTATTTATTTATAACTACTAAACGCTTATTTTACTAACACCTCTGCAATTTAATCTCGGTGACAATACCCGAAAGTGAAAAAAACAATCAAGATGGCGAATATCAAAATGGCCGCTCATAAAATGGAGAAGTATTTACTTCAAAAAAGGTCGTGCACCATAAAGTTATTCGGTTTTCTGTCCAGAAATTATCAACAGCAACTTGGCGTTCGTAAGTTGGCAATGTATCATGTAAAACCATTGATGATGCGCCTTAGCTCTCTCAGTTCGTGTCGGAATGCCACCTCCTCGGAGTAAACGAAAAAAAGAATAGAGAGTGATCTTATTTGCTCACACTCGTCTAATACAATATCCCCTACCTAGTCGATTAGTGTCTGTCGACACTGGCCACTGTGCCCGCTTGTCTAAAGATCAACCATCGGGCCAATATTTTTTAAATAGTACTTACATAACAATTAGACCCTAATGAGAAAATTAGAAAAGGAAAAAAATAATAGAAATATTCTAATGATTAATTTTTATTTGTATAAATAAAATATTCTAAAATATATTTGTGGAAAGAACCTCCTAATCACCCATAAATTATATAAATAAGCAAATATATTAAAAATAGATCACTTCCTAGTGTCACTTTAAATCAATAATTAAATGCGCTAAATAATGACGTTATCAATATAATGTTTAATATATCTACTGACTACAAGCATAGGACGCTTTTGCCACTCAGTTAGGGTTGCTTTGCTAGGTGTTACCTGGAAAAGAAAATGTAAATCTTATTAGGCACATACAATTTAAATAATAGAGGGTTTTAATGTTCAACGTTATTTTTTTTTACATTCAACTTTTAACGTGAAGACCATTGATGTATAAAAAAGATAGGATCTACAATGAGGCACTAAAAGCACAAAATTATAAATGAGTGCAAATTACGCTTTCCTACACTGATTTAGTTTAGGATTGTTTAGACGCGCGAGCAGCCGCAACGGCCGCAACATACTCGTTAACATACCTAATAGTAAATAATGGTATAATGTATGAAAATACTTCCGACAGATGGCGCAGGCGTCACCCAAAGACGTTAAGTATGAATGTGTTATCGAAATTAGCAGTCAGGAGCAATAGTGACGATGGCTGAATTGGCGGAGCATCTGGACGGTGTCCAGGAGATGCAGGTTTAAATCCTGCTCGTGACTGTTATTTTCGATTTCACATTTTTCACTTTGTGTATAGTGCTAAGCATGGCAAATGCTAAAAATATATATAAAAATATCTAAACACAAGCCTAGCTAAAGTAGCTATAATATATAAGTAAACAAGCCATCTCATCAACAACTTTACGAACCTGATCGCCTTGAAGCCTGTCCAAGAACGTAACACACACAATACCAGCTCGCAACCCTGCTGCCCTGGTGTACGCAGTGAAAGCTGTTGCCTCCATTTCTATGTTTTTTGCGCCTAGATCCGTAAGAGTCCTCAAGAACTTCAGTTTATCAGTTTCAGTATAATCACAAAACGGTCCATCTAGGCGAGCTTGACCTAAAAATAAATAGAATATTAATATATATTTTTATTTTATTTTTTTACTTTTCTGCGAGTCCTTTGAGTTTTTTCTTTTGTTTACTAGGCACTACAATATTGATTGAAGGCTTACAATTAACAAGTAGGGAAAACAAAATCTATACATATTAACAAAACGAAGACTTCCTTCGTATACTTTAAATCTACCTTTATCAGTATCAAAAATAGAGAAGAAACCAAAAATAATAATACTTAATAAATAATACACAAAACGGTATTTTTTCTTGTCTAATCTATCTGTTTGTTAGAATACGTCTCTGAAATTACTAAACTAATTTTAATGCGGTTAATCAGATGTCAAATGTTATCATCATATAATAATAAATTTAGATGAAGTCACGGATGACAGCTGGTGACTAACTGCACAGATGGCAGAGTGGTTTAAATACCGACCTGTGTTTTGGGTTCGATTCCCACACAGGACAACTCTTTGTGTGATCCACAAATGGTTGCTCTGAATCTAGATATACGTTAACTTTGATATATAACTATTTGATAGCTCTTGATTAGACTTAAAAACTGGTATACAATTTATCCCGCTACTATATCGGGAACCTGACATATAAGCTAAAAACTAGCTTTTGGCTGCGGTGTAGCCGCGGGCAAAGGCTAGTATAAAATAAAGCTGTTTCATCCTGTCCCTGATATTCACAATATTTGATTCTGAAATAACACATCAGCCATTAAAAAAAAGACACGCTTTAGATCAGATCTACGACCCATACCTATGTAAAAATCATCGGCTCCCATAGTCCCGCCTACGTATGTCTGAAAGCCGTCAGCATCTGATGACAAAGAATGAACTTCTTGACACACTCGAGCATCTGGTAACGCGGGCAGTTTGCGAATTTTGCCCAATACTGGCTGAAAACAAACAGTATCATACATAAATCCACCATTGGAATTAATTTGAACTACTGATATAATTAGTGGGTCTGTCATTTTTGCTTTGTAATAATCTAAATACAAAATATGTGGTTGAAACAGTTAAAATGCTTAACGATGCCACTTCATACTTTGAATATTGAATATAATCAATACCTACTTTATTTTTTATTTTATTTTTATTTATTCAGAAAACATACAGTGTAAGGCATCTCAGTAGGTAAAGTATATACGAGTATATGTCTAAGCACCATTTACAAGTTTTCGCACATACTATAAATCTATAACAGAGCTGTGTGTGTACATAGATATTTGATAACATAATACTATATTAGGCTATTTATAACTTACCGCTAAGAAAATTAAAATTTTCAAAAGTTGGGAAGTTATTGGTTTTACCCCGTTTTTCGAAAATCGAGTTTTCAACGGATGTTGAAGTTTTGAGGTCCTAGGAAGCTTTCAATAAAACAAAACCACTTCACATCCTCCCCCCGTCGTCGTCGTCTTCGTATCAATACGATAGATGATAGACGATGGACTGGGATGAGAGTGGACAGAGAGATATATTCAAAAAATGCCGTTTTAATAAATTTTTATCAAACGTTCGAGCTCGACTACCTTGGGTTAATTTCCAGAAACTCAGATATTGCATTCTGAAATCGGTTCATTCATTCAAAAGTTATTACGATTTGAAAATTAAACGAATAGTGTTTTATTAAATCTATATCAGACTTTTGAGCTCGGAGAGCTCAAAATGACACGAAAATTATACTTTTTAGCTCGAAGAGCTCAAAAATGTAATAAGTGCAATTTTGAGCGCTTAAGTGTCAAATTAGCGGGAAGTTACGGGTATGGCCTTTACGGTCAACCGTTTTCCAGATTTTTTTTTATTGCTAATGATGGCAGACGAGCTATGGCCCACCTGATGGTGCCATGTAACCGTCGCTCATGGACTCAACTATACCGAGAGTATTGTCAAACCACTGCACACCATTTAATTTCTCAGATATGAAATGAAAGAACGGCTATCTTCTGTTACAGCCAAAACTGACACACTGACGTGCTCTATGACACAGGAGACGGTGGTACCGATCCATTCGGGCCCGACAGCAAGTGAGTACTCTCACTTGGTACCCAGCCCTACCACCAATAATGCAATGGGGGATAATTGCTTACTTCCCTTAGTCGCCTTGTATGATACTCGCGGGAAAGGATGGGCTGGTGACACTTGTATTCTTAGTCCGTCACCACAAGGATGCTATTTAGGCGTCTCTGATTAAACATCATTGAGAATGTGGATTTGGGAACGAATTGCACAAATAAAATGAGATACGAGTAGTAAGCCGTTTTAAAAAGAACCTTCTCGGTCGTCAAAATGATGTGCTTACTTTTAAAACCTCAAAACAATATTCGAATTACTAGTATAAAGTGTGAGCGACTACTGATCATGAGGTTTCGGGTTCGATTCCCCGGGTCGGGCAGTGTTATTGAACTTTTTCGTAAAAAGAAAAGAAAAATTCTCAGAGCAGTCCGGAGTTCGGAAATGTGTCCAGTAGACGGCAATAGGCTCGCCCCCTATTACGTGGGACTTAAACATAGCTGGCGAACAGTGGGTATGTAATACACCTCTGCCGCTTCACCTACCCCTTCGGGGAATATAGGCGCGATGCTACGTTTTATGTTTACATCAAGCTGCAGTCTGCTTTAGGAGATAACCTCTATATCGTTCAAAATTCCTTTTGCAACATAACTGTCCTTCCCATCCCTAAAAACACCATCTCCCGACTGCTTTATAATAAATACTACTTCCTTAAACTTTTTATTTTTACATAGAAAGAAGAATAAATACGTACAATACTATAGATTTTCTCTAACTGACCGCTGAGTCCAAACGACGATACCACAACTGACCCAGGGGGTACACCAAGACCGCCGGAGGTCCCTATCCTGAACAAAAAGGGATCCTTCGCTTTAGCGTAATGCAGCAGTTTTATAACTTCTTGCAGAGCAGTCGTCATGGATGGTATACCAATGCCGTGCTGTGGAAACAAACAGCTATTATTAAGTAACCGACTTCAAAAAGAAGGTTATAAAGTATGTAATATTTTTGGGATCGATCGATTATATGTTCACAATTTATCACTGCTCGGTGAAGGAAAACACCATGAGGAAACCTGCATGCCTGAGAGATTTTGTCGACTGCTTGTGAAGTCTGCCAACCCGCACTGGGCCAGCATGGTGGACTATAGTCTAATCCCTCTCACCATGAGAGGAGACCCATGCCCCATAGGAGGGCAAAAAATAAACGACGCATAGATACTACTGATTGCAGCATCATTGTACTTATACCCTTTTTTTGTTAAGGCGGGAAAAAATGTACCTAAACGCACACCCCGTCGTCCCAGGCAACGAACAGGGTAGTGTGGGGCCCTCACCCACTAAATAAAACCTGTTCCGCATCTCCTCCTTTATTGGCGGGCCACTGGGGCTATGTTACATTACTTCAGTGGTCTTGTACTTAGGTATACCCAGCAAACCACCGAAGGAATGTAACATAGTTCCAGTGGCCCGCCAACAAAGGCGGAGAGACGGCACACGGCGGGTTTCTTTAGTGGGTGAGGGCCCCACACTACCCTGTTCGTTGCCCCGAACGACGGGGTGTGCGGTTCGGAATATTTTTCCCGCCTTAACAAAAAGAAAAAAAAAAGGTATACCCAGCAATCCATACGAACAATGTCGTGAGCCGAATCCAGTATCTCATATAATGGAAAAATGTAGAGGACTTACGTTAATCGACAATACAGGTCCGACTTTATACATAGCATATCTTTGCGAGTGCTTCGTTAAGTTCACCAGCTTTCCATTTCGGCAAGGATGATTCATTAGTTCAGCCATATGTAGAGCGAATTCACGCATTCGATGCTTAGTTCCACCCATGCAGACAAACTGGAAAGTACAATTCAAATTCAAATTCAAAAATATCTTTATTTTATAGGCTTATATATAGCACTTAAAATCGTCAGTTACTAATAACTAACACGAGCGCTTGAGGCAAGTGCATCCGTAATGTCGCGATGACAATCGCCACAAGCGACCGGATTCCGTAGAAGCGTTTCATGTAACCCGGCAAGAAACTCATTAGTACGTTAATCATCAGTACACTATTAGGGACTAATACTACTGAAATCTAAATAATAAGCATAGTAATAAGCATTTATTTCTCTTCCACAATGGTACTGCATATAAAAAAACATGGCATTGTGTTCAATCTGTGATTAGCTTGCATTGAACCAACAGGTAATTTAGGTGTAAAGGCGCAAGGAGGATTGCTCTTTCAGGCTCTCTTGAGCGGCATCCGCACACACTTGGGACGTCATAACCTCGCTATAGGCTCTATTGTGGGTGGCAAAGAATTTAGGTACCCACCAACCTGGGTATGATAACACCCGTTGGGACTACACAACCTGTTGGTCATAGTTCATTATGCCTTAATTCCCTTATAATCGCTTAGAAGACTCGTTGTGAGCTACCATCTTCTTTCATAACAAAAGATCGTAATCATACAAGTATGTAAATCAACGGTGGGATAGTCCCCAGATTGTCACTGTTCAGAGATGACCTCCCGCTGCCGTCTTTTCGCCCCCGTAGGAACCACATAGCCGCTATTAGTATAATAAAATTGTTACTAAATTCTCCATTCCGTTCTCGCAAGATAAACATAATATTAAAAGCAAGTATACAATAAAAGATATAATCAGAGTCCATCAAATTAAAAAACAAATTATTTGTGAAAGAGGAAAAAGGGAACTTTACTGCGAACAGGATTCGAACCTGCGTCCCATCCAATCCGGGTTGTGCTTTGGACCGCTGAGCTATTGCAGTGCTTCCGGCTTGCAGTAAAGTTCCTTTTTTCCACTTTCACAAATAATTTGTTCTTTAAAGTACCTGGGCATGTCAAGTATTGAAATACAGATCAAAATATTCCATCAAATTAGTACCAATATCGTCCGCATATCATAATGGTTCTTTTTGAGATAATATGTTTGTAAATCCAAACCTAATAATTACAATAATTAACATAATTTACAGCTGTATCTTACTTTAACATCACCGAACATCGCAGGAAGATCATAGTTCACTGTATCAAGGCCCAGATGATATAGAACATCTGTGTCAAGTTTAAGCAAATGCTCGTTCAATAGGCTAATAGTGCCGTCTGGGTTTCTGTAACAAAAATAATAAACTACTAGAGCGAGCCTAGCCCGCGACTCCATGTGGACTTCAGTAGGTATATAATGAATTTCTACCTCAACAAGAATTCCGTGATACCAATAAGGTTTTAATAGCTCAAATTTCGACTTGAAAGTCTATAAACACATTACTCTTTTTTATAACCCTTTTTCTGTCCCACTATCGGGCACGGGTGAGATTCGGGAGAGATTAAAAGTAAGGATTACATATTACAAAAGTATATTTACTTTATTATCATTATAAAAACAACTATGGCAGCGGTAGCCAAGTGGTAAAACCAAGGACTGCAAAGTTAATGGTATCGGGTTCGTATCTGTTGAACGCACTAATGTCTGGAATTACCAATAAATGTATTTGAAAAAATTGAAATATTAAAAAATAATCTTGAGCTACTTATATACTTTAAACACAAAGTGAAAAATGTGAAATCGAAAAATAACAGTCAGGAGCAGGATCTGAACCTGCATCTCCTGGATACCGTCCAGATGCTTTACCAATTCAGCCATCCTGACAATTGCTCCTGACTGCTAATTTCGATAACACATTCATACTTAACGTCTTTGGGTGACGCCTGCACCATCTGTCGGAAGTATTTTCATACATTATACCGACCAGGTAAACTTAATTTTACAATTAAGATTTTACCTAATAATGACGCAAACCCTATAAATATTTAGATATTTTTATATATATTTTTAGCATTTGACATGCTTAGCACTATGCATTAAACACAAAGTGAAAAATGTGACATCGAAAAATAACAGTCAGGAGCAGGATCTGAACCTGCATCTCCTGGATACCGTCCAGATGCTTTACCAATTCAGCCATCCTGACAATTGCTCCTGACTGCTAATTTCGATAACACATTCATACTTAACGTCTTTGGGTGACGCCTGCACCATCTGTCGGAAGTATTTTCATACATTATACCGACCAGGTAAACTTAATTTTACAATTAAGATTTTACCTAATAATGACGCAAACCCTATAAATATTTAGATATTTTTATATATATTTTTAGCATTTGACATGCTTAGCACTATGCATTAAACACAAAGTGAAAAATGTGAAATGATGTGTTTTTCGATTTCACATTTTTCACTTTGTGTTTAATGCATAGTGCTAAGCATGTCAAATGCTAAAAATATATATAAAAATATCTAATTACTTATATACTTATATAGCTGTAAGCTAATGTTAGGGCAGGACAATGTTTGCCAGCTCCCCTAGAATATTTTATAACTTTACTTACTTAGGACATTTCTGTCCAGGATGCAATGTGCTCCACGTTGAACGGCAATTATCATAGTGTGCAGGTAATCCCTTTTTATCTCGCACTACAAATTCACAATCACAATTCATTTTTTTATCCTGTTAACAGTATTTTTAACTAAATTATCACTGTGATGCCAACCAAGAAAATACAAATTTAATTAATTTAAATTAGTTTTTAAACCATGCCCTCCTAATAAATTTCATTATCAAATATCGATAGAGACTTTACAGATCTATAAGCATGATCTGTATGTAACCCTCATATATCAGTGATAAATAATATCTTACTTGTGCAGGGCGATTGTATCTTTAACCTATATAACCTTCCTACTGATAGTAAATTATTCTTACGTGTTATAGTTATGTCACTTCAATAGTAGTTTTTGTGACTGGCAAGTTATAAAAACAGGCACTTAATTGAGCAGCTTATAAGAATACGCAGTGTGAAAATGTGAAATAGATATTCTAACTAATAACGAGAATTGAACCCGCGTCTTCTAGAACAGCGGTCAAAAAGCTCTGCTAATGAGCTTATTGTATTGGCTGTTTTCTCATACTATACTGAAATAATTCACATTATGGCGAAGTAGCTCAATATTTGTGCTATTTGTAAATATCTGTACCTACTACCTATTACAGACATTAAAACTTCAGCGAGCTCTGAAGATAGTTGTACTTGCGGTTTCTTTCCTTGTACGTTTATTCCATAGATATAGTATATAATATATGTGTAAGTAAGTGTGTAAGAGAGGTTCTATTTTTTAAAGAAAAGAACAGAAAATTTAAAATTAATGGAGAATGTTTATTATCATTTGCAAGAACATTCTTTGGCATTTATTTTTTGAAGATTATGTCTATCAAATGTTGGCCGTTGCTACGTCGCAGATGGTCGATCCGTTGAGTCCAATTTTCGATGACTCGTTCGAGCATTTCGACTGGTAACTGGCGAATGACACGCGTGATGTTTTCTTCCAAGGCCTGAATCAAAGCGGGTTTGTCCGCATAAACTTTACACTTTACATATCCCCACAGGAAAAAGTCTAACGGTGTGATATAGTATTAACAAGGTAGGTTTCAGAGAAACAAGCGACAATTGTATCAATTAGGTAGCCATTTTTTAACATTCCGTTTAGACTAAAACGTTTTACCTAATAAATTATTTTCGGTTATTTTCCTAATAATATTTAGTATTTATTTGTTTTTTCTATTGTGCACTATATTAAGGATTACACCAAAATTATGCCTGAGTAAGTACCATTTTACTTGCATTTATTCCGCTGTATAGCCCTATAGATCCATGCTTAACTGAAATGTTACTAACACTGATGGGCTTTGTTGCTTAAAAAATAAAGATTTTATTTATTTATAACTACTAAACGCTTATTTTACTAACACCTCTGCAATTTAATCTCGGTGACAATACCCGAAAGTGAAAAAAACAATCAAGATGGCGAATATCAAAAAATGGCCGCTCATAAAATGGAGAAGTATTTACTTCAAAAAAGGTCGTGCACCATAAAGTTATTCGGTTTTCTGTCCAGAAATTATCAACAGCAACTTGGCGTTCGTAAGTTGGCAATGTATCATGTAAAACCATTGATGATGCGCCTTAGCTCTCTCAGTTCGTGTCGGAATGCCACCTCCTCGGAGTAAACGAAAAAAAGAATAGAGAGTGATCTTATTTGCTCACACTCGTCTAATACAATATCCCCTACCTAGTCGATTAGTGTCTGTCGACACTGGCCACTGTGCCCGCTTGTCTAAAGATCAACCATCGGGCCAATATTTTTTAAATAGTACTTACATAACAATTAGACCCTAATGAGAAAATTAGAAAAGGAAAAAAATAATACAAATATTCTAATGATTAATTTTTATTTGTATAAATAAAATATTCTAAAATATATTTGTAGAAAGAACCTCCTAATCACCCATAAATTATATAAATAAGCAAATATATTAAAAATAGATCACTTCCTAGTGTCACTTTAAATCAATAATTAAATGCGCTAAATAATGACGTTATCAATATAATGTTTAATATATCTACTGACTACAAGCATAGGACGCTTTTGCCACTCAGTTAGGGTTGCTTTGCTAGGTGTTACCTGGAAAAGAAAATGTAAATCTTATTAGGCACATACAATTTAAATAATAGAGGGTTTTAATGTTCAACGTTATTTTTTTTTACATTCAACTTTTAACGTGAAGACCATTGATGTATAAAAAAGATAGGATCTACAATGAGGCACTAAAAGCACAAAATTATAAATGAGTGCAAATTACGCTTTCCTACACTGATTTAGTTTAGGATTGTTTAGACGCGCGAGCAGCCGCAACGGCCGCAACATACTCGTTAACATACCTAATAGTAAATAATGGTATAATGTATGAAAATACTTCCGACAGATGGCGCAGGCGTCACCCAAAGACGTTAAGTATGAATGTGTTATCGAAATTAGCAGTCAGGAGCAATAGTGACGATGGCTGAATTGGCGGAGCATCTGGACGGTGTCCAGGAGATGCAGGTTTAAATCCTGCTCGTGACTGTTATTTTCGATTTCACATTTTTCACTTTGTGTATAGTGCTAAGCATGGCAAATGCTAAAAATATATATAAAAATATCTAAACACAAGCCTAGCTAAAGTAGCTATAATATATAAGTAAACAAGCCATCTCATCAACAACTTTACGAACCTGATCGCCTTGAAGCCTGTCCAAGAACGTAACACACACAATACCAGCTCGCAACCCTGCTGCCCTGGTGTACGCAGTGAAAGCTGTTGCCTCCATTTCTATGTTTTTTGCGCCTAGATCCGTAAGAGTCCTCAAGAACTTCAGTTTATCAGTTTCAGTATAATCACAAAACGGTCCATCTAGGCGAGCTTGACCTAAAAATAAATAGAATATTAATATATATTTTTATTTTATTTTTTTACTTTTCTGCGAGTCCTTTGAGTTTTTTCTTTTGTTTACTAGGCACTACAATATTGATTGAAGGCTTACAATTAACAAGTAGGGAAAACAAAATCTATACATATTAACAAAACGAAGACTTCCTTCGTATACTTTAAATCTACCTTTATCAGTATCAAAAATAGAGAAGAAACCAAAAATAATAATACTTAATAAATAATACACAAAACGGTATTTTTTCTTGTCTAATCTATCTGTTTGTTAGAATACGTCTCTGAAATTACTAAACTAATTTTAATGCGGTTAATCAGATGTCAAATGTTATCATCATATAATAATAAATTTAGATGAAGTCACGGATGACAGCTGGTGACTAACTGCACAGATGGCAGAGTGGTTTAAATACCGACCTGTGTTTTGGGTTCGATTCCCACACAGGACAACTCTTTGTGTGATCCACAAATGGTTGCTCTGAATCTAGATATACGTTAACTTTGATATATAACTATTTGATAGCTCTTGATTAGACTTAAAAACTGGTATACAATTTATCCCGCTACTATATCGGGAACCTGACATATAAGCTAAAAACTAGCTTTTGGCTGCGGTGTAGCCGCGGGCAAAGGCTAGTATAAAATAAAGCTGTTTCATCCTGTCCCTGATATTCACAATATTTGATTCTGAAATAACACATCAGCCATTAAAAAAAAGACACGCTTTAGATCAGATCTACGACCCATACCTATGTAAAAATCATCGGCTCCCATAGTCCCGCCTACGTATGTCTGAAAGCCGTCAGCATCTGATGACAAAGAATGAACTCCTTGACACACTCGAGCATTTGGTAACGCGGGCAGTTTGCGAATTTTGCCCAATACTGGCTGAAAACAAACAGTATCATACATAAATCCACCATTGGAATTAATTTGAACTACTGATATAATTAGTGGGTCTGTCATTTTTGCTTTGTAATAATCTAAATACAAAATATGTGGTTGAAACAGTTAAAATGCTTAACGATGCCACTTCATACTTTGAATATTGAATATAATCAATACCTACTTTATTTTTTATTTTATTTTTATTTATTCAGAAAACATACAGTGTAAGGCATCTCAGTAGGTAAAGTATATACGAGTATATGTCTAAGCACCATTTACAAGTTTTCGCACATACTATAAATCTATAACAGAGCTGTGTGTGTACATAGATATTTGATAACATAATACTATATTAGGCTATTTATAACTTACCGCTAAGAAAATTAAAATTTTCAAAAGTTGGGAAGTTATTGGTTTTACCCCGTTTTTCGAAAATCGAGTTTTCAACGGATGTTGAAGTTTTGAGGTCCTAGGAAGCTTTCAATAAAACAAAACCACTTCACATCCTCCCCCCGTCGTCGTCGTCTTCGTATCAATACGATAGATGATAGACGATGGACTGGGATGAGAGTGGACAGAGAGATATATTCAAAAAATGCCGTTTTAATAAATTTTTATCAAACGTTCGAGCTCGACTACCTTGGGTTAATTTCCAGAAACTCAGATATTGCATTCTGAAATCGGTCCATTCATTCAAAAGTTATTACGATTTGAAAATTAAACGAATAGTGTTTTATTAAATCTATATCAGACTTTTGAGCTCGGAGAGCTCAAAATGACACGAAAATTATACTTTTTAGCTCGAAGAGCTCAAAAATGTAATAAGTGCAATTTTGAGCGCTTAAGTGTCAAATTAGCGGGAAGTTACGGGTATGGCCTTTACGGTCAACCGTTTTCCAGATTTTTTTTTATTGCTAATGATGGCAGACGAGCTATGGCCCACCTGATGGTGCCATGTAACCGTCGCTCATGGACTCAACTATACCGAGAGTATTGTCAAACCACTGCACACCATTTAATTTCTCAGATATGAAATGAAAGAACGGCTATCTTCTGTTACAGCCAAAACTGACACACTGACGTGCTCTATGACACAGGAGACGGTGGTACCGATCCATTCGGGCCCGACAGCAAGTGAGTACTCTCACTTGGTACCCAGCCCTACCACCAATAATGCAATGGGTGATAATTGCTTACTTCCCTTAGTCGCCTTGTATGATACTCGCGGGAAAGGATGGGCTGGTGACACTTGTATTCTTAGTCCGTCACCACAAGGATGCTATTTAGGCGTCTCTGATTAAACATCATTGAGAATGTGGATTTGGGAACGAATTGCACAAATAAAATGAGATACGAGTAGTAAGCCGTTTTAAAAAGAACCTTCTCGGTCGTCAAAATGATGTGCTTACTTTTAAAACCTCAAAACAATATTCGAATTACTAGTATAAAGTGTGAGCGACTACTGATCATGAGGTTTCGGGTTCGATTCCCCGGGTCGGGCAGTGTTATTGAACTTTTTCGTAAAAAGAAAAGAAAAATTCTCAGAGCAGTCCGGAGTTCGGAAATGTGTCCAGTAGACGGCAATAGGCTCGCCCCCTATTACGTGGGACTTAAACATAGCTGGCGAACAGTGGGTATGTAATACACCTCTGCCGCTTCACCTACCCCTTCGGGGAATATAGGCGCGATGCTACGTTTTATGTTTACATCAAGCTGCAGTCTGCTTTAGGAGATAACCTCTATATCGTTCAAAATTCCTTTTGCAACATAACTGTCCTTCCCATCCCTAAAAACACCATCTCCCGACTGCTTTATAATAAATACTACTTCCTTAAACTTTTTATTTTTACATAGAAAGAAGAATAAATACGTACAATACTATAGATTTTCTCTAACTGACCGCTGAGTCCAAACGACGATACCACAACTGACCCAGGGGGTACACCAAGACCGCCGGAGGTCCCTATCCTGAACACAAAGGGATCCTTCGCTTTAGCGTAATGCAGCAGTTTTATAACTTCTTGCAGAGCAGTCGTCATGGATGGTATACCAACACCGTGCTGTGGAAACAAACAGCTATTATTAAGTAACCGACTTCAAAAAGAAGGTTATAAAGTATGTAATATTTTTGGGATCGATCGATTATATGTTCACAATTGATCACTGCTCGGTGAAGGAAAACACCATGAGGAAACCTGCATGCCTGAAAGATTTTATCGACTGCTTGTGAAGTCTGCCAACCCGCACTGGGCCAGCATGGTGGACTATAGTCTAATCCCTCTCACCATGAGAGGAGACCCATGCCCCATAGGAGGGCAAAAAATAAATGACGCATAGATACTACTGATTGCAGCATCATTGTACTTATACCCTTTTTTTGTTAAGGCGGGAGAAAATGTACCTAACCGCACACCTCGTCATTCCAGGCAACGAACAGGGTAGTGTGGGGCCCTCACCCACTAAATAAAACCTGTTCCGCATCTCCTCCTTTATTGGCGGGCCACTGGGGCTATGTTACATTACTTCAGTGGTCTTGTACTTAGGTATACCCAGCAAACCACCGAAGGAATGTAACATAGTTCCAGTGGCCCGCCAACAAAGGCGGAGAGACGGCACACGGCGGGTTTCTTTAGTGGGTGAGGGCCCCACACTACCCTGTTCGTTGCCCCGAACGACGGGGTGTGCGGTTCGGAATATTTTTCCCGCCTTAACAAAAAGAAAAAAAAAAGGTATACCCAGCAATCCATACGAACAATGTCGTGAGCCGAATCCAGTATCTCATATAATGGAAAAATGTAGAGGACTTACGTTAATCGACAATACAGGTCCGACTTTATACATAGCATATCTTTGCGAGTGCTTCGTTAAGTTCACCAGCTTTCCATTTCGGCAAGGATGATTCATTAGTTCAGCCATATGTAGAGCGAATTCACGCATTCGATGCTTAGTTCCACCCATGCAGACAAACTGGAAAGTACAATTCAAATTCAAATTCAAAAATATCTTTATTTTATAGGCTTATATATAGCACTTAAAATCGTCAGTTACTAATAACTAACACGAGCGCTTGAGGCAAGTGCATCCGTAATGTCGCGATGACAATCGCCACAAGCGACCGGATTCCGTAGAAGCGTTTCATGTAACCCGGCAAGAAACTCATTAGTACGTTAATCATCAGTACACTATTAGGGACTAATACTACTGAAATCTAAATAATAAGCATAGTAATAAGCATTTATTTCTCTTCCACAATGGTACTGCATATAAAAAAACATGGCATTGTGTTCAATCTGTGATTAGCTTGCATTGAACCAACAGGTAATTTAGGTGTAAAGGCGCAAGGAGGATTGCTCTTTCAGGCTCTCTTGAGCGGCATCCGCACACACTTGGGACGTCATAACCTCGCTATAGGCTCTATTGTGGGTGGCAAAGAATTTAGGTACCCACCAACCTGGGTATGATAACACCCGTTGGGACTACACAACCTGTTGGTCATAGTTCATTATGCCTTAATTCCCTTATAATCGCTTAGAAGACTCGTTGTGAGCTACCATCTTCTTTCATAACAAAAGATCGTAATCATACAAGTATGTAAATCAACGGTGGGATAGTCCCCAGATTGTCACTGTTCAGAGATGACCTCCCGCTGCCGTCTTTTCGCCCCCGTAGGAACCACATAGCCGCTATTAGTATAATAAAATTGTTACTAAATTCTCCATTCCGTTCTCGCAAGATAAACATAATATTAAAAGCAAGTATACAATAAAAGATATAATCAGAGTCCATCAAATTAAAAAACAAATTATTTGTGAAAGAGGAAAAAGGGAACTTTACTGCGAACAGGATTCGAACCTGCGTCCCATCCAATCCGGGTTGTGCTTTGGACCGCTGAGCTATTGCAGTGCTTCCGGCTTGCAGTAAAGTTCCTTTTTTCCACTTTCACAAATAATTTGTTCTTTAAAGTACCTGGGCATGTCAAGTATTGAAATACAGATCAAAATATTCCATCAAATTAGTACCAATATCGTCCGCATATCATAATGGTTCTTTTTGAGATAATATGTTTGTAAATCCAAACCTAATAATTACAATAATTAACATAATTTACAGCTGTATCTTACTTTAACATCACCGAACATCGCAGGAAGATCATAGTTCACTGTATCAAGGCCCAGATGATATAGAACATCTGTGTCAAGTTTAAGCAAATGCTCGTTCAATAGGCTAATAGTGCCGTCTGGGTTTCTGTAACAAAAATAATAAACTACTAGAGCGAGCCTAGCCCGCGACTCCATGTGGACTTCAGTAGGTATATAATGAATTTCTACCTCAACAAGAATTCCGTGATACCAATAAGGTTTTAATAGCTCAAATTTCGACTTGAAAGTCTATAAACACATTACTCTTTTTTTATAACCCTTTTTCTGTCCCACTATCGGGCACGGGTGAGATTCGGGAGAGATTAAAAGTAAGGATTACATATTACAAAAGTATATTTACTTTATTATCATTATAAAAACAACTATGGCAGCGGTAGCCAAGTGGTAAAACCAAGGACTGCAAAGTTAATGGTATCGGGTTCGTATCTGTTGAACGCACTAATGTCTGGAATTACCAATAAATGTATTTGAAAAAATTGAAATATTAAAAAATAATCTTGAGCTACTTATATACTTTAAACACAAAGTGAAAAATGTGAAATCGAAAAATAACAGTCAGGAGCAGGATCTGAACCTGCATCTCCTGGATACCGTCCAGATGCTTTACCAATTCAGCCATCCTGACAATTGCTCCTGACTGCTAATTTCGATAACACATTCATACTTAACGTCTTTGGGTGACGCCTGCACCATCTGTCGGAAGTATTTTCATACATTATACCGACCAGGTAAACTTAATTTTACAATTAAGATTTTACCTAATAATGACGCAAACCCTATAAATATTTAGATATTTTTATATATATTTTTAGCATTTGACATGCTTAGCACTATGCATTAAACACAAAGTGAAAAATGTGACATCGAAAAATAACAGTCAGGAGCAGGATCTGAACCTGCATCTCCTGGATACCGTCCAGATGCTTTACCAATTCAGCCATCCTGACAATTGCTCCTGACTGCTAATTTCGATAACACATTCATACTTAACGTCTTTGGGTGACGCCTGCACCATCTGTCGGAAGTATTTTCATACATTATACCGACCAGGTAAACTTAATTTTACAATTAAGATTTTACCTAATAATGACGCAAACCCTATAAATATTTAGATATTTTTATATATATTTTTAGCATTTGACATGCTTAGCACTATGCATTAAACACAAAGTGAAAAATGTGAAATGATGTGTTTTTCGATTTCACATTTTTCACTTTGTGTTTAATGCATAGTGCTAAGCATGTCAAATGCTAAAAATATATATAAAAATATCTAATTACTTATATACTTATATAGCTGTAAGCTAATGTTAGGGCAGGACAATGTTTGCCAGCTCCCCTAGAATATTTTATAACTTTACTTACTTAGGACATTTCTGTCCAGGATGCAATGTGCTCCACGTTGAACGGCAATTATCATAGTGTGCAGGTAATCCCTTTTTATCTCGCACTACAAATTCACAATCACAATTCATTTTTTTATCCTGTTAACAGTATTTTTAACTAAATTATCACTGTGATGCCAACCAAGAAAATACAAATTTAATTAATTTAAATTAGTTTTTAAACCATGCCCTCCTAATAAATTTCATTATCAAATATCGATAGAGACTTTACAGATCTATAAGCATGATCTGTATGTAACCCTCATATATCAGTGATAAATAATATCTTACTTGTGCAGGGCGATTGTATCTTTAACCTATATAACCTTCCTACTGATAGTAAATTATTCTTACGTGTTATAGTTATGTCACTTCAATAGTAGTTTTTGTGACTGGCAAGTTATAAAAACAGGCACTTAATTGAGCAGCTTATAAGAATACGCAGTGTGAAAATGTGAAATAGATATTCTAACTAATAACGAGAATTGAACCCGCGTCTTCTAGAACAGCGGTCAAAAAGCTCTGCTAATGAGCTTATTGTATTGGCTGTTTTCTCATACTATACTGAAATAATTCACATTATGGCGAAGTAGCTCAATATTTGTGCTATTTGTAAATATCTGTACCTACTACCTATTACAGACATTAAAACTTCAGCGAGCTCTGAAGATAGTTGTACTTGCGGTTTCTTTCCTTGTACGTTTATTCCATAGATATAGTATATAATATATGTGTAAGTAAGTGTGTAAGAGAGGTTCTATTTTTTTAAAGAAAAGAACAGAAAATTTAAAATTAATGGAGAATGTTTATTATCATTTGCAAGAACATTCTTTGGCATTTATTTTTTGAAGATTATGTCTATCAAATGTTGGCCGTTGCTACGTCGCAGATGGTCGATCCGTTGAGTCCAATTTTCGATGACTCGTTCGAGCATTTCGACTGGTAACTGGCGAATGACACGCGTGATGTTTTCTTCCAAGGCCTGAATCAAAGCGGGTTTGTCCGCATAAACTTTACACTTTACATATCCCCACAGGAAAAAGTCTAACGGTGTGATATAGTATTAACAAGGTAGGTTTCAGAGAAACAAGCGACAATTGTATCAATTAGGTAGCCATTTTTTAACATTCCGTTTAGACTAAAACGTTTTACCTAATAAATTATTTTCGGTTATTTTCCTAATAATATTTAGTATTTATTTGTTTTTTCTATTGTGCACTATATTAAGGATTACACCAAAATTATGCCTGAGTAAGTACCATTTTACTTGCATTTATTCCGCTATATAGCCCTATAGATCCATGCTTAACTGAAATGTTACTAACACTGATGGGCTTTGTTGCTTAAAAAATAAAGATTTTATTTATTTATAACTACTAAACGCTTATTTTACTAACACCTCTGCAATTTAATCTCGGTGACAATACCCGAAAGTGAAAAAAACAATCAAGATGGCGAATATCAAAAAATGGCCGCTCATAAAATGGAGAAGTATTTACTTCAAAAAAGGTCGTGCACCATAAAGTTATTCGGTTTTCTGTCCAGAAATTATCAACAGCAACTTGGCGTTCGTAAGTTGGCAATGTATCATGTAAAACCATTGATGATGCGCCTTAGCTCTCTCAGTTCGTGTCGGAATGCCACCTCCTCGGAGTAAACGAAAAAAAGAATAGAGAGTGATCTTATTTGCTCACACTCGTCTAATACAATATCCCCTACCTAGTCGATTAGTGTCTGTCGACACTGGCCACTGTGCCCGCTTGTCTAAAGATCAACCATCGGGCCAATATTTTTTAAATAGTACTTACATAACAATTAGACCCTAATGAGAAAATTAGAAAAGGAAAAAAATAATAGAAATATTCTAATGATTAATTTTTATTTGTATAAATAAAATATTCTAAAATATATTTGTGGAAAGAACCTCCTAATCACCCATAAATTATATAAATAAGCAAATATATTAAAAATAGATCACTTCCTAGTGTCACTTTAAATCAATAATTAAATGCGCTAAATAATGACGTTATCAATATAATGTTTAATATATCTACTGACTACAAGCATAGGACGCTTTTGCCACTCAGTTAGGGTTGCTTTGCTAGGTGTTACCTGGAAAAGAAAATGTAAATCTTATTAGGCACATACAATTTAAATAATAGAGGGTTTTAATGTTCAACGTTATTTTTTTTTACATTCAACTTTTAACGTGAAGACCATTGATGTATAAAAAAGATAGGATCTACAATGAGGCACTAAAAGCACAAAATTATAAATGAGTGCAAATTACGCTTTCCTACACTGATTTAGTTTAGGATTGTTTAGACGCGCGAGCAGCCGCAACGGCCGCAACATACTCGTTAACATACCTAATAGTAAATAATGGTATAATGTATGAAAATACTTCCGACAGATGGCGCAGGCGTCACCCAAAGACGTTAAGTATGAATGTGTTATCGAAATTAGCAGTCAGGAGCAATAGTGACGATGGCTGAATTGGCGGAGCATCTGGACGGTGTCCAGGAGATGCAGGTTTAAATCCTGCTCGTGACTGTTATTTTCGATTTCACATTTTTCACTTTGTGTATAGTGCTAAGCATGGCAAATGCTAAAAATATATATAAAAATATCTAAACACAAGCCTAGCTAAAGTAGCTATAATATATAAGTAAACAAGCCATCTCATCAACAACTTTACGAACCTGATCGCCTTGAAGCCTGTCCAAGAACGTAACACACACAATACCAGCTCGCAACCCTGCTGCCCTGGTGTACGCAGTGAAAGCTGTTGCCTCCATTTCTATGTTTTTTGCGCCTAGATCCGTAAGAGTCCTCAAGAACTTCAGTTTATCAGTTTCAGTATAATCACAAAACGGTCCATCTAGGCGAGCTTGACCTAAAAATAAATAGAATATTAATATATATTTTTATTTTATTTTTTTACTTTTCTGCGAGTCCTTTGAGTTTTTTCTTTTGTTTACTAGGCACTACAATATTGATTGAAGGCTTACAATTAACAAGTAGGGAAAACAAAATCTATACATATTAACAAAACGAAGACTTCCTTCGTATACTTTAAATCTACCTTTATCAGTATCAAAAATAGAGAAGAAACCAAAAATAATAATACTTAATAAATAATACACAAAACGGTATTTTTTCTTGTCTAATCTATCTGTTTGTTAGAATACGTCTCTGAAATTACTAAACTAATTTTAATGCGGTTAATCAGATGTCAAATGTTATCATCATATAATAATAAATTTAGATGAAGTCACGGATGACAGCTGGTGACTAACTGCACAGATGGCAGAGTGGTTTAAATACCGACCTGTGTTTTGGGTTCGATTCCCACACAGGACAACTCTTTGTGTGATCCACAAATGGTTGCTCTGAATCTAGATATACGTTAACTTTGATATATAACTATTTGATAGCTCTTGATTAGACTTAAAAACTGGTATACAATTTATCCCGCTACTATATCGGGAACCTGACATATAAGCTAAAAACTAGCTTTTGGCTGCGGTGTAGCCGCGGGCAAAGGCTAGTATAAAATAAAGCTGTTTCATCCTGTCCCTGATATTCACAATATTTGATTCTGAAATAACACATCAGCCATTAAAAAAAAGACACGCTTTAGATCAGATCTACGACCCATACCTATGTAAAAATCATCGGCTCCCATAGTCCCGCCTACGTATGTCTGAAAGCCGTCAGCATCTGATGACAAAGAATGAACTTCTTGACACACTCGAGCATCTGGTAACGCGGGCAGTTTGCGAATTTTGCCCAATACTGGCTGAAAACAAACAGTATCATACATAAATCCACCATTGGAATTAATTTGAACTACTGATATAATTAGTGGGTCTGTCATTTTTGCTTTGTAATAATCTAAATACAAAATATGTGGTTGAAACAGTTAAAATGCTTAACGATGCCACTTCATACTTTGAATATTGAATATAATCAATACCTACTTTATTTTTTATTTTATTTTTATTTATTCAGAAAACATACAGTGTAAGGCATCTCAGTAGGTAAAGTATATACGAGTATATGTCTAAGCACCATTTACAAGTTTTCGCACATACTATAAATCTATAACAGAGCTGTGTGTGTACATAGATATTTGATAACATAATACTATATTAGGCTATTT
Source organism: Leucoma salicis (assembly GCA_948253155.1). Lineage (NCBI taxonomy): Eukaryota > Metazoa > Arthropoda > Insecta > Lepidoptera > Erebidae > Leucoma > Leucoma salicis. The sequence goes on along the minus strand of OX411828.1, from coordinate 11,732,729 downwards.
ATAACTTACCGCTAAGAAAATTAAAATTTTCAAAAGTTGGGAAGTTATTGGTTTTACCCCGTTTTTCGAAAATCGAGTTTTCAACGGATGTTGAAGTTTTGAGGTCCTAGGAAGCTTTCAATAAAACAAAACCACTTCACATCCTCCCCCCGTCGTCGTCGTCTTCGTATCAATACGATAGATGATAGACGATGGACTGGGATGAGAGTGGACAGAGAGATATATTCAAAAAATGCCGTTTTAATAAATTTTTATCAAACGTTCGAGCTCGACTACCTTGGGTTAATTTCCAGAAACTCAGATATTGCATTCTGAAATCGGTCCATTCATTCAAAAGTTATTACGATTTGAAAATTAAACGAATAGTGTTTTATTAAATCTATATCAGACTTTTGAGCTCGGAGAGCTCAAAATGACACGAAAATTATACTTTTTAGCTCGAAGAGCTCAAAAATGTAATAAGTGCAATTTTGAGCGCTTAAGTGTCAAATTAGCGGGAAGTTACGGGTATGGCCTTTACGGTCAACCGTTTTCCAGATTTTTTTTTATTGCTAATGATGGCAGACGAGCTATGGCCCACCTGATGGTGCCATGTAACCGTCGCTCATGGACTCAACTATACCGAGAGTATTGTCAAACCACTGCACACCATTTAATTTCTCAGATATGAAATGAAAGAACGGCTATCTTCTGTTACAGCCAAAACTGACACACTGACGTGCTCTATGACACAGGAGACGGTGGTACCGATCCATTCGGGCCCGACAGCAAGTGAGTACTCTCACTTGGTACCCAGCCCTACCACCAATAATGCAATGGGTGATAATTGCTTACTTCCCTTAGTCGCCTTGTATGATACTCGCGGGAAAGGATGGGCTGGTGACACTTGTATTCTTAGTCCGTCACCACAAGGATGCTATTTAGGCGTCTCTGATTAAACATCATTGAGAATGTGGATTTGGGAACGAATTGCACAAATAAAATGAGATACGAGTAGTAAGCCGTTTTAAAAAGAACCTTCTCGGTCGTCAAAATGATGTGCTTACTTTTAAAACCTCAAAACAATATTCGAATTACTAGTATAAAGTGTGAGCGACTACTGATCATGAGGTTTCGGGTTCGATTCCCCGGGTCGGGCAGTGTTATTGAACTTTTTCGTAAAAAGAAAAGAAAAATTCTCAGAGCAGTCCGGAGTTCGGAAATGTGTCCAGTAGACGGCAATAGGCTCGCCCCCTATTACGTGGGACTTAAACATAGCTGGCGAACAGTGGGTATGTAATACACCTCTGCCGCTTCACCTACCCCTTCGGGGAATATAGGCGCGATGCTACGTTTTATGTTTACATCAAGCTGCAGTCTGCTTTAGGAGATAACCTCTATATCGTTCAAAATTCCTTTTGCAACATAACTGTCCTTCCCATCCCTAAAAACACCATCTCCCGACTGCTTTATAATAAATACTACTTCCTTAAACTTTTTATTTTTACATAGAAAGAAGAATAAATACGTACAATACTATAGATTTTCTCTAACTGACCGCTGAGTCCAAACGACGATACCACAACTGACCCAGGGGGTACACCAAGACCGCCGGAGGTCCCTATCCTGAACACAAAGGGATCCTTCGCTTTAGCGTAATGCAGCAGTTTTATAACTTCTTGCAGAGCAGTCGTCATGGATGGTATACCAACACCGTGCTGTGGAAACAAACAGCTATTATTAAGTAACCGACTTCAAAAAGAAGGTTATAAAGTATGTAATATTTTTGGGATCGATCGATTATATGTTCACAATTGATCACTGCTCGGTGAAGGAAAACACCATGAGGAAACCTGCATGCCTGAAAGATTTTATCGACTGCTTGTGAAGTCTGCCAACCCGCACTGGGCCAGCATGGTGGACTATAGTCTAATCCCTCTCACCATGAGAGGAGACCCATGCCCCATAGGAGGGCAAAAAATAAATGACGCATAGATACTACTGATTGCAGCATCATTGTACTTATACCCTTTTTTTGTTAAGGCGGGAGAAAATGTACCTAACCGCACACCTCGTCATTCCAGGCAACGAACAGGGTAGTGTGGGGCCCTCACCCACTAAATAAAACCTGTTCCGCATCTCCTCCTTTATTGGCGGGCCACTGGGGCTATGTTACATTACTTCAGTGGTCTTGTACTTAGGTATACCCAGCAAACCACCGAAGGAATGTAACATAGTTCCAGTGGCCCGCCAACAAAGGCGGAGAGACGGCACACGGCGGGTTTCTTTAGTGGGTGAGGGCCCCACACTACCCTGTTCGTTGCCCCGAACGACGGGGTGTGCGGTTCGGAATATTTTTCCCGCCTTAACAAAAAGAAAAAAAAAAGGTATACCCAGCAATCCATACGAACAATGTCGTGAGCCGAATCCAGTATCTCATATAATGGAAAAATGTAGAGGACTTACGTTAATCGACAATACAGGTCCGACTTTATACATAGCATATCTTTGCGAGTGCTTCGTTAAGTTCACCAGCTTTCCATTTCGGCAAGGATGATTCATTAGTTCAGCCATATGTAGAGCGAATTCACGCATTCGATGCTTAGTTCCACCCATGCAGACAAACTGGAAAGTACAATTCAAATTCAAATTCAAAAATATCTTTATTTTATAGGCTTATATATAGCACTTAAAATCGTCAGTTACTAATAACTAACACGAGCGCTTGAGGCAAGTGCATCCGTAATGTCGCGATGACAATCGCCACAAGCGACCGGATTCCGTAGAAGCGTTTCATGTAACCCGGCAAGAAACTCATTAGTACGTTAATCATCAGTACACTATTAGGGACTAATACTACTGAAATCTAAATAATAAGCATAGTAATAAGCATTTATTTCTCTTCCACAATGGTACTGCATATAAAAAAACATGGCATTGTGTTCAATCTGTGATTAGCTTGCATTGAACCAACAGGTAATTTAGGTGTAAAGGCGCAAGGAGGATTGCTCTTTCAGGCTCTCTTGAGCGGCATCCGCACACACTTGGGACGTCATAACCTCGCTATAGGCTCTATTGTGGGTGGCAAAGAATTTAGGTACCCACCAACCTGGGTATGATAACACCCGTTGGGACTACACAACCTGTTGGTCATAGTTCATTATGCCTTAATTCCCTTATAATCGCTTAGAAGACTCGTTGTGAGCTACCATCTTCTTTCATAACAAAAGATCGTAATCATACAAGTATGTAAATCAACGGTGGGATAGTCCCCAGATTGTCACTGTTCAGAGATGACCTCCCGCTGCCGTCTTTTCGCCCCCGTAGGAACCACATAGCCGCTATTAGTATAATAAAATTGTTACTAAATTCTCCATTCCGTTCTCGCAAGATAAACATAATATTAAAAGCAAGTATACAATAAAAGATATAATCAGAGTCCATCAAATTAAAAAACAAATTATTTGTGAAAGAGGAAAAAGGGAACTTTACTGCGAACAGGATTCGAACCTGCGTCCCATCCAATCCGGGTTGTGCTTTGGACCGCTGAGCTATTGCAGTGCTTCCGGCTTGCAGTAAAGTTCCTTTTTTCCACTTTCACAAATAATTTGTTCTTTAAAGTACCTGGGCATGTCAAGTATTGAAATACAGATCAAAATATTCCATCAAATTAGTACCAATATCGTCCGCATATCATAATGGTTCTTTTTGAGATAATATGTTTGTAAATCCAAACCTAATAATTACAATAATTAACATAATTTACAGCTGTATCTTACTTTAACATCACCGAACATCGCAGGAAGATCATAGTTCACTGTATCAAGGCCCAGATGATATAGAACATCTGTGTCAAGTTTAAGCAAATGCTCGTTCAATAGGCTAATAGTGCCGTCTGGGTTTCTGTAACAAAAATAATAAACTACTAGAGCGAGCCTAGCCCGCGACTCCATGTGGACTTCAGTAGGTATATAATGAATTTCTACCTCAACAAGAATTCCGTGATACCAATAAGGTTTTAATAGCTCAAATTTCGACTTGAAAGTCTATAAACACATTACTCTTTTTTTATAACCCTTTTTCTGTCCCACTATCGGGCACGGGTGAGATTCGGGAGAGATTAAAAGTAAGGATTACATATTACAAAAGTATATTTACTTTATTATCATTATAAAAACAACTATGGCAGCGGTAGCCAAGTGGTAAAACCAAGGACTGCAAAGTTAATGGTATCGGGTTCGTATCTGTTGAACGCACTAATGTCTGGAATTACCAATAAATGTATTTGAAAAAATTGAAATATTAAAAAATAATCTTGAGCTACTTATATACTTTAAACACAAAGTGAAAAATGTGAAATCGAAAAATAACAGTCAGGAGCAGGATCTGAACCTGCATCTCCTGGATACCGTCCAGATGCTTTACCAATTCAGCCATCCTGACAATTGCTCCTGACTGCTAATTTCGATAACACATTCATACTTAACGTCTTTGGGTGACGCCTGCACCATCTGTCGGAAGTATTTTCATACATTATACCGACCAGGTAAACTTAATTTTACAATTAAGATTTTACCTAATAATGACGCAAACCCTATAAATATTTAGATATTTTTATATATATTTTTAGCATTTGACATGCTTAGCACTATGCATTAAACACAAAGTGAAAAATGTGACATCGAAAAATAACAGTCAGGAGCAGGATCTGAACCTGCATCTCCTGGATACCGTCCAGATGCTTTACCAATTCAGCCATCCTGACAATTGCTCCTGACTGCTAATTTCGATAACACATTCATACTTAACGTCTTTGGGTGACGCCTGCACCATCTGTCGGAAGTATTTTCATACATTATACCGACCAGGTAAACTTAATTTTACAATTAAGATTTTACCTAATAATGACGCAAACCCTATAAATATTTAGATATTTTTATATATATTTTTAGCATTTGACATGCTTAGCACTATGCATTAAACACAAAGTGAAAAATGTGAAATGATGTGTTTTTCGATTTCACATTTTTCACTTTGTGTTTAATGCATAGTGCTAAGCATGTCAAATGCTAAAAATATATATAAAAATATCTAATTACTTATATACTTATATAGCTGTAAGCTAATGTTAGGGCAGGACAATGTTTGCCAGCTCCCCTAGAATATTTTATAACTTTACTTACTTAGGACATTTCTGTCCAGGATGCAATGTGCTCCACGTTGAACGGCAATTATCATAGTGTGCAGGTAATCCCTTTTTATCTCGCACTACAAATTCACAATCACAATTCATTTTTTTATCCTGTTAACAGTATTTTTAACTAAATTATCACTGTGATGCCAACCAAGAAAATACAAATTTAATTAATTTAAATTAGTTTTTAAACCATGCCCTCCTAATAAATTTCATTATCAAATATCGATAGAGACTTTACAGATCTATAAGCATGATCTGTATGTAACCCTCATATATCAGTGATAAATAATATCTTACTTGTGCAGGGCGATTGTATCTTTAACCTATATAACCTTCCTACTGATAGTAAATTATTCTTACGTGTTATAGTTATGTCACTTCAATAGTAGTTTTTGTGGCTGGCAAGTTATAAAAACAGGCACTTAATTGAGCAGCTTATAAGAATACGCAGTGTGAAAATGTGAAATAGATATTCTAACTAATAACGAGAATTGAACCCGCGTCTTCTAGAACAGCGGTCAAAAAGCTCTGCTAATGAGCTTATTGTATTGGCTGTTTTCTCATACTATACTGAAATAATTCACATTATGGCGAAGTAGCTCAATATTTGTGCTATTTGTAAATATCTGTACCTACTACCTATTACAGACATTAAAACTTCAGCGAGCTCTGAAGATAGTTGTACTTGCGGTTTCTTTCCTTGTACGTTTATTCCATAGATATAGTATATAATATATGTGTAAGTAAGTGTGTAAGAGAGGTTCTATTTTTTTAAAGAAAAGAACAGAAAATTTAAATTTAATGGAGAATGTTTATTATCATTTGCAAGAACATTCTTTGGCATTTATTTTTTGAAGATTATGTCTATCAAATGTTGGCCGTTGCTACGTCGCAGATGGTCGATCCGTTGAGTCCAATTTTCGATGACTCGTTCGAGCATTTCGACTGGTAACTGGCGAATGACACGCGTGATGTTTTCTTCCAAGGCCTGAATCAAAGCGGGTTTGTCCGCATAAACTTTACACTTTACATATCCCCACAGGAAAAAGTCTAACGGTGTGATATAGTATTAACAAGGTAGGTTTCAGAGAAACAAGCGACAATTGTATCAATTAGGTAGCCATTTTTTAACATTCCGTTTAGACTAAAACGTTTTACCTAATAAATTATTTTCGGTTATTTTCCTAATAATATTTAGTATTTATTTGTTTTTTCTATTGTGCACTATATTAAGGATTACACCAAAATTATGCCTGAGTAAGTACCATTTTACTTGCATTTATTCCGCTGTATAGCCCTATAGATCCATGCTTAACTGAAATGTTACTAACACTGATGGGCTTTGTTGCTTAAAAAATAAAGATTTTATTTATTTATAACTACTAAACGCTTATTTTACTAACACCTCTGCAATTTAATCTCGGTGACAATACCCGAAAGTGAAAAAAACAATCAAGATGGCGAATATCAAAATGGCCGCTCATAAAATGGAGAAGTATTTACTTCAAAAAAGGTCGTGCACCATAAAGTTATTCGGTTTTCTGTCCAGAAATTATCAACAGCAACTTGGCGTTCGTAAGTTGGCAATGTATCATGTAAAACCATTGATGATGCGCCTTAGCTCTCTCAGTTCGTGTCGGAATGCCACCTCCTCGGAGTAAACGAAAAAAAGAATAGAGAGTGATCTTATTTGCTCACACTCGTCTAATACAATATCCCCTACCTAGTCGATTAGTGTCTGTCGACACTGGCCACTGTGCCCGCTTGTCTAAAGATCAACCATCGGGCCAATATTTTTTAAATAGTACTTACATAACAATTAGACCCTAATGAGAAAATTAGAAAAGGAAAAAAATAATAGAAATATTCTAATGATTAATTTTTATTTGTATAAATAAAATATTCTAAAATATATTTGTGGAAAGAACCTCCTAATCACCCATAAATTATATAAATAAGCAAATATATTAAAAATAGATCACTTCCTAGTGTCACTTTAAATCAATAATTAAATGCGCTAAATAATGACGTTATCAATATAATGTTTAATATATCTACTGACTACAAGCATAGGACGCTTTTGCCACTCAGTTAGGGTTGCTTTGCTAGGTGTTACCTGGAAAAGAAAATGTAAATCTTATTAGGCACATACAATTTAAATAATAGAGGGTTTTAATGTTCAACGTTATTTTTTTTTACATTCAACTTTTAACGTGAAGACCATTGATGTATAAAAAAGATAGGATCTACAATGAGGCACTAAAAGCACAAAATTATAAATGAGTGCAAATTACGCTTTCCTACACTGATTTAGTTTAGGATTGTTTAGACGCGCGAGCAGCCGCAACGGCCGCAACATACTCGTTAACATACCTAATAGTAAATAATGGTATAATGTATGAAAATACTTCCGACAGATGGCGCAGGCGTCACCCAAAGACGTTAAGTATGAATGTGTTATCGAAATTAGCAGTCAGGAGCAATAGTGACGATGGCTGAATTGGCGGAGCATCTGGACGGTGTCCAGGAGATGCAGGTTTAAATCCTGCTCGTGACTGTTATTTTCGATTTCACATTTTTCACTTTGTGTATAGTGCTAAGCATGGCAAATGCTAAAAATATATATAAAAATATCTAAACACAAGCCTAGCTAAAGTAGCTATAATATATAAGTAAACAAGCCATCTCATCAACAACTTTACGAACCTGATCGCCTTGAAGCCTGTCCAAGAACGTAACACACACAATACCAGCTCGCAACCCTGCTGCCCTGGTGTACGCAGTGAAAGCTGTTGCCTCCATTTCTATGTTTTTTGCGCCTAGATCCGTAAGAGTCCTCAAGAACTTCAGTTTATCAGTTTCAGTATAATCACAAAACGGTCCATCTAGGCGAGCTTGACCTAAAAATAAATAGAATATTAATATATATTTTTATTTTATTTTTTTACTTTTCTGCGAGTCCTTTGAGTTTTTTCTTTTGTTTACTAGGCACTACAATATTGATTGAAGGCTTACAATTAACAAGTAGGGAAAACAAAATCTATACATATTAACAAAACGAAGACTTCCTTCGTATACTTTAAATCTACCTTTATCAGTATCAAAAATAGAGAAGAAACCAAAAATAATAATACTTAATAAATAATACACAAAACGGTATTTTTTCTTGTCTAATCTATCTGTTTGTTAGAATACGTCTCTGAAATTACTAAACTAATTTTAATGCGGTTAATCAGATGTCAAATGTTATCATCATATAATAATAAATTTAGATGAAGTCACGGATGACAGCTGGTGACTAACTGCACAGATGGCAGAGTGGTTTAAATACCGACCTGTGTTTTGGGTTCGATTCCCACACAGGACAACTCTTTGTGTGATCCACAAATGGTTGCTCTGAATCTAGATATACGTTAACTTTGATATATAACTATTTGATAGCTCTTGATTAGACTTAAAAACTGGTATACAATTTATCCCGCTACTATATCGGGAACCTGACATATAAGCTAAAAACTAGCTTTTGGCTGCGGTGTAGCCGCGGGCAAAGGCTAGTATAAAATAAAGCTGTTTCATCCTGTCCCTGATATTCACAATATTTGATTCTGAAATAACACATCAGCCATTAAAAAAAAGACACGCTTTAGATCAGATCTACGACCCATACCTATGTAAAAATCATCGGCTCCCATAGTCCCGCCTACGTATGTCTGAAAGCCGTCAGCATCTGATGACAAAGAATGAACTTCTTGACACACTCGAGCATCTGGTAACGCGGGCAGTTTGCGAATTTTGCCCAATACTGGCTGAAAACAAACAGTATCATACATAAATCCACCATTGGAATTAATTTGAACTACTGATATAATTAGTGGGTCTGTCATTTTTGCTTTGTAATAATCTAAATACAAAATATGTGGTTGAAACAGTTAAAATGCTTAACGATGCCACTTCATACTTTGAATATTGAATATAATCAATACCTACTTTATTTTTTATTTTATTTTTATTTATTCAGAAAACATACAGTGTAAGGCATCTCAGTAGGTAAAGTATATACGAGTATATGTCTAAGCACCATTTACAAGTTTTCGCACATACTATAAATCTATAACAGAGCTGTGTGTGTACATAGATATTTGATAACATAATACTATATTAGGCTATTTATAACTTACCGCTAAGAAAATTAAAATTTTCAAAAGTTGGGAAGTTATTGGTTTTACCCCGTTTTTCGAAAATCGAGTTTTCAACGGATGTTGAAGTTTTGAGGTCCTAGGAAGCTTTCAATAAAACAAAACCACTTCACATCCTCCCCCCGTCGTCGTCGTCTTCGTATCAATACGATAGATGATAGACGATGGACTGGGATGAGAGTGGACAGAGAGATATATTCAAAAAATGCCGTTTTAATAAATTTTTATCAAACGTTCGAGCTCGACTACCTTGGGTTAATTTCCAGAAACTCAGATATTGCATTCTGAAATCGGTCCATTCATTCAAAAGTTATTACGATTTGAAAATTAAACGAATAGTGTTTTATTAAATCTATATCAGACTTTTGAGCTCGGAGAGCTCAAAATGACACGAAAATTATACTTTTTAGCTCGAAGAGCTCAAAAATGTAATAAGTGCAATTTTGAGCGCTTAAGTGTCAAATTAGCGGGAAGTTACGGGTATGGCCTTTACGGTCAACCGTTTTCCAGATTTTTTTTTATTGCTAATGATGGCAGACGAGCTATGGCCCACCTGATGGTGCCATGTAACCGTCGCTCATGGACTCAACTATACCGAGAGTATTGTCAAACCACTGCACACCATTTAATTTCTCAGATATGAAATGAAAGAACGGCTATCTTCTGTTACAGCCAAAACTGACACACTGACGTGCTCTATGACACAGGAGACGGTGGTACCGATCCATTCGGGCCCGACAGCAAGTGAGTACTCTCACTTGGTACCCAGCCCTACCACCAATAATGCAATGGGTGATAATTGCTTACTTCCCTTAGTCGCCTTGTATGATACTCGCGGGAAAGGATGGGCTGGTGACACTTGTATTCTTAGTCCGTCACCACAAGGATGCTATTTAGGCGTCTCTGATTAAACATCATTGAGAATGTGGATTTGGGAACGAATTGCACAAATAAAATGAGATACGAGTAGTAAGCCGTTTTAAAAAGAACCTTCTCGGTCGTCAAAATGATGTGCTTACTTTTAAAACCTCAAAACAATATTCGAATTACTAGTATAAAGTGTGAGCGACTACTGATCATGAGGTTTCGGGTTCGATTCCCCGGGTCGGGCAGTGTTATTGAACTTTTTCGTAAAAAGAAAAGAAAAATTCTCAGAGCAGTCCGGAGTTCGGAAATGTGTCCAGTAGACGGCAATAGGCTCGCCCCCTATTACGTGGGACTTAAACATAGCTGGCGAACAGTGGGTATGTAATACACCTCTGCCGCTTCACCTACCCCTTCGGGGAATATAGGCGCGATGCTACGTTTTATGTTTACATCAAGCTGCAGTCTGCTTTAGGAGATAACCTCTATATCGTTCAAAATTCCTTTTGCAACATAACTGTCCTTCCCATCCCTAAAAACACCATCTCCCGACTGCTTTATAATAAATACTACTTCCTTAAACTTTTTATTTTTACATAGAAAGAAGAATAAATACGTACAATACTATAGATTTTCTCTAACTGACCGCTGAGTCCAAACGACGATACCACAACTGACCCAGGGGGTACACCAAGACCGCCGGAGGTCCCTATCCTGAACACAAAGGGATCCTTCGCTTTAGCGTAATGCAGCAGTTTTATAACTTCTTGCAGAGCAGTCGTCATGGATGGTATACCAACACCGTGCTGTGGAAACAAACAGCTATTATTAAGTAACCGACTTCAAAAAGAAGGTTATAAAGTATGTAATATTTTTGGGATCGATCGATTATATGTTCACAATTGATCACTGCTCGGTGAAGGAAAACACCATGAGGAAACCTGCATGCCTGAAAGATTTTATCGACTGCTTGTGAAGTCTGCCAACCCGCACTGGGCCAGCATGGTGGACTATAGTCTAATCCCTCTCACCATGAGAGGAGACCCATGCCCCATAGGAGGGCAAAAAATAAATGACGCATAGATACTACTGATTGCAGCATCATTGTACTTATACCCTTTTTTTGTTAAGGCGGGAGAAAATGTACCTAACCGCACACCTCGTCATTCCAGGCAACGAACAGGGTAGTGTGGGGCCCTCACCCACTAAATAAAACCTGTTCCGCATCTCCTCCTTTATTGGCGGGCCACTGGGGCTATGTTACATTACTTCAGTGGTCTTGTACTTAGGTATACCCAGCAAACCACCGAAGGAATGTAACATAGTTCCAGTGGCCCGCCAACAAAGGCGGAGAGACGGCACACGGCGGGTTTCTTTAGTGGGTGAGGGCCCCACACTACCCTGTTCGTTGCCCCGAACGACGGGGTGTGCGGTTCGGAATATTTTTCCCGCCTTAACAAAAAGAAAAAAAAAAGGTATACCCAGCAATCCATACGAACAATGTCGTGAGCCGAATCCAGTATCTCATATAATGGAAAAATGTAGAGGACTTACGTTAATCGACAATACAGGTCCGACTTTATACATAGCATATCTTTGCGAGTGCTTCGTTAAGTTCACCAGCTTTCCATTTCGGCAAGGATGATTCATTAGTTCAGCCATATGTAGAGCGAATTCACGCATTCGATGCTTAGTTCCACCCATGCAGACAAACTGGAAAGTACAATTCAAATTCAAATTCAAAAATATCTTTATTTTATAGGCTTATATATAGCACTTAAAATCGTCAGTTACTAATAACTAACACGAGCGCTTGAGGCAAGTGCATCCGTAATGTCGCGATGACAATCGCCACAAGCGACCGGATTCCGTAGAAGCGTTTCATGTAACCCGGCAAGAAACTCATTAGTACGTTAATCATCAGTACACTATTAGGGACTAATACTACTGAAATCTAAATAATAAGCATAGTAATAAGCATTTATTTCTCTTCCACAAAGGTACTGCATATAAAAAAACATGGCATTGTGTTCAATCTGTGATTAGCTTGCATTGAACCAACAGGTAATTTAGGTGTAAAGGCGCAAGGAGGATTGCTCTTTCAGGCTCTCTTGAGCGGCATCCGCACACACTTGGGACTTCATAACCTCGCTATAGGCTCTATTGTGGGTGGCAAAGAATTTAGGTACCCACCAACCTGGGTATGATAACACCCGTTGGGACTACACAACCTGTTGGTCATAGTTCATTATGCCTTAATTCCCTTATAATCGCTTAGAAGACTCGTTGTGAGCTACCATCTTCTTTCATAACAAAAGATCGTAATCATACAAGTATGTAAATCAACGGTGGGATAGTCCCCAGATTGTCACTGTTCAGAGATGACCTCCCGCTGCCGTCTTTTCGCCCCCGTAGGAACCACATAGCCGCTATTAGTATAATAAAATTGTTACTAAATTCTCCATTCCGTTCTCGCAAGATAAACATAATATTAAAAGCAAGTATACAATAAAAGATATAATCAGAGTCCATCAAATTAAAAAACAAATTATTTGTGAAAGAGGAAAAAGGGAACTTTACTGCGAACAGGATTCGAACCTGCGTCCCATCCAATCCGGGTTGTGCTTTGGACCGCTGAGCTATTGCAGTGCTTCCGGCTTGCAGTAAAGTTCCTTTTTTCCACTTTCACAAATAATTTGTTCTTTAAAGTACCTGGGCATGTCAAGTGTTGAAATACAGATCAAAATATTCCATCAAATTAGTACCAATATCGTCCGCATATCATAATGGTTCTTTTTGAGATAATATGTTTGTAAATCCAAACCTAATAATTACAATAATTAACATAATTTACAGCTGTATCTTACTTTAACATCACCGAACATCGCAGGAAGATCATAGTTCACTGTATCAAGGCCCAGATGATATAGAACATCTGTGTCAAGTTTAAGCAAATGCTCGTTCAATAGGCTAATAGTGCCGTCTGGGTTTCTGTAACAAAAATAATAAACTACTAGAGCGAGCCTAGCCCGCGACTCCATGTGGACTTCAGTAGGTATATAATGAATTTCTACCTCAACAAGAATTCCGTGATACCAATAAGGTTTTAATAGCTCAAATTACGACTTGAAAGTCTATAAACACATTACTCTTTTTTTATAACCCTTTTTCTGTCCCACTATCGGGCACGGGTGAGATTCGGGAGAGATTAAAAGTAAGGATTACATATTACAAAAGTATATTTACTTTATTATCATTATAAAAACAACTATGGCAGCGGTAGCCAAGTGGTAAAACCAAGGACTGCAAAGTTAATGGTATCGGGTTCGTATCTGTTGAACGCACTAATGTCTGGAATTACCAATAAATGTATTTGAAAAAATTGAAATATTAAAAAATAATCTTGAGCTACTTATATACTTTAAACACAAAGTGAAAAATGTGAAATCGAAAAATAACAGTCAGGAGCAGGATCTGAACCTGCATCTCCTGGATACCGTCCAGATGCTTTACCAATTCAGCCATCCTGACAATTGCTCCTGACTGCTAATTTCGATAACACATTCATACTTAACGTCTTTGGGTGACGCCTGCACCATCTGTCGGAAGTATTTTCATACATTATACCGACCAGGTAAACTTAATTTTACAATTAAGATTTTACCTAATAATGACGCAAACCCTATAAATATTTAGATATTTTTAGCATTTGACATGCTTAGCACTATGCATTAAACACAAAGTGAAAAATGTGACATCGAAAAATAACAGTCAGGAGCAGGATCTGAACCTGCATCTCCTGGATACCGTCCAGATGCTTTACCAATTCAGCCATCCTGACAATTGCTCCTGACTGCTAATTTCGATAACACATTCATACTTAACGTCTTTGGGTGACGCCTGCACCATCTGTCGGAAGTATTTTCATACATTATACCGACCAGGTAAACTTAATTTTACAATTAAGATTTTACCTAATAATGACGCAAACCCTATAAATATTTAGATATTTTTATATATATTTTTAGCATTTGACATGCTTAGCACTATGCATTAAACACAAAGTGAAAAATGTGAAATGATGTGTTTTTCGATTTCACATTTTTCACTTTGTGTTTAATGCATAGTGCTAAGCATGTCAAATGCTAAAAATATATATAAAAATATCTAAATACTTATATACTTATATAGCTGTAAGCTAATGTTAGGGCAGGACAATGTTTGCCAGCTCCCCTAGAATATTTTATAACTTTACTTACTTAGGACATTTCTGTCCAGGATGCAATGTGCTCCACGTTGAACGGCAATTATCATAGTGTGCAGGTAATCCCTTTTTATCTCGCACTACAAATTCACAATCACAATTCATTTTTTTATTCTGTTAATAGTATTTTTAACTAAATTATCACTGTGATGCCAACCAAGAAAATACAAATTTAATTAATTTAAATTAGTTTTTAAACCATGCCCTCCTAATAAATTTCATTATCAAATATCGATAGAGACTTTACAGATCTATAAGCATGATCTGTATGTAACCCTCATATATCAGTGATAAATAATATCTTACTTGTGCAGGGCGATTGTATCTTTAACCTATATAACCTTCCTACTGATAGTAAATTATTCTTACGTGTTATAGTTATGTCACTTCAATAGTAGTTTTTGTGGCTGGCAAGTTATAAAAACAGGCACTTAATTGAGCAGCTTATAAGAATACGCAGTGTGAAAATGTGAAATAGATATTCTAACTAATAACGAGAATTGAACCCGCGTCTTCTAGAACAGCGGTCAAAAAGCTCTGCTAATGAGCTTATTGTATTGGCTGTTTTCTCATACTATACTGAAATAATTCACATTATGGCGAAGTAGCTCAATATTTGTGCTATTTGTAAATATCTGTACCTACTACCTATTACAGACATTAAAACTTCAGCGAGCTCTGAAGATAGTTGTACTTGCGGTTTCTTTCCTTGTACGTTTATTCCATAGATATAGTATATAATATATGTGTAAGTAAGTGTGTAAGAGAGGTTCTATTTTTTTAAAGAAAAGAACAGAAAATTTAAATTTAATGGAGAATGTTTATTATCATTTGCAAGAACATTCTTTGGCATTTATTTTTTGAAGATTATGTCTATCAAATGTTGGCCGTTGCTACGTCGCAGATGGTCGATCCGTTGAGTCCAATTTTCGATGACTCGTTCGAGCATTTCGACTGGTAACTGGCGAATGACACGCGTGATGTTTTCTTCCAAGGCCTGAATCAAAGCGGGTTTGTCCGCATAAACTTTACACTTTACATATCCCCACAGGAAAAAGTCTAACGGTGTGATATAGTATTAACAAGGTAGGTTTCAGAGAAACAAGCGACAATTGTATCAATTAGGTAGTCATTTTTTAACATTCCGTTTAGACTAAAACGTTTTACCTAATAAATTATTTTCGGTTATTTTCCTAATAATATTTAGTATTTATTTGTTTTTTCTATTGTGCACTATATTAAGGATTACACCAAAATTATGCCTGAGTAAGTACCATTTTACTTGCATTTATTCCGCTGTATAGCCCTATAGATCCATGCTTAACTGAAATGTTACTAACACTGATGGGCTTTGTTGCTTAAAAAATAAAGATTTTATTTATTTATAACTACTAAACGCTTATTTTACTAACACCTCTGCAATTTAATCTCGGTGACAATACCCGAAAGTGAAAAAAACAATCAAGATGGGGAATATCAAAATGGCCGCTCATAAAATGGAGAAGTATTTACTTCAAAAAAGGTCGTGCACCATAAAGTTATTCGGTTTTCTGTCCAGAAATTATCAACAGCAACTTGGCGTTCGTAAGTTGGCAATGTATCATGTAAAACCATTGATGATGCGCCTTAGCTCTCTCAGTTCGTGTCGGAATGCCACCTCCTCGGAGTAAACGAAAAAAAGAATAGAGAGTGATCTTATTTGCTCACACTCGTCTAATACAATATCCCCTACCTAGTCGATTAGTGTCTGTCGACACTGGCCACTGTGCCCGCTTGTCTAAAGATCAACCATCGGGCCAATATTTTTTAAATAGTACTTACATAACAATTAGACCCTAATGAGAAAATTAGAAAAGGAAAAAAATAATAGAAATATTCTAATGATTAATTTTTATTTGTATAAATAAAATATTCTAAAATATATTTGTGGAAAGAACCTCCTAATCACCCATAAATTATATAAATAAGCAAATATATTAAAAATAGATCACTTCCTAGTGTCACTTTAAATCAATAATTAAATGCGCTAAATAATGACGTTATCAATATAATGTTTAATATATCTACTGACTACAAGCATAGGACGCTTTTGCCACTCAGTTAGGGTTGCTTTGCTAGGTGTTACCTGGAAAAGAAAATGTAAATCTTATTAGGCACATACAATTTAAATAATAGAGGGTTTTAATGTTCAACGTTATTTTTTTTTACATTCAACTTTTAACGTGAAGACCATTGATGTATAAAAAAGATAGGATCTACAATGAGGCACTAAAAGCACAAAATTATAAATGAGTGCAAATTACGCTTTCCTACACTGATTTAGTTTAGGATTGTTTAGACGCGCGAGCAGCCGCAACGGCCGCAACATACTCGTTAACATACCTAATAGTAAATAATGGTATAATGTATGAAAATACTTCCGACAGATGGCGCAGGCGTCACCCAAAGACGTTAAGTATGAATGTGTTATCGAAATTAGCAGTCAGGAGCAATAGTGACGATGGCTGAATTGGCGGAGCATCTGGACGGTGTCCAGGAGATGCAGGTTTAAATCCTGCTCGTGACTGTTATTTTCGATTTCACATTTTTCACTTTGTGTATAGTGCTAAGCATGGCAAATGCTAAAAATATATATAAAAATATCTAAACACAAGCCTAGCTAAAGTAGCTATAATATATAAGTAAACAAGCCATCTCATCAACAACTTTACGAACCTGATCGCCTTGAAGCCTGTCCAAGAACGTAACACACACAATACCAGCTCGCAACCCTGCTGCCCTGGTGTACGCAGTGAAAGCTGTTGCCTCCATTTCTATGTTTTTTGCGCCTAGATCCGTAAGAGTCCTCAAGAACTTCAGTTTATCAGTTTCAGTATAATCACAAAACGGTCCATCTAGGCGAGCTTGACCTAAAAATAAATAGAATATTAATATATATTTTTATTTTATTTTTTTACTTTTCTGCGAGTCCTTTGAGTTTTTTCTTTTGTTTACTAGGCACTACAATATTGATTGAAGGCTTACAATTAACAAGTAGGGAAAACAAAATCTATACATATTAACAAAACGAAGACTTCCTTCGTATACTTTAAATCTACCTTTATCAGTATCAAAAATAGAGAAGAAACCAAAAATAATAATACTTAATAAATAATACACAAAACGGTATTTTTTCTTGTCTAATCTATCTGTTTGTTAGAATACGTCTCTGAAATTACTAAACTAATTTTAATGCGGTTAATCAGATGTCAAATGTTATCATCATATAATAATAAATTTAGATGAAGTCACGGATGACAGCTGGTGACTAACTGCACAGATGGCAGAGTGGTTTAAATACCGACCTGTGTTTTGGGTTCGATTCCCACACAGGACAACTCTTTGTGTGATCCACAAATGGTTGCTCTGAATCTAGATATACGTTAACTTTGATATATAACTATTTGATAGCTCTTGATTAGACTTAAAAACTGGTATACAATTTATCCCGCTACTATATCGGGAACCTGACATATAAGCTAAAAACTAGCTTTTGGCTGCGGTGTAGCCGCGGGCAAAGGCTAGTATAAAATAAAGCTGTTTCATCCTGTCCCTGATATTCACAATATTTGATTCTGAAATAACACATCAGCCATTAAAAAAAAGACACGCTTTAGATCAGATCTACGACCCATACCTATGTAAAAATCATCGGCTCCCATAGTCCCGCCTACGTATGTCTGAAAGCCGTCAGCATCTGATGACAAAGAATGAACTTCTTGACACACTCGAGCATCTGGTAACGCGGGCAGTTTGCGAATTTTGCCCAATACTGGCTGAAAACAAACAGTATCATACATAAATCCACCATTGGAATTAATTTGAACTACTGATATAATTAGTGGGTCTGTCATTTTTGCTTTGTAATAATCTAAATACAAAATATGTGGTTGAAACAGTTAAAATGCTTAACGATGCCACTTCATACTTTGAATATTGAATATAATCAATACCTACTTTATTTTTTATTTTATTTTTATTTATTCAGAAAACATACAGTGTAAGGCATCTCAGTAGGTAAAGTATATACGAGTATATGTCTAAGCACCATTTACAAGTTTTCGCACATACTATAAATCTATAACAGAGCTGTGTGTGTACATAGATATTTGATAACATAATACTATATTAGGCTATTTATAACTTACCGCTAAGAAAATTAAAATTTTCAAAAGTTGGGAAGTTATTGGTTTTACCCCGTTTTTCGAAAATCGAGTTTTCAACGGATGTTGAAGTTTTGAGGTCCTAGGAAGCTTTCAATAAAACAAAACCACTTCACATCCTCCCCCCGTCGTCGTCGTCTTCGTATCAATACGATAGATGATAGACGATGGACTGGGATGAGAGTGGACAGAGAGATATATTCAAAAAATGCCGTTTTAATAAATTTTTATCAAACGTTCGAGCTCGACTACCTTGGGTTAATTTCCAGAAACTCAGATATTGCATTCTGAAATCGGTCCATTCATTCAAAAGTTATTACGATTTGAAAATTAAACGAATAGTGTTTTATTAAATCTATATCAGACTTTTGAGCTCGGAGAGCTCAAAATGACACGAAAATTATACTTTTTAGCTCGAAGAGCTCAAAAATGTAATAAGTGCAATTTTGAGCGCTTAAGTGTCAAATTAGCGGGAAGTTACGGGTATGGCCTTTACGGTCAACCGTTTTCCAGATTTTTTTTTATTGCTAATGATGGCAGACGAGCTATGGCCCACCTGATGGTGCCATGTAACCGTCGCTCATGGACTCAACTATACCGAGAGTATTGTCAAACCACTGCACACCATTTAATTTCTCAGATATGAAATGAAAGAACGGCTATCTTCTGTTACAGCCAAAACTGACACACTGACGTGCTCTATGACACAGGAGACGGTGGTACCGATCCATTCGGGCCCGACAGCAAGTGAGTACTCTCACTTGGTACCCAGCCCTACCGCCAATAATGCAATGGGTGATAATTGCTTACTTCCCTTAGTCGCCTTGTATGATACTCGCGGGAAAGGATGGGCTGGTGACACTTGTATTCTTAGTCCGTCACCACAAGGATGCTATTTAGGCGTCTCTGATTAAACATCATTGAGAATGTGGATTTGGGAACGAATTGCACAAATAAAATGAGATACGAGTAGTAAGCCGTTTTAAAAAGAACCTTCTCGGTCGTCAAAATGATGTGCTTACTTTTAAAACCTCAAAACAATATTCGAATTACTAGTATAAAGTGTGAGCGACTACTGATCATGAGGTTTCGGGTTCGATTCCCCGGGTCGGGCAGTGTTATTGAACTTTTTCGTAAAAAGAAAAGAAAAATTCTCAGAGCAGTCCGGAGTTCGGAAATGTGTCCAGTAGACGGCAATAGGCTCGCCCCCTATTACGTGGGACTTAAACATAGCTGGCGAACAGTGGGTATGTAATACACCTCTGCCGCTTCACCTACCCCTTCGGAGATAACCTCTATATCGTTCAAAATTCCTTTTGCAACATAACTGTCCTTCCCATCCCTAAAAACACCATCTCCCGACTGCTGTATAATAAATACTACTTCCTTAAACTTTTTATTTTTACATAGAAAGAAGAATAAATACGTACAATACTATAGATTTTCTCTAACTGACCGCTGAGTCCAAACGACGATACCACAACTGACCCAGGGGGTACACCAAGACCGCCGGAGGTCCCTATCCTGAACACAAAGGGATCCTTCGCTTTAGCGTAATGCAGCAGTTTTATAACTTCTTGCAGAGCAGTCGTCATGGATGGTATACCAACACCGTGCTGTGGAAACAAACAGCTATTATTAAGTAACCGACTTCAAAAAGAAGGCTGAATTGGTAAAGCATCTGGACGGTATCCAGAAGATGCAGGTTCAAATCCTGCTCCTGACTGTTATTTTCGATTTCACATTTTTCACTTTGTGTTTAAGGTTATAAAGTATTACATTTTTGGGATCGATCGATTATATGTTCACAATTTATCACTGCTCGGTGAAGGAAAACACCATGAGGAAACCTGCATGCCTGAGAGATTTTATCGACTGCTTGTGAAATCTGCCAACCCGCACTGGGCCAGCATGGTGGACTATAGTCTAATCCCTCTCACCATGAGAGGAGACCCATGCCCCATAGGAGGGCAAAAAATAAACGACGCATAGATACTACTGATTGCAGCATCATTGTACTTATACCCTTTTTTTGTTAAGGCGGGAAAAAATGTACCTAACCGCACACCTCGTCATTCCAGGCAACGAACAGGGTAGTGTGGGGCCCTCACCCACTAAATAAAACCTGTTCCGCATCTCCTCCTTTATTGGCGGGCCACTGGGGCTATGTTACATTACTTCAGTGGTCTTGTACTTAGGTATACCCAGCAATCCATACGAACAATGTCGTGCGCCGAATCCAGTATCTCATATAATGGAAAAATGTAGAGGACTTACGTTAATCGACAATACAGGTCCGACTTTATACATAGCATATCTTTGCGAGTGCTTCGTTAAGTTCACCAGTTTTCCATTTCGGCAAGGATGATTCATTAGTTCAGCCATATGCAGAGCGAATTCACGCATTCGATGCTTAGTTCCACCCATGCAGACAAACTGGAAAGTACAATTCAAATTCAAAAATATCTTTATTTTATAGGCTTATATATAGCACTTAAAATCGTCAGTTACTAATAACTAACACGAGCGCTTGAGGCAAGTGCATCCGTAATGTCGCGATGACAATCGCCACAAGCGACCGGATTAAGCGACCGTAGAAGCGTTTCATGTAACCCGGCAAGAAACTCATTAGTACGTTAATCATCAGTACACTATTAGGGACTAATACTACTGAAATCTAAATAATAAGCATAGTAATAAGCATTTATTTCTCTTCCACAAAGGTACTGCATATAAAAAAACATGGCATTATGTTCAATTTGTGATTAGCTTGCATTGAACCAACAGGTAATTTAGGTGTAAAGGTGCAAGGAGGATTGCTCTTTCAGGCTCTCTTGAGCAGCATCCGCACACACTTGGGACGTCATAACCTCGCTATAGGCTCTATTGTGGTTGGCAAAGAATTTAGGTACCCACCAACCTGGGTATGATAACACCCGTTGGGACTACACAACCTGTTGGTCATAGTTCATTATGCCTTAATTCCCTTATAATCGCTTAGAAGACTCGTTGTGAGCTACCATCTTCTTTCATAACAAAAGATCGTAATCATACGAGTATGTAAATCAACGGTGGGATAGTCCCCAGATTGTCACTGTTCAGAGATGACCTCCCGCTGCCGTCTTTTCGCCCCCGTAGGAACCACATAGCGGCTATTAGTATAATAAAATTGTTACTAAATTCTCCATTCCGTTCTCGCAAGATAAACATAATATTAAAAGCAAGTATACAATAAAAGATATAATCAGAGTCCATCAAATTAAAAAACAAATTATTTGTGAAAGAGGAAAAAGGGAACTTTACTGCGAACAGGATTCGAACCTGCGTCCCATCCAATCCGGGTTGCGCTTTGGACCGCTGAGCTATTGCAGTGCTTCCGGCTTGCAGTAAAGTTCCCTTTTTCCACTTTCACAAATAATTTGTTCTTTAAACATGCCCGTCAAGTGTTGAAATACAGATCAAAATATTCCATCAAATTAGTACCAATATCGTCCGCATATCATAATGTTTCTTTTTGAGATAATATGTTTAGGTACTAACATCCAAACCTAAAAATTACAATAATTAACATAATTTACAGCTGTATCTTACTTTAACATCACCGAACATCGCAGGAAGATCATAGTTCACTGTATCAAGGCCCAGATGATATAGAACATCTGTGTCAAGTTTAAGCAAATGCTCGTTCAATAGGCTAATAGTGCCGTCTGGGTTTCTGTAACAAAAATAATAAACTACTAGAGCGAGCCTAGCCCGCAACTCCATGTGGACTTCAGTAGGTATATAATTAATTTCTACCTCAACAAGAATTCCGTGATACCAATAAGGTTTTAATAGCTCAAATTTCGACTTGAAAGTCTATAAACACATTACTCTTTTTTTATAACCCTTTTTCTGTCCCACTATCGGGCACGGGTGAGATTCGGGAGAGATTAAAAGTAAGGATTACATATTACAAAAGTATATTTACTTTATTATAATTATAAAAACAACTATGGCAGCGGTAGCCAAGTGGTAAAACCAAGGACTGCAAAGTTAATGGTATCGAGTTCGTATCTGTTGAACGCACTAATGTCTGGAATTACCAATAATTGTATTTGAAAAAATTGAAACATTAAAAAATAATCTTGAGCTACTTATATACTTATATAGCTGTAAGCTAATGTTAGGGCAGGACAATGTTTGCCAGCTCCCCTAGAATATTTTATAACTTTACTTACTTAGGACATTTCTGTCCAGGATGCAATGTGCTCCACGTTGAACGGCAATTATCATAGTGTGCAGGTAATCCCTTCTTATCTCGCACTACAAATTCACAATCACAATTCATTTTAATATCCTGTAAACAGTATTTTTAGCTAAACTATCACTGATGCTAACCAAGAAAATACAAATTTAATTAATTTAAATTAGTTTTTAAACCAAGCCCTCCTAATAAATTTCATTATCAAATATCGATAGAGACTTTACAGATCTATAAGCATGATCTGTATGTAACCCTCATATATCAGTGATAAATAATATCTTATCTTATCTTATTGTTTAATAGCTCTTGTTGTGGCAGTGTGAGCACAATTTCGCCAATATCGAGTATTAATTTAAGGTAGACCGTCAAACGAAGGAAATTTGTTCGGTGAAAGAGAAATAAACGGTGAAAAATGAGTCCAACACGACGGATTACCATGAGATACACTGAAACAAAAAATACAACTCTAACTACATGACATACAACTACTTACAGGAATACAATATAAACAAAACCAAAACTATTTATTTTTAAACTAAATACCCTATTACCTCTATAATATGTACATACATTTACAATTTAATCTTATTAACTTTTATGAATTTACAAAGTGTTTTAATAAATGGAGTAAATACAAGAGACAAAAAAAGTTTAAAAGATGTAGGACGAGAGATTTCAGTTGGTAAAATATTATATAAAGAACAGTTTAATTTAGGGCAACAAAAAAATATATGGTTTATATTTCCTTGAGCCAGACCACATTCGCAAATGGAATTATCTCTAATCCTAAGTTTAGCAAGGAATACCGGAGTGCAAGAATGGTTTAAACGTAACCGACAGATGGTAGAGGTGATAGCCTTATCAGCCTTTTTGAATTTAGAAAACCAAGGTTTGTGGGGAATCTCAGGTTGAATATTACCATAACATTTCCCTTTAACGTTTTTAGAAATATGCCATTGTTCAGTCCAATCCTGAAATAGGACTGATTTCAGGGAGGCACAAATGTCATATGAATATACATGAAAATGATCAAGGGAACCTACAACTGCTGCAGACTTGGCACACCAATCAGCTGACTCGTTACCTAGAATACCCATATGACCAGGGATCCAAGCCAAAATAATATTAATACCAAGTTTATGACATTGGAACAATTTATCTTTTATTTGAAAAATAATTGGAAATTTTGATTTAGACCTGAAAGGATTAGATAATATTGCTTGTAGACAACTCTTAAAATCTGAAAATATTAATGAATTATTTAAATTATGTGATTTCACAAATTTAATTGCTTCTAAAATTGCTATTGACTCTCCAGTAAATACTGATGAAGCAGATGGACATTTATACTTTAGCATGATTCTTGTGAAAGGTATCCAAACTGCTACACCTACTGCATTATCTGAAGATTTAGATGCATCAGTGTACAAAGTGTACCAGTTCTCAAATTCACTTTGAATTTTTTGTTGGAAAACCTTATTGGCCTCAATTGTATCTTTATCAATGCCAAAATTCAAAATAATGTTGGGCTGGAAAATCAATGTATCATAATCAAGAGAATATAATGGTAGACTGGGATTTTGATAAACTGGATTGGCAAGATTGTTAGATAAACAATAACTGCGGAGAATACAAGGGAAAAGGTGAGATGATTGTGTGTTATGAGAGTTATAAAGTTCAGACAACTGTCTCAATTTAGGGATAAGGGGATGATCAGACTTTTGAGTTAATTTAAAAAAAAATCTGTTGGCAATGTATTGCCTACGTAGTGAAAGAGGAGGTTCAACACACTCTACTTGCATCGCATTAATAGGTGAAGACTTCATAGCCCCTAATATTATACGGAAACATTTGGCTTGAATTTTGTCAAGTCTTTTAAGAACGGATTTATTACAAGGGTCTAAGATAAAAGAGGCATAATCCATATGGCTACGGATTATGGCATTATATAATCATTTCTGAGTAAAAGGATGAGCACCCCACCATACCCCAGAAAGAGAACGGAGGATATTAATGTTCTTTTCACATTTCTGTATAACATAATCAAAATGAGAAATACCAGATAGTTTTGAATCAAGCCATAATCCTAAAAATTTTACTTTGGTCTCTTGAGGTATCACATTCTCCCTAACTCTAACTGTGATATTAAGAATATTCCGTTTTTTAGTAAATATCACTACTTTACTTTTAGTAGCTGATATAGAGAGACCATGCTCTAGGAGCCAGTCAGATAAGTACCTTAGAGCAGAGTTTAATTGGATTTCTGCTTCTTCTATAGATTTAACTGAAGTATAAAGAGCTATATCAT
Source organism: Leucoma salicis (assembly GCA_948253155.1). NCBI lineage: Eukaryota > Metazoa > Arthropoda > Insecta > Lepidoptera > Erebidae > Leucoma > Leucoma salicis. The sequence continues at coordinate 11,707,473 of OX411828.1, read as the reverse complement.
CCGCATATTGCAAAATTTTACAAAAATATAGTACTGTAGACTCTAAATCACTGGTGTAAATACTATATAATAAAGGACTTAATACAGAACCTTGCGGTAAACCTTTCCAAACATATCTGGATGGAAGGAAAGAATTTTGGTGTTTCATTGAAATGGATCTTTCCATAAAAAGATTACATATAAAACGTGTCAACTTTGTGGGAATATCCAAATGTAGGAGTTTATTTTTAAGCACAGGCAATAATACATTATCATATGCTGATGCAATGTCAATAAAAACTCCAACTAAATACTGTTTTTTTTAAAAAGTTATATGGATATCAGTAGATAGTATACTAAGACTATCTACTGTACTCATACCCTTCCTAAATCCAAATTGAGATTTTGGTAATAATTTTTTGCTCTCTACCAACTATTCTAAGCGATGCTTGACCATATGTTCAGAGATTTTAGATAATACAGAAGAAAGGGCTATGGGTCTGTAACTATTAAAATTTGAAGCGTTGCATCCAGGTTTGAGCAGGGGGATAACAATTTGATTTTTCATGTCCTGAGGAATCATACCATTTTCAAAACAGATGTTAATGAGATCTAGATAATATTTCTTTGTATTTAGGGAAGCATTTTTTAAAAAAGAATAGGGAATTCCATCCATCCCGGGTGAGGAGTCTATTAAACCCTCTAAAGCGAGACTGAGCTCGGAAAAAGAAAAAGGAAATTCAAAATTATTAAAAGAAGGAAGGGAACATGGATATGAGGGAAATACGTTTAAATTTGGAACAAAAGGAGGCGCCAACTTATCTGCAAATGCCTCGAGCCATATGGAAGGATCATTAGAAGAGATATTGTTATTTTTAAAGGATACTCTAAACTTTTTAATATGATCCCATACTAAAGATGATGGAGTTTTCGGAGACAATTGTTCACAAAAATGTATCCAACCTTGTTTCTTTTTCTTTTTTAGGATTCTAGTAGTTGGTGCAGCAATTTGTTTGTATTCCAAAAAAATTTCCGATGTCATATTCAAATTGTAACGTCTTTCAGCTGCTTTCCTATTCTTAACAACTTGCGAACATTCGGGATCCCACCAGGGAGGGGAAATTTTGAATTTAGATTCTTTTCGTCTGAAAAGTCTGATCAGCCCTTGAAGTAATTGAATCAACAAATTTAGAATAAATATCAACAATATTACTGGAAGTTACTGGCGGAAGGGAAACTACTTTACTGTCAAGTGAAGATGCATAAGATGACCAGTGTGCATTTTTTAAATGATATGATAATGAGTAGATCTATTACAGATGTTGATAAGGATAGGAAAGTGGTCACTACCATATGTGTGATCCAAGACGTTCCAAGACAAAGTAGAAGCAAGAGAGGAGCTACATGCAGTAAGATCCACTACACTTTGAGGGTTTTGCGATGGAAATACCCTCCTAGTAGGAGACCCGTTATTAATAATACATAAATCAGCTTCATCAAAAATGTCTAGTAACAGACGTGCAAAAGAATCGTCATAGCTAGAACCCCATGAGGTGTGATGAGCGTTAAAATCACCCATCAAAATAACAGGAGGAGGAACAGATGATATTATGTACAAAATGTCTGAAATTAAGGATGAATAAGGGTGAAGGATGTATAATGATATAAATGAGATGTTAAAAATATTTACAGCGACAACATTAATGTCAGGAGAAACAGAAGGAAGATGAATTTGTGAGAAGGGAAGGTAACGCCTTACAAGTAAGGCGCTACCGGCATAGCCATCTGCCCTATCATCCCGAAGACAGGAGTAACCTGAAACCCCAAAATGGGAATTAGGAACTAACCATGTCTCCGAGATGGCAATGACAGATGGTTGAAATTTACTAATTAAAAGAAGAAGCTCATGCTTCTTATGTCTGATGCTTTTAATGTTCCATTGCAGGATGGGAACTTGATCCATTATTGGAAGTTAGGGAAATGATTTGGGAAAGTTTTTGGGCAACGTGGGACGGTATGTTTGAATTTGATTTTCCTAACAAGTCAAATATCATATTAAACAGAATTTCCAGGAGATTGACATCCTGGAGTACCGGTGGAGAATTGGAAGAGGGAACAGGAGATATAGCACAACCATTTGGCATAGCTGAAGGAGGGTTAGCAACAAGAGCCTGATGGGATGCTCTATCGTATGTTTTTCCCAGAGGCGTATGGGGGCGGGGAGTAGAGAACACAGTTTTCCTGTATGATGAAATGGGAGCGTGAGTGGATGGTTGTCTAAGTACTGATGGATGATGAGGGCTATTAATGATAGCAGAAGTTTGTGCAACTTCTGCATATGATTTAGTGGATTTAGGTATTGATCGGGATGCTTCTTGGTATGATATTTTTTCTTTTGCCATTAATAATTTAATGGACTTCTGACTACTTTGCTCGGGACAGTCCCTGCTATTAGCATAGTGAAGTCCCGAACAATGCAGACAAGAAGCTTCTGCCTCAATAACACTGCTACTAAATTTCTAAAATTGTATTATCTAAAAATTTATTTGCATCATCTGCTGTTTTAAATTCAACTGAGATTTTACCTCTACCAACTTTTTTAATACCATCTGTGCAGATATTATTTATTTTATTACGTGAGAGAAATTGGCCAAACTTGATTGGGCGAATAGCTGTTCCAGCGATTGGGTCTGGTTCAGCCCGGGTAATATGAACAATATAAGGACCACTATCGAAATTCGTGTAACATTTAACACCCACAACTAGTCTGGGATGGGTATAAATATGTTGAATTGAAGCTACTGCTAGGTCTTTGTCAATAATAGTTTTTTTTAAGCGACTCGCATTGTTGACTCGCCTGATTATCAATTAATCGGCGTTTAAGTCCGGGAACTAAAACTTGCTCAGGTGATGAAGCACCAGGACGGGGATCTGGAGGGTCCGGAGGATCAGGAGGTTCAGGCTCCTGAGTATCCGACCAAATTTCCTTCTCCATCATATAAAAGCTAAAGATTTACACCAAAGAAAAACGCAAAACAAATGAATGAAAGGACAATGAAACAAATAACTTACCAGTAGGTACAATATCTACATTTGAGCACAAATGATTACACTACAAACGAATATCTATCCACAAGTGATAATGCAATGAAAAATTTCGATAATTTAGATCAGAATTAAACAGAAATTATTAAAATTTGAACAAAATCTCTCTGACACGTGTGACAACCATTTCCTTTTATATCAAACAATATCTTACTTGTGCAGGGCGATTGTATCTTTAACCTCTATAACCTTCCTACTGATAGTAAATTATTCTTACGTGTTATAGTTATGTCACTTCAATAGTATTTTTTGTGGCTGGCAAGTAATAAAAACAGGCACTTAATTGAGCAGCTTATAAGAATACGCAGTGTGAAAATGTGAAATAGATATTCTAACTAATAACGAGAATTGAACCCGCGTCTTCTAGAACAGCGGTCAAAAAGCTCTGCTAATGAGCTTATTGTATTGGCTGTTTTCTCATACTATTCTGAAATAATTCACATTATGGCGAAGTAGCTCAATATTTGTGCTATTTGTAAATATCTGTACCTACTACCTATTACAGACATTAAAACTTCAGCGAGCTCTGAAGATAGTTGTACTTGCGGTTTCTTTCCTTGTACGTTTATTATGTGTAAATAAGAGAGGTTCCCTAATTTTTTAAAGAAAAAAACAGAAAGTTCAAATTTAATGGAGAATGTTTATTATCATTTGAAAGAACATTCTTTGGCATTTATTTATTTTTTGAAGATTATGTCTATCAAATGTTGGCCGTTGCTACGTCGCAGATGGTCGATCCGTTGAGTCCAATTTTCGATGACTCGTTCGAGCATTTCGACTGGTAACTGGCGAATGACACGCGTGATGTTTTCTTCCAAGGCCTGAATCAAAGCGGGTTTGTCCGCATAAACTTTACACTTTACATATCCCCACAGGAAAAAGTCTAACGGTGTGATATCACACGATCTTGGTGGTCCACAAGCAATTTTTTAAAATTAAATATGGCATAGATAATAATAAGTATGTAAGTACTTTGTTAAGTAGTTAAAATAAATAAAGTATTAACAAGGTAGGTTTCAGAGAAACAAGCGACAATTGTATCAATTAGGTAGCCATTTTTTAACATTCCGTTTAGACTAAAACGTTTTACCTAATAAATTATTTTCGGTTATTTTCCTAATAATATTTAGTATTTATTTGTTTTTTCTATTGTGCACTATATTAAGGATTACACCAAAATTATGCCTGAGTAAGTACCATTTTACTTGCATTTATTCCGCTGTATAGCCCTATAGATCCATGCTTAACTGAAATGTTACTAACACTGATGGGCTTTGTTGCTTAAAAAATAAAGATTTTATTTATTTATAACTACTAAACGCCTAATTTTACTAACACTGCAATTTAATCTCGGTGACAATACCCGAAAGTGAAAAAAACAATCAAGATGGCGAATATCAAAATGGCCGCTCATAAAATGGAGAAGTATTTACTTCAAAAAAGGTCGTGCACCATAAAGTTATTCGGTTTTCTGTCCAGAAATTATCAACAGCAGCTTGGCGTTCGTAAGTTGGCAGTGTATCATGTAAAACCATTGATGATGCGCCTTAGCTCTCTCAGTTCGTGTAGGAATGCCACCTCCTCGGAGTAAACGAAAAAAAGAACAGAGAGTGATCTTATTTGCTCACACTCGTCTAATACAATATCCCCTACGTAGTCGATTAGTGTCTGTCGACACTGGCCACTGTGCCCGCTTGTCTAAAGATCAACCATCGGGCCAATATTTTTTAAATAGTACTTACATAACAATTAGACCCTAATGAGAAAATTAGAAAAGGAAAAAAATAATAGAAATATTCTAATGATTAATTTTTATTTGTATAAATAAAATATTCTAAAATATATTTGTGGAAAGAACCTCCTAATCACCCATAAATTATATAAATAAGCAAATATATTAAAAATAGATCACTTCCTAGTGTCACTTTAAATCAATAATTAAATGCGCTAAATAATGACGTTATCAATATAATGTTTAATATATCTACTGACTACAAGCATAGGACGCTTTTGCCACTCAGTTAGGGTTGCTTTGCTAGGTGTTACCTGGAAAAGAAAATGTAAATCTTATTAGGCACATACAATTTAAATAATAGAGGGTTTTAATGTTCAACGTTATTTTTTTTTTTACATTCAACTTTTAACGTGAAGACCATTGATGTATAAAAAAGATAGGATCTACAATGAGGCACTAAAAGCACAAAATTATAAATGAGTGCAAATTACGCTTTCCTACACTCATTTAGTTTAGGATTGTTTAGACGCGAGCAGCCGCAACGCCCGCAACATACGGTGGCGGAGCATCTGGACGGTGTCCAGGAGATGCAGGTTTAAACCTGCTCGTGACTGTTATTTTCGATTTCACTATTTTCACTTTGTGTTTAATGTATAGTGCTAAGCATGCCAAATGCTTAAAATATATATAAAAATATCTAAACACATATACATTCTCTCCTTTCATTATTGTAAAAATACACACACACACACACACACACACGCACACACACACACACACACACGCGCGCGCGCGCGCACGCACACATACACAAACATGTACACACTATACACAATAATTGTTAAACTTATTTTTAGTTTTTTTTTTCTAATATGTATTTCATTTTTAAATTGCTATACCTCAGTTATGCTTTTATTTAAGTTTCTGTAAATCGCTTATAACTTTTGTCTTAATACCTGTGACATAGTCAAGAGAAGACACTGGCTTCTGTAATACAGTATATCAATACTAGTACAGTAAGTGCAATTATATAAATATGTGTACATTATTATGACAATAAAATTATTATTATTATTTTAATTTATCATTATGTTACTGGAATTTTATAGGTACTTGAACCCCTAAAACAAATCCTTTTTGAAATAGATCATATTCTATAGAACTCCTAAAACTCATTAATAATTTAATGAAGAAAAAGCTCCTTACTCATTCAAGTTCAATTTTGACTGCACAGATAGCAGAGTGGTTTAGGTACCGAGCTCCCACCCTGAGTGTTGTGGGTTCGATTCCCACAAAAGATAATTCTTTATGTGATCCACAAATGATTGTTTTAAATCTGGGTGTACAATTTTATTTTATTGCACTAAATTTACACTTCCTGCGTAAACCTAACTAAAGTAGCTAAAATATATAAGTAAACAAGCCATCTCATCAACAACTTTACGAACCTGATCGCCTTGAAGCCTGTCCAAGAACGTAACACACACAATACCAGCTCGCAACCCTGCTGCCCTGGTGTACGCAGTGAAAGCTGTTCCCTCCATTTCTATGTTTTTTGCGCCTAGATCCGTAAGAGTCCTCAAGAACTTCAGTTTATCAGTTTCAGTATAATCACAAAACGGTCCATCTAGGCGAGCTTGACCTAAAAATAAATAGAATATTAATATATATTTTTATTTTATTTTTTTACTTTTCTGTGAGTCCTTTGAGTTTTTTCTTTTGTTAACTAGGCACTACAATATTGATTGAAGGCTTACAATTAACAAGTAGGGAAAACAAAATCTATACATATTAACAAAACGAAGACTTCCTTCGTATACTTTAAATCTACCTTTATCAGTATCAAAAATAGAGAAGAAACCAAAAATAATAATACTTAATAAATAATACACAAAACGGTATTTTTTCTTGTCTAATCTATCTGTTTCTTAGAATACGTCTCTGAAATTACTAAACTAATTTTAATGCGGTTAATCAGATTTTAGATGAAGTCACGGATGACAGCTGGTGACTGACTGCACAGATGGCAGAGTGGTTTAGATACCGACCTGTGTTGTAGGTTCGATTCCCACACAGGACAACACTTTGTGTGATCCACAAATGGTTGCTCTGAATTTGGGTGTACATTAACTTTGATATATAACTATTTATTAGCTCTTGATTAGACTTAAAAACTGGTATACAATTTATCCCGCTACTATATCGGGAACCTGAGATATAAGCTAAAAACTAGCTTTTGGCTGCGGTGTAGCCGCGGGCAAAGGCTAGTGTAAAATAAAGCTGTTTCATCCTGTCCCTGATATTCACGATATTTGATTCTGAAATAACACATCAGCCATTAAAAAAAAAGACACGTTTTAGAGCAGATCTACGACCCATACCTATGTAAAAATCATCGGCTCCCATAGTCCCGCCTACGTAAGTCTGAAAGCCGTCAGCATCTGATGACAAAGAATGAACTTCTTGACACACTCGAGCATCTGGTAACGCGGGCAGTTTGCGAATTTTGCCCAATACTGGCTGAAAACAAACAGTATCATACATAAATCCACCATTGGAATTAATTTGAACTACTGATACAATTAGTGGGTCTGTCATTTTTGCTTTGTAATAATCTAAATACAAAGTATGTGGTTGAAACAGTTAAAATGCTTAACGATTCCACTTCATACTTTGAATATTGAATATAATCAATACCTACTTTATTTTTTATTTTATTTTTATTTATTCAGAAAACATACAGTGTAAGGCATCTCAGTAGGTAAAGTATATACGAGTATATGTCTAAGCACCATTTACAAGTTTTCGCACATACTATTAATCTATAACAGAGCTGTGTGTGTACATAGATATTTGATAACATAATACTATATTAGGCTATTTTTAACTTCCCGCTAAGAAAATTAAAATTTTCAAAAGTTGGGAAGTTATTGGTATTTAGATATTTTTTATATATATTTTTAGCATTTGACATGCTTAGCACTATACATTAAACACAAAGTGAAAAATGTGAAATCGAAAATAACAGTCAGGAGCAGGATTTGAACCTGCATCTTCTGGATTCCGTCCAGATGCTTTACCAATTCAGCCATCCTGACAATTGCTCCTGACTGCTAATTTCGATAACACATCATACTTAACGTCTTTGGGTGACGTCTGCGCCATCTGTCGGAAGTATTTTCATACATTATACCGACCAGGTAAACTTAATTTTACAATTAAGATTTTACCTAATAATGACGCAAACCCTTTAAATATTTAGATATTTTTTATATATATTTTTAGCATTTGACATGCTTAGCACTATACATTAAACACAAAGTGAAAAATGTGAAATCGAAAATAACAGTCAGGAGCAGGATTTGAACCTGCATCTTCTGGATTCCGTCCAGATGCTTTACCAATTCAGCCATCCTGACAATTGCTCCTGACTGCTAATTTCGATAACACATCATACTTAACGTCTTTGGGTGACGTCTGCGCCATCTGTCGGAAGTATTTTCATACATTATACCGACCAGGTAAACTTAAGGTTTAATGTAAGCAATTGTCAGGATGGCTGAATTGGTAAAGCATCTGGACGGAATCCAGAAGATGCAGGTTCAAATCCTGCTCCTGACTGTTATTTTCGATTTCACATTTTTCACGTTGTGTTTAATGTATAGTGCTAAGCATGTCAAATGCTAAAAATATATATAAAAAATATCTAAATATTTAAAGGGTTTGCGTCATTATTAGGTAAAATCTTAATTGTAAAATTAAGTTTACCTGGTCGGTATAATGTATGAAAATACTTCCGACAGATGGCGCAGACGTCACCCAAAGACGTTAAGTATGATGTGTTATCGAAATTAGCAGTCAGGAGCAATTGTCAAGTTATTGGTTTTACCCCGTTTTTAGAAAATCGAGTTTTCAACGGATGTTGAAGTTTTGAGGTCCTAGGAAGCTTTCAATAAAACAAAACCACGACACATCCTCCCCCCGTCGTCGTCGTCTTCGTATCGATACGATAGATGATAGACGATGGACTGGGATGAGAGTGGACAGAGAGATATATTCAAAAAATGCCATTTTAATAAATTTTTATCAAACATTCGAGCCCGACTACCTTGGATTAATTTCCAGAAACTCAGATATTGCATTCTGAAATCGGTCCATTCATTCAAAAGTTATTACGATTTGAAAATTAAACGAATAGTGTTTTATTAAATCTATATCAGACTTTTGAGCTCGGAGAGCTCAAAATGACACGAAAATTATACTTTTTAGATCGAAGAGCTCAAAAATGTAATAAGTGCAATTTTGAGCGCTTAAGTGTCAAATTATCGGGAAGTTGCATGGCCTTTACGGTCAACCGTTTTCCAGATTTTTTTTTATTGCTAATGATAGCAGGCGAGCCATGGCCCACCTGATGGTGCCATGTAACCGTCGCTCATGGACTCAACTATACCGAGAGTATTGTCAAACCACTGCATACCATTTAATTTCTCAGATATGAAATGAAAGAACGGCTATCTTCTGTTACAGCCAAGACTGACACACTGACGTGCTCTATGACACAGGAGACGGTGGTACCATTCGGGCCCGACAGCAAATGAGTACTCTCACTTGGTACCCAGCCCTACCACCAATAATGCAATGGGTGATGATTGCTTACTTCCCTTAGTCGCCTTGTATGATACTCGCGGGAAAGGATGGGCTGGTGACACTTGTATTCTTAGTCCGTCACCACAAGGATGCTATTTAGGCGTCTCTGATTAAACATCATTGAGAATGTGGATTTGGGAACGAATTGCACAAATAAAATGAGATACGAGTAGTAAGCCGTTTTGAAAAGAACCTTCTCGGTCGTCAAAATGATGTGCTTACTTTTAAAACCTCAAAACAATATTCGAATTACTAGTATAAAGTGTGAGCGACTACTGATCATGAGGTTTCGGGTTCGATTCCCCGGGTCGGGCAGTGTTATTGAACTTTTTCGTAAAAAGAAAAGAAAAATTCTCAGAGCAGTCCGGAGTTCGGAAATGTGCCCAGTAGACGGCAATAGGCTCGCCCCCTATTACGTGGGACTTAAACATAGCTGGCGAACAGTGGGTATGTAATATACCTCTGCCGCTTCACCTACCCCTTCGGGGAATATAGGCGCGATGCTACGTTTTATGTTTACATCAAGCTGCAGTCTGCTTTAGGAGATAACCTCTAAATCGTTCAAAATTCCTTTTGCAACATAACTGTCCTTCCCATCCCTAAAAACACCATCTCCCGACCGCTTTATAATAAATACTACTTCCTTAAACTTTTTATTTTTACATAGAAAGAAGAATAAATACGTACAATACTATAGATTTTCTCTAATTGACCGCTGAGTCCAAACGACGATACCACAACTGACCCAGGGGGTACACCAAGACCGCCGGAGGTCCCTATCCTGAACACAAAGGGATCCTTTGCTTTAGCATAATGCAGCAGTTTTATAACTTCTTGCAGAGCAGTCGTCATGGATGGTATACCAACACCGTGCTGTGGAAACAAACAGCTATTATTAAGTAACCGACTTCAAAAAGAAGGTTATAAAGTATGTAATATTTTTAGGATCAATTTATCACTGCTCGGTGAAGGAAAACACCATGAGGAAACCTGCATGCCTGAGAGATTTTGTCGACTGCTTGTGAAGTCTGCCAACCCGCACTGGGCCAGCATGGTGGACTATAGTCTAATCCCTCTCACCATGAGAGGAGACCCATGCCCCATAGGAGGGCAAAAAATAAACGACGCATAGATACTACTGATTGCAGCATCATTGTACTTATACCCTTTTTTTGTTAAGGCGGGAAAAAATGTAACTAACCGCACACCTCGTCATTCCAGGCAACGAACAGGGTAGTGTGGGGCCCTCACCCACTAAATAAAACCTGTTCCGCATCTCCTCCTTTATTGGCGGGCCACTGGGGCTATATTACATTACTTCAGTGGTCTTGTACTTAGATATACCCAGCAATCCATACGAACAATGTCGTGAGCCGAATCCAGTATCTCATATAATAGAAAAATGTAGAGGACTTACGTTAATCGACAATACAGGTCCGACTTTATACATAGCATATCTTTGCGAGTGCTTCGTTAAGTTCACCAGTTTTCCATTTCGGCAAGGATGATTCATTAGTTCAGCCATATGTAGAGCGAATTCACGCATTCGATGCTTAGTTCCACCCATGCAGACAAACTGGAAAGTACAATTCAAATTCAAAAATATCTTTATTTTATAGGCTTATAATATAGCACTTAAAATCGTCAGTTACTAATAACTAACACGAGCGCTTGAGGCAAGTGCATCCGTAATGTCGCGATGACAATCGCCACAAGCGACCGGATTAAGCGACCGTAGAAGCGTTTCATGTAACCCGGCAAGAAACTCATTAGTACGTTAATCATCAGTACACTATTAGGGACTAATACTACTGAAATCTAAATAATAAGCATAGTAATAAGCATTTATTTCTCTTCCACAAAGGTACTGCATATAAAAAAACATGGCATTGTGTTCAATCTGTGATTAGCTTGCATTGAACCAACAGGTAATTTAGGTGTAAAGGCGCAAGGAGGATTGCTCTTTCAGGCTCTCTTGAGCGACATCCGCACACACTTGGGACTTCATAACCTCGCTATAGGCTCTATTGTGGGTGGCAAAGAATTTAGGTACCCACCAACCTGGGTATGATAACACCCGTTGGGACTACACAACCTGTTGGTCATAGTTCATTATGCCTTAATTCCCTTATAATCGCTTAGAAGACTCGTTGTGAGCTACCATCTTCTTTCATAACAAAAGATCGTAATCATACGAGTATGTAAATCAACGGTGGGATAGTCCCCAGATTGTCACTGTTCAGAGATGACCCCCCGCTGCCTTCTTTTCGCCCCCATAGGAACCACATAGCCGCTATTAGTATAATAAAATTGTTACTAAATTCTCCATTCCGTTCTCGCAAGATAAACATAATATTAAAAGCAAGTATACAATAAAAGATATAATCAGAGTCCATCAAATTAAAAAACAAATTATTTGTGAAAGAGGAAAAAGGGAACTTTACTGCGAACAGGATTCGAACCTGCGTCCCATCCAATCCGGGTGGTGCTTTGGACCGCTGAGCTATTGCAGTGCTTCCGGCTTGCAGTAAAGTTCCCTTTTTCCACTTTCACAAATAATTTGTTCTTTAAAGTACCTGGGCATGTCAAGTGTTGAAATACAGATCAAAATATTCCATCAAATTAGTACCAATATCGTCCGCATATCATAATGGTTCTTTTTGAGATAATATGTTTGTAAATCCAAACCTAATAATTACAATAATTAACATAATTTACAGCTGTATCTTACTTTAACATCACCGAACATCGCAGGAAGATCATAGTTCACTGTATCAAGGCCCAGATGATATAGAACATCTGTGTCAAGTTTAAGCAAATGCTCGTTCAATAGGCTAATAGTGCCGTCTGGGTTTCTGTAACAAAAATAATAAACTACTAGAGCGAGCCTAGCCCGCGACTCCATGTGGACTTCAGTAGGTATATAATGAATTTCTACCTCAACAAGAATTCCGTGATACCAATAAGGTTTTAATAGCTCAAATTACGACTTGAAAGTCTATAAACACATTACTCTTTTTTTATAACCCTTTTTCTGTCCCACTATCGGGCACGGGTGAGATTCGGGAGAGATTAAAAGTAAGGATTACATATTACAAAAGTATATTTACTTTATTATCATTATAAAAACAACTATGGCAGCGGTAGCCAAGTGGTAAAACCAAGGACTGCAAAGTTAATGGTATCGGGTTCGTATCTGTTGAACGCACTAATGTCTGGAATTACCAATAAATGTATTTGAAAAAATTTAAATATTAAAAAATAATCTTGAGCTACTTATATACTTATATAGCTGTAAGCTAATGTTAGGGCAGGACAATGTTTGCCAGCTCCCCTAGAATATTTTATAACTTTACTTACTTAGGACATTTCTGTCCAGGATGCAATGTGCTCCACGTTGAACGGCAATTATCATAGTGTGCAGGTAATCCCTTCTTATCTCGCACTACAAATTCACAATCACAATTCATTTTTTTATCCTGTAAACAGTATTTTTAGCTAAACTATCACTGATGCTAACCAAGAAAATACAAATTTAATTAATTTAAATTAGTTTTTAAACCAAGCCCTCCTAATAAATTTCATTATCAAATATCGATAGAGACTTTACAGATCTATAAGCATGATCTGTATGTAACCCTCATATATCAGTGATAAATAATATCTTATCTTATCTTCTTGTTTAATGGCTCTTGTTGTGGCAGTGTGAGCACAATTTCGCCAATATCGAGTATTAATTTAAGGTCAAACGAAGGAAATTTGTTCGGTGAAAGAGAAATAAACGGTGAAAAATGAGTCCAACACGACGGAATACCATGAGATACACTGAAACAAAAAATACAACTCTAACTACATGACATACAACTACTTACAGGAATACAATATAAACAAAACCAAAACTATTTATTTTTAAACTAAATACCCTATTACCTCTATAATATGTACATACATTTACAATTTAATCTTATTAACTTTTATGAATTTACAAAGTGTTTTAATAAATGGAGTAAATACAAGAGAGAAAAAAAGTTTAAAAGATGTAGGACGAGAGATTTCAGTCAGTAAAATATTATATAAAGAACAGTTTAATTTAGGGCAACAAAAAATATATGGTTTATATTTCCTTGAGCCAGACCACATTCGCAAATGGAATTATCTCTAATCCTAAGTTTAGCAAGGAATACCGGAGTGCAAGAATGGTTTAAACGTAACCGACAGATGGTAGAGGTGATAGCCTTATCAGCCTTTTTGAATTTAGAAAACCAAGGTTTGTGGGGAATCTCAGGTTGAATATCACCATAAAATTTCCCTTTAACGTTTATAGAAATATGCCATTGTTCAGTCCAATCCTGAAATAGGACTGATTTCAGGGAGGCACAGATGTCATATGAATATACATGAAAATGATCAAGGGAACCTACAACTGCTGCAGACTTGGCACACCAATCAGCTGACTCGTTACCTAGAATACCCATATGACCACACATATGACAACTCTTAGAATCTGAAAATATTAATGAATTATTTAAATTATGTGATTTCACAAATTTAATTGCTTCTAAAATTGCTATTGACTCTCCAGTAAATACTGATGAAGCAGATGGACATTTATACTTTAGCATGATTCTTGTGAAAGGTACACTGTAAACTGCTACACCTACTGCATTATCTGAAGATTTAGATGCATCAGTGTACAAAGTGTACCAGTTCTCAAATTCACTTTGAATTTTTTGTTGGAAAACCTTATTGGCCTCAATTGTATCTTTATCAATGCCAAAATTCAAAATAATGTTGGGCTGGAAAATCAATGTATCATAATCAAGAGAATATAATGGTAGACTGGGATTTTGATAAACTGGATTGGCAAGATTGTTAGATAAACAATAACTGCGGAGAATACAAGGGAAAAGGTGAGATGATTGTGTGTTATGAGAGTTATAAAGTTCAGACAACTGTCTCAATTTAGGGATAAGGGGATGATCAGACTTTTGAGTTAATTTAAAAAAAAATCTGTTGGCAAGGTATTGCCTACGTAGTGAAAGAGGAGGTTCAACACACTCTACTTGCATCGCATTAATAGGTGAAGACTTCATAGCCCCTAATATTATACGGAAACATTTGGCTTGAATTTTGTCAAGTCTTTTAAGAACGGATTTATTACAAGGGTCTAAGATAAAAGAGGCATAATCCATATGGCTACGGATTATGGCATTATATAATAATTTCTGAGTAAAAGGATGAGCACCCCACCATACCCCAGAAAGAGAACGGAGGATATTAATGTTCTTTTCACATTTCTGTATAACATAATCAAAATGAGAAATACCAGATAGTTTTGAATCAAGCCATGATCCTAAAAATTTTACTTTGGTCTCTTGAGGTATCACATTCTCACTAACTCTAACTGTGATATTAGGAATAATCCGTTTTTTAGTAAATATCACTACTTTACTTTTAGCAGCTGATATAGAGAGACCATGCTCTAGGAGCCAGTCAGATAAGTACCTTAGAGCAGAGTTTAATTGGATTTCTGCTTCTTCTATAGATTTAACTGAAGTATAAAGAGCTATATCATCCGCATATTGCAAAATTTTACAAAAATATAGTACTGTAGACTCTAAATCACTGGTGTAAATACTATATAATAAAGGACTTAATACAGAACCTTGCGGTAAACCTTTCCAAACATATCTGGATGGAAGGAAAGAATTTTGGTGTTTAATTGAAATGGATCTTTCCATAAAAAGATTACATATAAAACGTGTCAACTTTGTGGGAATATCCAAATGTAGGAGTTTATTTTTAAGCACAGGCAATAATACATTATCATATGCTGATGCAATGTCAATAAAAACTCCAACTAAATACTGTTTTTTTAAAAAAGTTATATGGATATCAGTAGATAGTATACTAAGACTATCTACTGTATGAGTACAGTAGATAGTACCCTTCCTAAATCCAAATTGAGATTTTGGTAATAATTTTTTGCTCTCTACCAACCATTCTGAGCGATGCTTGACCATATGTTCAGAGATTTTAGATAATACAGAAGAAAGGGCTATGGGTCTGTAACTATTAAAATTTGAAGCGTTGCATCCAGGTTTGAGCAGGGGGATAACAATTTGATTTTTCATGTCCTGAGGAATCATACCATTTTCAAAACAGATGTTAATGAGATCTAGATAATATTTCTTTGTATTTAGGGAAGCATTTTTTAAAAAAGAATAGGGAATTCCATCCATCCCGGGTGAGGAGTCTATTAAACCCTCTAAAGCGAGACTGAGCTCGGAAAAAGAAAAAGGAAATTCAAAATTATTAAAAGAAGGAAGGGAACATGGATATGAGGGAAATACGTTTAAATTTGGAACAAAAGGAGGCGCCAACTTATCTGCAAATGCCTCGAGCCATATGGAAGGATCATTAGAAGAGATATTGTTGTTTTTAAAGGATACTCTAAACTTTTTAATATGATCCCATACTAAAGATGATGGAGTTTTCGGAGACAATTGTTCACAAAAATGTATCCAACCTTGTTTCTTTTTCTTTTTTACGATTCTAGTAGTTGGTGCAGCAATTTGTTTGTATTCCTAAAAATTTTCCGATGTCATATTCAAATTGTAACGTCTTTCAGCTGCTTTCCTATTCTTAACAACTTGCGAACATTCGGGATCCCACCAGGGAGGGGAAATTTTGAATTTAGATTTTTTTTTCGTCTGAAAAGTCTGATCAGCCCTTGAAGTAATTGAATCAACAAATTTAGAATAAATATCAACAATATTACTGGAAGTTACTGGCGGAAGGGAAACTACTTTACTGTCAAGTGAAGATGCATAAGATGACCAGTGTGCATTTTTTAAATGATATTTAAAGGAAGGATTGAAATCAAAAATTGGAGTAGATCTATTACAGATGTTGATAAGGATAGGAAAGTGGTCACTACCATATGTGTGATCCAAGACGTTCCAAGACAAAGTAGAAGCAAGAGAGGAGCTACATGCAGTAAGATCCACTACACTTTGAGGGTTTTGCGATGGAAATACCCTCCTAGTAGGAGACCCGTTATTAATAATACATAAATCAGCTTCATCAAAAATGTCTAGTAACAGACGTGCAAAAGAATCGTCATGGCTAGAACCCCATGAGGGGTGATGAGCGTTAAAATCACCCATCAAAATAACAGGAGGAGGAACAGATGATATTATGTACAAAATGTCTGAAATTAAGGATGAATGAGGGTGAGGGATGTATAATGATATAAATGAGATGTTAAAAATATTTACAGCGACAACATTAATGTCAGGAGAAACAGAAGGAAGATGAATTTGTGAGAAGGGAAGGTAACGCCTTACAAGTAAGGCGCTACCGGCATAGCCATCTGCCCTATCATCCCGAAGACAGGAGTAACCTGAAACCACAAAATGGGAATTAGGAACTAACCATGGCAATGACAGATGGTTGAAATTTACTAATTAAAAGAAGAAGCTCATGCTTCTTATGTCTGATGCTTTTAATGTTCCATTGCAGGATGGGAACTTGATCCATTATTGGAAGTTAGGGAAATGATTTGGGAAAGTTTTTGGGCAACGTGGGACGGTATGTTTGAATTTGATTTTCCTAACAAGTCAAATATCATATTAAACAGAAACTCCAGGATGTCAATCTTGACATCCTGGAGTACCGGTGGAGAATTGGAAGAGGGAACAGGAGATATAGCACAACCATTTGGCATAGCTGAAGGAGGGTTAGCAACAAGAGCCTGATGGGATGCTCTATCGTATGTTTTTCCCAGAGGCGTATGGGGGCGGGGAGTAGAGAACACAGTTTTCCTGTATGATAAAATGGGAGCGTGAGTGGACGGTTGTCTAAGTACTGATGGATGATGAGGGCTATTAATAATAGCAGAAGTTTGTGCAACTTCTGCATATGATTTAGTGGATTTAGGTATTGATCGGGATGCTTCTTGGTATGATATTTTTTCTTTTGCCATTAATAATTTAATGGACTTCTGACTACTTTGCTCGGGACAGTCCCTGCTATTAGCATAGTGAAGTCCCGAACAATGCAGACAAGAAGCTTCTGCCTCAATAACACTGCTACTAAATTTCTAAAATTTTATTATCTAAAAATTTATTTGCATCATCTGCTGTTTTAAATTCAACTGAGATTTTACCTCTATCAACTTTTTTAATACCATCTGTGCAGATATTATTTATTTTATTACGTGAGAGAAATTGGCCAAACTTGATTGGGCGAATAGCTGTTCCAGCGATTGGGTCTGGTTCAGCCCAGGTAATATGAATAATATAAGGACCACTATCGAAATTCGTGTAACATTTAACACCCACAACTAGTCTGGGATGGGTATAAATATTTTGAATTGAAGCTACTGCTAGGTCTTTGTCAATAATAGTTATTTTTTTAAGCGACTCGCATTGTTGACTCGCCTGATTATCAATTAATCGGCGTTTAAGTCCGGGAACTAAAACTTGCTCAGGTGACCAGGACGGGGATCTGGAGGGTCCGGAGGATCAGGAGGTTCAGGCTCCTGAGTATCCGACCAAATTTCCTTCTCCATCATATAAAAGCTAAAGATTTACACCAAAGAAAAACGCAAAACAAATGAATGAAAGAACAATGAAACAAATAACTTACCAGTAGGTACAATATCTACATTTGAGCACAAATGATTACACTACAAACGAATATCTATCCACAAGTGATAATGCAATGAAAAATTTCGATAATTTAGATCAGAATTAAACAGAAATTATTAAAATTTGAACAAAATCTCTCTGACACGTGTGACAACCATTTCCTTTTATATCAAATAATATCTTACTTGTGCAGGGCGATTGTATCTTTAACCTCTATAACCTTCCTACTGATAGTAAATTATTCTTACGTGTTATAGTTATGTCACTTCAATAGTAGTTTTTGTGGCTGGCAAGTTATAAAAACAGGCACTTAATTAAGCAGCTTATAAGAATACGCAGTGTGAAAATGTGAAATAGATATTCTAACTAATAACGAGAATTGAACCCTGCGTCTTCTAGAACAGCGGTCAAAAAGCTCTGCTAATGAGCTTATTGTATTGGCTGTTTTCTCATACTATTCTGAAATAATTCACATTATGGCGAAGTAGCTCAATATTTGTGCTATTTGTAAATATCTGTACCTACTACCTATTACAGACATTAAAACTTCAGCGAGCTCTGAAGGTAGTTGTACTTGCGGTTTCTTTCCTTGTACGTTTATTCCATAGATATAGTATATATGTGTAAATAAGGGAGGTTCCCTAATTTTTTAAAGAAAAAAACAGAAAATTCAAATTTAATGGAGAATGTTTATTATCATTTGAAAGAACATTCTTTGGCATTTATTTTTTGAAGATTATGTCTATCAAATGTTGGCCGTTGCTACGTCGCAGATGGTCGATCCGTTGAGTCCAATTTTCGATGACTCGTTCGAGCATTTCGACTGGTAACTGGCGAATGACACGCGTGATGTTTTCTTCCAAGGCCTGAATCAAAGCGGGTTTGTCCGCATAAACTTTACACTTTACATATCCCCACAGGAAAAAGTCTAACGGTGTGATATCACACGACCTTGGTGGTCCACAAGCAATTTTTTAAAATTAAATATGGCACAGATAATAATAAGTATGTAATTACTTTGTTAAGTAGTTAAAATAAATAAAGTATTAACAAGGTAGGTTTCAGAGAAACAAGCGACAATTGTATCAATTAGGTAGCCATTTTTTAACATTCCGTTTAGACTAAAACGTTTTACCTAATAAATTATTTTCGGTTATTTTCCTAATAATATTTAGTATTTATTTGTTTTTTCTATTGTGCACTATATTAAGGATTACACCAAAATTATGCCTGAGTAAGTACCATTTTACTTGCATTTATTCCGCTGTATAGCCCTATAGATCCATGCTTAACTGAAATGTTACTAACACTGATGGGCTTTGTTGCTTAAAAAATAAAGATTTTATTTATTTATAACTACTAAACGCTTATTTTACTAACACCTCTGTAATTTAATCTCGGTGACAATACCCGAAAGTGAAAAAAACAATCAAGATGGCGAATATCAAAATGGCCGCTCATAAAATGGAGAAGTATTTACTTCAAAAAAGGTCGTGCACCATAAAGTTATTCGGTTTTCTGTCCAGAAATTATCAACAGCAGCTTGGCGTTCGTAAGTTGGCAGTGTATCATGTAAAACCATTGATGATGCGCCTTAGCTATCTCAGTTCGTGTCGGAATGCCACCTCCTCGGAGTAAACGAAAAAAAGAACAGAGAGTGATCTTATTTGCTCACACTCGTCCAATACTATATCCCCTACGTAGTCGATTAGTGTCTGTCGACACTGGCCACTGTGCCCGCTTGTCTAAAGATCAACCATCGGGCCAGTATTTTTTAAATAGTACTTACATAACAATTAGACCCTAATGAGAAAATTAGAAAAGGAAAAAAATAATAGAAATATTCTAATGATTAATTTTTATTTATATAAATAAAATATTCTAAAATATATCTGTGGAAAGAACCTCCTACTCACCCATAAATTATATAAATAAGCAAATATATTAAAAATAGATCACGTCCTAGTGTCACTTTAAATCAATAATTAAATGCGCTAAATAATGACGTTATCAATATAATGTTTAATATATCTACTGACTACAAGCATAGGACGCTTTTGCCACTCAGTTAGGGTTGCTTTGCTAGGTGTTACCTGGAAAAGAAAATGTAAATCTTATTAGGCACATACAATTTAAATAATAGAGGGTTTTAATGTTCAACGTTATTTTTTTTTTTACATTCAACTTTTAACGTGAAGACCATTGATGTATAAAAAAGATAGGATCTACAATGAGGCACTAAAAGCACAAAATTATAAATGAGTGCAAATTACGCTTTCCTACACTCATTTAGTTTAGGATTGTTTAGTTGCGCGAGCAGCCGCAACGCCCGCAACATACTCGTTAACATACTTAATAGTAAATAATGGTATAATGTATGAAAATACTTCCGACAGATGGCGCAGGCGGCACCCAAAAACGTTAAGTATGAATGTGTTATCGAAATTAGCAGTCAGGAGCAATTGTCACGATGGCTGAATTGGCGGAGCATCTGGACGGTGTCCAGGAGATGCAGGTTTAAATCCTGCTCGTGACTGTTATTTTCGATTTCACATTTTTCACTTTGTGTTTAATGTATAGTGCTAAGCATAGCAAATACTAAAAATATATATAAAAATATCTAAACACATATACATTCTCTCCTTTCATTCTTGTAAAAATACACACACACACACACACACACACACACACACACACACACACATACACACACACACACACAAACACACATACACAAACATGTACACACTATACACGATAATTGTTAAACTTATTTTTAGTTTTTTTTTTCTAATATGTATTTCATTTTTAAATTGCTATACCTCAGTTATGCTTTTATTTAAGTTTCTGTAAATCGCTTATAACTTTTGTCTTAATACCTGTGACATAGTCAAGAGAAGACACTGGCTTCTGTAATACAGTATATCAATACTAGTACAGTAAGTGCAATTATATAAATATGTGTACATTATTATGACAATAAAATTATTATTATTATTTTAATTTATCATTATGTTACTGGAATTTTATAGGTACTTGAACCCCTAAAACAAATCCTTTTTGAAATAGATCATATTCTATAGAACTCCTAAAACTCATTAATAATTTAATGAAGAAAAAGCTCCTTACTCATTCAAGTTCAATTTTGACTGCACAGATAGCAGAGTGGTTTAGGTACCGAGCTCCCACCCTGAGTGTTGTGGGTTCGATTCCCACAAAAGATAGTTCTTTATGTGATCTACAAATGATTGGTTTAAATCTGGGTGTACTTTTTCATATAAGCTACTGCTTTAAAATTTTATTATATTGCACTAAATTTACACTTCCTGCGTAAGCCTAACTAAAGTAGCTATAATATATATGTAAACAAGCCATCTCATCAACAACTTTACGAACCTGATCGCCTTGAAGCCTGTCCAAGAACGTAACACACACAATACCAGCTCGCAACCCTGCTGCCCTGGTGTACGCAGTGAAAGCTGTTGCCTCCATCTCTATGTTTTTTACGCCTAGATCCGTAAGAGTTCTCAAGAACTTCAGTTTATCAGATTCAGTATAATCACAAAATGGTCCGTCTAGGCGAGCTTCACCTGAAAGTAAGTGAACCATATATATTTTTTAATTGGTTATGGTGGCGATGGTAGCTGGTAACCGTCGCTCATGGCCTCAACTATACTAAAAGTACAATGAGGCTGCTGCTTACCATTTCATTTCGCGCATACAATATCAAAGAAAGAACGATTCTCGCTACAATCAATACACATCAAGGTACTTCATGGCTGTATACACGAGAGACAGTAGTACCCACCCGCTTCAACCCGATAACAAGTGAGTACCGTCGTCGAGTACCGAGTCCACTTCGTACCCAGCCTTAGCACCAGTAATACAATGGTTGATAAATAATAAATAAATATTCACGGTCATTATTCACATAACGTCCTCTGGTCTGAAACTAAGCTTAACGCTTGTGCTATGGGTACCATATTACAGATATAATACATATACTACATTTTTTTGTAAATACATACATATAATAGAAAATACCCAGACGCGGTACTAATCTGTGTTCATCACACAAATAACTGTCCTGAGTCGCCCCAAGGTGATAATTGCTTACTTCCCTTAGTTGCCTCACGACGTTTACGAGGCTACATTGCAAAACAAAATACAAAATTAAAACGTATAACAGAATGCTAATAACTGTCTTTAAGCGCAGTTAAAGAAGCTTACTTTTATTATTACTGAGAACTGCTTGATCCTGTCACTGATATCAACGAATTCTAAGAGCAGTGGTTACCAAATCAGCCTCCTTAGAATGTGATTGACAAAATCGTATCGACATCGTAACGCCTTATTTGCGATTAGTGACGTCGCAATAACCGCTCAACCGATCACGGTGCTCTCTAAACCAATGACATTGACACGATGCAATGTCGATACGATTTAGTGAGTTACATTCTACGGGCCTTGATTATGAATTACCAATCGTCCACTAAAAAAAATGATAAAGAACAGATCTACAACTCATACCTATATAAAAATCATCGGCTGCCATAGTTCCACCGATATATGTCTGAAAGCCGTCAGCATCTGATGACAAAGAATGAACTTCTTGACACACTCGAGCATCTGGTAACGCGGGTAGTTTGCGAATTTCACCCAATACTGGCTGAAAACCGACCAAATAGATCATAAATTTAAAAAAATCGCGCGTCGCAAACTCATAAGGAAAGGAGGAAGATGTGGAGAGGAAAGATAATAAGAATTATTCCGGTCTATCATGGTTCCATATATTTATTTGAACTTGTGATGCCGTCGCACGCCTAGGAACGGTGGCAGTAAAGTGGGCGGCGTTGACGGGCTTCTGTTGATGATCGTGCGTCCTGGAGGAGGTTGAGATCTAGTCAGATCATTGGTACATTCGGTTCGAGGTCTCCCAGTCCCTTCCGTGTTCCCACGGTGAGCTGGGGGCAGGCTGGATAGGGCCCTATTGATGGAGGCAGCCATCGTTTATAAATTAGCATGCTGTAATGCACTCAGCATTGGTAGCAGCAGTTCAAATTCAAATTCAAATTCAAAAATATCTTTATTTCATAGGCCTATTAAGTAGCACTTAAAATCGTCAATAATACACTAATAATTAAAATAATTAACACGAGCGCCTGAGGCGAGTGCAACCGCAATAACAAAGTGGCGATTGCAATCGCCACAAGCGGCCGGATTCCGTAGTAAAGCCTTTCATGAGAAGAACCCGGCAAGAAACTCATGGGCCACTTTTTTTAAATTGCCAATTTATTACAATTTAATATAATCTTTATAACTAAAATTACATTATATCTTATAAAACAATTTTGAAAATTAATGAATGAGGAGCAGCTCAAGCCCATTTAGTTTTATCCTCAAGATAATCCGAAACAGTGTAATAACCTTGATTACAAAGTCTAATTTTTACGGCTTTCTTAAACTTATTTAGTGGCATGTTTCGGACATTTTCAGGAATTTTATTGTAGAAGCATATACATTGCCCCATGAAAGATCTACTGATTCTGTGGAGACGAGTACTGTGAGCAACAAGATTGCCTTTGTTCCTTGTATTAATGTGATGAACGTCGCTATACTTATCAAAGCTTCTGATGTTTTTCTTGACATACAACAGATTTTCATATATAAATTGAGACACGACAGTTAGAATATTTATTTCTTTAAATTTCTGTCTAAGGGAAACTCTCGGGCCCAGATTATAGATTGCACGAACGGCCCTTTTCTGAAGTACAAATATGTTCGGTGATACCATTATAAATAATAATTATTTACGGACATTTCACACAACGTGCTCTGGTCCCAAACTAAGCTTAACGCTTGTGCTATGGGTACCAGATTACGAATATAATACATATACTATTTTTTTTTTGTAAATGCATACATATAATAGATAGAACACCTAGACTCCGTACAAATATCTGTGTTTATCACACAAATAATTGTCCTGATTGGGAATCGAACCCACGACATCGTGCACGGCAGTCGGTCACACTACCGACTACGCCACGAGACCCGTCAATTATATAACTGTAACAACTTTTGTACCTAATCTTCGGTTAAATACATTGAATTGAATTTAATAAATACTTACAATACTATAGATTTTCTCTAACTGACCGCTGAGTCCAAACGACGATACCACAACTGACCCAGGGGGTACACCAAGACCGCCGGAGGTCCCTATCCTGAACAAAAAGGGATCCTTCGCTTTAGCGTAATGCAGCAGTTTTATAACTTCTTGCAGAGCAGTCGTCATGGATGGTATACCAATGCCGTGCTGTGAGAACAAACAAGTTATTTTTTTAGATTGTACTTTTTATTATAATTTAAATTTTTGTGCTGGCATAAAGACCCTTGCCCCCTTTCAGAGTAGCCAAATAAAAAACAGGCCGCTCAATCTACTTCATTTTTCTAGAAAGTTCAGGTTGTCACTGTCACACTAGATCAAACGATATCGAGCATAAATATCGAGTAATCGGCCGCATAATTAAATTAAGTTCAATTCATTTATTCATTCAGTCAACACATTGACCTTATTGGTCACATTGACAATAACTACTAAATTTTCTACATAACAATTTAAATGAAATAGAATAATATTAAATAAAATAAATTAAATTAAAATAATATTTTTACATTAGCCCGTACATGAAGAAAGAAAGAAAGAAGAAAGACCATGTTACAGTGATACATGTACTGGCAGTCATGCTATATGTACCATGTTACAGTGATACATGTACCATGCTACAGTGATACATGTTCATGCTACATGTACCATGTTACAGTGATACATGTACTGGCAATCAAAACGCTTGGCGAAAGCGCTCAGGATACTGTTCGGGCTGGCCCGCAACCTGCGCACCAGGGACGTGCATGGCTTGCGCATGGTTGTATAAAAACAGTCCACGCGCGCTTCGGCAAACATCCCCGAGGTGCTACAGAAGCGAGGCAGCCCCAACAGCACCCTATAAAAAATATATATACTATATAGCCAAAGGCGGTAGGAAAACTAACTAACTGAACTACCCTTTCGAATCTCATCGTCTATAATATGAAAATTCTCTCTCAATAAGAAACACGATTACAATTGTTCTACTGCCGCCTTATAATGTGATACAAAATATATACAAAATTGTATTCACATCATATTGTCTCATTGTGATGGGTAAACACCGACACGTGATGTATCAATAATCGCTCAGCCAATCACAGTGATCCCTCAAGCAATCACAATGAAACGATGCGATAACGATACGATTGTGTGTGCTACATTCTATTACTCCTGATTTGGTGAAAAGCGAGCAAACGTTACTACTAAATATATATAAAATTGTATTCACATCGTATCGTCTCATTGTGATTGGGAAACACCGACACGTGATGTATCAATAATCGCTCAGCCAATGACAGTGATCCCTCAAGCAATCACAATGAAACGATGCGATAACGATACGATTGTGTGTGCTATATTCTATTACTCCTGACTTGGTGGGAAGCGAGCAAACGTTCGGTAGTCGGCCTATTCCAATGTACTTGTATAATAATAAAATAATATATAAATAAATACTATACTTACTAGTAATAAATAATTTTAAGCAAATTATTACATTTAGATTGAACATATTCGCTGCTTTGTTTGCCCTCAAATATTGTTTTTCACATTGTAGCTCTAGGTAGCTGAAGTAGTTATAGTAGTATGTATCAAAAATGTTACCTTTAAGTACTTTTTTAAACTTGTGTACATAATAACGGATATCAAGTCTAATCAATGTCGACTTGACTGTACCTGCGCGTACTCTTCCGCTCGCAGCTCTATTCCGCCATTAAGTTTGAATCGATATGAATCGATCTATGACTAGGATGATTATCGAGTATTAATATTTCACATATAATAAAAAAATCTAGGGAACTCACGTTAACAGATAATACAGGTCCGACTTTGTACATAGCGTATCTCTGCGAGTGCTTGGTTAAGTTCACTAGTTTTTCGTAACGGCAAGGGTGATTCAGTGCCTCAGCCATGTACAGAGCGAATTCATGCATTCGATGCTTGGTACCACCCATGCACACAAACTGGAAAGTAATAAATAATATACATATAATAAACAACAGATAATTTATATAGCCAAGCATGACGAAATAATGCTAAAAAATATATAAAAATATCAAAATATTTCTAGGGCTGCGTCATTATTTGAGGGTACACGAAAAGGTAAGCCGCCGGCGAACCACTGAAGGAATGTAGCATGGTTCCGGTGGCCCGCCAATAAGGGCGGAGAGATGGCACACGGGGGTTCCTTTAGTGAGTGAGGGCCCCACACTACCCTGTTCGTTATCCGGAACGATGGGGTGTGCGGTTAGGGACATTTTTTCCCGCATTAACAAAAAAAAATGGCTGCCTCATTATTTGGTAAAAATCTTAACTATTAAATTAAGTTTACCTAGTCGGTATAATGTATGCAAATACTTCCGACCGATGGCACAGGCGTCACCCAAGACGTTAAGAACGAATGTGTTGTCGAAACACAGTCCCGAGCAATTGTCACGATTGCTGAATTGGCAAAGCACCTGGGACGATATTCCATGAGATGCAAGTTCAAATCCTGCTCGTGACTGTTATTTTCGATTTCACATTTTCACTATCCATCCATCCATCCATCCATCCTCCATCCATCGATCCACCTTTCAACGTCCACTGCTGGACATAGGCCTCCCTAAGAGAACGGCACAACGAGCGGTCCCGTCATGGGGGATAATGCCGTAATCGCCACGCTTGGCAGGCGGGTTGGCGATCGCAGTGGATGTAGTTAATACTCGAGGGAGTGCTGCTGCCCACTCCCCCGGTATTCCCTCAGTCGGCTCTTACGACTCCCGTGGGTAGAGAGGGGTGGGACAATTCTAAAGCCAGCCCCACACGGCGGGGAACACACATTCACATTTTCACACTGTGTTAATTTATATAGCTAAGCATGTCAAATGTTAAAAATATATACATAAAAATATTAAAAAAGAGACTCTTTACCTTAAATACCTTTTACTGGAGAAGATTGGAAAGGATTAAATATAAAGATGCATTAAGTCAAGAAATATACGACGTGCAGCTTAATAAAAATGATTTAGAATAAATTTATAATCTATATCTATACTATTATAAAGCTGTGACAGAGCTGTGTCTGTGCATTGAAAATATTTGAGAAAAAATTACTGAATTAGGCTATATAGGCGTGTCTTAACACAAAACGATTTTTTTTAGATTTTTTGTCTGTTTATCTGTTTGTTTGTTCGCGCATCACACAAAAACTACTGAACGGATTTTGATGCAACGTTTTTTTATTTGAAAGGCCTTGATTAGGCTTAAAAACTGGTATACATTTTATCCTGCTACTATATCGGGAACCTGAGATATAACCGAAAAACTAGAAAATTATTTAAACTAGATTTTATGTAGAATTTATTTACATAAAACTACTGGACGGATTTTGATGAAACTTTTTTTATTTGAAAGGCCTTGATTATATTTAAAAACTGGTATACATTTTATGTTGCTACTATATCGGGAACCTGCGATATAACCGAAAAACTAAGTTTTGGCTGCGGGGAAGCCGCGGGAAAAGGCTAGTATTATAATAAAATTAATCCGTGTGGAATGCAGGTTTCAATACCCCATTATATCCTACAGGTGTCGTACGAGGCGACTAAGGGAAATTATCAGCCATTGCATTACTGGTGGTAGTGCTGGGTACCAAGTGGGAGTACTCACTTGCTATCCCCGAAGAGAGGCCCGAGCAGGTTGGTAAGTACACCATCACCCGTGTGACCGGCCATGAAGCAGTAGGCGATAGCCGTTAATTCTTTCATTTCATATCTGTGAAATAGTAATCTCTCGATATAGTTCAGTCCATGAGCGACGGTTACCATTTACCATCAGGTGGCAAAGGTGGAAACTTTCATACATTCTATTCTAAGCTGAAAGAGTATCCAGACAAGCTTTATGAATATTATAGAATAATTGAATAAAGTTTTAAAGAAAGAATTTCATTGATTAATCCAACATTTTCAATAGGTAAAGTACATTTTTTTTAATAACACCCTGCAGAAAGGAATAATCCTTGTATCGCGGGGTACTTTACAAACATTGAATTTCACGGACACAAAGTACACCCAGACTCAGATTAACCATTTGTGGATCACTCAAAGAGTCGTCCCATAGTAGAAAGAGTGGAGAAGTAGGCTATCTCCGGCCCATTCCGCGATATAATTACCTACCATACTTGCCTGTCTCAGGCTTGCCACTTTTAGCTAAATTTTAATTCAGTGCCTAGTAATTGGCAAGGGCCGGGAAGTTGTATTTTTTACTTGTAATCGTTTAGGTGAAACCGACCTCACTAACTCTGAACTCAGACGACACAACACAGATTATTTTACCTTACGATTTTTACTTACGATTATTAAATAGTCAAACGAACTTACCTGGAAGTGAAGTTCGACTGTAATTATTCGACTTGTTATTCCTTCCGAAGATGAAGATAACTAGGTGCAGCCCGGATCTATGACTCGCTGGCGTCACATATAAGTTTAAAGACAAAAAAACGAAACGCACCCTTTCCGCGCTCCATCTGTCTTTATAATCTATGGTCATTAAGTTCAAAGTCATTAGCATATGAAAACTTTGATTTTACAAAATAGGGTATATGTAATTTTCTTGAAAATTGCTCTGGGTAGGGTGGGACTCTTCATCTTCGGAAGGAATAACAAGTCGAATAATTACAGTCGAACTTCACTTCCAGGTAAGTTCGTTTGACTATTTAATTATTCTCCTTGTTATTCCTTCCTCGATGAAGATAACTAGGTGCAGATGTTTAAAGCCAAGTTGTAAAATCAGAGTTTTATTCAAAAAATAGTTTAAATAACATTTTTTGAATTACAAATTATGGTCTTATAGACATAATAAATTAAACATAGCGTTTTTAAACATATTACAAGAAAAAAGAACAAATATGAGATCAACCTCTAATCTCTAAAGATAGCCTCTTCAAAAAGACTATTATTTATAATTGGTCTATTGTAGAACCGTGCAAAAGTTAAAGACTCACCACTCCAACCAGCCGTTCTCCTCACCTCATCAATACTAACGCCTTTTTAAAAGCCGCGGAAGTTGATGCATGTCGTGTACTGTGTGCAGAGAAGATTGTTATATCTATTCCGCTCTGTTCCATAGTATTTTTAACCCAACGGCTGATTGTGCTGGCAGTCACTTCTTTATGCGGTTTATTTTATGATATAAACAAATATTCTATAGACCTTAAACTACTTGTAATTTCTAAATAATTAATCACAGCCCTTGCTGGACAAACTTTCTCCCTGTCTTTGAAGAAGGGTAAAGTTAAAAGTGGTTGACACCTATTTGGTGCCGACGTTTTGATTAGCTTATCAATTTTAATGTTTATACAATCATCACTAATAGTTATATTATTAATATTAATTAAAGAAATCGTTTGAGCTCTTTGGCCAGTTGCAAGAAGCAATAGAGTAACAGTCTTTTTCGTGACTATATTATCTAAGTTGCATTGATCAGAATAATTATTTTCTATAAAGTTTAAAAGGGTTGACACATTTTTTATACCATTATTTATGATATGGGTAACATATTAGCGTACATCATCTATGTATGGCATATTGTAACTCGTCTTTACATGCCGCATAACCAACGTGAGTATCAAAAATACTCCCCTTTTAGGTTATGAAAAAATGTCTTTGTAACCAGTGTGCCCCCTCGTGACACCCCACAGGTACAGTAAATCATTTGTAACACGTTTATTCCCACGGAATACCCCACAGTTACAAGTATTTTTGTTTGTTTTTAGAAAACAAAAGATGACGCTATACTTAGAGTACATACCTTTTTGTGTAAGTTTCAATTTATCGTCTAACTTTCTTAGTTATTTAAGTAATCGGTCTCTTTTCCTCTCCGCAGATCTCTTTCCCATGTTGATTTTTACTTTCAGATTGTAAGAAAACTGTAAAATAATTTTATTTATCCGAGTAGACGTGACGCCTTTGTTGACATAAAAACCGAATGACCATAGATTATAAAGACAGATGGAGCGCGGAAAGGGTGCGTTTCGTTTTTTTGTCTTTAAACTTATATGTGACGCCAGCGAGTCATAGATCCGGGCTGCACCTAGTTATCTTCATCTTCGGAAGGAATAACAAGGAGAATAATTACTTAGTCTTTATACCCACAATACTGAAAAATCGACATGACTAAACGTAAACAAAGCAATAGCGGCGTATCAATTTGACAGATCAAAAATAATAATACATTATAATACATTATATTGGGCAAGTAGGCGTGCCTACTTCGTCTGTCTGATAAAACATTACCTAATACAACAAAAAAATAAGTAGGTATCTCACTCATCATCATGTAAAAATTATAGGTATTATAAGTGACTTCCTTGAACCTGAACAGAGACAACTCTGGAATCGATGAATTATTTAGACAGCCAAACACACAGCAATAAGTTCTCCTGCGATTATCACACATTTTTCATTTATTTAGCGGTGCCGAAGAGCCGCGACGCGCGTACCTTGTGCGGCGTTAGCCCCGACCGGCGCACTGAGAAACGGGTCGAGATTTTTGTTAGAGTGTGCGTACAATACTATGGCGCACTCATCCAAGCATACAAGCCGCGCGCGGTGCGCTTGTATGAAGATAACCTACTTCCCACTCTTTCTACTATAGCCATCCTGTGTGGGAATCGAATCCAATAAAATATATATATATATATATATATATATATATATATATATATATATAGTGTTGTTGTTGCTGCTGTTCCAATATATAGATACATACACATAGCTGACGGTCGATATAGATAGTGCCATTCACGAAGACGCGCCCCTCAAAATTTGGCGAGGGGGCCGCGGGGTGTGGGACGATTGAGCCAAGTGTCAGTCGCGAGCCATCAGCGGCTCGATGCACATGGGTTGTACAGTTCACGTTGCTTGAATCCAGACTAGGCAAGAAAGTTGCTCTACTTAATAAAAAAAATTAAAATGTACTATTCAATTTCTATCAATACTACATTAGTGTAACTCTCAGAAAACATATATGACATTGAATTATCGCCCTCAAACCAACTTTACAAACAACCATATAGTTTTTTTTAGTAAACTATTAATGTTTATAATTGCTCCCTTAACATGGTAATATTACACTGTATTAACTAATAATGACATACAATACCCACACTGAACGACAACAAGAAATATTTATTATTTTTAAATAAAAAACCCGCTTCCAAAAGACACCCAGGAACTAAAACGCAAAAAATAATTGGTCGACTTCAAACACATCAGTAGGTGTCTAACGCGGATATCGTATGTAATTTATTTTTTGCTTTTTAGTATTTTCTATAAAATAGGCCAAAGTAGGTGGTGCACGATAGGGAGGAATTCCTTGGGGACATCTCGTATAAGAAAGCATCGAGTACAGGAGCGCAGTAGAGAAAGAAATAAAGCACAGCAAAAAAAAACATACAGTCGTATTGAAAGCCTCCTCCTTTTTGAAGTCGGTTCATAATATTAAAGTAGAGCATCTTCCTAGTTGACCGTATCGCTCTGTCGTGATTTTGTTTATTCATCGATGTGTGCGTGCGTAATAGGCAATTCGGTGAAGCGATACACACTTGCATTGTAAGTAATTAGAAAAAAGAGTGGGGCGCGTCTTCGTAGATGGCAGTATCTATAGTTGTTTGGCTGATTTTATTAAATGATCGTCAATTCGACGTCGATTTTCCCTTCATCGGAGTTAACAACGCGTCGGTAATCGTAAAATTTAAACAAATCATCATTGTGAATGATTGAGTAAAATTATCATACAATAGGATTAGTGGCAATATACAGTGCATAAACAATCAACCATTGTATTATATGTTAACATATACAACAATGCAATCACCATTGATACAATTCAATTCAATTCTTGATTTAATGGCGTTGTTAGAATTATAGACACAACTTTGCCAATGTCACGTAGAGAATCAACATTGATATTATTGATCTAATTACACTGACGTTGGACGTTTTAGGTGTTATTTCTGAGGTAGGCACATCAAAAAAAATTTTGAGATCACTGAAAATACGAAATATTTTTGTTGGCAGTATGGTGAAAATTTTTTATGATACTTAATTTAAAAATGTGATATTTGATTAAAAAAACAATATCAAAAACAGTTGCTTTTCCTTATAAAAAGAAATCCGATCTTTGATTACGCTTATTCAGAAATCTGACCAACAAGATTCAAGCATAATATTGCACGCCTCATAAGCGAAGCGTTGAGGTGAGTACTACTCTCGTTTCACAGAGAACAAATGATTTTTCAAACTTAAAATGTCTCTATTTATCATATATTGCACTTGTAAAATAATATATATATACACACATATCAAAGAAAAACCACTATTTTTAACACTCATGATATTTTTGATGCCATTTTTGTTATTGTCGTGTGGGGCTGGCACCAAGAATAGCTCCACCCCGTCTCTTCCTATGGGAGTCGTAAGCTAATTGACTAAGGGATTACCGGGGGACCGGGCAGCAGCGTTCCCCAGTGTACTAAAAACATCCACTGCGATCGCCAATCCGCCTGCCAAGCGTGGCGATTATGGTAAAACCCCCATTACGGGGAGGCCTATGTCCAGCAGTGGATGATGAAAGGCTGATGGATGGATGGATTTTGTTATTTAAACTAGTTAAAAAACTGTTTGTACCAGTGCCGTGTGGGGCCGGCTTTAGAATTGTCTCACCCCTCTCTACCCACGGGAGTCGTAAGAGCCGACTGAGGGAATACCGAGGGAGTGGGCAGCAGCACTCCCTTGAGTATTAACAACATCCACTGCGATCGCCAACCCGCCTGCCAAGCATGGCGATTACGGCATTATCCCCCATGATGGGACCGCTCGCAGTGGCGTTCTCTTGGGGAGGCCTGTGTCCAGCAGTGGACGTTGAAAGGCTGATGGATGGATGGAAAAAACTGTTTAAAAAAGTTTTGCCTTGGACGTCCGTGTGTTATAGGTATGTTCGGAAAATTTATGTTAACACGATAACAACCGAAATACTTTACTAATCGAGTCTTTTTTTCTCTCTTACGTTTCAGTTTAATTAGGAATCGAGCCCTATCACTTTTCACGGTCTGATTCGATGTGGTTTAATTGTTATTAAATAAACAAAAAAAATATCCAGCAGTGGACGTTTATGGGCTGATGGATGGATGGATGGATGAAACAAAAAAAAATGTGAATTTACGCTCGATTCAATGGTACATTGAACTACAGTGGTACACTAAAACCAGGGCTATACCTTATATCGTGAGAACTACTTCTATAGACAAAAATAGTTAGGACTTCTCAAAATTAGCGCAAGATGGCGTGTAAGATATGAGAACCACATTAGTTCTTTTTAAAATTAGCGCTATCTATGTGATTTATTGAAAACTACTTAGTAAGACCAATACATTATTAGTTACTTATCAAATAATAAATTTTATTGTGAAAAATGAAGATTATGTCATGAGGCGTGAACATTTGGATTTTCCAAAGTCTTTTTTCAAAATTTCGAGTAAAAAATTTGATTTGGAAAGATGCCGAAAGGATTGCCTGAAGCTTTGCGAGCAAGAATTGTTACTTTGGGGGAAGACGGATATTCCATGAGAGTAATAGCTCGCCGAGTTGCTGTATCTCAATCCTGTGTCGTGAACAAGTTGCGCGGCATGGATAACTTTGCTGCTCAACCTTGCAGTGGTCGCCCAACTGTTCTTACTGCTGCCCGGAAACGTTACATCAAACTGCTGACTGCCCGGCAATCAATGCCACTAAAATAAGATCTGAGTTGCGGACTGCCACTGGACTAGAAGTAAGCACTCAGACCATCAGGAATTGCTTACACCAGGCTGGATTACAAGCAAGGAGACCCTGACGAGCACCTCTGAACTTACGGCAACGACAGCAACGCAGATTGCAGTGGGCTAGCCTCCACCAAAATGAAGATGGCGAGGAAAACACTGGTACTATTCAACAAGGCGGGTAATCGGTGTCTTTTTGGAGCGGAATAAAGATTGGAGCCAGAGCGCCGTTAATCCCGTATCGGGGCTCGATGACTGCAGCTTTGTACCGAAATGTTGTTATCGAAGGAATCGTCAAACCATTTAGAATAAATCATGGCCACAAATTCGTATTGGTTTTTTTTTATTGCTTGTAGTGGCAGACGCGCCACCGCCCATCTAATGGTAAATGGTAACCGTCGCTCAAGGACTCGACTATACCGAGAGTATTGTCAAGCCGCTGCTCACCATTTCATTTCACCGATATGAAATGAAGGAATAAATGGCTATCTCCTGCTACAGCCAAAACGCAACAATGTGCTTCATGGCGGGTCACACAGGAGATGGTGGTACTAACCCGCTCGGGCCCGATACCAAGTGAGTACTCCCACTTGGTACCCAGCCCTACCACCAGTCATGCAATGAATGATAAGTGCTTATTTCCCTAAGTCGCCTCATAGGACACCCGTGAGAAAGAATGGGGTGGTAACACTTGTATTCTTAGTCAGTCACCACACGGGAAAAACACACAAGGGTTGATGATAATGCACCCGCACACCCAGCTCGACGAGTCAATGCTGCTCTCCGTGAACATAACATTGCCAGATTAAACTGGCCTGCCGGTTCGCCTGACTTGAAACCGATCCAGCAAGCTTGGGATGCTGTAAAGCGAGCTGTTTGGAACCAGCTGCTATTGAAGAATGGGACATTTTACCGCAAGAAATCCTGAATAACTTGATTTTCAGCATGCCACCTCATAATTGCTGCTTGTGTTCGAGCTAGGGGAGGAGTTATCTTGTACTAAATAAAAACAATTCCGTAATAAATTCTTAATAATGTTCCTTATTTCGTGGTTTTCTTTCATTTATTTCTTAGTCACAATTGCATTAAAATTTTCAAATCAAATTTTTATTTGTAAAAGAATTATAAATAGTTAATATTTTAGTTTCAATAATAAATAAATAATAATAATAAATATTCACGGACATTTTTCACACAACGTCCTCTGGTCCCAAACTAAGCTTAATGCTTGTGCTATGGGTACCAGATGACGGATATAATACATATATTACTTTTTTTTGTAAATACATACATATAATAGATAGAAAACACCCAGACGCAGTACAAATATCTGTGTCCATCACACAAATAGTTGTTCTGAGTGGGAATCGAACCCACGACCTCGTGCACGAAAGTCGGTTACACTACCGACTACGCCACGAGGCCCGTCAAGTAAAGTTATTTTCTTTTTAAAAAAGATATCACGTAAGCATTTTTGTTTTCTAGGGTGAAATTAAAAAAATACAGCATTTTTTGCTAGTAATCTCAAACTTTTTTGATGTGTATATATATAAAAGAAAAACACAGTGCCGTCTAGGGACGCCCGAAACAAGCGAAGCTTTATAGTATAAAGCGTAGGAATTAAGCCTAAAAAAATTACAAAAAAAAACACTGTCCATGCCACAACAGATGGAAGAACCCTAGTAGCTCAAAAAGGATATTGATGAGTGAGAGGTCGCGATCCTTAGTAAAGAAGAATCAACACATATAGATGTGCCTGGTGTGGTCTGGTTCATAGACTAGCAATCAAAGGGTCTAGGAATCAAGTAATTTTTCCATTGACCTCTACATATTCTAATTCGATATAAAATCAGTAACAGTGTAATCCATACTACGTAATAATGGTGCATCGTTTGGGCAACACCCATCTATAAATGAGGAGTTGTTTTGTAATTTATTTACGGTGTTTATTGATGTAGACATAGCTGAGATTATATCCCTTTAACTTATCCTTTAACTTTACTCTTGGATTACATCTGACTCACTAGATGGCCTTGACGAGCATTCTATAGGTTTTGGTGAACTTAGCTTCTTTCTCTTTGTGATATTTGATTGATCAGCAATAGGTTTTGTATGCCTTTTAAGCTGATCACAAGTATAGCAGTATCATTTATCTATTTCAAGGTTTCCTATTTGCTTTTCCCCAATACTTATACAGTGAATATCGTAACTACATTTGCACAACTCTAATAAATTTTTGCAGTCAACTTGTCTTTTACACTTATTGCATGTTACGTGCAATGCCCTCTGACGGCTTATTATTAGTAGCTTTAACTTTTTAAGACATCCCCTCTTTGATGTCTTGGTAACTCGGACTAACTAAAAAATAAAGACACCGCATTGTCAACTAAAAAGTGAAGCCACTTTTTGAAAGATGTGTGCGTGAAAGTCTTGTCGCCAGAAAGAAATAATCTCTATAACTTGGGTAATTTTTTAAAAGTTTTATATTTAAAATATAAAGTAAGTAAAGGTGTAAATTAAGTTTACATCAAATCATATAGCGTATATCATGGCGCTGACGACGTATTCATGTACGCAACGTACGTACGAAATCTTCGAGTAATTTGGGGTAATATTAAATCATACTCTGGTAACCCTCGTGGTTTATATCACATCGTTTTGGCATGATTTTGTTTGTATTTGTGTGCTTGAACACGTGTAATTACTAGTTTGACATGGTTTTATATGGCTTCACTGCATTGTTCGTAATGATCTGTCTATATTTTGTTCTTGGTCTGAGCCTAATATTTAAAATATTACTGCGGCTGTACACATTCGTCGAGACACAACGAGACAGGCCGAGGGCGAGTGTGTACATGGTAGCCTCGTCTCGTCTCGGGGCTCTCGCTATGTCTCGGAAGAGTGTCGGTTTTTTGTGTACGAATCAAAGGGTCTCGGTGAGTCTCGCGATGAAAACGAGAGCCTGTACACACTCGATTGCTTAGTTGCCCGCCAACTGCGTTCGCGTAAAGACGTGCTTTCTGCGTGCGACAACGATGTATTCTAACGCTTTTTAGAAGCCTACCAAAGGCAATCACTATTATGAAATCCTAAGAATGTCAGGCACAAGGATAAGCAACTATTACACGACGCTTGGTTGCGGATAAGCAACGATTTTAATATCCCCGTGGAAGATTTAAAAAAATATATATTTCTGTTGAATAGTTTAAAAGTTATTTTTTGCCATGGTTTAATATATTTTTTTATGGTAAATGATTAAAAAATTACAATAACTAATAAAAAAAATAAACGCCGCAATTGTTTTTTCCACGTCCATCGCGACGGGCATCCAAAGTTCAATTGATACAACGAGTGTGTACATGGTGTGCTCTCGTGTCGAATTTCCACAAGACGAGAGTGGAAGAGAGGTTCGCGAGTCAAATGCACGAGTGTGTACAGCCGGGGTTAAGATTATTCATAATTTACAGCTGTATCTTACTTTAACATCGCCGAACATCGCAGGAAGGTCATAGTTCACTGTATCAAAGCCCAGATGATATAGAACATCTGTGTCAAGTTTAAGCAAATGCTCGTTCAATAGGCTAATAGTGCCGTCTGGGTTTCTGTAACAAAAATAATAAACTATTACATAATACTACAGGACATTTCTTTAGTTATCATTGTAAATATAACAGGCCATACTAGATAATAATAATTCCTGTAACCAAAATCAGAATATCAAGTTAAGAATTATGTTGCAGTTTTATGCCTTTATGGGAAATGTACGAGTCATATTCACGAAATTTTGCTGGGATGTAGTAAAAGAAAATTTTGTTTCTGTTAAATGTGCTAATTGCTGGAACTACCAATGATGTACAGTATTTTTTATTTAGGCAATAATAGCCTGAAAAGGGTGTAGGCTATTTAACATCACTAGCTTTAAGGTTATAATTATTTTTAATCACATAACGTTGTTTTGTTATTTATTCTAAATAGAACCCAGCTACTGTTATCAAAAATTGAAATATAAAAAAAAACTGGAAGTACTAAAAACAGGCAGGCCAGTGGCAGGACAATGTTTATCAGGTCCACTAAGATATTTAGTGGGATAGTGCCGTAATCGCCACGCTTGGCAGGCGGGTTGGCGATCGCAGTGGATGTTGTTAATACTCGAGGGAGTGCTGCTGCCCATTTCCCCGGTATACCCTCAGTTGGCTCTTATGACTCCCATGGGGGGAGAGGGGTGGCACAATTCTAAAGCCGGCTCCACACGGCAAAACTTTACTTACTTAGGGCATTTCTGTCCAGGATGCAATGTACTCCACGTTGAACGGCAATTATCATAGTGTGCAGGTAATTCCCCTTTATCTCGCACCACAAATTCACAATCACAGTTCATTTTTTCTCCTGTAAAAGTATTTAAACACGTTTTTATTAGATACAGATCTATGTTTTGTCTTTGTGATGACGGTCTAAGAATACAAGAGTCACCATCCCATGCTTTTCCACGGGTGTCCTACAAGGCGACTAAGGGAAATAAGCATTAGGTAGGGCTGGGTACCAAGTGAGAGTACACATTTGCTATCGGGCGCGAACGGGTCGGTACCACCGTCTCCCATGTGAACGGTCATGAAGCACGTCAGTGTGTTTTGGCTGTAGGAGAAGATAAGCGGTTTATTCTTTCATTTCATGTTTGAGAATTGAAATGGTGTGCAGCGGCTTGACTATACTCTCCATATAGTTGAGTCCATGAGCACAGTTACCTACCATTTACCATCATATGGGCAGCGGCTCGTCTGCCAACATTCGCAAAAAAAATTTATGTATGTAACGGTGACTTTGAATTGATTCAAAATTTCGTATGAAATTAAAACTGCACACTTATTTTTTTACTATCATTATTAAGCGTTTTTTTCTTTGTTTTTTTTTTTTCACTATGATTTATTAAAACTAAGACTACGATATCACAGAGTTTAACTATCACTGTGGTACTAACCAAAAATGAATTACTAAGCTTACAACTAGTTTTTATAATTTTGAAATAAAACTACGTTTACGGAATCTATCGCGTTTACTTTTATTTTTATACTATCCCGACGTTCCGAATACTTTACAGCATTCATGATCACGGGTGGACTTAGATGGTAGATGTCCAAAGCTGATATGTTGTTTCAACGGTTTCATCTACCCACAGTAATATGATTTTACAAATTTTGGTTTATTTATTTCAACCCTCATAATATTCGTTTAGAAACACAATTAAAAATATCTACTCTAAGATTTATGCTTACAATGTATGAGATTTTAAGCTAGTATAATAAAATTAGTATAATACTCCTTTAAGTTTTAAAATTTTTGTTTTCTATTTAGTGCTTAAAATTTCAACCACAAACTACCAATTAAATTTTTTAAGTAATCAAAAATCTACTATTAAGAAGATAATATTGATTATTAGTTTCTATTATTAAATATATTGATTTTAATAGAAGCTAAGACTAAAAAGCTACCACCGGATCGGAACACTGCCTGACTGAGAAAGATCCGGCCAGAAAACTCAGTAGGCAACAACTTGTTATGGATTATTAAATTTATGCGGAAATACTAACTAATCACTACTGTGGGTTTTATCTACACAATAAGCGCTAACTGTGTCTTGCAATCTCGTGATGTGCCTTCTTGTATTATGTTTGGTGAGGCCTATCACAGGATTCCAGCTTGATAGTAAGACCCAGCCGTCTTCTCTATTGAAATTGGGATGTTTCTTAATTTCAATAGCCTCACGTTTCATTCTAGGACGATATCGATATTCTTTTGCGAGGATTTGAGGTTTGTCAAACCTGATGTAATGGCGGGTGTGGTCCTGTGTGTGCTCACAAATTGCAGACTTTGTATAGCGACGGTGCTTCACATCAGCTATGTGTTCTTTGATCCGAGTTCTTATGGATCTCTTTGTTTGCCTAATGTAGGAGAGACCACAATCACAATCCAGCTTGTCCACTCCTGCATCCTGTAAGGGTATATGGCACTTGACAGGTGGTAAAAATTGACTAATTCTTTTGTGTGGCTTATAGTAGGTTTTAATTGAAGCTTTCTTGAGAATGTAGCCAATCTTGTCAGTGACTCCTTTAACATAGGGCAGGACTGCAGGGAGGCGCTCATCTGTGGGTGGCTTCACTCGGTTTCTGTGACGAAAATCACAATGTGATGTTTCAAAATGTGTAAAATTCGCGTAAATGTTAGAAAGTATTAGTTTTTATAATACCATCATGAAAAGACCTCCAACGTATAAATTTCCTTATAAAAAATATCGATATAAACTTGTACTGCGGCTCTGCCGCAGCCAAAAGCTAGTTTTTAGGTCATTGAGGTATATGTACTACGTGCGTACGTAAAAGTTTAATCAAAATCTGTTCAGTAGGTAGTTTCTGGGTGATGCGCGAACGAACAAACAGATGAACAGACAAACGGACTGTAAAACTGTAAATAGTATCAATAATTTCTCGGCTTTGTAGTAATTAAAATATAATTTTATACTTTTTAGTTTTGGTTTGTAGGTACCTTTTTATTTTAGACGGTAAAAAATGTTAGGTACATTTTTAAAGTACAAATTATTTGTGAATAAGGAAAAATAATTTTTTTGTACTAGCGGGAAACGAACCCGCGCCTTTTCCAATCCGGGGAAGTGCTCTGAACCACTGAGCTATAGTACAGATCTTTCAATCATCCCAATCTACTTATCACATTTTGTCTTTACGACCAAAACAAAAAAAAATCTCTTTTTCCTTATTCACAAATAATTTGTACTTTAAAAAGTGGCGGAGCATATCAAATGCTAAAAAATATAGATCAAAAATGCTAGGTACATTTTACTGCACACCCCGTCCTTCGGGGCAACGAACAGGGTAGTGTGGGGCCAGCACCCACTAAGGCGCGAAATACACACAAACGGCGAGGAGTTCGGCGCGGCGCAGGCACGATGCCGCTTCAAAACTTTTGCATACAAAATGTACTAAGGAGACGTATTGTGAATACACTCAAGCACACTAGCAGTTTGTGTGGGGCCGGCATTAATAATAGCTCCACCCCGTCTCTTCCTATGGCAGTCGTAAAAGCCGACTAAGGGATTACCGGGGGACCGGGCAGCAGCGTTCCCCTGTGTACTAAAAACATCAACTGCGATCGCCAACCCGCCTGCCAAGCGTGGCGATTATGGTAAAACCCCCATTTTGGGGAGGCCTATGTCCAGCAGTGGACGATGAAAGGCTGATGGATGGATGGATGGACACTAGCAGTCACAACTGAAGCGTCACGCAAGGAATATGTCGCTTGCTATATGGGACGACTATTATTTATCAGCAACAAAAATGTGTGATGATATAGAAACGACGTGATGATATGAAATCGCAACGAAATCAGCCTATATAATGACGCATCGTGCCGTCACTTCGCCTCTTCTATATAATTTAAATCGCGTTCGTGC
Source organism: Leucoma salicis (assembly GCA_948253155.1). Taxonomy (NCBI): domain Eukaryota; kingdom Metazoa; phylum Arthropoda; class Insecta; order Lepidoptera; family Erebidae; genus Leucoma; species Leucoma salicis. The sequence continues at coordinate 11,665,944 of OX411828.1, read as the reverse complement.
CGTATCCGTTCCACGCCTGCGCCGCGCCTTAAGCCTTACGCCGTTTGTGTGTATTTCGCGCCTTAAGAAACCCGCCGTGTCGTTTGTAGGTACCTGTAGGTCTTGGAGTAGGTTTTGTTTTTTCTTTTCTAAATATTAATTTTATGTAGTTTAATTAATTCAATATAAAATTATAGTTATAAACTATAAACCTAAATGCAGTTACATTAACGTATAAGTATTTTTACTTACACTCTTAAGTCATCTTATCTTAATACATTTAGGTATACCTATGTAACAAAATCATATGCCGCAAGAGCGATTTAAACTGTTTTATTTTTAACTTATTAATAAGTAATCGTTTATAATTTTAATTATTAATTTTTATTATTATTATTTTTTTCGTGAATACAGGGGAGGTGGGCAGCAGCACTCCTTCGAGTATTAACAACATCCACTGCGATCGCCAACCCGCCTGCCAAGCGTGGCGATTACGGCACTATCTTCTACTACCATTCTTGGGCAGGCCTATGTCCAGCAGTGGACGTTAAAAGGCTGATGGATGGATGGATGAAGTACCTAATCGTTTTCCAATCTACTCCACAATTTTTTAAACTCACATGAACTGCTTAAATAATATATTTTTGTTTGAAATTGCCTGAGGTCCGTTGTCCCACGTATATTATATGTTAAAAGCTTCGATCAATAATACCGTAAGTATTCTTGATCTAAGGTTAAATTAAATAGGTAAAAAACCGATGCTACTTCAATATTTAAAAAAATAAAATATTTAAAGCAAAGAAATAATTCACTAACCTTTTGGGGCGACTGCTCTCCACAACGACTGTAGGTCCGTGTATTGTGTTATGTAGGACGTGCTGAGTCAATTGGTAGTGTGGTTGCTAATTTATACAGCAACTTAAAACTGATTATGGTCATAACCAGTAATTATAGGTATCATGAATTATTGTAAACTAGCTGGGGTACCCGGCTTCCTCGGGAAGTATATGAGATTGTGTGGGAGTTGGAATAAAATGATAAACTTTAAAATATAAAAGGTACTTACTAATTTTAAATTTATAATCTTCGTCGGGTAGTGTGTGTGGCAATGATCTTATTTTATCATAAATTTGTCCTTGGATGGAAAAAATATATTTGACTTCATTCACGTTAGTGTTGGTCAAATTTACACTGAAAGAAGTCATTTGAAAGCAGGCATTGTACGTTTTTATATTTTGAAGAAAGTGTTTTAATTCTGGAGTTTCCCCAGTCGTGTTATGTAGAAATTCTTGCTGAGGTGCTTCCAGTGGTGGTAATCGAACTTTTCCATTCATGGAACAGAGTCCTGGTGTTTTTCTACAGAATTTTTTAGCATTGCAAATCTAGCAGATGTTATTATTTTTTCCGATAACGACGTATTTGTGCTGGTTATATATTTTCGTCGGGTCACAAGGAAATTCTTCAGTTATTAGATTGTACTGTTTGCTTGTCCTCACCTGCGCTTCTCGTCGAGTGATATTTTCATGGGAGTCTTGCGTTTGCACACTTTTCTTGAAAGATTGCTTTACAACTCTTGATTTTTCAAGTCGTTCACGTCGTTAATCTTCGGTCTCTCTGCTTCTCACGGCACTCTTTCTGCTTCGTTGAGAACGTAAGCGTGCTTCACGCTCTTCCACCGTTTCGTTTTTGCGCTGTTCTTTCTGTTTTCGCTGTTTTGCTTCAAGACTGGCCAGATCTCCTCTTTTACGTTTAGGCATAGTATCAAATATATATTTTTCATTCACTACGTGTACTTTAGACACTGTTTGCCATTTATTATCGATTTATACTCCTTCACTGTATCACTGTGGTTACTCACACTTTACTGTTGGTTTTTGTTCTTTCGATATACTTCGCTGGTAATAAACCGATGCTTGAATCCACGAAGGATCAGGCTTTATATATACCCCTACCGATGGGGGTAACCTATACAAAAACAAAACAAATGTTCCACAAGGTTCCACTATGATCTGATATGTTCCCGAACATTACACAACATTTCAGAATGAGCTGAAATGTAATAACACTCATGAACGTTCTAAATTGTTTTAAAAGTTTCTTGAACATTCCAGAAAATCCGCGAATAGAAGGAACATTCTGGAAAATTTTCAACGAAGATTATTTTAATTTGATCTAAAGTGCGTAATCATTATGTTATATAATAAAACTAAGTTGATAAAATGTGCGTGCCGATAAAACTTAAAAAGGAGTCCCGGCACGATAAAGGGACTTATATAGTGTGATAGCCCTTTATCCCCCCTTGAACAAGAAATTTTCCGTTTTAACCTAAAGGGCGTGTTTTTAAAGATATAAGGGCCTTTCCAACCCTTCAACTTGGAAATTAAGTGCAGTGACGCCATCTGTTGGAGAGTATTTGAACTTCATTCAGAACAATGATTATTTGGGTTGCATTTCGAAAGGCGCTGCGAGCAATTGCAGCATGTGTAGTAATGGCGCGAAATTTAAAATTCCAATTTCAATAAAGTCTTAAATTACATTTGTTACTATAATAAGGTTATTAAATTTTGTGTGTTTATACAGCAGTAGCTAACTTAGATTTAAAGGGACATAATTTAAGTTATTCAAATTAGTTCTGAAAACATTTTAAAATTTCAGTTTTTAAATTTCGCGCTTTACTACGTATGCTACAGCTGCAGAACCTATTGTTACGGCGGACGATAATGTCGAGAACATTCTAGAAGGTGTGAGAAAGAAAATATTCTCAAACTTTCTCGAATATCCTAGAGCCTAGCTCTCTGAATATATAAGAGCCCGGTGTCGCCCGCCAGAGTTAGTTCGATTTGAACAGCGAAACAAGCGATTGACATGCTCCGCTACTAATTGCTAAAAGAAATAGATCTAAAATGTTTGAAAAAATCGCGCCATCAAATAGTATGAATTTTAATTGCAAAATTAAACTTACTATATTGGATGCATGTAATGCTTGCCAGTAGATGGCGTTAGTCGTAAGACAAATGTGATTAAGAATTTGGGATGATCGAAAGGTCAGTAAGGTAGCTCAGTGGCTTAGAGTACTTCCTCGGATTGGAAAAGATGCGTGGTTCGATTCCCGCCCCTACGAAAAATCTCTTTTTCTTTATTCACAAATAATTTGTACTTTAAAAAGTAGCGGAGCATGTCAATTGCTAAAAGAAATAGATCTAAAATATATTTGTCTATAAAATGTTTATTTAATTTATATTTTACAGAATACAATGCCTAGACGTAAAATAGGAGGAGATCTTGCCAGTTCTGCAGCGAAACGGCGGAAACAAAAAGAATATCGAAGAAATGAAACGGAAGAAGAGCACAAAGCACGTTTACAAAATCAACGAACCAGTCCGTACTGGTTTATATAATATTTTCTAACGTTTACGCGAATTTTACACATTTTGAAATAAAACTACGTTTACGGAATCTATCGCGTTTACTTGATTTTTATACTATCCCGACGTTTTGAATACTTTACAGCATTTATGATCACGGGTTGACTTAGATGGTAGATGTCCAAAGCTGATATGTTGTTTCAACGGTTTCATCTACCCACAGTAATATGATTTTACAAATTTTTGGTTTATTTATTTCAACCCACATAATATTCGTTTAGAAACACAATTAAAAATATCTACTCTAAGATTTATGCTTACAATGTATGAGAGAAGAGATCAAGAATTTTAAAAGATAATCTAACAAAAGAAGCATTCCACTACGAACCGACGAAAAAATATTACAATCATAAATATGTTGTAATCGGCAAAATGAATAACATGTGCCAATTTTGCCACGCGAAAAAACTCAGTAATGAAACACCAGGTCTCTGTTGCATGAATGGAAAAATTCGATTACCACCACTGGAAGCACCTCTGCAGGCATTTCTACATTACATGACCGGGAATACACTAGAATCAAAACACTTTCTTCAAAATATAAGATCATACAACTCCTGCTTTCAAATTACTTCTTTCGGTGTTACTTCGACTATACACTAATGGAAATGAATTTGAATATGTATTTTCAATTCAAGGGCAAATTTATCACAAAATAGGATCGTTACTACCAATGCTTAATGAAGACTATAAATTTCTGCAAGTATATTTCATCGGAAATGAAGAATAAGAAATTGATCAGCGATGCACAAAATTTAATGGATTGAGACGCGAAATAATCCAAGATGTAAAGAGGATCTTACACAAATACAATCAACTGATTTACATATTCAAAACAACATCACACCGCATGATCTCTGATGATTATAAAATTGTAGTTCGAGCCGATAAAAGACCACGCGGAGAACACGAACGTAGATTTAATGCACCTCAGATAGATGAAGCCGCCATCGTAATTGTGTTAAATGAAAATACAAGCCGTGACATAATTGTATAACGAAGAAGAAAAAGACTACAACGCATTGCAGAGATACACCGTTCATATGATGCTCTTCAATATCCGTTAATATTTCTGCACGGAGAGGACTGATATCATATCAATATAAAACCAATTCATCCTGAAACTGGCATAGAAACAAACAAAAAAGTCACTTCCAAGGAGTTCTATGCTTACCGCTTAATGATCAGTGACAATGAAATATACAATCACATAAACAACACTCGCCGTTTATTCCAAAAATTTCTGGTAAATATGTACGCAAAAATAGAAGCAGAACGGATGCTTTACATAAGACTGAATCAGAAGAAACTACGCACAGAAGAATACATCAAACTTCGAGACGTGATCATAAATGACGGCAATATTGACGATATTGGAACAATGGTAATCTTACCCTCATCATACATAGGAAGTCTAAGATATACTTACTTACTTACTTATCATCACGCCATTTCCCTTGCGGGGTAGGCAGAGAGAACCGAGTGCCAAGAGGTTCTATTCTGGCATATATCTCTCGCTTCCTCAACATTCATAACTCTCTTCATACACGCTCGCCGGTTTCGAAGACTCCTGACTCCACCTTCCTTCAATACATGACCAATTTGGTCTAGGTAGGTGAGTCTCGGTCTCCCCCTGTACCTACATCCTTCCACTTTTGCATTGTATGTCTTCTTAACCAGTCGCTCGTCCGGCATTCTTTCCATATGTCCAAACCATCGGAGCATTCCCTTTCGCATTTTTACACCAATACTCTCTTTCATACCTACTCGCTCTCTTACGTCGTCGTTACGAATGCGGTCAGTCAGCCTCACTCCACAGATTCTCCGCAGAGATCGCATTTCGACCGCATTGATTTTACTCTCAAGCTCCTTTTTGCATACCCAACTCTTGCTTAAATACAATAACGTTGGGACAAGCACTGCGTTGTGTATTGCGACACGTGCCTTCTGGCTGAGGTGATGGCTGCCGTGAAGTTGTCCCAATGCTCCGTTCACTCTATTTCCCGCATTTACTCTTCTCTCTACATCAGTGGTGTACCTTCCATCCCGAGTGAATCTACATCCAAGATATACAAATTCATCCACTTGTTCCAGCACACCATTTCCTATTGCTACTCTAACATCTGTTCTGGCTTCTTCTCTTTCAAAAACCATTATTTTGGTTTTGCGCACATTCACACGTAGGCCCCTTTTCTTACAATCTTCTGCCATTACGTCGACTAGGGTTTGCAGGTCAGCCGCGGACTGCGCTAATAAAACCGCATTGTCTGCATATAGCAGAGACCTAACCACTGAGTCACCCATCTGAACTCCCACATTCATTTCATTCAACCTTTGTAGACATTTATCCAGATATATGATAAACAGTCTGGCTGATAGAACGTAGCCCTGTTTAACGCCGATATTGACATCAAACCAGGGTGACATTCCATCATCCAGCCGCACACAAGCTCTGCAGTCCATGTAGTTGGACTGCACAGCTTGTCGCAGTCTACCGTTCATACCATATTCCAGCAAAATGTCCCAAAGTTCCTTTCGTACAACCGTGTCAAATGCTTTCTCCAAATCCACAAAACTGCAGAAAACCCTCTGGCTTACAGCCAGATGCTTCTCCACAATGTTGCGCAGAGAAAACATTTGATCCATGCATCCCCTTCCACACCTGAAACCTCCTTGTGCCTCACACAAAAATTCATCAGACACCATCCTCATTCTCCTTTCAATAATCTTACTATACACTTTGGCTGCCAAACTGATCAAGCTGTAGTTTGGAGTCATAACGTGAACCCTTGTTTTTAATCAAGGGCACGATGACTGCACTTTTACAGTCCTTGGGAACCATTCCTGAGCTCCAACATGAATTGAGAAGCATCAGGAAGAATTTTTCAGACACATGAGCCTCCAAGCTTGATCATCTCAGCAGACACCATATCAATACCCGCTGCCTTACCATTTTTCAAACTTCTAATCGCCCATTGAACTTCATCCATACTAATGCCATCAGAAGATGCCAGTACCGAATGCTGATCTGTTAGACCATATGTGGCACCGGCATCACCCTGAATATCCGCATACATATCTCCAAAATATTCACTCCATCGGCTTAACACATCTTGTGTTTGCGTAAGAATGTCTCCACCTTTAGACCTTATTTTATTCATTCTGAAAACTGACCAACCACTCCGAGATTTCTTCACCTGCCTCCAGAAAAGTTTGGTGTTGCTCTTGAAGTTTTTGGTCAGACTTTCTTCTGCAATCATATTTGCTCTATCACGCTTCTCTTTCACTAAGGCTTTGGTGTCATTCTTACGTTGCCGGTATCATACTTGCACTCAGGTTCAAAGAAGATACATAGTCCAGCCACGCTTTCTTCTTTTGGTTTACGGAAGCTGCTACTTCCGTATCCCACCATGCATCACCTTTCACTTTCCTATGCTTCTTTGAGCATCCACATACTTCTTTCGCTATCTACCATACTTTCTTTCAATACTCTCCAGCATTCTTCCATGTCAGATTCCGGCTGACTTGCCATTGTCAGCCGTTCACGGACACCCTCTGCATACTTTGCTCTTACACTCTTTTCTTGCAACTTTTCAATCTTTATTCTTTCAAGCCCTCCGAAGTGGACAACTAAATCTCGCAATAACGAGATAGTGGTCCGTGTCGACAGTGAGACCCCTGTAGGCCCTTGTATCCAAAATTTTACTTCGTAAGCGACTGTCTACCAGAATTAAATCTACCATACTTCTCTCTTCATTCCTTCTCCATGTGTACATATGGATGTCCTTATGTTAAAAAAATGTGTTTGACACAATAAGATTTCTCATACATCCGCAATGAGCCTACCTGCATCGTTCACTCTCTTATCACCAAATTAACCAAGCACGTCCTCGAAGTCTGGACACTTAGTCCCACCCATCCATTCAAGTCTCCGCATACACGTTCACTAGCTTCTGCTAAATCCAGCACTTACCTAACATTATTTCAGGACTTCTCTAGATCAGATGCCACCGAAGAGCCTACGGGAGCATAAGCTGCGACCATGAAGACCCCGGTGTCACCGGGTAGTTTTATTCGGACCCATAAAAGTCTGGGATCAAACATTCCGTAGACTTTCACACTTGAGGCCAAGCGAGCGGACAGCAACACCCCCACTCCCATATTTGTCCGATCGCTCTGCGGTACACCAGACCACAGAGCTATCCCTCCACCAGGAAGATCACAGGTGTCACTGCCCTTTCGCTTGGTCTCTGTTACACAGAGCGCATCAAGCTGTCTGTCCGACATGACGGTTACCAGCTCGTGTAACTTACCTTCCACACCACCTCTTACATTCCACGTGCCTACTCGACACTCTACTCCCCTCGACTCACCAAACTGGGCAAAGCGTGATGGGTGGCGGCCCCCATCGCCGCATCTGCCATTATTCGTACCGACGGGGGCGGGTCGGTTCGCGTCGCCTCTGGGGCACGCCCTAACCCGCACTGCGGTACGCATTCGAGCCGTATTGCAGCCTGTGGATTGCAGGCTGGCAGGGATCGCGACGAGCACGCTCCGGACTATGATCACCCATAGATAGATAGATCCAAGACATATACACGAATATACTCAAGATGCCATGAGAGCTTTTACAATCGAGTGGCAAAAACGAGGATTACCTCACTCACACAATCTCATATGGCTACACGATAAAATTTATCCCACGGATATCGACAAAATCATCCAAGCTGAATTTCCCAATCCACAAAAAGACCCAGAACTATACAACATATTAGTGAAAAACATGATTCACGGACCATGTGGACCATTAAACTTCAATGTGCCATGCATGAGTGATGGAAAATGTACAAAAAAATATCCAAAACCATACTTGGACGATACAAAAACTAAAGATGACGGCTATCCTAAATATAGAAGACGATCACCGAAAAACGGTGGCTTCACAGCAAAAATACGAATACAAGGCAGAGACGAACTGGAAATAGATAATCAATGGGTAGTACCATATAACCCACTACTTTCCAAAATGTTCCAAGTACACATAAACGTTGAACACTGCAATTCAGTAAAATCTATTAAATATATATGTAAGTACGTAAACAAAGGTGATATGGCAGTATTTCAAATAGTCCAAATAGCGAACAAAATAACAGAAATGATGAGATCCTCATTTACCAAATGGGAAGATACATCAACAGTAACGAAGCAGCGTGGAGGATTTTTAGTTTTCCCATACACGAACGCGAACCAGCTGTGCAACATCTAGCAGTACATTTGGAGAATGGACAGAGAGTTTACTTCACAAAAGACTCGGCTAGAAAAATTGCAAGCAAACCACCTCAGAACACAACATTAACAGCTTTTTTCCAACTGTGCCAAACGGATCCATTCGCAAAGACATTACTATATGTCGACGTTCCTATCTATTATAGGTGGGATAAAACAAGGAAAATTTTTCAACAACGAAAACAGTGAATGCCAGAGGAGGGTCATCCAGAAATCATGAAAACTAACGCAATAGGTCGAGTATACACTGTACATCCAAACAATGCCGAATGTTTCTATCTCCGAATGTTGTTACACGAAATAGGGGGACCACCAAGTTTCACAGATCTCAGGATCATTGACGGCTACCTATGCCATACGTACAGAGAAGCATGTCAACGCTTAGGATTATTGGAAAACGATAACCACTGGAAATTAAAACTACAAGAAGCCACACTCACAGCTTCAGCTGAACAAATTCGAGAGTTATTCGCCATAATTCTAACAACATGTAACCCATCAAACCCAAAACAGCTATGGGACTTTTTCAAAAGGAGTATGAGTGATGATATATTGTACCAAATCCGACAAACTAATCCAGAACTGACTATAGAATTCAATGACGATATCTTCAATGAAACACTCATTCGCTTAGAAGATAAATGTTTAGCAATAAATAACCAGGCCTTAGTAGAACTTGGAATGCCAGCACCACAAATAAATGCTTTCATTGTCCTAAGCTACGAAATTACAAAGGCAAAAAGCTACAACGTCAATGAACTACTTGAATACATTGCTCACAACAAACCACTTCTCAATGACAATCAAAAAAAAGTTTACAACGTTATAATGAACCGGATAAATAACAAGACTGGTGGAATTATTTACTTGGACGCACCAGGAGGCACCGGTAAAACGTTTTTAATAAATCTAATACTGTCGGAAATACGTGCTAAAAAACACATCGCACTGGCACTAGCATCATCCGGCATTGCAGCCACACTTATGGAAGGAGGACGAACTGCCCATTCTGCCTTACAACTACCGTTGAATATAGCTGAACAACAATTCCCGGTATGTAAAATCTCAGGAAAATCTGGACGGGGTCAACTTCTAAAACAAGCAAAAATTATCTTCTGAGATGAATGCACCATGGCCCATAAAAAAACACTAGAAGCCATGAACAGAACATTACAAGAATTGCGAAAAAACTCTGACATAATGGGAGGAGCTATACTCATACTCTCAGGAGATTTTCGACAAACACTTCCAGTTATTCCCAAGTCAACACCAGCAGACGAGATCAATGCATGCTTAAAAAAGTCACATCTCTGGCCACAAATACAAATACTGCAATTAACAAAAAACATGAGAGTTGAATTATCAAAAGATGAAATAACACCACATTTTGCTAAAATACTTTTACAAATAGGCGAAGGTACATATCCTACTGACCAAACGACCGGCCTCATTGAACTCAATGGTGATTTCTGTAATATAGCCACTGTTCGGTAGTGGAACATAAAATAAATAGGCGACTCGCACAATGTACAATAGATGTATTAATTTTACTAATTAACACGAAAACTATTCGACACAGAAAATATATTTTAAAGTGGATAGGTAGGCGTACTATCGGCGAGTGTTGGTTCATTGGTCGTATAGGCGCGGCGAGGGCCGTAAGTTGTAGAACCGGTTAGTCCCTCCCCGCGCTCCTGACGGACTTAGTATGTATCATCGTCGGCGCAGTGGAAGCGCCGACATCCTCCCGGCGCTGGAAAGGTTACTTGCCTTCCAGAACTTCTAGCTCCTCGGGCTTCGGTAGTAGCACTATTCTATTGAGAGCGCGTCGCACACTCCCTCGTGCAGTATCAATGTCTGCGACGCGCGTCACTCCGTCAGGTCCCGTGAATAAATTTCTCACACGCCCAAGGCGCCAGGACAGAGGAGGAGAACTCTCGTCTTTTATGAGAACTAAGTCGTCCATCTGAAGATTCTTCAGTTTTGTACGCCATTTTGTTCGCATTTGTAGTTCGGCAATGTACTCGCAACTCCAACGTTGCCAGAAATGCTGCTTGAACTGCTCAATCCGCTGGAATCTGTCGAGACGGTTAGCATTAGTTGATTGCAGACACGGAGATGGCAATGAATTCAGAGGTCTACCGATTAAAAAGTGCCCTGGAGTCAAGGGATAGTAGTCGTTAGGAGAAGAGCTCAAAGGACATAGAGGGCGACTATTTAGGATGCTTTCTATTTGAGTGAACAAAGAAGACAATTCCTCATATGTTAAATGCGTTGTCCCTAGTATCCTACTCATATGGAACTTGGCTGACTTTACCCCGGCCTCCATCAAGCCATTGAAGTGAGGAGCGTATGCAGGTGAAAAGCAAATTTCTACTCCTTCGACAGCGGCAAAATCAACAATAGGGTTAGAGTTATCAGCAAAGAATTCCCGGAGCTCTTTGGAAGCAGCAACAAAGTTTCCACCATTATCACAAAATATTTGCTTCGGTAGCCCTCTGCGAGCAACAAAACGTTTTAAAGATAAAATAAAGGCGTCTTTAGACAATTCGCTTACAGCTTCTAAATGAATACACTTAAATCTAAAACATATAAAAATACAAAGATAACATTTACTAATTTTACAACCACGACCCTTGCGATCTGTGATCATAAATGGTCCAGCAAAGTCCGTCCCTACGGTTACAAAGGGAAAGTCTGGCATCAGTCTTTGAGCAGGCAGGTTACCCATTATATTTGTCATAGAATGACCCTTAAAACGCCTACACACTGTACAATTCATTACAACACGTCGCGCTATGCTTCTACCACTAATAGGCCAGAAACGCGTTCTTATAGATGCTAGTAAAGCCTGAGGACCTATGTGTAGGAGACGTAGGTGTTCTTGCTGGAATAAAAGCTTGGTAAATTTATGTCTGGGACATAATAACATAGGATGTTTCATATCGAAACTATATTCAGATGCCTGTATTCGACCACCAACTCTAATAATACCTTCGTGCAAAAATGGATTAAGTGCAGCAACACGTGATTTAGGGTTTAGTGATTTTCTTTTTTGTAACAAATCATATTCTTTAGGAAATGACTCTAATTGAGATATATAAACTAATGAACAGAGCGCTTTATTTAGTTCTACAACCGTGAGAGAATCCTTGACTCTAGTTTTTGATTTTTTGCAATTATTTATAAATCTATGTACATAGCCTATGATATGTTGTAGTTTTGATAGCTTAGAATAATTATCAAAATTTATTATTGTAGACGGATTCAAAACAGTTATAGCCGGATGTGATTTTATTTCTGGTAAATCCTTCATCGTAACGATAGGCGGTGAGTACATAGAAGGCCATTCGGATATGGGCAACGACAAATATTTAGGCCCATGCCACCACAACTCACAAGCAGCAACTTGTGGAGGATTCACCCCACGTGATATAAGGTCCGCAGGATTATACTTAGTGGGAACATGGTGCCATGAATCGGTGTTAGTTAATTCTTTGATTGCGGCAACTCTGTTAGCAACGAATGCCTTCAGCGTGTATGAGGAGCCACTCCTCAACCAACCGAGTACCACACTGGAATCTGTCCAATATACATATCGTGAGATGTTACGTCGCAGTGCTTGCGTTATTGAAGCGCTCAATTCAGCGGCAAGCAGCGCTCCTGAAAGTTCTAAACGAGGTATTGTCATAGGGCGAGATGCGGGCGCAACTCGAGACTTGGCACACAGAAGGTGAACGGCTACCCCTCCTTCTTGATCTGTTGACCGCAGATATACACAAGCACCATAGGCGTGTTGAGATGCGTCACAGAAACAATGAATCTCAACAGAACGAGGATCCGTTATTGACACCCATCTAGGGATGGATAGACAATTGATAGACTTAAGGCCTTCAACAAACGGCTTCCATATCCTAACAATATCATCGGGAGCAGGATCATCCCAGTCCAGTTTGAGCGACCATAAGGTTTGCAAGAGTATCTTGGGAATGATAGTGGACAAGGATAGGAGCCCCAAGGGATCAAAGATTTTAAACGTGGACGACAGAATGATACGCTTAGTCACAGCGTGAGATTGTTCCACGGCTACAGGGAAATGAAGACTGTCTGAAGAAGGATTCCAGTCTAGACCCAGCGTGCTCGTCGAGCGACTCAGAGCTAAGTTGCCACACGATTGGATAGAGTTTGAAGATAATAAAGACGATGAGTTAGAGCGATATTTACGCAAATTAAAACCAGCCTTAGCAAGAGCCACATGTGTGGATTCCATGATTTTATGCAACTGATTTTCATCGTCGCAAGAAGTCAAACAATCGTCAACGTATATATCCCTTTGTATGATTGTTTTAATTAATTCATCATTACATTCCTCACCTACTTGCCAGAGACATCTGGTGGCGAGGTAACTGGCACTAGTAAATCCATAAGTGACCGTATTAAGCTTCAGCGTTTTTAAAGGTTTATTCTCTGCATCCCGCCATATAATTAATTGCAAATCTCGGTCAGACTCGTCAACTAATATCTGTCTATACATTTTTTCGATGTCGGCTGAGAAGACATAGCGGTGTTGACGAAATCGGATTAAAATATTAAATAGGGATTCTTGAACGATTGGACCCGTCATAAGTATGTCATTTATAGACAATCCGGATGTGGTACGAGCTGATGCATCGAACACGACACGAAGACGTGTAGATTCACTATCTTCGCGTATGATAGGGTGATGCGGAACAAAATATGCATGCTCAGGTTGATCTTCCTCGCATACAGACAAGTGTCCCAAGGTATAATATTCGTTGATAAAATCAACATAGGCTGCTTTAAGCTCGGGCTGCTTGCGAAAGCGGCGTTCCAAATTTAGGAATCGCCGTCTGGCTATAAAATACGAATTGCCTAGACAGTCTGGGACGTCAATAAGTGGAAGTTTGACACAAAAACGCCCTGACTCAGTACGCTTTGTGTGCTTTATAAAATGAAGTTCGCAAGCCCTTTCCTGGTCGGTATATAGAGGTTTTTGTGGTAAGCTTTCAAGCTCCCAAAACCTTTTCAAATCGTTGTGAATATTAGTTAGATTTTCGTTATCTGCTGCTCTAGTAAAATTACAATTTACATGGGAAATATAATTAGTACGGGGCATGGGACCCGCGATGAGCCATCCTAATTTGGAGTCATGTAAGATAGGATTGCCTGATCCTAAAGAGTGCTGTTTGGTACCTATAATATTCCAAAACAAGTCAGCACCGATTAGCAATCCTATATCAGACGGCTCATTAAAGCTGGGGTCTGCCAAGTTGAAGGCTTTTAAATTAATATAGGAAATGTTTATTAATGACTTAGGTATTTTTCCTGTTATTTGAGGTATAACTAAACACGATGTCGTTGCACTAAATGAACCTACCTTTGATTGTATAAGAATATTGCAACGTTTCGAATTAACATTAATGACAGTATTGCATATCCCTACAACGTTTTGTAAATGGGAATTAAAAGGAATTAAATTTATTTTTTCCCGTATTGCCTCAGTAATAAACGTGGATTGGCTGCCACTATCTAGCAACGCTTTGGTAGTAACGTAATCATTCGTATCAGGGTTATAAATATCAACCAACGCCGTACATAATAACGTCTCTGACGACGATATGGCTGACATTGAGATAGGCTCCGAATTAGAGTTAACTTCTGTCTCATTGTGTAAAAGGGTATTGTGACGCTTTTTACATATTTTGCACGTACCTGCGAGCTTACACACCCGCGCATTATGACCTTTACGTAAACAATTATGACATAATTTCAATTCGGAAATAACCGCAAGACGGCTATCAATAGATTTTGATAGAAATTGAGAGCATTCGTGATTGCGATGGTTTTTACCACAAAACATACATTTTACAAATTTTTGGGATGATGAGTCACCCTGCTCAGAACTAAAGAAAGACTTTGTGTGTGAAAATGAGTTTTGCTTGTTGCCCTGATTATAATTCGAGTTAGACTTTGTACCTTTATCCTGCCTGCTACGGTAGATAGACTCCAGAACGTCAGCGCGTCCCTTTATAAATGTCATGAAGTCCTCTAAACTAGGCATCTCTGAAGTACTAACACTTGCTTGTATATACTCTTCCCATTTAACACGCGTGTTACTGTCTAGCTTAGCTGAGACCATGTATATGATCAGGGTATCCCAGTATTCAGTAGGCTGTTTCAATGTATTCAAAGCGCGTAGATTTTTTGTAACGTGATCTACTATGAATCGTAGCGATTTATCTGACTCACGCAATGGCTCGATATTAAATAGTGACTTTAAATGGTTATTTATTAATTGACGAACATTATTGTAACGCTCACAAAGAAGACACCACGCCACAGGATAGTTATTATCGGCAACTTCAAGGTTGCAAATAACTCGAGCAGCTTCACCCTCTAGGTATGACATTAAATAGTGAAATTTGTGAATGTCTTTTATTTTGGAATTATTATGTATCAAAGAGCTAAAGGTATCTCGAAATTCTAGCCACTTATTAAATGCACCGTCAAACTTATTGATCTTGATAATAGGTAACCTAAACCCAATGACCTCGTTGTCATCCTCATCAGCTGTAGTGAAGCTACTCTGCTCAACTGACGATTTTTTTGTAACGCTATTTAATGCAATTATTTCCTGGGCCTTTGCGATCGAATTGTGGAAAGATTGTTCTATTACTTCTCTAGTGTCCAACTCTGAACTTAAGCTATTTTCGTCCAATCCCTCAATTTGATCCTGCACGCCTTCGAATTCGACAAATAATGCTTCTATTTTAACCAATCTTTGTGTCAACACATTAACTTCAGTAGGAGTTAGCTTTTTACCTTTTAATTCGTCTAATTGGTTATTAAACTTTGTAACACGGCCTCTAATTGAAGCGCGTTTTATGTTAAAAACTTTATACGTAGACTCCATATTTATAAAGTCAATGCGCTAACGATCAAAACAAAGTATTGGTTACCAAGTAAATAAATAATTTTGCATACGATACGCTCCTCGCTTCGTAGCCGCTGTGACGGAAACCGGTTCGGTAACAGCTGATTAGATGCACGGCGCAAGGTGAGGTGGGACGCTCGAAGCCCTGCGCTCGCGCTGCAGAACCCGACTTGCGACGGCCGCAGTAGGCACGGGACTCGTCAGCTGATCAATGCACATACGCACAGCAACTGGAATCAATTGTTGTATGCCTTTTAATTATCTTAGTATTTCTAAAAACAGTGGGGAAGTGAAGGCTATATTATAGCGATAAGTAATTTAATAACTTATTTGGAGATATGAGATTGAAGCGAGTGATTTATAAGTTATTTGGCTAAAAAGATATGCAAAATAATTGTATTAGGTGCGTAAATAACTTAGTGAGTGAATAACAAGTGCGTTTACAAGGAAGTATAAGTAGCAATAAGTATTTCTTAGTGCTAGTGGTTTTTAAATACACAAGCTTGTTTATTTAAGTACGTAATAGGTTCAGCTATTAAGCGTTTGATTGTTGCTTATATGTGCAACTTAAATGAAAAGTTGTGGTTAAGACTCTCAAGTCGTAAATAAGCACAAAAATGCAAGTCATAGGCGGCAACTAATTTAAATCGCACTAAAGTTGGTATTTTAAATACTTATATACTCAATGTAGGTAGGCATAGGCATAAGCAATAGAACAGGTAAGTAGTTTATATAGGTTTTAAAGTATTTTCTTAGTTAGCCTAGTATAATTAGATATGTAGGTACTTTTAAACTAGGCAAGTAGGAAACGTTATACGGTATGTTTTGATTGATTGCGTTTAATAGCAATTAATTTGCAATAGTAATACTATAGTAATGAGATTGATCAGAGAAATCAAGACAAGAAATGTTTTCTAGCTTCTCCGTTCACACAAACGAAATTTATGGATGGGACTGGAGGTGAAACTAAAGGAACGGGCTCACTCTTTGGCCGGCAAAACCGCTGCTAAGACGTGTAGCATCCACTGGATCTCAGCTTGGCCGGTTGCGATGGCTGCAAACAGTGCTTGTCCCCGATGACCTTAGTGTCTCTGAAGGCTCTTGTCCGCTTCTTGACCGTTTTTTCGTCCGGAAGCCACCACAATCTTCACCTCGTAGATGATTTAGACAGTCCTACTGACTGAACTACGAAGGAGTGCGCTACGATGACGTGTCTCCGAGTTACGTTGGTGAAATCGGTTAGTCGACCGAAGCTTTGCGTAGTATTATTTTACACGGTCGCCACTTATGTTCGGTAGTGGAACATAAAATAAATAGGCGACTCGCACAATGTACAATAGATGTATTAATTTTACTAATTAACACGAAAACTATTCGACACAGAAAATATATTTTAAAGTGGATAGGTAGGCGTACTATCGGCGAGTGTTGGTTCATTGGTCGTATAGGCGCGGCGAGGGCCGTAAGTTGTAGAACCGGTTAGTCCCTCCCCGCGCTCCTGACGGACTTAGTATGTATCATCGTCGGCGCAGTGGAAGCGCCGACAGCCACTACTGAAAACGAACTAATCGACAAAATTTATCCAAATATTATACAGAACTATACCAACGTAGAGTGGTTATTTCAAAGAGCAATTTTGGCCACTAAAAATAATATTGTTGACGATATCAATTTTAATATTCTAAAGAAAATACCTGGTGAAGAGAAAATATATAAATCGATCGACACGATGGTATCCATTGAAGAAAGTGTCAATTTCCCTACTACATTTCTAAACTCTTTATAAGTACCAGGAATGCCATTACACTGCCTTCGTCTGAAAATTGGATCTCCAATCATACTACCCAGTAATCTCAACTCCCCTTCAAAAACTATGTAAAAGAATCCTGCTTCTCTCACGGTCAGCTATATGTAGCTTTCTCAAGAGTAGGCAATTCGAAAAATTTATATATATATATATATATATATATATATATATATATATATATATATATATATATATATATATATACATATATATATACCCCGGACAATAAAATGAAAAATGTTTTTTATAAACAAGTAGTGTAAATAATGAGAAAATGTTTTCAATATTTTTTTTTACTTTTTACGTCATAGTTTATTTTTTTAGTTTAACTACCACGTAATCTCATATCAACTCCCGAGCGAAGCCGGGTATCATAGCTAGTTATAGAGTTAAAAAAAACTAAAAGTTTGGCACTAAATATTTTTACCACAGTCGATAGTATTCTACAGCATTCATCCTCTTCAAAATCAGCCTTTCAAAATTTCTTGATTTTTTTTAGAATAGTCTTGAACATTCTAGAATAATTTAGAACAATCTAGAAAATTATCGACAAAAATTATTCAGATTTTTATCTAATGGGGCGTAGTCTTGAAAATATTCAATATTGATTATTTTAATTTGATCTAAAAGGTGAATTAATTAGAGTTAAAAATAAAGTATAATTGCGGCACGCTATGATGGCCGTTTTGACATATTACAATAGTGTTGTGTGTGTGCTTTCAGCCATATCGACGAAATCCACAACAAAAGGCGTAAACAGAGTCCAAATTAACGAGCAAGGGTCAACAGTAATGCAGTATCAATATCCGAAATCCAAAGCCAGGTCAAAACTATATCACAATCGCAGTGCACTCACAGTTTGCACTTTTCGAAGCAACGTCAGGTCGAAACTGCTTTGTTTTGCATTGAGCATTGACGCGAGTTTGCCGGTGGTAGTAGTTGTGCTGGCCAGCGATCCTAGTGACAATCGTATTAGATTCCGTTTTTAAAAAAATTGAATTTCGAAAAACAAATGCCGAGTTGTTTGGTAAATAAGTACACCAAAAATTATAATCTTATAAAAATAAAAAATAAATTTCGACACTTACCTATATAAATATAGTTTAGAAATCAATGTAATAAATAAATTATGTGTCCTAAAATTGTACATTCGATAAATTTTATGACTAACCGCACGTCACTATTGACTATAATGAACAGCAATTTGCTCCATATGGGCCGTGTGGGGTCGGCTTTAGAATTGTCTCACCCCTCTCTACCCATGGGAGTCGTAAGAGCCGACTGAGGGAATACCGGGGGAGTAGGCAGCAGCATGCCCTAGAGTATTAACAACACCAACTGCGATTGCCAACCCGCCTGCCTAGCGTGGCGATTACGGCATTATCCCCCATGGCGGGACCGCTCGTTGTGGCGTTCTCTTGGGGAGGCCTATGTCCAGCAGTGGACGTTGAAGGGCTGATGGATGGATGGATGGAATTTGCTCCTTCAAATGTAATTATTAATTAATACGGAACTTCATGAGTGGACAAACGTCATAACGGCCATCATAGCGTGAACTTTTGGCTCTCTAGACATTTCTACAACAGTCGAAAGCATTATACAGTATTCCCAGACGTTTCAGGGTATTTTGACATTTTTAGGAATTGTTTGAACGTTTTATAACATTCTCGAGTATTGTAGAGTGCTCTCAAATATTCAAGAAAACTCTGGACTGTATTAGAAATTTCTAGAAAACATAAATTTAAGCCCTTATATATCCGAAGGTACGCCCTTTAGGTAAAAACAAAATCATTCTTGTTTGTTATAGGGCTATCACTGCATGTAATTCTCTTAATTGTACCTTAATTAGAGGTGGTCGTTGAATCTGACGTCACACAAAAATTATGCATTTCTGATAATCAACTAGTATGCGAAACGAATACTTCCGAACTATACCGAACATAAATTACTACATTTTAAGAGCCTTGAAAGAGCACGAATGGAATGTCTTTATATATATTTTTTAATTCTGTCAAATCATTGGCTCTTCTATTAATTATTTATTATATTGTCAACTATTGAAAACGTTGACATATATTGACCCTGAACATTCAAACCCTGTTAATAATTTAACAGCTTTTTTAACCTGTTGGCCATTGGCGATTAACAGTTCATTAAACATAAAGTCAGAAAAATGTGAAAATCGAAAATAACAGTCACGAGCAGGATTTGAACCTGCCTCTCCTGGATACCGTCCAGATGCTTTGCCAATTCAGCCATCGTGACAATTGCTCCTGACTGCTAATTTCGATAACACATTCATACTTAACGTCTTTGGGTGACGCAGGTCCAAATCCTGCTCGTGACTGTTATTTTCGATTGTCACATTTTTCACTTTGTGTTTAATGTATAGTGAAAAATATATATAAAAATATCTAAATGATTAACAGTTCATTCATCCATCCATCCATCAGCCTTTCAACGTCCACTGCTGGACATAGGCCTCCCCAAGAGAACATCGCAACGAGCGGTCCTGTGCCGACCGCATCCAACGGCTCCCCGCGGCTTTGACCAGATCGTCGGTCCATCTGGTGGGGATTAACAGTTAAATTATATTAACTAAAAACTGACCCATGCCCAACTTTAATTAGTTTTTGAGTCTTAGCGGCATGCACATTCCACACTTTCTTTTATAATATAAGTATAATTATGTTGATTAAAAAATATGTTGATTAATAAAAAATTATTGTAAATTAATAAATAAAATTAATGTATTATTGGATTGGTTGGCTACAAAAGCCAATCAAAGGATGCAGAAGGCAACGATTGAAGATGTATGTAAGGCAAAAATGGAGTACAACCTTTGTTGAAGAGTGTTGCAAAAGAAGTTGTGGCAAGAAAGAAAGAGAGTGATAGCGATAAGTTTGACAGGAGGTTATCTGACGACTTGCAGAAAAATATTAAATTCTTCTGGAAGCCCATTAGGTCAGCCAGGGGTAACGACACGACGTCTCGCCTGGGTCAAATCAGAAACCGGTATGGGAAGTATAGTGAGAGGAAAATAATGTGTCTTAAAGAGATGGATTTCGAAATATTCGAAAATATTTCGAAAATTTATTTGAAAAAGATGTGAAAGCGCAAGCTATCTTATCTATAGTTTGTCCGTGTGGTGACGGATTAAGAATACAAGTGTCACCACCCCATTCTTTCCCAAGGGTGTCGTATGAGGCGACTAAGGGAAGTAAACAATTATCATCCATTGCATAACTGGTGGTAGTGCTGGGTACCAAGTGGGAGTACTCACTTGGTATCCGGCCCGAGCGGGTTGGTACCACCATCTCCCGTGTGACCGGCCATGAAGCACATCGTTGCGTTTTGGCTGTAGCAGGAGATAGCCGTTTATATTTCATTTCATCTGTGAAATGAATTGGTGAGCAGCGGCTTGACAATACTCTCGGTATAGTCGAGTCCACCATCAGATGGACCGTGCCTCGTCTGCCACTGCATGCAATAAAAAAAAATATCTTTGAGGATACGAATTAAAGTTACAACGATAGTGAAATTAATACAAAAGAGATTATGGATGCGTTGAATAGTATGAAGTTAGGCAAGGCTGCATGGGTATGATAGAATAACGGTCGAGATGCTGAGGGCTGGACCAGGCGTGGTAGTCAGTCTGCTATACCACCTTTTTAACCTTAGCTGGGGAGCGGCACAGGATTGTAGCAAGTGGAGAGAAGTGGTCTCTACTACGGGATAAAAAGCGTAACAATATGTATGTACGTACCTAGATATCATAAATATATTTAAACAACTAAAAAGCTTTGCGATTTATATATATATGGATTGTATGTATTTTTTTTTCTGTGATTTATAATGTTTTGCGAGTTTTGTTTTAGTAATGATGGGGCTGGGTTTAGTACTTAATGTTATAAGCCCTAAAACAAATACAAAAAAAAAACACTTAATTAAAGAGTAATGACTTGCGTGGCAGTGAGCAACAAGCAGACCGAAGAACGAAAGGTCGGGAAAACGAAGAACGAAAGGACCATGAATCACCAAGTAACCTTATCATGCTGATCATCATAAAAATTAGGATCCATGTAGGTAGCGTAGTTCACTACACAATAATAATAATTTATTTCAATCTTCTTGCACATTTTTTGTTAGTACTTGTACATTAAACTTACAAAACTAGTTATAGTAGGAATAAACAAAATTACAATTAAATTAAAATCTAAGTACTACGTGGTGTAGGCGTATCCAATCCCATTGGGGGGATATTGCCATAATCGCCACGCTTGGCAGGCGGATTGGCGATCGCAGTGGATGTTTTTAGTACACAGGGGAACGCTGCTGCCTGGTCCCCCGGTAATCCCTAAGTCGGCTTTTACGACTGCCATAGAAAGTGACGAGGTGGAGCTATTCTTGATGCCGGCCCCATACGGCAAATCCTAGATTGCCTGTTAGTAAATCCATCAAGTTTGTGTACATTAGATTCGTTGACTAGTTCTATTAATTTCTCGTTGCTTTTTTGTTTTATTTATGTCGGGGGATAACTAAAATTTTATAAAATTATTACCTAAATCCTGAGTTCACGCGGGTGAAGTCACATGCAAAACCTAGTAGTACAAACCTACTCAATTTAAATAATATGGAACAAGCCTTATATTCATATAATATGTATGAAAACTTACTGAAAACTATCTAATTTTAATTCTACTATTTTACAAAGACATACGACTGACAGACCAACCAACATCGCAGCTAATCTACAGGCTGATCTATCCGTCCCGGATGTGGTGGAATCCCGCCACGGGCGCCAAAGGTAGGGCTGTCATATAGTGGTTAGTAGTGTTGGGTACTCAGCACGTGTGGTAGCACACTTGTAGCTACTCACTTCGACAGATTGAGTTAGTCACTCTTTTTATTTTGATGTGGTAGCACACTACACAGATTAAGCTACATATTTATTGCACAACAAGACCACAGAACATTTGTAACACTTGTTTGTAATTTAGGTCGCGCAAGCGTCGATCACTCAAGTGTATTAAAATAGAAAACTAATAATTTTAAGAATGCCAATTGTCAATCAGTCAAGATTTTGAACAAATTTCGCTAAGTAAAACAAAAGAATCCAAAACTTTTAACATGATCAGTCGAGTCTATTTACGACTCTAAGTAAATTTTTTTTTGTTTAGTTTTAATTGCCGCCTTTCGTTTTCGATTAACGACACAGCGACGTCACATAACCTTCCTCTTTCCCTCATCTCTTACACGCGCACGATCGTGGCTCGCTCGCGAGCTGCGAGCTGTGTGAGTATGAGGCGTGGTGAGGCGCTGAGCGAAGACACCGAGTGTGCGCGCCGTGCCGAACACCGCAGCCTCGCCTCGTTCGTGGTAACACAGTGTGCCCACACTTAATAAAAAGAGTGCCTCGCACGATCCTCATTTTAAAAGAGTGCTACCCATGACTATAGTGACTTTATTGTCACAGGAACGACAGTCAAGTCACGACGATCGAAAAATAACGCTCACCAGTTAGCCGGTTCACCACCAATCTTCCGACTCGCAAGGACCATGAACAACTACTTACTGGGGTCCGTAGAGCGAGGAATTATAAACTCACTCTATAGGTATATGCGTATATTCGCTTATGACCGGGTCACACAAATCACACTCTTAATCCTACGTATTTAAATGTGTGAAGCAAACGATATCGCGATACAGAATAAACCAATAACATCATCTAGGGCGTGAAATAAAAGCTACGAACATTAAATCAATATAAATATCTGGACAATGGGTTATATCATGGTCATTTATCCCGAACAGAGGGACCGTACACAATCGCGTCCAGTGTCCGTGGTGGACCTATCATACACCAACCCCTCCCGTCACCGACACGGTATTGAAGGTGGCCCTGCCCCGCCTTCGAGGAAGAAGGTAGGCACCTGGTTCGCGGCGTTCCAGACTAGTACTGAGCTTCACTGCAGAGTACTTTAAGGATGGGTTACCATCGGCAGAGCACGGTGTTCCACAGGGTTACGTGGGTACTTATCCCGATCCTGTGGCACGTTGCGTTCGACTGGGTCCTGCGTGACCGGCTGCTTCCCGGAATGAGGGTAATTTGTTATGCTGATGACACCCTCGCCACAGTGAAGAGGGCTTTCAGGAAGCCGCCCGATCGACTGAAGTTGAAGTCGCGCTCATCGTTGACTAATGCCCGGTTCCTATATTCAACGAATCGTCATTGTTAACAGCTACCCATCCGTTAGTTGCAAAATGTCAGTCAATTCACTTACGACTCGTATTTTATAGGAACAGATTATACTTACGCCTGGTAGAATATTCTACCAATCGTAAGTAAAACGATCCGTTTTATTATTATAGGAACCGGGCATAAATCGTCAAGGTGGGTCTGAGGGTTTCGTTGTCTAAGACTGAGGCCCTCAGAGATGTGGAATGGGCCACTGTAGTTATATGGGTATTCGTAGGGTAAGCCGCCGGCCGGCCACTGCAGTAATTTTTACCAACTCCGTCAGTACAGACGGAGAAACAGCACACGGCGGATTTATTTAGTGGCTCCACACTGGACTGTTGTCCCGAAGGACAGGGTGTGCGGTTAGGCACATTTTTTCATGTCTTAATAAAAAGAAAACAACAATATCGTCGTTTGTCCTCAAAGAATTGTCACATCATTATTTATTTATTTTTTTAATAAATGTGATATAGATAATATTAAGTAGGTATATTACTTTTTTTAAATACTTATTTAAATAAAGAAAGTATTAACAAGTAGGTTTCAAAGAAACAATCGATAATTGTATCAATTTGTCATTTTTTGACTTTCCATCTTTCCATTTAGACTGAAATGTTTTAATAAATTATTTTCAGTTAATTTTCCTAATTATATTTCGTTTTTATTTAGTTTTTTTATTGTGCACTAGAATAAGGATTACACCAAAATTATGCCTGAGTAAGTATCGTTTTACTTGCGTTTATTGAGCTGTAAAGATCTATAGATTCCTGCTTAGAGCCAGTTGAAGTACCTCAGAACATGAGCCGTAATTAAACACCCTTGGCCCGAGCGCATCCTCATCACTGACACGCATTTGGGCTGGTAGATTTACCTCATGATAATTGTATACAATTTTTGTATATATCTCCATCTCTCTATTCAGTAGTAAACCCTAGTAGTCAATATTTATACAAACACATATATGTAACTAACTTATCACTACGCCATTTCCTTTGCGGGATAGGCATAGAGAACTGAGTGCCAAGAGGCTCTATTCTTGCATACATCTCTCGCTTCCTCAACATTCATAATTCTTTTCATACACGCTTGCCGGTTTCGGAGTCACCTTCCATGTTACATGACCGATTTGGTCTAGGTAGGTGAGTCTCAGTCTCCTTTACCTACATATTTCCACTTTCGCATTGGTTGGTAAAATACGTTGCAGTGATTAATGAAGAATCTACTAAATGATACTGGAATCTTACCAGGTGCTGTGAGCCCTGCCCAGCAGGCGAGAATGCTGCGAGCGTGAAGTCTGGTCTGCGAGATGCCAGGCCTACCAATGAGAAGGGTGGACCCTGCAAATGCCGAACATGCTGCTGCGGGAAGCCACCTATTGTCAAGCCGGTATTTTTTTATTGAACTATTTTATAATAAAAGTATTTTATTATATGTGGTGGCGAATGACCACGGCACACCTGATTGTAAGTTGTAACGGCTACTCATGGAAACTCACAAGAATAATGCTAAGCCTTTGCTCAACATCACTGATATTTACTCAGAGAATGAACGGCTATCTGCCACTGCAACTAAAACACACCAAGATATTCCAAGGCCGGTCACACGGGAGAACGACCCGGGCCCGTAGAATCTAACTCACTAAATTGACATCGTATCGTCCCGCTTGTGGTTGGTAGAGAAACCGACGCGAGATGTCGCCATAATCCCTCATCCAATCACGATGATCTCTCAACCAATCACAATGACACGATGCGATGTTGATACGATTTAGTGAGTGATGTTGATACATTATAACCCCCACGTTCGGGCCTGATAACAAGTGAGTACTTCAGCTTGGCAGCTCTAATACCAGTAATGCAGTGGGCGATAATCCTTACTTTTCTTTGTCGCAAATAATGCTTAAGCAAATTATATCTTAAATAAAACTTGTTTCATCTGTATTTGTAAGACAATCGGCCATATTACATAAAAAGGTGTGCCTAAACAAATTTTGTCGAATCTTTGGCATCATTATAATGTATATAACGTTCCGTGCAGTGCTACAAACAGCCCAGGATCCCAGAGTCGTACGCACCGCGACGGTGCTACACAAAGCCTTCGGCTCCTGTGGAGAGTGGCACCACATACAAAATGTCGTATCTGCCTGTGGAAGGGTGCAAGAACTTAAGGGGTCAGGCGATCAAACCCAGTTCTAATATCGTCCCAAGCTCTGAACCCATGGAAGCGTCTACTGTACAAAAGGTACTACTAATTAAGTATTAATTAAAGCTGTCTGAACTTGCGGCATCACCCAGATGATGTGAAATCTGTATTTTTGTCAACACATTTACTATCCCACTTTGAAGCACGGTCTCCACACACAGTGAGAGGGACTTAGGCCGTAGTTCGGTTGGCAGACTTCCAAAGCCGTTGAGTAACGTGCAGGTTTGCTCATGATGTTTTCTTTCACGGAGCAGTGATAATAGTATCACGCCTGTATTCCCAAAGAGGTAGGCAGAGGCATATTACACATCCACGGTTTGTCAGCTATGTTTAAGTCCCACGTAATAGGGAGCGAGGCTATTGCCGTCTACCGGGCACATTCCCAAACTCCGGGCTGCTACTGAGAATTTTTCTTTTTACGAAAAAGCTCA
Organism: Leucoma salicis; assembly: GCA_948253155.1. NCBI lineage: Eukaryota > Metazoa > Arthropoda > Insecta > Lepidoptera > Erebidae > Leucoma > Leucoma salicis. The sequence continues at coordinate 11,639,618 of OX411828.1, read as the reverse complement.
ATAGCATCTCCTGACCCGGGGATCGAACCCGAGACCTCATGATCAGCAGTATACTACCGCTGCGTCACCGAGAGCAACAGTGATAATTTTTAATGACGAGTAAATACATCATTTCGAAAAATCTTAAACAGTCAAAGGTGTGCATCGTGCGAGGTTTGGAACAGGGACTAGGAATCAAACTTGATACCGCTATATTTCCATGGTTTTACTGCTAGACTATCACTGTTATTCTATTATCACATGATTTGCATAGACATTATTTATTGTGCCAGTTGAAGAGTTAATTCAGCTATAATGTATCTGTTCATTGAATTCACAGCTCTCGTATTTACCAAACGCCGTTTGCGTGCAACCATCAATTCGTCCCTGTCATCACGACATGTGGGGTCAGGGACCCATGCAGGATATTACAACTCAACGCCACGATTACGTGGCCAAGCCAAGCGTGTTTCGCGAGAGCTTCAAGCCAGCACCTATGTTACACGCAATAGAGCAACCATTTGAGAGTAAGTATGTTTAAACATTTAAAAAATTTTGTGTTTTAGGATAGGATTTCAACAAATTTATTCCTCGTGGAAAAGAGATTGTTAATTTATAGTTAACTTTACTGACCACATTCATTTACGAAGCCTAAAAACTACCTAAATCTCTTAGGAGTTCAGGTATCACGCACAAAATGCGCTCGACATTTCTGATGGATATTAGTTTCTAATTTCATTTTTAAGATAATATGAAATAAAATTTACCTATTACTTAAGTTATCATAAGTTACCATCTATTGTTGGGCCATTACTCTTTATTCTTTTTATTATTGATATAGATAAATGCTTCCAACATTCCAAATTTCTGTTATATGCGGACGATCTTAAAGCATATCGAAGCATTAAAACTTTAGTTGATTGTAATCTCTTCCAAGAGGACTTAGATAGACTATCTATTTACTGTGAACGTAATAACCTACAACTAAGTATACCCAAATGTAACAGCATTAGCTTTACAAAGAACAGAAACGTAATAAACTTCACATATAAGTTAAATAATACGCAACTCACAAAAGTGACATCTCTGCGAGATCTGGGCATTAATTTAGATTATAAGTTACATCTTAACACTCATATAGAAATTATCGTAAGCAAAGCATTGCAAATACATGGATTCGTAATGAGGGCAAGTAAAGACTTTAAAAAAAAAGCACATTTATAATCCTTTACAAGACAATTATTAGACCACAATTAGAATATGCCTGTAGTATTTGGAATCCCATATACAGCAAATATGTGAACCAGATCGAAAAAGTTCAACGTAAATTCCTCCGATCTCTATACTACCGCTTCCACCGCAGACGCCTTGAATATCAACAATTATTAAATTTATATAATATCTTTAAAATCTAGACGGATTCAATTAGGAGCATCGTTGCTCTATAAAATATGTAATAATTATATCGATAGCACAGAAATGGTAAGCAAATTATGCTACTTAGTTCCTAGAACTATATATCGTCGTGAAGTGAAGACCAATACATTATTTGCACTTGGAACATGCAGAACTAATGCGGGATTACGCTCTCCCATACGCATGCTAGTAGAACAATATAATATTATACTTGTTGATGTTGATTTATTTGCACTGACTGTAAGTCAATTTAAAAATCAAGTTTTTAAAGTGCTTAGTGAATACGTGGATGATGATGCAACATATACACATTCAGTTCAACAGCTGTTTTAATGTTTTTTTTTTTATTTTCTCTTCTGTCTGCATTATCATGATTCATCATACAAAATGATTCTTTTAGGTATACCTAGTATCTAGTTCACATTATAATATTAATAAGGGGAAAACGGTGTTGATTGTACATTTTTTTAAGTTTGAATTGTTAACTATTTTTTATTTCCATTACTAGCAATGTACAATTGTTAATTTTCCTGAATAAATAAATAAATAAGTTATTTTTGATTCATGTTTTTAAGACCCTCGAGGAGGCGGCAACGCTGGCCACCTCAGGTACCGCGGAGGTGGTCAGGCGGATCGAGGGGCTGGGGCTTAGGGTGGCCCTTGAAAAGTCGGAGGCCCTATTCTTCCATGGGCGCCGTCGGGGCCCGCTCGCCAGCGCCTGGATAACGGTCAACGGTGTGGGCTTCCCAATCCAGGCCCACATCAAATATCTGGGCCTGGTATTGGATGGACGGTGGCACTTTGACGAGCACTTCCGCCGTCTTGCGCCAAAGCTCGTCGGCACGGCGTCCGCCCTCGGGCGACTGATGCCGAATTTGGGCGGACCGAGTCTCGCGTGTCGACGACTCTACGCGGGGGTAGTACGGTCGATGGCACTGTACGGCGCGCCCGTGTGGGCGGAGTCCCTGGCCGCTCGCAATAGGGCCCTTCTGTGGCGTCCACAGAGGGTCGTAGCGGTCAGGGCAATACGCGGGTACCGCACGGTCTCGACCGATGCAGCCTGCGCGTTGGCCGGAACCCCCCCGTGGGACCACCTTCCGGTTGGTGCAGGTTTTGTCGGGGCATGGTTGCTTCGGCAAATACCTGCACATGATCGCTAGGAGGGAGACGACCCCAGGCTGTCACCACTGCGGCTGCGACGAGGACTCTGCGCAGCACACGCTCGAGTCATGCCCGGCCTGGGATACGTAGCGCCGGGAACTCGTTGCAGTCATAGGCGTAGACCTGTCGCTGCCGGCCGTTGCGCAAGCGATGGTTGGCAGTAACAGGGCCTGGACCGCGGTCGCCACCTTCTGCGAGGCTGTCATCTCGCGGAAAGAGGTGGCGGAGAGGGCCCGGGAGGAATCCTCCTTCGCGGACCCGATTCGCCACAGGCGCGCGGGGCGGCGTGCGCGCACTTATCTGCGCCTGATGCCGCCCTAGCCCAGGCTGCGGACGGTGGGGTCGGGGAGTACCCTGCCGTCCGCGGAAGCCTACCGCGAAGGTGCGACGCCCAAGTGCGCGTGGCGTCGCTCAAGAGAGGGTGCCCGAAGGGGCTGCCGCCTGCGGATCGCGGTCGAATCGACGCGGTTCCCGTGATCCGCCGTAGCAAGGGCGGGTGGAGGCGCACGGTAGGTTTTTAGTGGGTGAGAGCCCCACACTACCCCGTTGTCTCCCCGGGCAGCGGGGTGTGCGGTAGGACATTATTGCCCACCTAAAATAAAAAAATGGTTCATATTTTTAAGACAAAAGACTAAGATTACATTCACAGAATCTATCGCGTTTACTTGGTTTTATACTATCCCGACGATTTGAATAATTTACAGCACACAGTACAGTTCCTCTCGTCGCTATGATGAATGCTGTAATGTATTCGAAACGTCGCGAGTTGTCGGGATAGTGCGAGTACACGATGTACTTCATCGTGTACCTACTCGTGTAACGCGATAGATTCTGTAAAAGTACTTTTATTTCATAAAATCCTAAAATATTCTTTACTCATGTCCGTTCTCAACAAAATTTAATTATGGCTGAAACAATATTGGCAATATTATAATAATGCATCATTTATTTTGTAGACCGTACAATAAACAAGCTATCGTATCTGCCACCTGAAAGGATTGAGATGGCGAAATCTTTTGCACCGGACCGTTGCTATGAGCGGCCTGTAGCCAAAATGGAGGGTACCACAACGCATAAAATGAGCTACATGCCTAATCAGGTAAAAATATTTCACACCAAAAATTCATGGCGAACTTTCCACAAATACGTAACTATCAACGAAGTGGTTTCACCTAGGGCGACGGGCCTCGTGGCGTAGTCGGTAGTGTAACCGACTTCCGTGCACGAGGTCGTGGGTTCGATTCCCACTCAGGACGATTATTTGTGTGATGAACACAGATAGTTGTACTGCGTCCGAGTGTTTTCTATCTATTATATGTAGGTATGTATTATATCTGTAATCTGGTAGATACCCATAGCACAAGCGTTAAGCTTAGTTTGGGACCAGAGGACGTTGTGTGAAATGTCCATGAATATTTATTTATTTTTATTTTAACTTCTGGGCTGGCTACATCCTGTGGACGGAAAACCTTCGGCCCCCTTTTTTAATTATTTATATACAGCCTCTGTGGTGCAGCAGTTGTAAAATACTAGCTACAGAGTGAATGGGCCCACATCATGACTTAGAGCTGGGTAGTCTTCAGTGCACTTAGGTTTTCCTTCATGGAAAGTCACAGTTACCATTTAATTGGCTGAAGACTATGATTCACTTGCCCTTGACTGGTATTTTGCCGATCCTTGCCACGTAATTCTGGCTTCTAGAGCTGTCTCCTCTATCAGCCAGAACTAATAACTAATTATCATACTTACTTTTCAGGTTCTTCCTAAGCAGGTAATCCCGTGGGCCTGCAAAATGCAATATCAGAAACCTTCCCAGAAAATTGATACCAATACGACATATACAATGAGGTACTTAGTTTACTGTTCATATCATTTAAAATGAAATGCGATCCCTGCGGAAAATCTGTGCAGTAAGGCAGACTGAACGCATTCGTAACGACGACGTAGGGGAATAGGTATGAAATACTGTAGGTTTAAAGATGCGAAATGGAATGCTCCGATGGTTGATGGTTCGGACACGTGGAAAGAATGCCAGGCAAGCGACTGGTTAAGAAGATATATATTATAATGTGAAAATGGAAGGATGTAGGTACAGGGGGAGGCCGATACTCACCTACCTAGACCAAACCGGTCATGTAATAAAGGAAGGTGGAGTGAGAGGCGAGCGTGTATGAAGAGTATTATGAATGTTAAGGAACGAGAGATGTATGCAAGAATAGAGCCTTTTGGCACTCTTGTTCTCTCCGCAAGGGAGATGGCGTGATGATAAGTAATAATAGGGGAGCCGACGATGCTAATTGGGGATTTTAGACTAAGAACTGACTTAAGCCTTCTAACCTAACCTATCCAAGTCGGAACTGCGACCCTGCACTTGCCATAGCGGTGAAATGAAATGGTGAGCAGCGGCTTAACAATACTCTCGGTATAGTTGAGTCCATGAGCGACGGTTACCATTTACCATTAGATGGGTCGTGGCTCTTCTGTCACCAAATACAATTAAAAAAAAGGCTCGTCCCAGGTGGAGTCGGGGTCAATCAATTCCACAGAACAATATTGCTCAAGAGAAGAACACCCGCTCGCATATATGGTGCTGTTTATGAAAAACGATTTAAACGAGTAATTTCTATAATCGATTTATTAAAAATCGTTTAATATTACAATAAAAATCGATTATAAGAAAATAATAATCGATTTAAATAAAAATCGATTCTTTTTTAACATCTCTAAGGTGATGGCTTGTTTATTAGATAAAAAATAATTAATAATTAAGAATTTACTTGTTTTTAAGATCGAACAATCATCAATAGTGGTCGAACAAACGATAATTAATCAAAATTAATTAATCTGAGCGGCAAAAATAAAGATAGGTATCTAGTAAGTGAGGCCAACTTAAGGGTGAACATTTGTTTAATTATTTAAAAAAAAATAAAAAACGAACACACAATTTTTACATTCGAATAATAACGAACCAACGACGAACAAATAATTAAAAATAAAAAAGTTCATAAATCTAAAAAAGTGGGGCCAAATTCAATGAGCCGGTATCATAGGTCCAGCGTACTTGTATATATGGAGGTCAGTGGTTAAAATACAGGTCAAAATGAATGATACTGGCTTTATATCAGCATCGCCTGTACCTATGTAACAGAATCTTTGAACCTAATTTTCAACCAATTCAAAATCTCGGGTTGGATTGAAACTTTGTACACATATCAAGGGCCGGTGTCAATACAATAATTTAAGCGTCTCCATTATGTATATACCTCGTGACTCGACTAAGTACTACAATATAATAGAATATATTTTCATGTACGCAATGAATTTATGTTGTTCTGAAGGGTATGACGAAGATCATAATTCAAAAGTTTACTTCTTTGGTCATTTACCATTCTTTTTTGTCTTCTGGCCTCTATTGGTATGTGAAGTCTGCCAACCCTCACTGGGTTAACGTGGTGGACTACAGCCTAAATCACTGTCACAGCGTGAGAAAGGTGACCTGTGTCACTGAGTGGAACAGTAATAGATTCGGAAAAAATATATAACATTTAGATCTATGCACAATGCATGATATAGATTCACAAAGTCCATTGCGAAATAATTGCTTAATTCTTCAAAAATAAAGGTATAGGTATATCTAATATATAAGATTCTCGTGATTGGAGAGTGGCGACTCTCCTCCGAAACGGCTTGACCGATTCTTATGAAATTTTGTTTGTATATTCAGTAGGTCGATGTAACCTATTTTTCATACCCGTAAGTGATAAGGGGGGTAGTCAACCCGATTTTTTTTTGTACCATATTGGTATTTTAATTTATTTATGATTCGGTATATAAGTTAGGTAGTTTTTTTTTCTACGCTAGAAATTCCCTAAAAATTCTCTAGAAATAATTTATATGGCAAAACAACGTTTGCCGGGTCAGCTAGTATTATTATAAAAGAAAGACAGAGCAGGAAATTAGGTATTAATTTATTTTAATTACACATTTTCTTTAGTTATTTAGATGCTCAGAGTGATTGTCGCCGTCGTGCAATTCTCCCAGAGAGTTCTACAAATCCTGTGACAGCTTCCAAGCAATTTGAAACTCAAACCGTTTATAAAAACAGGTAGGTAACTAAATATATACGTAGGATGAAATTGTAATTTTCAGTAAATGACTTTTAACAATGGTAGTTAAAATATTTTTCCATAACAAATCATACTTCTATATACCACCAAAATATCGAAGTATGATCAAATATTACCGTCATAATCCATCCATCCATCAGCCTTTCGAAGTCCACTTCTGGACATAGGCCTCCCCAATAGAACACCACAACATGTGTTTCGCTCATATGGGGGATAATGCCGTAATCGCCACGCTTGGCATGCGGGTTGGCGATCGCAGTGCACCCACTCCCGCGGTATTCCCTCAGTCGGCTCTTACGACTCCCATGGGTGGAGAGGGGTGGGACAATTCTAAAGCCGGCCCCACACGGCAGAATCAATTAACATCAAATATTTCTAAAATTGACGCCGTTTTACAGTTTCTGTACATAAACAAAATATTTGTTTCATTTAATAGATATAAGTAATGAACACAAAAATGCAAAAAAATATTTTATTATTTTCTAGCTCAGCAGTTGTGGTCACGACCCTCAGATATGAGGAATACGAATTGAGGAGGAGGAGCTCAGCAGTAGTTAGATTCCAATATAAGAAGAGTTTCTCACTCAACTGCCTCTGTGGTGCAGCGGTAGTGTGAGCTACTGCTAATCATGAGGTCTCGGGTTCGATCCCCGGGTCGAGTAGTATTATGAGCTTTTCCATAAAAAGAAAAATTCTCAGTAGCAGCCCGGAGTTTGGAAATATGCCCGGTAGACGGCAATAGACTTGCCCCCTATTACGTGGTACTTAAACATGCTGGCGAATCGTGGGTGTGTAATACACCTCTGCCTACCCTTTCGGGGAATACAGGCGTGATGCTGTTTGTTCTCACGATAGGCAGTGGCAAACAGAAAGCTACAAAGAAGAGGAAGAGATTAGCTTCTTATCTTGGCAGAAATATCAAAAACAAATACTATATAATTTACCACCTCATATCATCATTTTGTCCTTGTATTATTAATTCGTCACGGATTAAGAATACAAGTATCACCACCCCATTCTTTCCCACGGGTGTCGTATGAGGCGACTAAGGGAAGTAAACAATTATCATCCATTGCATGACTGGTGGTAGGGCTGGGTACCAAGTGGGAGTACTCACTTGATATCCGGACTATCCGGCCCGAGCGGGTTGGTACCACCATCTCCCGTGTGACCGGCCATGAAGCACATCGTTGCGTGTTGGCTGTAGCAGGAGATAGCCGTTTATATTTCATTTCATCTGTAAAATGAATTGGTGAGCAGCGGCTTGACAATACTCTCGGTATAGTCGAGTCCATGGGCGAAGGTTACCATTTACCATCAGATGGACCGTGGCTCATCAGCCACTAAATGCAATAAAAAAAAATAAAAAAATTACCGGGGAAGTACCCAAGTAAAAAGGAAGTAGGGAAGTATAATCGAGCGTAGTTAAACTTTCTCTGCCTCGTGGTCTAGTAGTAGTATTTGCGACTATAATTCACGAGATATTGGGTTCGATTCCCGGGTAAGACCAACATAGCAACACTAGAGGCATCACTCGCCCGTTGCTAACTCCAAGGAAAGGGATAAGAGGCTGTGAGGAGTATAATAAGGAGAGGATGAAGGATGAGGAGATGGTTTACGCCGCCGGCGCTCTCACTCACAGTATGAAAAAACTAAAAAAAAAAAAAAAAAAAAAAAATTCGCGCTCATCTGTAAGATTGGTACTTCTCCGATAGAGCCGGGCCATTCTTAATGTAACAAGCAAGGTTCTTACACTAATATATCGTTATGGGGGTTAAATTTAGTGCGTGCTTTCAAATTTCTAAAAAAATAAACTTCTACTCAGCTATCTACCGGCTAAAGCTCCTATCGCAGTAGCTGTGAAGCCGATCCCGAACTTGTTACCGTCTACAGCGCAAATGGAAGGAGACACTGTTCAGAAAGTACGTAGTCACTGGATACTGCTGCTTAGTATTTAACCAAACAAGAGAAAGAGTGAGACATGCAAGCTTGAAAACATTGCTTAATAGTTTTTGAAATAAATACTTACGCACGCTTGACTTGGGGAGTAAGCTGCCGAATGCGTGACGTGAGCGTTACGAAAAGTGTGGTAGTGAAGATAGAAATAGAGTTAAGTTTCGTATATTACCTACTGTAGGGGCAAGAAAGAGAGGTGCGAGCACACATTTTCTTTCTCATTATTAATAGATATTAACATTATTAATAATATATACCTATATATATTTATTGTTAAGTTTTGCCCCGTACAGAGCAATGAGCAGGGTAATGTACCTACCTCACCTACGACATAAACCCACCCGTGTGCTGTCTCTCCGCCAATACTGGTGGACACGGAACTGTGTCAGATTAGGTACTTTAGAAAAGAAATTGTAGAAGGTATGCGTAAGAGGTTCCTCTGGTGCTCTTAGTAGTTGGTAGGTAGGTACATTACTATAGCCTGGGTCATGCAAATTCTACTTAAACACGTAAATTGTCCTCATCATCCTGCTTGCAGTAAAGTTCCCTTGCTCCATTTTCACAAATAATTTGTTTGTTTCATATCAGCTGTCATACTTGCCAAACCCTGTCTGCGTGCAACCAGCGATCCGTCCGTGTCACCACGATATGTGGGGTCAAGGACCCATGCAGAACATTACGACGCAACGCCACGATTATGTGCCTAAGACTACTGTGATTCGTGAGAGTTTCAAGCCGGCAAACAAGTATCATAGTGTGGAGCAACCATTTGAAAGTAAAGACTATATATTTACTAGCCTTTGCCAGCAGCTCCGCCGCACCCAAAAGCTAGTTTTTTGCTTATATCTGAGGTTCCCGATATAGTAGCGGGATAAAATGTATACCAGTTGTTAAGTCTAATCGAGAGCTATCACACAGAAAAAGTTGCATCGAAATCCATCCCGTAGTTTTTGCGTGATGCGCGAACAAACAAACAAACAGATAAACAGACAAAAAATCTAAAAAAAATAGTTTTGTGTTTAGACACGCCTATATAGCCTATTACATTTTTTCTCAAATATCTTAAATGTACAGACAGCTATATTACAGCTTTATAATAGTATACCTACCTATAGATGAAAAAAATATAAGATCTAAGGAATATTATAAAAATCCAAATCGGTGCAAACGCCTAATACCTAATTATAGATGCCACGAATATTCGTCAACTATTCGGCTATTCGGCTGTATTTTTTCATTATTCGATATTGGGCCAAATCAATGTTCATGGCATTTCTACTAATAAACCTTCAAATCTGAATAGAAGTTAATTATAACCTCGTAATATGGAAATACTTTAGATACAATAAAAACCGTGTGGTGACGGACTAAGAATACAAGTGTCACCATCGCATTCTTTCCCACGGGTGTCGCACGAGGCTACTAAGGGAAGTAAGCAATTATCGCCCATTGCATTACTGGTGGTAGGGCTGGGTACCAAGTGGGAGTGCTCACTTGCTATCGGGCCCGAGTAGGTTGGTACCACCATCTCCTGTGTGACATCGTGTTTTGGTTCTAGCAGGAGATAGCCGTTATTTCTTTCATTTCATATTATGTGAAATGAAATGGTTAGCAGTGGCTTGACAATACTCTCGGTATAGTTGAGTCCATGAGCGACGGTTACCATGTACCATCAGGTGGGCAGTGGCTCGTCTTCGTCGCATTAAAAAAAATGTCAATCGTACAAATACTTAGATGTACTAAGTATTTGAAAGAAGTTTGCCATTATAAATAATTATACTAAAGTAAATTCATGTATATTTAATTTAATCATTTTTATAGATCGCACAGTCAACCGGATGTCATTCTTGAATCCTGGCCGCTGCCCAATACCAGAGTCTTACGCACCCCTGAAGTGCTACGATAAACCATCAGGTTAGACAATTCGTTATTAAACCACATTTAGGCTGGTGCAGCCAAGTGTCATCTTTATATATAGCATTCAGTGAAAGTACGTAGTACTTAGAGATTTGTACTTTAAGAGTAGCTGAGCATGTCAAGTGCTAAAATATAGATCAAAAATGTTTAAAAAAATCACGCCATCAAATAGTATGAATTTTAATTGCAAAATTAAACTTACTATATTGGATTAATGCATGTAAATGCGTTCCGGTGTTGGTCGTTAAGACAAATGTGATAAGGAGATTGGGTATGTCTTAAAGATAGTACTGTAGCTCAGTGGATTAGAGCACTTCCCCGGATAGGAATGGACGCAGGTTCGATTCCCGCCTGTACTAAAATACAATTTTTCCTTATTCACAAATTATAATCCATATCATTCGCTTGATTGAAATCTATTATAACAATCTTCTTGTTTAACTTTCCTGTGATAGCAAAAATGGAGTCTACGACAACCCAGAAGATGTCTTACCAGCCAGTGTGCATGCCACAACCACAACGTCCACCCTGGGCCTGCAAGGAGCAGTACCAGAAGCCGAACCAAAAAGTACGTACCTATCTAGCTACTTTTATCCTCATTAAATGATCTTTTTAGCGTGTAAATAAATCTTGATAATAAGGAAACTAAACAACGCAAAACACAAAAAAAAAACTAGACGTCGCGGGACGTCTAGTAGATGTGAAAACATCGAAATTACTTTGTAGAAATAAAATGATCATAATTTGACAAGGTACTCCTCAAGACGAATCAAACGAGTATAAACTCGATAGGGTTGCATAGTTTCATTACAGAGTTACTGTGGCGACTTTCCAACTCCATCGTCAGACCCTGGATACCATCTAGAGACAAAGTACTCGTCAAGACAAATCATACGAGCCCAAACTCGATGGAGTTATGTCGTTTTATAATGAAGCTCCTATGGCCACCTTCTCGCTCCATCATCAGACCCTGGATATCTAAATCTAAAGACAAAGTACTCGTCAAGACGAATCAAATGATTCCAAACTCGATGGGGTTGCGTCATTTCATTATAGAGTTACTGTGGCTACCTTCCAGCTTCATCATCAGCCCCTGGATACCATCTAGACACAAGTACTCGGCAAGACGAAAATCATACGAGCCCAAACTCGTTGGGGTTGCGCCGTTTCATTACAGAGTTCTTATGTCCACCTTCCAGCTCCATCATCAGATCAGCTCCATGTCATCATAATATTGCATTGTCACGTGATATACCACATGCGTGTAAAATTTCAGCTCAATCGGAAACCGGGAAGTGTGTCAAATTTAACTTGCAAGATTTGAATGGGACAATAAAAGCGTCGCCACGCTAACAGTCGATTTTACTCTCCCTCCGCATTAGATGTTTCACATCAAAAGAAATACTAATAGTCTTGCATATCAAAAGTAATAATAATTAGGTAATTCCGCGATTGGGGGGTATGGGGTAGGGACTAAATGTTTATTATATTCTGACAATAATCTACTAAACACAAATAGTGAACACGATTAGGGGATGATAAGCAATCTTGATCTTTATTCTATTATTGAATTATTTATTTTATATTCGTTCACTTGTTGAATTTTATATTTTAAGAACATTGTTGTGGGCGCTCTGGGGTGGCAAGAAGGATAGTATGGAGAACTCACCAGATTTTCTTGAGGGTTTCACCAGAGACGCCTACAACAGTGACGGCGCTGAGTTGACGGAAAAATGATTACCAACAATTCCCTTGAGTTGAATGGGACGTGTAAGACACAGACACACGCGATACCCTGGCCAAGGGCCAAGTTCAATGTTCAGTATTGCCTTACACAGATGTCTTATGAGCTGATTTACAATTGATGGATATACAGCACTAGGGTGATAGGTAATACACACACAAAAAACTTTCAATGACGCTGTTTTGCGCAGATACTAGGGCTGATTTATATATTATTATCGGGAGACCACCGTATCTCCTGTGCGTACGCGATTCGATTTTTAACTGTAATGTTCAACGGTCTTTATATGAACGGTGCCGCTGTATATTCGTCGCTCACTCATTCATTCGTCCTGCCTTTAGCGGGAACAAACATTAAGTAGATATTATAATATTGTCGTTCGATTAGTAATGATGTACACTATGTACAGACATAGCTCTGTTACAGTTTCATAATAGTACTAGCATTTATGCGCGGCTCCGCCGCAAGCTTATTTTAGGTTAGGATGAAGGTTCCTGATATAGTATCGGAATAAAACATACACTAGTGTTGTCTAATCAAGAGCTATCAAATAAAAAAGTTGCATTGTTTTTTTGCGTAATACGCATACAAACAAATAGACAAACCAACAAAAATTCTAAAATAATTTTTTTTTGTTCAGAAGCGTCTATGTAGGTAACACTTTTGTATACAGACAGATAAATTTTTGATCTGTATTTTAGCACTTGACATGCTCAGCTACTTTAAAGAACAAATTATATGAGCACTTGATTGGATGGAACGCAGGTTCGATTCCCGCTCGCACTAAAGTTCTCTTTTTCCACATTTCCAAAAATAATTTGTTCTTTAAAGTAGCCTTAATGCAGTCATTTTTCATATATTTTTACAGATATTCTGTTACAACTTTATATTAGTATAGACTAGCTGCTGCCTGCGGCTTCTTGTGCGTGGATCTCAAAATTTGTTTCAATATAGTACGACTATAAGTACCTACCTACCTACCTACCTCACTATGGCACGTTAATTATTTATATTCATTAATTAACACAAAGTGTGAAAATGTGAAATCGAAAATAAGTCACAAGTAGGATTTGAACCTGCATCTGGAATACCATCCCAGATGCTTTGCCAATTCAGCCATCGTTACAATTGCTCGGGACAGCGAATTTTGAACGTCTTTGGTGACGCCTGCGCCATCTGTCAGAAGTATTTGCATACATTATACCGACCGAATTTTACAATTAAGATTATTGGGTAAAAATCAATCAATTAAGATTATCGGCTAAAATGCATGTCAGATGCTAAAAAAATATTATATTTAAATATAGCCATCTTACAGAACTATAATTTTCCGGATTAAAAAATATCGTATGAGCTACTCCAGAAAACAAACTATACCTACGTGTGCCTAACTACATTCATTTTTTTTCAATAGACAATCGAAACATTCAGACACCCACAGCCTAATACAGCGACTTTTTTCTCGAATATCTTCATGTGGCATAGCATTTTTACATAAAGATAATTATTAAAGTGCCGTAGATTTCTTAAGTCCATGCAGACGGAGTAGTGTGCAGAATCTACTCGTAGTAATTTTATTATTTAATTTTTATTGCCACTTAAAAGTAATTTAGCTAAATTCTGTTCTCTATTTATTAAACAGCTGGAAGGAACGACCGTGTACAGATCATCTTTCCTCCCTCCCGGCGAAGATTGCACCGAGTATTTGGACCCCTGTACTTATGGTGATTGCAAACGTAAGTTTATTAAAGTCATTAATGGTTATACTAGATGACCCGTGCGACCACTTCACATTGTCATCACTTTAGAGCGCTCATAGTAATTTATAGGGGTTGGTAATATATATTGAAACGATAGAGTTTATTGTTTAAAAAATAATAAGCATCATCTACTTGGCGCATGCAAATTGGCGTTAGTAAATAAATGCGCTATCCTAGCAACAGTATGTTTATCAAAGCGTTTTAGATAATTTGAACATGCCAAAGAATTTTAACGAAAACATGCAAATACTAGATACCTGTTTTTTCCGGATGAGAGTAGAAAATAATCTAAATGGCGTATCAAGTTATATTGACACAGTATTATGGGAGATATTTTAAAGGCACGAAAATCTTGCAACCTAAAAAGTTTTTGGATCTATATTTTAGCATTTGACATGCTCCGCCACGTTTTAAAGTACAAATTATTTGTGAATAAGGAAAAAGAGATTTTTCGTACTAGCGGGAATCGAACCCGCGATATAGATCAAAAATGTTTAGAAAATCGCGCCATCAAATAGTATGAATTTTAATTGCAAAATTAAACTTACTATATTGGTTTAATGCATGTAAATGCTTCCGATAGATGGCGTTGGTCGTAAAGACAAAATGTGATAAGTATAGATTGGGATGATCGAAAGATCTGTACTATAGCTCAGTGGTTCAGATCACTTCCCCGGATTGAAAAAGGCACGGGTTCGATTCCCGCTAGTCCAAAAAATCTCTTTTTCCTTATTCACAAATAATTTTTACTTTACCTAAAAAATTAGTAACAATCATCCGAATAGTGACAAAGCAGTTCACCACATATCACACCTCGTTACCTCAAAGGTGAGCCTTTTTATGGTAGGCCAAGCCGTTGTGTCTGCCCTTCTAGGAAACAGAGATGAGCATGTATGTATTTATAAGAAAATGCGCTGTTTTTTTTAATATTTATTTTTTATGGAGGATAGAATTATTTAGAAAATAAAATAAACTTAAAAGAAAAATCCTTAATTTCTATTAAATATGCTATGGCGCCATAAAATAGTTTTGAGAAAATATGGAGATACTATGTAACGTATGTAGTTAGCAATAATTATTGAAAGTCAATTAAGTACGTGAAAAAACTGCATTATACAAAACATTCATCCATCCATCCATCCATACATCAGCCTTTCATCGTCCACTGCTGGACATTGGCCTCCCCAGGAGAACGCCACAGCAAACGGTCCTGTGCCGCCTGCATCCAACGACTGCCTGCGACTTTGAACAGGTCATCGGTCCACCTGTGGGGGCCCGTCCTACACTGCGCCGTCCGTTACGCGGTCGCCACTCGAGAACCTTTCTTCCCCAACGGTTGTCGGTTCGTCGAGCGATGTGGCCTGCCCATTGCCACTTCAGCATGCTGACCCGGCGGGCTATGTCAGTCAATCCCGTTCTCCTACGGATTTCCGTATTACGGATCTTATCACGTAGAGAGATCCCAAGCATAGCCCGCTCCATAGCACGCTGAGCAATTTTAAGCCTTGATATAAGGCCAACATTCAGAGACCACGCCTCTGTGCCGTAAGTCATCACTGGTAACACACACTGGTCGTAGACCTTCGTCTTCAGACACTGTGGAATATTGGACAAGATCTCCCCCAGCTTCCCGAACGCTGCCTAGCCGAGCTGGATTCGTCGATCGACCTCTTTCTCGAAGTGGTGTCTACCTAACTGGACAGTTTGTCTCAGGTATACATAGTGGTCGACAACTTCGAGAAGCGCACTCCCGACCAGGACCGGTGCTGAAATGACATTGATGAATTTCGTCTTGTCCATGTTCATTTTTAGACCCACTAGTCGGGAGACACGGCTGAGGTCGTTGAGCATGGTACCAAGGTCCTCCAGCGATTCTGCCATGACCACGATATCATCTGCAAATCGAAGGTGAGTGATGTATTCGCCATTTATGTTGATGCCGAATCCGGTCCAGCCCAAGAGCTTAAAAACATCTTCCAATGCAGTGGTGAAGAGTTTAAGGGACATGACGACTCCCTGTCTAACACCTTTCTGCAGTTGGATCGGTTTTGTGCTCTTGTCCTGAACTGACAGACATAGTGGCGTTTCTATACAAACACTTCAGCACTTCGATGTATCGATAGTCAATTTGGCGCCGCTGAAGGGACTGCAGCACCACCCAAGTTTCGATCGAATCGAAGGCTTTCTCGTAGTCCACAAACGCTAGACACAGCCCGTTTATACTCCTCGGTCTTCTGTATAATCTGGCGCAGCGTATGTATGTGGTCTACGGTACTATAGCCTTTTCGGAAACCGGCTTGTTCGGGAGGCTGGAAGTCGTCGAGCCTGCTCGTGAGTCGATTAGTAATAACCCTCGACAACAACTTAGACATGGCTCAAGAGCGAGATAGGTCTGTAATTCTTCAAGAGGGTTCTGTCACCTTTCTTGAAGAGCAGAACCACCACGCTCCTGGTCCACGACTCTGGAACGTCGCCCCCGAGAACGACGGAATTACATAGCCTCTGGAGGGCTTTGAGGATCGGCTTTCCGCCTGCCCTCAGAAGCTCTATAGTAATTCCGTCGTCTCCCAGTGCCTTTCCGTCCTTTAGTTGTTTGAGAGCCATTCTGATCTCGTACAGGCTGACGTCCGGGATATCTTCGGTATAGAGCCGAGTTAGCTTGGATCTGGGCTCATGGACCAAGCTGACAACAGGGTTCTGGGATCTGTATAACTGTCCATAGAACTCGTGGACCTCTCTTAATATCTCATCTTTGGAAGAAACAACAGTGCCATCATTGGTCTTCAGCTTGGTCAGCTGGCTTTTCCCAATAGACAGATCTCTTGCGAACACTTTGGAACCTTGGTTCCGCTCTATCGCCTCTTTAATACGCAAGGTATTAAATCGGCGCATGTCTCGTCACATAGACTTGGAGATCTGTCTGTTTAGTCGCCTCTGATTGGACCAATCAGCCAAAGACTGCACCGTCATTTCTGTCCGTCTCGCCATGAGCTTAAGAGTTTGGTCCGAAAGCTTTTGAGTTCTATTGACGCGACTGGTCTTAAAAATGTTCGACCCTACCGCTTGGACAGTTTCCACGAACCTGTTGTTCATACTGTTCGCTCACTGAATCGCACTCGTCTAGGCATTGAAAGCGATTTTGTAGTTCGAGCTGAAAGTTTTCGGGGTTCTGGTATTGAGCAGGTATTGGTTTTGAGCGTAGACTTCATCAAGCGTGACCTCTCGACTTTCATATTTAGATTCAATATGCCTCTAACAAAGCGGTGATCACTCCCAGTTTTAATCCTGCTGATCACTGAGACATCATTGAATATGTGTCGTTTGTCCGTTAAGATGAAGTCGATCTCATTTTTTACTGAACCATCAGGGCTAATCCAGGTCCATTTTCGCTGGGGCTGTTTCCTGAAGAAGGAATTCATCATAAAGAGGCCTACCTTCTTCAGAAAATCAGACAGCATCTGGCCCCTATGGTTCCTCTGCCCAAATCCATATCGTCCCACCTTCAGCTCATCGTCTCTCCTTATGCCTAGTTTTGCGTTGAAATCTCCCATAACCACCGTGAAGTGACTTTTAGACGCGTGAATGGCTTTCGAGATGTCCTCGTAAAGGGCCTCCACTTCGTCATCGGAATGTGTCGAGGTTGGTGCGTTAACCTGTATGACCTTCAGCGAATACCTTTTGGTTATTCTGAGTATAAGGTACGCTACCCTACTCCACACACTCTCAATCTTCTCTACGTTACCTATGAGACTTAAACGATAAACCCGAAACCACCCTGGGACTGTTGGTCGCCCTCCCGATGGAAGAGCAAGTTTCCGGCCTGGAGGATTATCGTCACCCAGTCTTCGCACTTCTGATAATCCTACAACGTCCCATCGGATCTTGCTCAGTTCCTCTTCCAGCGCGGTGATCCTCTCGTCAATCCTTAGTGTCCTGACGTTGTGCGTTATCAGGGCCAAAAGTCGTTTCTAGTAGCCGGATCGCGACCGGAGATTCTTAGCACCCCCTGCTCCGCCGTTACCGGGCCCGCTACCGTTAGACCACGGAATAGCGGAGCTACCGTGACTGGGGGCCGATGTGTGTGTGTGCGTGTGTGCACTCATATGGGGGGTATTACCATAATCGCCACGCTTGGCAGGCGGGTTGGCGATCGCAATGGATGTTTTTAGTACACAGGGGAACGCTGCTGCCCGGTCCCCCGGTAATCCTTTAGTCGGCTTTTACGACTCCCATAGGAAGAGACGGGGGTGGAGCTATTCTTGGTGCCGGCCCCACAAGGGCCATGATGAACATTCATATTATATGAAAATTTTATATATGAAATTTTGCATGCTGAAAAGCTGAATATGGTGATAGTTTGCATGTAAACCCATATTTCGCAAATAAAGAATTGAATTGAATTCATTTTGATATCAATTTCTCGTGTCGTCCCATAGATGTCAAATATTTATGCGGTCCAGATATATTGGTGTTTATAGTTACAAAACCCCTCACAACACGCATTTCACTGTACCTACACGGGTTTTAATAAAAAAACAGTTTCAATGTTAATATTTAGCCAGCCAGCTCATTTGTTGCCGAGCGTTCTTGAGAATGTCTCGTTTAGAGGTGAAACACGTGTCGAATTTATGTTCGGATTTTTGCGGAATATTGCAATATTGTGGTTCTGAGAGTTCTACCGTATCGCATGGTTGTGTCGCGTTGGTGAGTTTTTTGTCATTATCATGCATGCTACTTTGCTATTATCACATTCTCCTCTATCTGTGAGAGTGCGGATTGGCAATCTTAGGTTATTCTGTCCAAAGATATCCGGGATTGACAATCCGTGGGTGAGTGGTGGGCTCTCCTCCTAAAATCCATTCTATAATAGTAACAATGGACTTCCGCCAAGTGTCGCCTCATTCAATTAATTATGTTAATATTTTTGTAATAGATATTTGCAAATTATCAACTACCTTATTTAAAATCGTGTTTTCTTTTTGATCAGCTTGTGATTGCATTTGCCCTGCCGAGTGCATACAGTCGGACCCCTGCGCTTGTGACTTCCCTAAAGCGGCTTGCTGTGCTTAATTTTCAATATCATCACAAATCAACTACCAAAACGGCGGTTTTTTGAACGAAAATTAGCTCGTGGTAAAATTATGTACCTACTTAATGTATTTATAAATTAGTATTATGGATAATTATCAGTAATAATTTAGTGCATACATTACATTTTAAATTATTTATATCAACTTATATTTTGTAATTGTATAAATTTATGGAATAAAGCTATCTTTTTAAGAAGTCTTTAGTATTGGTTACCCGATTTACTTCCCTGGTAATACTGCTAAATAGCGAGACTGCGCTCTTTGTGGCCATACATTTTTAATTAAAATTTTAGTTATCGATTAATCATCGAAGATATTTTTTTCTTTAGAAATAAACTCGTCTATTTATTTAAAGTAGAGTGACGTCCTGTGGTCTATTTGCATTATTGCGCTAACGCGCACGTATCGGTCGCACTCGCTGTGATAATGTAAACATGTAAAAGTATTATGCATGTAGTACCTAATGGTGCGGTGTTATATCCTGTCTGGTTAAAACAGATGGTGGAAGGCGAATGTATGCAGAACCACAACATCTGCAATCTCTTGGCCGACGCGGTATTCAAGATCCACAATTTTTCCTAGCACTACTTTGATTTTGAATACTTATCAAAGGTTGATCGATCAGTTTCGTCTTCCCAGCCACGGCAGAGGATAGGTAGCGGAGTACCTGTGAAGGCCGCCCAGATCACCGGACCTTACTGTGGGCCGAACTAAAACTGTTAGTGTATACAGAAGAAGCTCGTAGTGTAAGTGAATTAAAACAGCGCATAAGACGCTTTTGATATTTTAAAAAGTGATACACCCTTCGTAGTTTGAAACAATTTACAAAGACGTGCCAATTTGTGTTTAGAAAAAAACTGTGGACATTTCGAATAATTACTGCGATTGTGCTAAACGGTAGGTACATTTTAATTACTTTTTAGGTAATTAAAGTTGCGGCACTGTTATACACGTGGGATGCTTGGCATATCGATGTAATGAGAGTCGGTACATCCTGTACTTCTCGGAGCTGGGCATCATTAAACTTAATTACCTAGCACCTTAGAACCAATCAATTCTCTCATGAACATTTAGTCGTCTTCTAGATCTAAACCTGTATACTCGCGCGCGGTCATAATTGTATCTTTAATCCAAATTATATTTTATTTTAGTCTCCTTGTATTTCTTTTTTTAAAAAGTCTTCTGAGAGACCCGTCATAACAGCACGCTATGATGGCCGTTTTGACATATTACAATAGTGATGTGTGTGTGCATTCAGCCATATCGACGAAATCCACAACAAAAGACGTAAACAGAGTCCAAATTAACGAGCAAGGGTCAACAGTAATGCAGTATCATTATCCTAAATCCAAAGCCAGATCAAAACTATATCACAATCGCAGTGCACTCACATTTTGTACTTTTCGAAGCAACGTCAAGTCGAAACAGGGGGGTTAGACAGAATCTCATATCTCACATATCGATCGTATCGTGATCGCTGTGATTGGTTGAGAGATCAGCGTGATTGGTCAACGAATTATTGCGACATCACGTGTCGGTTTCTCTACCAATCACAAGCGAGTCCATACGGTGTCGATTGTGAGATATGAGATTCCGTCTAACCCCCCTGCTTTGTTTTGCATTGAGCATTGACGCGAGTTGCCGTGCTGTGCTGTGCTGGCTAGTGACGACCATGGGGGTTAGGCAGAATCTCATATCTCACATGTCGATCGTATCGTGATCACTGTGATTGGTTGAGAAACCGACGCGTGATGTCACAATAATCCTTTGGCCAATCACGGTAATCTGTCAACCAATGACAGTGATCACGATACGATCGACATCTGAGATATGAGATTCTGCCTAACCCCTCTGATTAGAAATCATTTTAAAAATAATTGAATTTCGGAAACAGCTAGGCAATTCTATAAGATTTCACTAGCGAATTCACTTCTGAATTCGCAGTGAAAATACTATTAAGCAGGGGCCGGACAATGCCAAACTTGACGTATGGTTCCAGTTCATTACAAATAAAACGTCGCCATCTTATAAACAACCCGCGTAAATAAAAGAGCATTTGGTATCCTATAATACACCACATTAAGATCAAGACGGTAAAAAAAAATCACATTTTGGTACAACACACAGCATATTACTAGAAAATTAAATTTTATCAAATTACAGATTACAAATTGCATGGAAATTACAGTTTTCAATGGCCATGTCGATAATACGCCATCTGCCGTAAAATCATAGCAGTAAACATCTCCATCAGCCATGTGGGTCCGGCTTTAGAATTGTCCCACCCCTCTCTACCCACGGGAGTCGTAAGAGCCGACTGAGGGAATACTGGAGGAGTGGGCAGCAGCACTCCCTCGAATATTAACAACATCCATTGCGATCGTCAACCCTCCTGCCAAGCGTGGCGATTACGGCATTATCCCCCATGACGGGACCGCTCGTTGTGGCGTTCTCTTGGGGAGACCTATGTCCAGCAGTGGACGTTGAAAGGCTGATGGATGGATGGATGAAAACATCTCCGTTGAGGAGTCAAAACACGAAGACGCAAGAAAGCAAACAACCCATTAAATCAACTTTTTTATTGACTGATACACTATAAGTCGCGAGAACATTTACACAAGTCTTGTTCAAATATGTTACCAGAGAGTTTACACTACAGAATGTACCATTACACGTAATAAGATATTAAAGTCAATATTAAATTTGATCCTACAATTACCTATTTTTAAGCGAATGGGGGATCCACGGGCTGTTGAGCGCAGATGGCGCTATCGGCGAGATGGCCACTGTCAAATTTTAGTTGCTTTGTTTGCTATTTTTGTTTTTAATGCGGTTGATCATTGATATTGTTAAAATGGAACTTGGAAAGACTACTTGGATGATTAAAGAATTGAAAGACGCTATGGTGTGTAGCCACAATTTTTTTTAATGTTGGATCTGGGGAAAATAAATGTACATCGGAGTTATTATATTTTGATACAGAACACAAGAGGCATATTACGAAAAAAAAAATGACAGGTAACAAATTGTTTGTAAACAACAGGTTTCAATAGCCATGTCGATAATACGCCATCTGTCGTGAAATGATAGCAGTAAATGTCCCTTTTTTTAACTTTTTTTATTATACCTCTGACACTAAAGAGGATCGAGTGCAAATTGAC